>OV816031.1:72865071-74065071 GCA_929113105.1 Agrypnus murinus | reverse complement strand
AATTAATTTTTATTCATATCGATGTTTAAGTTTGTTATTTATTTCTATGTATACAATTAATAAAACATGAATTATGAACGAAGAAGGTATACGATTATGTATGCATTAAAATTATAATACGTCCATAATATTTGTTCAAGTTTGTTATTTATTAATAGAGTATAGATTAAGTATTTAAAAAGCAATTTCGGTTTGTATTTTCTTGAAGAGTAGTCTATAAGGTTTATATTCGTGTAAAACACGTTGTAAATAAACTCTTAACGTTCGTATAAACTTTAAGTCAGAGTGAAAACGAAAATATAATTTTATGAGAGTCGGGCACGCCTCCCACATAAATTATGTCTGAAGTTAAAATCATGAAAGAGTTAAATAACAGTTCTTTTATATCCTAGTACCCCTAGAAATATTACAGTGTGATAAGTACCAAATGTTCATTAATATTATTGAGTTTGGTTGGCAATGGTACAATTGGGTAATAGTGCACAGAATTATGAAAAATTATTTTCAGGTTATGTCAGTTGTCATAAATCGAACTTCGTACATTACAGTTTTCTATACGGACGGTACATACATTTATATATGTTACAAGTTACAAGGATGGTAACGCCGATCATTATAGTATTAGATTATTTATCAGATAACACCACCATAATGATCGGTTAGTGTAAATTAAAGAAGAAGTTAAAATAAATTTTCATTGCCAACTTAATAAATAAAAAATCACAATAAATTTACAAAAAATACTTAAATCAAGATCATACATACACAAAGGACAGAATAAAATAAAATAAAATTTTTTTGTGTCTGCGCTCTTGGTAGCAAGGGTTGGTTAATCGGGAATTGTTTGCAATTAGTCACATCCTTACTACTAATGAGTTGACGCAGATTAAGTACTTGTTATTGATCCTTGATCAGCCGAAAGCAACCGCTTGCAGTATCATTTACCGACAAAAGCTCACGATTGATGTTCGCCATCCCGATAACAGGATTAAAACTTTTTTCTCATCTCCTGACTTTTTGCCGAATATTAAAAAGGACAACCTAGTTAAACTTAACCTCGAAGGCGCCTTTTTGCATCTCATCATACATAACAAAAACCCCGCCCCGCCCCTAAACTGTTCTTTAACCAAAACCGGAAACCGACAAAATAAAATCTTGCCTTTGCGGTTTCTTTTATGATTACTATAATTCTGTTCATAAATGCAAAAGAAGTGTGAAACCAATGACGTGTGACGTCATTTTAGTTTGGCGCCACGAGGGCTTGTGTCGGTGCTGTTCGAGGTTCAAGATGCTCGCATTTCACATGTGTTCACCTTCTCGTCGTTTCTCTTCTTCTTTTAAAGGTACCCCATTTACATGGTGTGATTTAGTGATTCGCAAACCTCCCACTTGGCCGATGCGGCCGTAATTGGAGGAAGAAGAAAAAGAGCGTGCATCTATCTTGTCAATTACATGCAATTAGTTCGTGCGTGTCTTGGTGCAGCGACACTCCTGCACTCAAATGACGACTCAACGGAATTACTTCCATGGAAATCGGTACACGACATCTCCATGACGTGATTCTAGTCAATTTCTTCTAAAGGGTTGTTTATCTTGGTTTCTTTCTTCTTGTAGTTTATTTTATGGAAATGTTAAATACGATTTTCATGTCACTGAATGAAAGATAACTATTTTATTTTAGCAGATATATATTTACATAGCTTCTTATGTAACTAAAAAAGTCCATGTTGTAGTTGTTACGTATTGATTTATATGCACGCAGAAAAACAAGGGACTTCAAAGACTTTTTTGCTCTAGGATCCAAGAATGAAAAATAACAGCTAGATTTCAAAAAGATAAATGGAGTAACGTAAACCTTAATATTACATTTACTCAGAATCTACAGAGCAATTGAGCACGTACTGACTTGACATTTAATATTCCGTATCAGTATACAGTTAAAAAATTTAGTACGCTAGACCACTAGTATCTATGTAAACCATAGACTTAACTTCAATACAATGTTAGTGTACAGAATCACACAGAATAAAAAAACTACACTACTTTTACTCTTAATCTTAGTTTGTACTTCCTAAAATTTTAATCTAAATAGAAAACAAATTATGCAATAGTTTTATAACAATCCACTCTAAAGAGCCAATATTTTACTCTTAAAAGTATTGGACTTTTAGAGCGGTCTAGTGTTCAAACCTAGACCGCCCATGTGCACCAGTTGAGTTGAACCCCCCCTCCCTTATACACCTAATCGCTCAAAAGTCAAATCGCCTCTTTCTCATTTATAACGACATAATTATTTGTAATTTTTACTCCACAAAACAATTTTGAAGTAAATTCATATTGTGGCGTAAATAATTATAGAAAGATCTACTTTTTTGGAAATTTGATTGTTTATAGATAATGGCCAGATTCTTCAGACTTTTTAAGGCTAGAGCTGATCTTAAAAATAATTTTTAATTAATTTCAATTCCGAAAAACAATTTTTTCAGCTTATGTAACACTAATCGATAAAGTCGACAATTTTCTGAGTGAAACTGCAAAATTAGGAAAACACGAGCTATAAAATTGTGTATGATTAAAGATTTAAAATTTCCAGGGGACTTATTTCAGCTTCAGAAGGTAAAAGATCTCAAAGTTCATGTCTGTCAACGTCTTTTATTATGTTGCCGTATATTTCAAGTGTTTCAATTTAATTTCAAAGAACATAGCTTTAGCGTAACATAAGTGGTTGCTAAAGATCAAAATATATTTTAATTTTTCTATTTTTACATGAATCTTCGTAGTCGTGTTCTTCAATACTGAAGATTCGTGATCTCATGAGCACTTTCTTGTGATGACTCTCCAGATGTTTCGGTCTTCCGCTTTCTCATGGCTACTTTAAGTCAGTTGTTGGTAAGTTTCTTTACGTGATCAATCCAAGGTGATCGACCTTTGGCTATTTTTCCGTCAACCTTTAGTTTAGAGTGACTGATGATAGGGGAAGAGCCCCAGTACCGCAGCCTTCGGCTTATTGTACTTCACATCAAATGACATGCAGTAAAGAGTTTTGTAATTCTTATTACTATTAGGTTTAAGAGCCTCTTCACCAGATCTTCTCTTAGGAGTGTATCTCGAGAGAAGGCTCATCCAAGGAGAGAGTGCCTCCATCGGGAGAGGGCTTCATATTAGAATATGACGTGAGAGGCTGTTTCCTTCTCCTCATTGCAAAGTGTGCATGTGGGTTCTTTATTTATAATCCCCATTCTATGCAAGTGTTTTTTAGACTACAGTGTCCAATTATTAAACCTGTTACTGGGCTAATTTGTTGTCTGCTTACTCACAGGATATCATCAGTTAGTTTGTTAGATGAATTTTTGTAGCATGAGTTTACTATGTCTTTGTCCCTCGACACTGTTCTAGAGGTCTTGATGCTGTGTCTTGGTCCAGCCTTTTAACCAGCTGTGGACGGTGGAGTTAGTGATTCCAAAAACAAGTTCAGGACCCATAAATGGTATCTCTGCTCCTTTCTTTGCTAAGGAGTCAGCCCTTTCGTTGCCTGCGATACCCTTGTGCCCCGCAACCCACACCAGGGTTACCCTATTGTGAGTTGACAGGAATATAAGGTTTTGATGACAATCCCATACTAATTTCGAATTAATTCGGTGTCTAGCTAGGGCTTTTATTGTAGCCTGGCTATTTGAAAGGATAAGGATTTCTTTACCTTGATAATTCCTTTTTAAGTTTTTTTGCACACAGATGTTTATGGCATGAGTTTCAGCTTGGAAAACAGTGGCAAGCCTGCCCAGTGATGCATAAGCACTAAACTGGAGGGATTCCCCATATATTCCCGCGCCTGTACCACTGTCAATTTTAGAGCCATCTGTATACCAGATTAGGTTGTGCTCGCTTAGTTGCCATAAGGGTCATTTTACCTTTTTTGACAACATTCTTGATTTGTGAGTTCCAGGTTAGCTTCGAGTCTAGGATGATCCCTAGATATTTTGCTTCCTGGCTCACTTGAAGTTGTTTGTTGAAGAAATTGGACAGTATATTCCTGCTCAGGTTCCTTCTTCTAGTAAAGGGTATTAGGCCGTTTTTTGAAGATTTGCACTAAGGTTCTCCTTGTCACACCATCTTTCAACAATGCTTAGGGCACTTTGCATGAGCTCTGAGATTGTATTTTCAAAATTCCCCGAGATAAGTATAACCAAATCATCAGCATACCCCTGGGTGTAATAGCCTTGCCTATTCAGGAAGATGAGGAGTTTATCCACTACCATGTTCCACAACAAGGGTGATAAGACTCCCCCCTGCGGGCAACCTTTGGCAGCTATAATCTCCATCGTTTCGCCTGATAGGGTTGATTGAATTTTCCTTTAGTATAGCATATTGCTGATCCACTTGCAAATGGTGTCTTCTATGCCACGCTTTCTTGCTGCAGCTATCATTGACTCAAAGGAAGTATGATCAAAGGCTCCATCGATATCAAGGAAAGCTGCCAGCGCAATTTCTTGTTGGTCGATTGCCTTCTCGATCTTCATCACCAAGTGATGAAGAGCGGACTCGATGATTTTTTTGTTTGGTAGATATGCTGATGGGAATGAAATAAGCTGTCTGCAGGTAAACTCTCTCTGATATATTTGTTGACTAGTTTTTCCATTATCTTTAACATGAAAGATGATAGATTAATAGGTCTGTAGGCCTTTGCCTGAGAGGAATCTCTTCCAGGTTTAGGAATAAAGATCATTTTGGAACATTTCCAGGCAGAGGGAATATAACCCGTAGTCAGGCTTGCTCTTAGTAGTCTACATAGGCAAGGCACCAGGATAGCTTTCCCTTGTTGTGATAACGCCGGGATGATACCGTCTGGGTCAGAAGCTTTGTATGGATCGAAAGAGTCTACTGCCCACTCAATGCTATTGTAGGTTATGATTCTGTTCGAAATCTGCCAATCTCTTTTTTCCGCCCTCTGGGGAGAGAATAGGAGATTGTATTGTTCCCCATTTTCGTGGAGAACTAGAGAGCCAGGAAGGTGTTTCCAAGGTTTCCTTGCTGGTTTCAGTGTATTCCTCTGTCTGGTTTCATGATAGCGCTAACGGGTTCAACGAAGAGTTTGGCCAAGATTTATTAGAGACGTGCTGTCGTAGAGGTATTCTCAACTTCCTGACAGAATTTCCTCCATGAATATTTCTTAGCCTTACGAGTTTGTTTGTTATATTCAGTTAAGGATTTGTAGTATTCATCCCATCTCCCTGTTCTTTTCGCCTTGTTAAATAGTTTGCGCGCATTTTTTCTTAGTTCTCCAAGGTTCTTGTTCCACCAGCTGACATCTTTGCTGGATTTTCGATTGACCCGGCAGTTGTTATGAAACGAGTGAGTAATCGCTTCTTGTAGCTGTGAAGAGATTAGCTCGATATCCATACTATCTTTGATAGTCTTTTTAATATCATTCAAGTTGACTTGAAGATCCTGCCTGTAGTTCTGCCAGACCGTATTTCTAGGGTTGCGAGACTCCACTAACGGTTTATCAATGTTATTGATTTCCATGTGAATGTATCTGTGACCCGAGAGTGACTGTTCCTCTGACACATGCCAGTGAGTTATCTCTATAGCCTATACAGGAGGTAGCCAAAGTAATGTCTATTATCTTCTTGTGAGTACGTGTAACAAACGTGGGTTTGTCCCTCCCGATTCAAAATTACCAAATCACTGGTAATAATAAAATCAAAGAGATATTCACCCCTGCTATTGTTGTTGCTGCTTCTCCATGCCTCATGATGAGAGTTTGAGTCGACCCCGACAATGAGCTGCAGGTTTGTGAGCCTGCAGTAGTCTACCAGTGACTGGAGTTCCTCAGATGGTGGGAGGTTGGGTGAATCAAAAGGAAGGTATAAAGGCAGTTACTATATTACTCAAGTTTCCCTCCAGTGGTGTCTTCAGATTGATGATGAACTGTTTGATTGTAGAACAGAAGTTTGTCAGTTTTAGAGCATGAAGTTCTTCCCTGACAATTACACAAGTTCTTACGTTATCAAGGTTTCTTTTATATATTAGACGACCCTTGATACTGTTGAGGTCTGATACGTTACCCCTGACAGCCAGGGTTATTGAATGAGCACAACATCAATGTTGTTTGTTGCCCGTAGTTTACAGAAAGCAGCAGTTGCTGCTTTACTGTGGTAGAGGTTTACTTGAACTACCTCCAACATGTTCAGTTTCTTCAGTTTTTTTCGAGGTCCTAAATTTTACTTGAGTTAAGCCGAAATAGGCTTTAAGTCCTACTTTACTCAGCTCCTTCATGGAACCCTCGTCAACTGTAACAACCAGGGTTACACCCTGAGATTCTGTTTTACTGCAGATAATTCTCCATTCGTCTATATTTAGATTGCTATTCTGGATTTTGAGTAGCCCCAGAATCTTTGAAGGCTTTTTCGCCTCCAGAAGGTCTGTTGGGATCCAAACTAAGACTCTGGAGGTTTTGACAATGTCTTTAGCTAGGCCTATTCTCAGATCTGCGTCTTCCCACTGTTTTAGTCTGGTTGCTATTTCCTGCAACCAATTTTGAGCGCGGTCATTGGCACAGAAGGGGTTGCCACATTGAAGGGGTTGCCCCAGTAATTTCAGCTACCGTGGAAGGAGAGACTTCACGGAGGTCTTCCACAACCTCCATCTCGGAAGCTGGAGAAAGTTCTATGTATTAATGTTGTCGTTATCCATGTTTTGATCCCACGAGTATTAACAATTTTAAGCAGAAATGGCTTTATACAATGGGGTGAGCCCGGTGCCCCAATGGGAAACCAGTAGGAATTGATCATCTGTTCAGCCACGCATCCCTTGGCCTGGTCCCAATACCATAGGATTCAGGTTCTTTCATTAAGGTTGTCTCCTTTCGATCCAGTCAATTAAGCCAAGACCCCCACACATCCCCTGACCTATCCGTGAGACTTGATCACAGACAGTAGAAGATGCATGGTTTTTCGACTACGCTGTTACAGAGTAATGCAATAGCCGGCGCCGTTAACCCCAGTGAAGGCCCTTAGCCATGACACGACAGCTCAGCTGGGAGGGTGGTCCGCGGGGTGATTTTCACCTAGGCCATGTTGAGAGTTTTATGTCGCTCAGACGCTTCACTAACTCACCACTATGTTGCGGTTTTTATACCGTTCAAGTATCTGGATCATCGTAGTGATAGGCTGATAGCCACCCGATCCAGAGCAGTTCACGAGAGTAGCTAATCAAATACCCTGGATTTCTCCTATCCGCCACCTGGAGACGCGCCCGATAGGCAACCCCCTTTTCGGGTCCGTCAACCTTCCCTTGGACGATTAATTTTTCTAAACCCGTCTCATATGTTCTGGGTATATGACCGAAATACGATAGAATATACGTGTGCCAAATTCTTTGGAAAGCCTATTCGTGATCTTAAGTTTATTGAGTTTTGAGGCATTTGTTCTTCTGGTCCTCCAGTGTATACGGAGCATGCGTCTCCAACACTAACATAATAGATAACATCTATCCCATTTCTATTCGCGGCGTTTGGAATCCACGTTTTAGCTCCATAGAGAAAGATGGGGTGTATTAATGAGCTCACCAGTTTCATTTTGGTGTTTTTTTAGTTATTTATTGTTTGTCGCTCCACACTTTCTCCAATTTTGTCATGATGTTACCGGCTATTGATATTTGTCTTCTTATTTCTTTTTTACAGTCCCGATTAGTACTTATGAATGATCCAGAAATACGAACTCCTCCACGCGTTGGATGTGATCACACTATTGATTTTGAGCTACATTGTCCCTATCGGCATTCATTAGTTTTCTTTGGCTATGTTGATTGCAAGTCTTAGGGACCTGCTTTCGTTTATTATTCTCTGCACAAGTTCTTCCAATTCTGGTTTTCTGGCTGCTATTAGTGTGGTATCATCCGCATATCTGAAATTGGTAATTTTTTTGTGTACCTACAGATATTTTTCCTTCAGAATTCTCTAAACTCTTCATGATTATGTGTTCGCCATATATATTAAACAGCCTTGAGAAAAGTATGCATCCCTATCTGGCGCCTATATGGACCCTAAAAGAATTTGAAGCTTCTTAGTTCTTGATTTCGGATCAGCAGGGCTGAATGCTCAGGGGCCCCCATTTCTCTTAAGATCGCCACAGAAAAGTTAAAAGAGGGATATTAAATTGTTGAGATTTTTCTATTAATTGTCGCATGTTGAAGATTTGGTCTCTTTGCCCTCTTCCATTTACTAAACCAGCCTGTTCCGGTAGTATTTGATATCCCAAGTATTTTTGAAATTGTTTGTCTATTATCTTGAGTAGTACTTTACTGGCACGGGGAATTAGGGATATTGTTCTATAATTTTTGTATTGTTGTGATGAACCTTTTTTATGAAATGATATGAAATCTATTGGGTCCACTCTTTACATTCTCCTACATTCTAAAAGCGTAAGCCCATTTTTTATTATTGCTGGATGTGGAAGTAGTACTTTAATTGCAAACTGCTAAGTTGGGGTCATACTGACCCGTGGAAACCCCAATAAACAAGAGAAACGTAAAAAGACGCTAGTGAGCAGACGCAGCGTTATTAACTCCCCCCTCCCAACGATGGGAACTAGAAAGATGATCTATTTATCTATAAAACAAAGCACATACGCTTTTCTAAACAAATTTTATTTTCAATATAATCCCCTCTTACAACAACGTACGTGATACTAAATATTACAATATAACATTACGGCTGAGTGACAAAAATAAGTAGTGCACAAAAATACAAAAGTACTACGATTAGGCTTGACAAAATATGTAACACACAAGAACTCAAAAAACAACCTTTACATGAAGTATAATCATCTTAAGTAGACTTCTAAACTTCCAAAAAAAAACAGATACCTTTCTTTAATTCGAACAAATTATGTTTGATTTCCGATTAAGACGGAATATAATTTATTTCAAAAATATGTATCGTGGTCACGGGAAGCAACCAAATCCAATGTTCCGTTGTCTAATTGAAGTTACTATTAATCGTACAGTAAGTCGCAGATATTCAGTTAGTTTATTACCCAAAACAAGTCCCAGAAGAACCAGAAAAGTATTAAACTTAATTTGTTTAAATTTTAACAGTAGATAGAATTAATAAAGTTTATCGATGCGTTAAAAAAATGCCTGAGACTGTCCTTAATTTGAAGTTGTTTATATTCAACCACTATTTAAACTTCAAAAATCTTTAAATGATCACAACTGAGTTAAATTAATAATTTTTATACAAGACGGCCGAGATTTACTTAACCATTAACAATTATTTTAAATCTCAAACAATCGCCGCAGAAAGAAATTATTATGTGCATATCCGAGCGATACGGCAAATCTCTCACTAACAAACACAAAATACAAATGTGGCATTCAATGACATTTCTATCTCTGTCTGACATATCAGAACCATAATTTATTTTCTAAATAAATTATAGAGCTCTACATTGATGACGTAGAGTTTTTCTTTCTTGATTTGTATTTTAACTAACTTGCTTGGATTACATAAATCAAACTTAGGGGAAAAATTGTTAAACTTAACAAAATATAACTTTGAACAAATTTCTAACCACTACGGCGAACAGTCATTGCAAATTCAAAGAGTACGTATTAGTTTTGTGCGTACTGTATCCTGCGAATGATTCTTTCGGACTTCTCGCGTTATGTTTCTGAAAGTTAAAACACTCTCTCTCCCGATAGAGCTACCACAAAAAAAGAGCAAACATCCCATAGCATGAATTGATAATAGAAGAAAATGGTTGAAAAATTTGTTATAGAATGTCATCATGTTAGGATAAACTAATGATAAAAAGGCGAATATTATCTATGTACTTGATATTTTATGAAACCAACCTTCAGTTTAAAATGTTTTTTCCAGTTATTAAAGTTTTATAGCTATGAATGGTACACTGATTTGAAATCTTAAACCTCCCCCGATTTATCCACCCACTCTCACTAGAAAATTCTACGCATTGAATTTATATTTCATACGCTTAATATACCTACTTCTAAGTATTGTCGGCCTATTCCTATTTTAGTCTTTCATCAAATATCCAAATTTAACCGATTGTTAGCTATTTATTTATCTACTTAATAATTAACATCCGCAAGAAACGAACACGGATATTTTTCCTTGCGGATTATCCGCGTATTTGGATATCCGGCACGGCCTTAATGTTTTTCTTCTATTTTCAAACTAAAACAAATAATATAAAGGATACAAATAGTACAATTGGTTCTTTCTGAATTATGATTTTATTAGCGTTGGTAACTCTATTGAATAAATATCTCCAAATAACACTAATACATATGTACCTTGATATGTACGTACAGTAATAATATTTAATAATTTGCTTTCTCTTCTACGTATATTAAGTCCGCCCCTACATCAAACATTTAGTCAAACAACAGTGATTTGACTGATAAGTGTATCTATAACTAAATAGTTGTCTGTCATGATCCGAATACACGTCGGAGATTTTAATCTTCAATAAAAGCATGGCTAAATATCGTAATGCGATCAAATAGTGCTCCCAGCAGTTACTTTTAGATTTAAACTTTAGATTATACTGGACATTAATACACTTATTGTTCTACTCATAAACATAACTTAAATATTAAAACTTCCTATTTATTAATCGATCTTCCTGTCTTGTTTTACATCTACAAATAGAGATTAGTTGATCTTTTACAAAGCTCATTTCATTTTGCAATGAAGATTATTAATAATTCTATTTGAAGATCCTCCACGGCTTCAATTTATACGATGTCAAAAGTGATTGCCTTTTATTTGCATTGCTATAATAAATACAAATACTTATATCAAAATAAGATCATTTAATACACTAAAACTAAATATTAAACATACCAACTCGATTGCTGTATATTGTTTTAACAATATCAAAAAAGGGGATTAAGGGAATAAAGTTTAGTTCATTTTCAATGTTATAAAGCATCTGGAACAGACAAAATATGTTATATTAAAGGTATAGCAGTGTATAGCAACTTACTTGAATTATAATGAAATGTATAGTTCATGTTAAGGAGAATTTTCAAAATTTTAAAGCTTTTTGTTAAGTTGTTTTGGTGGAAATAAGTAGAGTAGCATCGTAACCACAGAATTGATACACATTTTAATGTAAAGGTTGATCTTTTTGATGGAACCACATAAAAACATGTTTGACAAGCTGCGCTTTTATAACGTTCAGTTGGATTACGTAATTTCGGTTGCATATCAAAAGTTTTGGCATCTAAAGACATTCAGATAAAATTATTAATGATATAATGATTAGATCTTTGGGAAGAAGAAAGTGTAAAAAAGTGTTTTAATGAGACTGAGCTAATTAATAGTAATAGGAAAATGGTCTATCGTCGACAGTAATTTTAAGGGTAGTATTCCATGTTTCAACCCAAGCATTATATATGGTTAGAATAAGGTTTTTATTTTCTATAAGATGGTATCCTTAGTTTTTAAACTTATTAAAATATATAAATTATATTTGGGTTATGTAACAATTGAAATGTCATAATCTTTTTTTTAAAGAGAAAATTCATTTCTTCTTCAAAACAATACATAAAAAAATCTATTTTTTAACAACGAAGTACTTTTAAACCATCAGAGGAACAATATGCACGTTCCTAGCACTTCAAAATAAATGTTTGTAAGGTTTTGTCAAACCAAAGATAATAATTTTGGTTATGTTATGCCTAAACAGTTTTAAGGTTAATGTTAAATGTCGAAATATGAAATTGTTTATTATAAAAAAAGTCATTAAGTGAAATTTGAAGAAGTTGTTTAATCTAATTAATGAAAAGTTTTTTATACGTTAAGTTGTTTATTTCTTTTATCCAAAATTTCAAAATTTGTAATTGTGATATAATTGTAAAAAAAGATTATCTTTTCAAACGTGTAAATTTTTTTAACGTTATTAATTCATTTAAAAATCAGCCCTCTTGATTCTAAGGATAGAGTTAAGTTGAAGTCATAATTTTATTTATTTTCTTGAATATTTATTTATGTATTGGATTGTTAGTGGAAATATGTTAGTCACTAAAATACATTTGTAAAGCCCGAGAAAAATAAAAAATTTACAAGATAAGAAGTTGTGTGACTTATCATCTTTTAGCAGACATCGTTTGTCTGTGGGTGTTTATAAATACTATTAAACTTTTCTCAATCGTAGTAATATCTGCCGGCAGAGACGTCTTATTGATTCGCATTATACTCCGGTGTCATGGGTGTTCGCAATGACGTACTAACTAGCAATAGAACACATGAACAAAGATAAAAAGATACAGGGCGCCACCCAACTTTTTATCAGCAAGTAAGTAGAGAATCTACAATTTGGGAAAAGATTTCCCTTTAATTTACGTTAAAATCATTGTGACTAATCTTTCTTTTATTTCTTAGATTTATTTTGTGAATGGAACACCAACAATTTGTCGTGCCCAACTATAGCAATGAGTATTAAACTTGAATTTTGTATATTAAAATAAATTCAAAGGTCGGTTACAACAATACAAGAGTACACAACAGTTAAAGATCATAAAAACCTATTTCCCATTCCGAATACATTTAGATCCCATTCTGATTATCAAGTTTTGTTATCAAAATCGTTATCAAGGATAGTTACACGTAACTAACATAAAGTATGTGTGACAGTAATCAGTTATTTCTAGTACTCTTTATAATACTCTTGATTCCACTTTAACCTCACAAATAGAGGCTTAACTCACTAAAATAAAAACACAATGATCACACAAGAAAATACTATGTCCTCTCACTATAAACTATGTACATCATCGAACGTTGCAATAATTTTCATTATTTACCTTGATTTTATTAGTAGCGCACCCAGTGTTTTAGCTTTGTACTTAATCACACAACAGAATTTCCACTAGTTTTTCTTGTTATGAAAATTCTAAGTTTTGGGGAGGGCTGTACCAAAACTTGCCCCCCTCCCTCAGTGCGCCGACGGTCATAGTTATATGTATATTAAGTATGTCTTTCGCTAGTACCTTTGTAAAATAAATGTAAAAGCTCGAATGCTCAAACTACTTAGTGGTTGTGTAGGAAATTGAGTAAGTATGGCATTACTTGTTGTAAAAGGCTGGAGCTTGCCAAAAAATGCATAAACTGAGCACCTGTTCATTCCCAGTCCCGTTCCTGGACAGGGTGCTGGTAGTGCACCAGGGTGGTTAAACATATGAGACGGCCGATGACAAAATTGACTAATATCGTTGAAGAAAATACCCACAATTTAAAAAACTTAAAGAAAAACCGCCTTTTTAAATAGAACCGACAACACCGCAACAATATTTATCGGGACTTCACCGGTAGTAAATTTCAACCAAACACACGCCCCACACACGTATACATGATTTAGTTATAAGTTATAACACAGCATCAGGAGGACGTTCCACACTGGACCGTTTAATACAAGCTATACTCTAACAAACAAATGAAAGATCTAGGTCGCCGAAATCACGAGGGCTAACTTGCATACCGCATCGCGAATCACGCGGGCAACGTATGTCACTGACAGTTTTAACAGCTTAAATAACATCAGTGTTGCTTAAAATCTGATCTCATATTTTATCAGGTGGTAATCACGCGGCGACCTAGATTCTTCATTTGTTTGTTAGAGCATAAACGTAAATAATTCTAATATCACTTTGAACGATTGTAGTCGTCATATTTTGTGTAAATACAGCTCAGTATAAGTAATTAAAGTATAATCGGTATAATTAACTACTTTAGAAAAAATAGTTTACGTAATAAGCTCATATGTGCAGACAAAAAAAAACAAAGTTTCTTTCTTAAGATGTAGTTTATAACACTAGTTAGATTATTAATATTAACAAAAAGACTTAAATAATGTTGTAAAGAAATAGTATATTACATTTTGAGAGTTGTAAGTAACAAATTACACTTGGAAATTCGTAATGTCATGCGTACATAATTTGCCTCACAACTGGAGCGATATCTTTTCTTCGACCACACATTAAATTGATTGCCAAATTGTGACATTTTTTAAATAACAGTTTGAATTTTTCTGCTTGTCAAATATTTTGACAAAATAACTAGCAACGCCGCCAACACAAATATGTGATAAACAAAAATGTTCCCACTAACGGTAGCATAATATACAGATTACGTAACAGTTTTTCTTTTCGTTACATAATAGTGTTGACAACGACACCTTACTTGTCAAGTAAATCGTTTGTACTTGACAACTTACTTATATGGAAGTAGAAATAGTATATTATGTTACAAGTGCAGAAAAGTGCCAATTTCTCACGAGTGTGAAGATTTTGCGGCATGAGACGTAGTCGAATGCCGCAATCACACGAGTGAGAAATTGGTGTTTTTGCACGCGTTACACACTATACTTTATCTACGACAACAAAAAAAGTAATAAACCACCAACAGCTAAGAAAGTTTTTTAACCTAGAATTTATACTCGCATTCATATTTGAAATATTTGGCAATAAATTAAGAGATGTAATGTGAGCCGCTTCCACGATGTTTGGAGGTGTACGAGTGTACACCCCAATTTTCCTTCATCGGATTCACTCATGATACATTTAGAATTTTAAAAACGACACAAAAGTAAACATTAAATTTGTAAAGACAATAGTAATAATACGTTTACAATTTGTATAATTTCAGTCATTCTACTATTTAGTACTTACAACTAAATAATCATACGTATGTACTCGTTTTCAAAAAATAATTTATATGTACAAAAATCAAAATTCAATTGTCAAGGTTATTAACCTCTGCGCAAAATGTCAAATATTCTCGCATTATGTAGCAAATTATAAATGTTTTCAATGTATATTTAGTTTATTATTATGTTTATTGTAATTTAGCAATAATAATAAATAAAAGTACATTAAAAATTATATAATAATGCAAAACATTAATTAATTTTACGTTTTAATTGAATAACAATCATTGTAACTTTATATAATGAGAAAAAAATATCATTGAAAGGCGTCTCGATAGCTCAGCGCTTACGCTGTAGCTACGAACCGAGCGATCCCGGGTCTGACCTTAGTTTTTTTCTAGATGGATTTCCATTCGAAATATAATTTAATGTAAAATATTAATTAAAGAAAATAAATTAACCTTTATCTAAAATTTATAAAATTTTATATTTCAAATAATTAATAATATTATAAATATTGCAAGTGGTGACATCTATAGCGTTTTAATAGAACTACGGGTTATTGAGAACTCCTTCCTCACATACTTTACCGTTGAGTTTGGAGATTGTTTGCAATTGGTCGTTTTCACGGTTACTAGATTGTGCGGAATATGTAACTTTCTATGGTGGTCGTAGATAAAACTAATTAATGATTTGTAGTAATGAGACCAGCAGTGCCAGGGTTCTTGCGCACCTGGAAAACCTGGAATTATCAGGGAAAATTTTTTGTCTGGAAAAGTTAGGGAAAGCCTGGGAATTTACAATTTTCAAAAGCGTAAGAACCCTGACTGCTGTCATCAGTCATTAACTGAATAAATAATATAGGTACATAAACAGATTTAAATTTCGACTGAACCCAACTTCATTTGCTTTTTCGAGTTTTCTGCAGAGAACCAAAGAAAAACTTGTGCCTTTTTTATCAGAAACGGGTATATTTGGTACTGATTTCAGTACGAATGCAATAAATACGTTCCTGTTATATACTTTTTTTTTGTTACAGTAGTAGTATCTTTTCTACGAGAATTGCAAGTGCATAACGTCGCCTGTTGCACTTTTTTGTAAACCAACTTTGGGGTGTAATTACTCAATTTCAATTCGGGATAGGGGATTAGTAAATGCATTTTTGAGGTCAGTGGTTATCTGTGATCGATTTGAAATAGGGCTGATAGTAAAATTAGACTTTGACTTTTTTACGTCTAGCTTGTATTAAACGGTCCAGTGTGCGTTGTGGCCCGCTGTCTACGCTGCGAAAGTCTTTTTGACGAATAATTAATGATTAGCTGAACTTATTGCTAGTAAAAGCTAAGAACATTATACTCTATGCTAGTAATAATTTACTATTTGTTACTTTCATAGATCAAAAACATTTGGATTTTTGAAAAGAATTTGATAATAATGATATTTACTTATTGCCCACCAGGATACCACTTGCAGGACAATTTTAGACAAGGCAAGTAATTGTTGCGTTAGCTATTTGGAAAGCGTAAACAAACAATAGACGGGTGACCGCTGATGATGCGTTGCCGCTTAGAGTATACGTTCTCTCGCGCGAAATCCAAAACGATGATGAAAATTTTAACACCACAATCAAATAACAAAGCTGACTTTAAAAGAGGTATTTGTCCTAAAAATAATTAATAATTTTTTACGACGTTGACGCATACTATAAAATAATTGTAGTTTCATTCTGTGGACAGATTAAAGATATTAATATATAATTCATAATTGAAATTTCAAAGTACTTCAACTTACTATCCATTATTTTCAGAACCTTCTGATATATAATCCGTGTCTGAATCCGACTCCTTACTGTTCACGGTAAAAGTTACTTTTTCCACTAAAATATGGACTTTGTGATTCAAATCCCACATTTGTTGTTCTATTTGTTAGGTGTGCTAGACGCATTTTTGTCAGTCTTCTGCAGTAACCTGAACAATCACTTCCTTCCACTAGCAAATCTTTTACGTCCGCGTGTAACATGGACATTAGTACTAAACCTTTATCCGCACTTAAGTAAACGCCATCAATCATAAAGCGAGCTCACCAACAGCTTTGCATTTGGGTTGTTTACGCTTTTTGAATAGCTAACGCGACCAGACTTTAATCAGTGTAAAACGTATATTGACATATGTATATTGACCCAATATCGGTGCTATATGGGTAACATATTATATTCAGACCCAATATTTGGAAGATTCAAACATGATTGGTATTACATCGTTAAAAGACTGGCACCCCATGTATGTAGCTAATATTGCTCCTACAAAGGTCCAATATATAAATAATAAGTTTAAAAAATATGTTTTCATCTATATGGATCCTTTATTGGGTCTATATTTCAGCCCACTATATGATTAATTTATTAGTAAATATTTAATATTATATATCTAATTAATATTCATGTTATATTGGTTCAAGATTGCCGCCCAATATACGTAACCAATATTTCTTCCACAGATGTCCCATGTACAAATTATTCATATTGTGTTATTCTGTATTGGTTTTACATTGGACATATAGTGCTGTTAATATTTATATTTCAACTTTATAGTTCCGACACTCAGACTTCAGACTTGAAATGATGTTACTTGATTATTCAAGGAATCAAAATAGCAATACATAGGCGGGTGCTTTATATACGTGAAAATGTTTTACAAATGTGTACCACGCCAAGAAAATTGAAAAATGGTTACAAGTTACCATAACTCACACGGTTTTATCAAATACCGAAAACTACTAATACCTGAATACATAATCATTGTATATCTCGGTCTAAATTCATAATAATGATGGCATTTCAAATTTCGAGCCCAATAACGTACAAGCAGTCGTGTACTGCAGGGTAGAAACGCTCGTGATTTTATCGCCACTGATACTTGATGTATCTGTTTTAATGTTGAGATATCTGCTGCTGATCGTTTCTTGTTTATATTTACTGTTTGTAAGTGTGTCAGTTATTTATATTCATTATATACTGTAAGTACTAGCTATAATATTCATATATTTTAATTGCTATAACCGCCTAGTTTAGTTAGCGTTTTGTTTAAACATGAATAAAATTGTGTTAACAATATAGCTGTGATTCATTTTCAGAATGTGTAAATAGGATAATAGTAGGTACATAATTATGTAATTTCAAATTTATTAAAAATAGCATTATCTCGCCTTTAATACACTTTTACAGATTTTTATTGAAGTGAATGAAATATCACACTTAAGCTACAGATTTTAACAAATACTCTTAGTATATATTATTGGCCCAATATGTTGCCAATATATTTTTGATATATTTAATTTTATTAGTTATCTGTTTATGTTAATACAATTTATTTATCTACTGAACTAGAAATCCAACAGATAAAAGTCCAATTAACAGAATTTAATGCGTTTGTGTTTTTATCTACAGTTTTCGCAATGACGCAAATAAATTATTGTGCTAAGTACAGACATCTAAAACGAGTTCTATATGGAAGATATGTCGATAGTGTAAAGTAAGAGTAAAGTGTAAAATGGACAAAATAAAATAGAGTTAAATTACATTTAGTGGATAATAGTGCTTCAAATTACTATGACCCACTCCCCCTCCGACTTTATCTACAGTTGAACACGAATTTAACGATAAGTACTCTGTCGGTTTATTATTATTGTCGTCGGATATTAATATGATTGGGTTGAATGAACAGAAGATATACAAAGTGATTTGTGACAAATATTACCTGTTGAGGTAGACATTAATCGAAATAAACAAAAATGTAGACATCAAGTATATCACATTATTACGTCAATATATTGTGCCAATACTAGTACAAGTATACTGCACCAATATTACGTTTCAACAATGGATGAATATCCTATGAATGCATTTCGCCAATATTGTAAAAGAATATTAAACCATTAAATGTTTCAACGTTCGACCAATATTACCATGTTGGAGACATATTCTATGCACATATTGTGCCAATACTATAAACGTATATTGAACCAATATAATGTTCCAATGTACGGCGAATATCAAACTGCAGTACTGGAGATATATTGCTTCCGCATATTGTGAAAATTCTGCCAGTGTTTGTCATTTACAATGTTTGGCCAATATGTGGAAACAATATTTTTCCAACATGTGTGTGCTACTGGGGTTAATAGGCCTCTAAGATGGAAACAACAAGAAACTCTTGTAGGGGCGGCCACTTTAATTTTGCACTTTGGCGGAGAGCACCCCAGAAACGAAACGAAACTGTTTATTCCTATAATTATTTGTTTAAGAATTTATAATGTTCACTAACAGTGGTAAACAGTCTCTTTTATTTAGGTATACAAAACAATAATTTGATATCTTATAGGCATTTAAGAATATTTATAATGGTTTGGTCACGGTGACTGTTATCATCCAGTCTTTTAAGGCTGGTTCTCTGTCCAGGTAATAGAATTTTTATTAACATTACGGATTATTTTGAGTAGTGCACAAATTTGTATTTTTGAATAATAGTGTTTCTAGGAATATTTCCTCCAAAACCACTTCAAACACTCTGAAATGTATTAACTCACGCCAAACAAAACTTTCCAAAAATTCGACATTTCACCATTCTTTGAAAAGAAGCTTCAAATACAAGACAAAGCACATATTGATGAGTCTCCTTTGAACTACCTCATCTCAAAACCCTAAGACAAAGTGTCACTTAAATATGATGGAAACAATTTCGACACATTATTTGTTTCAATTTCAAACACATTTAAAAATAATTTTTTAATTAGAAGAATTCGTACCTCGGGGTATCAAAGGAATACTTTTGAATGTCGAACGAACAAAACGTTTTTGAAGTAGTCTAAAATTAGACGTAAGCAAGGCATACTGATGACTTCCTATATAATCAAACTGTTATATCTTTTGGTAGAGAACAGCAGAAAAAAACTTTTATACCATAGACTGACATTTCAATACCTTAAAAACCTAACAGTAGTTAATCATGAGTTTAAAAAATGCAGTAGCAAAGTATGATCATTCATCTTAGGAAAAGTGACGACGCGACGATGACGCTGCTAAAATTTTTCAGGTACCCAAATCAAGTTCTTTCAAGATTTGACATTAATACACCTGAAGTATTAATTTGGAAGACTGCAATGTAATCGTTGACATGTCGGTATTCCGCCTTATGACACTGAAGGCAACAGCAGACGCTGTAATTTATCAACGTAAGAAGGTTCAGATCGCGAGTTCGACATTCTCAGGTAGTGCGGGCGTGGGAACACGGTAAACACCTCTACCAGAAGAGGTGATAATTTAATGTCATTCCATTAAAAATTACTTTATATGTACTTTTTTTTTATCTTACATTTCGATTTAATTCCAGAAACATCGACGATGAATCAGAGCGCAAGCCCTACTTTTCTTGTTTGATCCATAGTAATCGTTTCCCGTTGCTGTCAGCAGGTTAATCTTTTTAAAAAGGCAAACCCGCCGTTAAGAAAAAATAACAGAGATAAATAATAAGTGTGGATATTTAAAAATGATCACTCATTCCCTTCAAACGCGGTGACTGCGGGTTACTCGGCTCCTGCAGTTTTCGTTTTGATTGGCATAGCGCGGAAAGCCACTACAATAGTTCCGACAATGACAGGAATTAAACTTTTTTATACGTATAAAATTGATTTTTTTGGGCTTTTAAACAAAAATTCCGTTAATAGTTTATATTTATTTAAGTAATACAATATTCATTTTAATATTTAACAGAAATGATTAATGACTCACTTTTAATTTAGTGCGTGTATGACTGGATGGACTGTAAAGTGTATGACTGAATGCATAGTCATGGGGTTTGTATCAATCAGGCGCCACTGCCTATGAGGATGGCATTTGATGAATAAACCACACAGAAGAATAACTTTCTATTTGAAAAGTAACGATTTAATCTGAGTTGCTGATTATATTAAGGCGGCTTTATCTGAATATATTTTTATGATTTATCAAGTGCCCTCTGGAATGACTATGCGAACGATATCTTAATGTTAAACTCCATAACGCTTATTTTTAATGGAAGCCATAGAAATAGTTGGTATAATGCTGGTTTCTTTGAAGGCGTTAGAAAGAGTGCTTCGATTAGCTCTCCATCTAGCTTTGGACTTGCTGATTTTGGAGTGCGATTTTTCAAATAATTTATAATAGCGCCAAGAACTTTACTAATTGCAATTACTAATTGCACTTACAAAGTATGTCGCTATAGGTTTTAAGATCGCTAACTTTTCAAAGTAACCTTCAATATGACACAACTTACCGTTGAGGATCTCTTTCACGAATCTAGACTCAAGCTCGAGGATTGTTCGGTAAGTGCGTGGCCTAACACAGAGATGGCGCGAATTTCCAGGAATCTTCTTTATCATTCTGTAGAATCATCCTTTAATAGGTTAAATATGACAGTATAGAGCGATCTGTCAATTAGTCTGTTTTTTGCCCAAAGTCTTGTGTGATTTTGTAAACAATGGAATAAACTGAGTTGAGATCAGTGATAAAGAACTTTCATTTGATAGGCTTAACACCAACCGAAATCAAAGCAGAGTTGAATTCAACACTATTGGAATCCGCTCCTTCGTTTTCAATGGTTAAAAACTGGGTTGCTAAATTTAAGCGTGGTCGTAGGAGCACAAATGCTCCGGATATGAATGAAAAAGTCCACCGTATCGTCTTGAATGACAGTCGAGTAAAAGTGCGCGACATAGCAGACATAGTGGATATCTCAAATAACAGTGTGCACAGAATTTTAACTGAAGAATTAGAAATGAAAAAATACTCGGCGCGTTGGGTGCCGCGGTTGCTCACACCGGAGCAAAAACTGAACCGTATGAGTGTTTCTCGTGACCTTTTGGCACGTTTTCGCCGCAATCCGAAGGACTTTTTACGCCGTTTCATAACCGTCGATGAAACCTGGGTCCACCATTATGCCCCCGAAAGCAAAGAACAGTCCAATAAATGGACACAAAGGTTCTCCGCCACCAAAGAAGGCAAAAATAGTTTTGTCAGCAGGAAAGGTTATGGCAACTGTGTTTTGGGATTCTCATGGAATTACTTTGGTCGACTTAGAAAAGGGGAAAACAATAAATGGCGAGTTTTATGCCAATTTGTTGCAACAATTAACCGACAAAATCAAAGAGAAACGGCCTCATTTGGCAAAGCAGAAAGTGCTTTTCCATCATGATAACGCACCTGCCCACAAGTGTGCGATTGCAATGGCCAAAATTCATGAATTGGAATTTTAATTAGTGCCTCATTCGCCCTATTCCCCAGATATGGCTTCCAGCGATTATCATCTGTTTTCAAATCTGAAGAAATGGCTCGGCGGTAAGAGATTTTCGTCTAATTCCGAGGTAATCGCTGCTGTAAATAGCTATTTCGAGGACTTAAATTCATCGAACTACAATGAAGGCATTGTAAGGCATTATTTATACTGGTCACGTAATTTGGGGCATATGATTTTGTATGTTCTGTCCAGAAACTTAAATTGGAGTTAATACAGGTTCTGCGATCCGGTGGATTCGAGTTGCGAAAGAGGTTAAGTAACTGTCCTGAACTTCGTGCGGCTACACCATCGGCTGACGTTTAAACGCCAGTTCAATTCGACAATAAAAAGAAGAACCTATCTTTATTAAGGTTTTTAGGTCTTTATTGGAACCCCATGGCCGATACGTTTTTCTACTTGTGTCACCAGAAATCGCCCTTGTACCCCTTGTACAGTCGTTGAGTCGTTGCAAAAAGGTTGATGCAATAATTATGGATGGCGAAAATAGATTGGGATGACGCTGTTCCTGAGACAATATTCTGTGAATGTTTATGTACATTTCTCCGCTTCATAGCGTATCATTCAGATACCCAAATAGGTCGTAATTGATGCTATGGTATTTGATACTTGTATTTGTTTGAACGTTAGGTTGTCCCGTCATAACATATTACTTCTGCGTATCTCAATACGTTCAATTGGCGCCCTATCTAGGAGATGGCGTTTCTTCCAGCTTTTGAACTATTCCCCAACATAGTTGGGGGACCACTGCCCGATCTAATACAACCTCAACTGTAGCAGGACTTGATTTTTAATGGTTCTCAGTTAGAGGCCTGGTATGCAAATGACAGCGCTTTGTTTATAAGTCTACACGTTGTAGACTCCCAATGTGTACCCGTTAGAGTAAAGTTGTCTCCAGCGTGTTGTGTGTGTTCGCTTCATCATCACTTAAGTGTAGTGCCTCTAGAGCTTCTTCAGTTCACACGACTTCCTGCAGTTAAGTTATATAATGATCCGAATACCATCCTGAACACAACTACCTGGTGGCATGCAGTTTCCCATTGGCCCAAGTTTATCTCGTCTAACCGGGATAAACTTCAGTTCAATTCTCTTCCATAAGATTCAGTCAGTCAACGTTTATGAGTATTCGTCGACATACACTTTCGTATAACTCTACCACACATTTAATTCTAGCCTGAGCAACCCGTAACCCATATTCCTGGGATTGGATTTACCGGTGCCGGTTCTATGGGTAGGTACCGTGTAGTCTGCTTCACCCATCCAATGTTCCTGAAACAGTACGCTGTATCTGTTCTGGCGAATGGAGTCAACCATTCTAACAGCATCCTTAATAACCCACTTCCTGATAATTTATAATAGTCCGTATCTTGCTTCTTCCGTTCCTGAGACAGTGATCAATAACTGGAATTTGTTTAAGTTGGAACTTTCAAATTTAAAATGTTCTAAATGTATTAACTTAGACTTGGCCGTCAAAGAAGAACTTCTCATTCTCGGATGCGTCTGAAATTGGTTACAGTGATGTATCGTATTTAAGGGTTCAATGTTCTGACGGCTCTATAAATGTTTTCTTTGCCATGGTATTACTTTCCGTCAGCAGAGAATCCGCATGATAGTGCCTCACGCGGACTTTTGCCCTTGCAATTGCTAAATCATAGTTTGTGGTGGAAAAGACCTCCATGGCTTTCCCGTCTTCCAGACTCGTGACCACAACAAGCTTCAGTCTCTGCAAGTTTTTTCCGCAAGAGGAACGTAAAATTGTACTGACAATTACTAATGAATCCCATTAACAGATGATCTAAGCACTATACAAAAGCGAAAATTTTTTTGATTTGAAGGCGGATGCATATAGTGTATTTTTGAATGTTGTCTTCAGAATTGCAGTCAGTTTTGTTGTAGCACCCACCGTTTTTAAAACATTTTATTTCTGATACTTGCCTATATTTTAAGCAACTGTTGTCGGTACTCTTAAAATTATTTATTTGGTTCACTTTTTTGATCCCATTTTCATTAATTTTGAAGATATATATGACGCAGTCGTGTATTTAGGAATTTTCATAGGGGGGGCTACTTTATAAGAATTACGAATCAAAATACTTAGATATTGACATAAATGACCTGGACTATGAAAAAAATCGGGGGGCTCCAACCGTTAGCCTCCCTTAAATACACCACTGATATGACGATATACAAGACTTTCATGTCCCTTTACCCCAAATTTGTCATTCGCAAAAATATAGACTATCAAACCAGCTTGAAAGATCTACAACATCTTTGCTAGCAGACTATTGTTGGACATTGATTACCGAGACCTCCCGCGACTATAAAAGACAAAGTAAAGAGAAACAATTAAATCTCTGTAAGTTTTTGTGAATATTGTTAATTTATTTTGTAGTATAATATTCGAGTAAAATGCTCTCCATCATCATAAGTGTTTTTTTAACCAAGAGTGCTAGATAAAATCTAATTCGAAATTTAAGTGTTCCATATTATAGTATATAACGTATACTATATTTCTATTAAAAAATTTTAATAACCTTAAATTTGTTGTCCATTGTAATTAATAAGTAAATAAGTAAATTATCATTAAAGAAATTAACGGGTGAGGTGGTGGGGCACTCTAAGATATATTTTGCCGGGACCTAAAATTGACCAAGCACGCGCCTGTTCGTAATCTGTTCGGCATATCAATAATAAAATTAACCAAAATATACGTATATAAATGTAAATCTGACCGAATGTTAGCCAAAAGTTAATTAATAAGTATAAGTACCTTTGAAATTCCCTCAATCTTCTTAAAACTACAAATTAACGTTTGCGATAAAATAGAAACTATCAGAGATTGCTAAGGCCTTGGCGTAAATCGAATAGTTATTAATCAATAGTAAACTAATGTACTGAAACAGCAAGTAATCAAAACTAGATACACGTATATCAAAATGACCTCAACAATACAAATTTCCTAAAAATTAATGGAACCAAATTGCTTATATCGGCAATTCGTTTTAACCGTCTAAAAGCCTTTTTATAACTGCATAATTGGTAAATGGGGCAAAAGCTAAAAAGAAAGTAACTAAAAGAAACCATTTGAAATACTGAAGACCTCGACAATAGGTGAATCAACCCTTTTGAAAAAAAATGGAAAAACAAAAGCAGAATATAGATAAGATCTTAACGACCAGAGGTTTTTCATTATGTCAGTTATCTTTTTATTAAAGATGTCAAACTATTTAGTTTTTATTCCTTTATTAATATGTTACAATAATGTAAATGTTTCTGTCAATAGATAAAAATAATAATTTGAAACGATATTAGAAAGATTATCTTTATTATTATATTTGGAAAATTCCCTGATGAATCTGATGTTTATTGGATTACATTCACCTTACGAAATATAGCAACGACAAAATTTGCGCATTTGTCAAATGAGAAGACAAATGTTGTTATGCTAAAAATAGCTCTTGTTATATTAGGTGTTAATGGTAAGGAATTGCAGACTTTGTACTTCTGGTTGAAGTGATGAAGAAGGGTGAAAATTAAAAAGAAAATGATGTGAAAAGTAAGATTTGTTAGAGCCATTAAAATAACTAACTTATTAATCTAATATTAACTACACCATTGGTTTTTGTGGCAGCTAACAAAACTTAGTTTTTGGTTCGGTCAGCCCTAATTACTAAAATTAAGTAGAGTAGGTATTTAATAATATTTATGTTTCACTTGTATATTATCTATTGTTTATACCTGTGATACGAACCATATAAACAACCAGAGCATTATAAACGGACGTAATAGTTTATAACGCCCGCTCATAGACCAGAAACTATATATTTGTGTACAAGTGTGTTGCAACTCAACAAATAACGAATATTTGCAACGTAGTTTCTGGGCGCGTGATCCACGAATTCTTTTGTGCCGACTTCTGCAAAAATTTCTTAGATAATATTAATAATTTATTCTTTAGATGTCATGTGCTATTAAGACTTTTTTGTTCTCATATTGGTAACAACCTACAACAAAAAGATTTCAATTTAAAATTTCATACTTATCTGTTTGACTTTTGGAAATTTAGTAAAAGTTACTACCATTCGACAAACATAAAAACTATTAGTTTTATAAATATAACCAACGTCTTTGGCAACGTCACCAATTATAAATTAAAACTAATGTTCTACTTGTACATATTCTCATGAAAAATAAAATATTGTATGCACCACAATGATAATGTCCATCACGCCCTTCGGGCTCTCTGACTGGAACATCGTTGTCCTCCTGACATTATCATCATTCTAACGCCCTTGGTACGTAAATAACTATTACTTCCACTTCATATTTAAATGACAGTTTATAGGCATTTATGATAACTAAGTAAATGGGTAATTGCAGCTAGAGCCCTGTAAAACTCTACGGGCTCCTAAAAGAGACTTAAATGTTCAGAAATTCTACTCCTGTTGCTGTAAAATACTACAATGCTCATCAGCAAAAAGCTAATGGATATTAATTTGCTGCTTAATCACAACACCATGATAACGTCTAGCTATAAATTGTACTACCGTCTTTGATTACAAAATGTCGTTTTGTACAAAATATATAATAAATTAGAGCTAATAAAAAAACACCTGGTAAAGGTGGAAATAAAACTTTTGTACGCGGCATGTTTTGCGACTAATCTTTACTGGGCTCACTGGATTATGGAGGCTCGCTCCTTCGTTTCTCGCCCCACAAACTTTCCAGCTTGCCCGTAAAGATTAATTGAAAAAGTTTGCCACGTAAATAGTAGCCTATTACTAACCCATTCAATACCGAACAGAATAACCAAATTTACTGTTAGGCTATGCCATATGATATGTACTGATTTAAAAGAAATTATAAAAAATTAATACGAATGAATTGATGATGTGACAGAAAGCGTACCCAGTATACCGAATTTTAAAATATTGAACCGTTTTAGAGATAATCGTGCTCCGGACGATCGGGCATCGTATCTATAAAGTAGTTTCCGCTACTTAATAAATCGTTAGATGATCCATGAAAACTCAAAGACTTAAAAATGCCAAGGAGTTTCCTGAAAAATTCTGAATATACCTATGTAAAATACAGCAGCGTTTGTTTGCCGATGTTGGGCAGCAAGCATTATCAACAGTCAATTATTTCAGTTATTTATAGTAGTTGAAGAAATATACTTGGCAGTGGTGACTTCAAAAACCCAAATTGCAGCTTATACTTGATTGCTTAACTATACCAAGGTTAACCAAAAAACTAGAAGAACATTAGAGTAAGTGTTTCTAGAGCGTAGACAGCACGTACGTGCACGTACTTACACAGTGTCTGCCAGAAAGTTAGATCTATATGGGATTTTTTTAATATCCTGATTAGAAAAAAACTTTATGAGCCAATCGCCTCTTCTTCGAAAAATACTTGAAATACGCTATGTCAAAGTTGACAGGTATTCACGCTATTTTTAAAAAATCGGTGAATACTGACCTTATTTGTTAAAATATGGAAAACTTTATAAAAAAAATGTTTCTAATGATATTTTAGATTCACATACCTAGTTTGAACGCAAGGTTCCGACATAAGAAAACATTTTTTTTACTTTTTACACCCCCGTAACTGACATCTTTATGCCTTTTTCTGGCCATGACAATTTTACTGTTTTAGTGTTTTAAAAACACCCTCCAAAGTCAGGATAAACAACTTTGGAGATATATTGTTACCCTAACGTTTATTAATTCTAAATATCTTGAGTCAACCCTTTCACCAATTAATACTCTGAGTATTGTTGAAAATGTATTAAAATGTGTATAGTAAGCAAATTAATAAAACACCCTAGCCTTCTCCACAAATAATAATTTATTCTTACAAATAACTAAAGAGTTACACTGATAACAAAGGCACGTGAAAATGACGTAAGTGTCATAGTTTTTTTGACGTCAATGTGACCTCGTAATGACTTCTTAATATCTCAAACCACTGACGTCATATGGCAGACGTCAATATTACATCCTAAGCGTCAACCATTAATACAAGAAACTAGTCATCCCGAATCACGTGCTGAATATGGATAAAGATATCCGGAGTCACGTGGATACTACTCACTGCGAGCGTGCCCTGCAAAGGTAGTGCAACAATTCAGTTACCCCGATTCCTTTTATACAATTTTATGAAGAGCAATTACCCTATAAAGAGTACAGATCATTACGATGCGTCGCTGATATGTTGTGTTAAATGCCTTATAAGCGTGTTTTCAATTCGAATTGTTTATGGATGGGCAATAAATAAAGATGACTAATTTTTTGTATTATTTATGGAAAATACTATGATGTTTATTAACTTAATGCTCTGAGTATATCCCAAATCTTAACTGTGTCAAATTATTTGACGTTTCAGGATCCAAGCAACACAAAATCCTACACTTCCTCTGACCCTCTCTCTCCCTCCTTTCCTCCCTATCGTTAATAAATCCAAGAGCGAATGGTATTCCATTAGATTATAAATACTGGATACAGTAACAGTTAATAGTTAATATACAAATAACTAGTTACCCTGATAATAAAAGCATTGAGAATGACTTAAACGTCGTAGTTGGTTGACGTAAATGCCACGTCATAATGACCTCTTAATGTCTCAAACCGATGACGTCATATGGTAGACATCAATATTACGATCTATGCTATATAGACGTTAATTTAAAGTCTTTTTCAGGATATATTTAGTAAACCCCCCACCCACCAAGGCAAGCGCTAGAGCAACGTTTCCCGGTCTACACCTTTGGGGGAAAACTGTTTTTATTAATTAATTACAGCCTTGGTAGTGTACTGTCTAGAGTGCTGGACTTTCACCCAAGCGGCCCGCGGTCGATTCCCGGTGCCGGCAGATCTGGTTAAGGTTTTCTGCAGTTTTCCTTATCTGTAACACAAATGTGGGATTTGCGCTGTTCCATCTGTAAGTCGGCTGCAGCCGCACTTAGGGCCTACTTAATAATAATAATCGCCCCCTCCCTCCCGCACAAGCTTATAGCTTCTGGGGCCTGGTTTCCAGGCTATGGGTTGTAGCAATTATTATTATTATTATTATAATTAATAAATATGGGTGGGGGTAACGAGAGCTTTCTTGGTTAAGTTAAGGTGCAACCCTACTAAAAAGGTTGGGAATCACTGCTCGAGGACAAAGGCAGAGCCAGAGTAACTGGTCATCAACATAAACTGCGCCTGCACCCATGTTGATATTTTGGAATAGGTGGCGCTTTTACTGTTCGGCTTGCAATTTAATATATTCTAGAAATTATGTTGTGTGATGTGTAAAATATTAAGAATTTCCCACAATAATACGCTATAAATATAATGAGCCTTTGCAGTCATCTTAATCGAACATATACTTTTATTGTAATTGGAAATTGATAATGTCAACTAAAAACATATGTCTCCAATGTCACTTATGATAACAAAATGCGGTTTCGTAACATTTAGTTTTATATGTTCGGAGCATGAAAACGACGAACTAAAATAAAATCTCCGAAAAGACGACAACGCAACGTGATATATGACACGCTATTTTATTGTGATTTACTGGACGTCATTATGTCGTCGATTTTTGGTCCATTAACATCTTCTAACGAGTTATTACTAGGCTTTGATGTCATTATGACGAGCCTTCGCTACCTGAGAATGTTTGCATTTTAATTAATATACAAATAACAAGAAGAAACATATATTTCGAAGAAGGTATTGCCTTGGTTAACAAACTACCTAAAAAAGGTATCGATTCTATCGCTGCAAAGCCATGCTGGGAAGGTAGATTAATCATTCGTGTTTTGATTGTTATGAATAATTTAATGCATAGCTTAACATAACCTTAATTAGATAATTCACTCTATAAATGTAAATTCAGACATTGATAGCGTGTTTTAACACCGAATTCCAAAACTCTTTAGCACTACTGGCTATCTGAGAAGTAGGTAATACTAGGTAGTAGGTATAGTGAGCAACTAGGTTAGAAGAAATCTTAATTCTATCTAAAGCTAGTACTCTTCAGGGGTGGATGTAACTTGAACCATGTAATTAATGTTGTACCTGCAAGTATTCTTAGACAGTTCTGATTGTATGCTTACTGGAACTGACTCCAATCTAAATTATTTACTTCGAGATTCGTCCTCAATAAATATTTTTATTTATATAAAAGTAACCAGAGACTTAATATCACCTAAGTTAGTGATCGTAAGGTTGTGGTTACTTTTATATAAATAAAATGTTTATTGGATGTCTACGTCTTTCATCCTGGTAACATATTTAAGTGTTACTATCATTGTCAAATACATAATCTTGATAATATTCCTTACCTTTTTACCAAAATTCAATTCAATTCAAATTAAATCATTTATAAGAAAAAGAAAATGACGTTCGTGATTTTGTCAGTGCCAGTGCTGTTATTTCATTGTCAGTTAAAGTTTCGACGACATTCAGAACTTGCAAAAGTGTTTACTGCAGAATCCAAACGCTACTACGGTTAGAGCTTCCTTTACCTGTTCTCGTTAACCCAACCAGCTCCGATGCATTCAATTCAAGATTCGATTTACTATTAATATATTGCATTTCAATGAAAATTATTATAAAATCTCGAATTAAATTGAAGATATTATATACTACAAACATAAACTAAAGTCTTGTCTAACAGGTTCGTTTAACTTCCATGCTTGAACTTTTTTTTTATAATAAAAAGTTAAGAATGTATATAGAAACTTCAACATTCTTTTTATACATTCATTACATTACTTTGCCACAAATATTGTCTTGAATACTTTAGCAGCCTCGTGAAACATAAATAATGCACATTGTGCTAACTTCTAACTAGCTGACAATACGAACACATTCTGCAAGTCACGAAGAGCAAAAGAACATATTCCCTTTTCAAGAGAGCCAACTTAAATCTTATACATACACACTTTTCAACGCAGGAAACTAAAAAAGAATTCTTGTAAATTTGTTATAATTGTGCTATATGTACATTTGTACATACCTTACATACATATAACTATGTACACATATGCACGTTATGCGTACACTGTACAGGTTAGACCGTTAGGAAAAAGAAGAAGAAGAATAGTAATTTTTAAATTTTTAATTTGGTGCTCATTAAAAGGATACTAGCTAGTGGCGTGCTTGTCACCTGCAACATCCTGATTTAAATAAATGCAGGTGCTGCTCTTTACATCTGTATTACTCAACCCCAATGTATCAATTTGCCTCATTACTCTCCGTTTGATGTTCTTAGATCCAGAAAGAGAGATTAAAATAATCGTTTTTGATACGGGGATGATCACTACAAGAAAGGGATGCTATTAACTACCTACCTGTATGGTGCACGTGTGTGTTCAAAAAATCTTCATATTTTTAATTTTAATAATGTTCATTGAAATATAGTTTAACTTATTCGACAAAACAAGTTATTATATACTCATCACCATGTTTTATAATAGGTAGCACACAATTGGATTATTATTGTCTATCGGCATCATTTGCTATGGGCTAGTAACTAAAAACATAGTGTATATAATACCATGCCGTTGAATCCAAAATGGGACATCCTACGTAACATTAAAAACATAAACATTTTGTAGCATGGCAGGATTAAGCACAGAAAAAAATCTATTTTGAAGAACAGCCAAATCTAAAAAAATGTATGTAGCTAATTAGCTTTCTATAGTTTCATAATAAAAGTTCGGTTAGAATGTGTTGTACCAACTGCATACAATACTTCAGGGTAAGATAGAATCGGCTTATTTTTGTCGCAGGGACACGATAGAAGATTAAAGTAGCAGAGAATCGCACCAAACCAAGCGCCAAACCAAAGCAACCGATAAAACGATAGGCTGCAAGAACGCAAAGAATAAAGATATCAGATAGATAATGGTTTGAACTGAAAACAAATAATAAACAAAAAAAAGAAAGTATGGGTCAAATAGTGACAGGAATGAACGCAGCAAGTACACGGATGCTATAAGTCAAAGAGAAATGAAGCAAAAGGAAATGTAGAACAAAGAATAGACAATGGTGAAGTAAAAAACCGAAACAAGAAAAATCTATAAAGAAATATACCAACTAAAAAACAAATAAAAAAAATAGAAATTTTAAGTTGTGAAAAGTCTAACTCTCTACAAATTAAGACTCTCAAGCGGGTCGCTTCAATAGGACACTAAATTATTATATCTCTAGGAACATGGTAATATAAAACAGATACACAAAGCAATCTTTCATCAAGAACAACAGAAACTTATTTTATAATTTTAACAAAAAATGAAACAAAAAGGAAATTTGAACTACCTAGATACCAAAATTTTCTTTATAATAATCCCAAAATAGTTTAATATACTTTATTTGTGTAATAGTGGCAAGTAAATTAATTTTATAATTAGAGTCCACATCCATTTATAAAATTCAGTCATAAAAAAATGTATAATTTTTTCTTTATATCAAAATATACAATTTCCATCGCAAAATAAATTGACACTTGATTAATTTAAAGCACTTGTTAAAAAGAACTTAGATGTACTGAACTTTTTTAAAACTTTAAACACTTTGACGTTTCACAAACATAACAATAACTTCAAGATTTTGACATTTACTTTGTTTACATTTTTTATTTTTACATAAACATAAAAATAACTTCAAAATTTTCGCATTTGCTTTGTTTACATTTTTCTAACTTAACACATAACCTTAAATTTATTTTTTGCTTCACAACATATATGCATTTCTTGAAGAATAAAATTAGAAGAGAGATTGTTACAAAAATGGCCGGGTTTATATACCTTTTTGTCGAAACAAAAGAATACAATGTGATACAATTTTTGCATGCGACAAATGCAACTTTCACAAGTCAATTTAATAAAATTACTGTTTATAAATTTTAATTAACACAAAACTAATTAGATAAACTTGTAAATAAAAATTGCCAATCTAATAATCTGGTATATAACACTTATGTTTTTATTACACAAGGACTCCACTGAATGTCAATGGAACCTAATTTTTACACAACTATTTCTTAACTTCCACTCTTCACAAATTTAAACATTATTTGCTAACAAACATTATTGGCATAATTTCAGACGTCAACAGTATGAAAATTCCAGCCAATTACAATATTTCAATGTACGATTCAAAACTGCAACATAATTATATGTTGTATAACTAATATTTACAAAATGAGACAAAGTGTGACAAAATAAAATCCACATTTATATATGAGATGAGAGAACTAATATTATTGATAAAAAGCAGCCCCTACATTTAAAACATTTACTTAGGTTAATTATGTGATAATGAAGCAGCCTTACAATCCTCTACCAAAATTATTTACCCAAAACCTGTGAAATTTTGAAATAAAAAAAACTTATTACAACTGTAATATCTCGTTAACATGAAAACACATTTTTCTTTTAATAATTGCTCAGTAAGGTAGTAAATACTTGTATACCTCTCTATCACAATACTCCTTGTCTATTTTAGGTTAGATATTTCATTAACTTTGACCTAAACTTAAAATTAATGCAAAATTAGGTAATCATCTTCCTCATGGTTAATGGGCAAGGAAAATTAACCAAATGCTATGAATAAAAAAACAGTTTTACAGATATCCTTTATCTGAGTATAGTGTACTAGTGTGCATGTTAATCCTAATTAACCATATTCAACTTGATAAAACACAAATAACTCAAAATTATAAATTTTGAAATTGAGGTTATGCAACCAATCTAACGTGTCGCTTTATAATTGTATATATAAGCTTATTTAAAACTATAGAAAGGATAAATTCCCTTTTTTATATGTCAAATATCATGACAATACGTAACTTGGTGTTTCAGAGGTGATCACTTTCTATTGAAGCAGGGAAGTAAGTCATTACCGCACTAGTCAGGTAACGTTCTTACCGTATTAGTCTTGTAAAAACTAACCTTTATAACTTATTGATACTTGAATATACACTTTATAGTATAAGAGTCATGAAAGTGATCACGTTCGTGGTAGTTGCAGAAAACTTAATTTTTCTTCTAAAACAATTACTACAAATAAAATCAGGGTACCTATAGTGCTAGTGCAAGTGCTAATAATTCTTCAATCACAAACAGGATTAGGTAATCCCTGGATTAGTAATCATTAATCCGTGATGAGGATTGAAGAATAAATCAATCCCTACTCACCAATCTTAAGCAAATATTTAAAAAAATCCCCAGTCCCTAATTCCAAAAAATATTTTTCAGAATTTAATCTCTACTCCCAAAATTTTGTAGTAGTTTTGTTTAGTATTCTATTTGTACCTCTTTAATAAATGCAGTGCAATTTTAAATTCGAAAATATCTATAGCTTAAGTAATACTCCAAGACTGCACTTAGAATGTAACCCTTCCTAGTTACCACCATTCGCAATATATTTTTATACCTCATGCATAAAATGCCAGAGATACTGTCAGATTGGCAGACTTTTTTTTAGAAAAAAAACTGCTTAACTAACTACCTAACCGCACATTTAAGTTTTTGCCGTAAGCTTGATTTAATAATTACACAACGAAAAAAAAAACACGTAAAATAAATTAATGATAGATTATTTACTAGATAACCAAACTGTCAAAATTTTACTACTTTTGGTAAATGATCTCAGACTTAAGAAAATCTAGGCATTCTCCAGCTTGACTGAATCGAAAGAATTAGTATTGTATTGTACTAAAAAACGCGACATTGTGTACAGGTAAAAAATCATTTTATCGCAGCGCACCGGTCGGGAATTCCCGGGGATTTAAAGATTCTTGTCGAAGCTTGAGATTATTTGCCGTTTTGATACTTGTTACAAATTGTTATACTTTGAATCAATTGCACTAACTTTAATTAACTTGAACCAGACATTCATTGCTATGTATACGATTATTAAAACAGCCATATCTATGGCACTTAACCTCTGGTTAAAATTAATTGGAGTTGGTAAAGTAGGACTTTAGTGACTGTCCCTAAAATGTGTTGAATATGTGTACATTCATTATCTTGTGTTGATGGTTGAACTTTTTTCTTCTGATTACTGTTTGATTTTTTTATTACATGGTTAGGGACCAGGAGAGCCCGAAATGGAGAGCCTACCGGACATTTGCCCCGTTGCTCGGCAGGCCAGTCTGACACTGAATGAGACATAAGAGAATTAAAAGTAGCAGGGTACAATAAAAGTAAGAATGATACAAGTACGCGCCTATGTTAATGATTTATTAATAGTTATATCTAGATCAAAATAGGATTTAATTGATACATATAATACCGAATAAATTAGGTATCAGAATAAATCAAGATAAAACTAAATATATGGAATACAAAATGTAAAATCAATTAATTAATTGGAAACAATACTGAACTGAGAAAGCGACATTTTAGAGGAATTAAAAAATGGTAGAAAAAATTAATGTGCAGTAAAACCTCACTATTAGCGACACCCTTGGGGCTGGTCTATGGTGTCTCTTATATAGAGGTGTCTCTAATACCAGGATTGACCTCCAACTAAACAATTTATTTTGAAGGTTTTAAGCTTTCTTTTGATTTCAAATTGGTTGACACATAACATTCAGTGATTCTTCTTACACCGCAAATCTGATTTTCTTGTTTACACTTTATTGCATTCACTTTGAATGTGATGACATCGTAAGTTTTGTCTACAAGGATTGTGACAAACTAAAGACGCACAAGATTATCTCGGTTTGTATAAATATCCTAATCTGCCCTTTATATTAGGGGAAAATTATGTATAATATCCCAAATTTATCGCTCATATTTCGAGTGTCTTTAATATCGAGGGGGTCTATAAATACATTTTGAATGGCAATAAGTCAGGATCGGTCCAAAGTGTCTCTAATACAGAGGTGTCCTTAGGGTTAGGTTTTACTGTATATCAGTAATGTAATAGGAACAGTGATGACAGACGAGTCAAAAATATTGGCATTAAGAAAATCAGAAAAGGAAACATTAAATAGAATGAAAGAAAAATATTAGAGAAAAAACATAGTAGACAATGATGATGCATGGAGCATAAAGATGAATCACGAAATTGATGAAGAAACCCTGGCTAAAAATGTGAGATTATAAAAGCACAAATGATAAAAGAGCTATGCCACATATGGAGAACCGACAGCAATAGAGCCATTAAAACAAATAAACAATGAAAGCCAGAGAAGAATAGAAAAACATCAAGACTTAAAATCACTTAGTGGGAGGATGTAACAGCAAACCTACCTAAGATGGGAATAGAAAATTTGTACATGGAGCAGCGTAGCAGAGACGACAACACGTAATTACAACTAAAAATACGTGTTAACCAAGGCATGTAGAAAACACCAAAGAGCAAAGAAGTCTATTAATTTCATTGCTGATCAAGATTTAGAGTGCCTTGTGGTTTTTGAAAATAAACCAGAACTACAAGTTCTGCTTACATTGCTATTTTTATAAATGATCAGAATCAGTTACCTACTTATAGCATAATAAATAGTCTAGTCCCATAAAACCCGTGGTAATTTTTAGATGGACGGGTTTTCTCTTTATATTCTGCTAATAAATATCGAAGGAAAGGGTATAATCTTGGGTAGACATCTGACATTCCAGGCATATCTTATAGGGTGCCATTTTGTTTTTGGTATATATGAGCAGTCGGTGTAGGATTTATATTATAGAGTGAGGTCCGATAAGTTGTTAAAAGTGTCAAAGTATTTCAAAAACGAAAGAATGCTGATCATCTGACTCTTCGGTAATTGGGCGCATCAGGCCTATAACTGGGAGGTCGGGGTGGCGAACCCATTTAAAAATCAAGTCCCGCCACATTTGAGGTTGGATTCGATCGGGCAGTGGCCCCAACCCCTGTCTCTGGGAGGAACTTGTGAAGGTATGAAATAGGACTGGAGGGTTCCCTCTATCAAATGAGTTATGTTGGGGGAATAGTCCTATTGCTGGACTAGCTACTTCACCCCGTATGAAAGAGGACGGGAGGGTGCCGGCGGGTGAGCACGTGCTAAGTCAATCGCTCCTGTACTAGCCTGGATAGCTAGTAGAGGGTGGATAGGCAACCTCGCTCCGACCAGTGAGTAACTGGGAGCAATTGCTATGCAAATCGCGCGCTGATTGAGCGTATCTCAATTACTTCCTCCTTTGGAAGGAACGTGGGGGTATGTTAGCACGGGAACCCCACGTAAAGCATTCAGATAATCTCTTCGGCAATTGCATCTATGGACCTGACTATAAAAGATACAATTTGATAGGATTTCATAGTTTTACAGCCAGTTGTTCCCAAATTGCCTTCATGGATATTCAGTAGGTATCATAGATTTTTAAAGTGGATCATTTTTAATAAAATTCAGGCAATTAAAAGATTTTACTGTCACAATCCTGGCTTCGTGGAACTCCATAATCACAAAAATAATACATTTTTTGCAATGTTTATTAGTAACTATAGTATATCTAACATTATTTCGATATAACGTATAGCATTATCAAAGGTATGTAAAAGAGAAATACTGATGGCAAGAACACGTTCCACGCCAATCAAATACTTGCCTTTATGAGCAACCACTCCACTTGAAAATATTATCAAAAGTTTGAAGCTTGAAGGAACTTTCACTATCATTATTCTAGACTGTTGAATGAGTTATGTCTTCTTCCTACTGATCCAAGGCCTGAGCCTTTGTTCCAGCAGCAAGTCGACTTGACCCACTACCAAGCAATGGGTTGGAAAACTTTGTGACACTTGTCGCAATTGTAAGGCATATTTGCACCCCAAAAAATAATTCAAACGTAGTTACACAACGAGAAGAGTACCATGACACTTACAGTACAACGAGGAGACAAGATAAACGAACATTAAAAAACATTGCCTTTACCTTCTGATTGGCAGGGTTAGGAGAATAAAGTAGATCTTCTTTCCATTAAACTGAATAAGTACTGTTTCGTCGGGTGAAGGTTATTGTTAAGGGGGCTTGTGTGAATAGTGTAGACCACACGACGTTCACCCACAATACTGATTGGACTCTAGCCAATTCCAGAAATCTAGGCAACGGTTGACAAAGTCAGAAAATAATGTATGGTAGAGATTCACGTGTTATCGACGGCTACTCATTAACGTTGTGGAGGAAGCTTTACACACATGAGTACTGGTGTGTGTGGACTAGATTCTTACCTGAAAAGTAAGTTATTTCATGGTGAAAACCGTAAAGACATTCGCTGATTGCCCAAATTCGATGGCGGAGAATCCAAGTGAGGTTTATTCCGGTTGGAAGAAGTAAATCTCAGGCAATCAGAAACTACATGCCACCAGGTAGTTGGTTTTTTAAATGCCGCTCGGGTCATCACTATGACTGGGTGACAAAACCATAAAACCAAGTCCCGCCGCAATTGAGGTTGGATTCGATCGGGCAGTGACCCCAATCCTATAAAAGTACTAGCCTGGAGAGCTAGTAGAGGATGGATATTAACTTCGCTCTCACCAGTGAGCTACTGGTAGCATTGTAATAACAATCGTGCGTTAATTGAACGTATCTCAATTTCTGTCTTACATATAAGACGGGACGGAACACCCGGACGTTCGTGCAAAATTAATAAATCAAACATCAAAAGCTTCAATCACGGCTTACTTTAAAATTTCATGGAGTTAGCTAAAATAATAATACTACCAAACATTCATGTCAAAGGTGTTTCAGGGAGCTTCGAGCATGAGCGTTGAGTAGAAACCACAAATTCTCAGACATTAGTCGTCAACCTTGCAATATCCCACGAGGAAGGGGACACGCAAGTGATATTTCATGCCACCCACAATGACTTGAGTGTCAAAGTCATCATGCTCAGACATACGGATATTTGGTTGCTGTCTGCGACGGCAAATAAACGGCAACTACCTTAAATTATTTTCATTATCTAGCAAAACAACTTGTTGTTTTTAAGTGTTAACCGGGAGATTTTCGTCAGAAGCTTGATAAATTAACGGCCAAATTAACGAGTTATGTCCTTTTTAAACGATACTTTTCGAGTTTGCATTAAGCCCATTGAGTTTACATTATTATTCCCTTCATCGATTCAGATGACATCCGCGTTTTTATAGCACATTTCCAGTTGAAGCTCCCTCGATAATCGAAGGCTTTAAAAATTGCTGACATGTTTGATGCCATCTTGTATTACGGTTCCACTCAATCAGCGCTACATTTAAAAGTGCCAAACGTAAAGATGCCACAGCAATAGCACCACATCAAAGGTGCTAAGCCAAAGGCGCCACAACAAAGACGAAAAGTCAAATTGTTCCAAAATACATGAGCATTAACCTAACCTAACCAATTGATCAAATGTGATCAGCAACCAAAATATTTGCTTTTTGGATCCTCGTTTAGTTTGCATTGTACGTCTTTGTTTCTGATAATGAATTTCCATAATCCGATAAAAACTTGCTCTGGTACGTATACATCATACTCAATAGATCATATTCTTAATAAATGTCAGTCATAGTAAAAACACAATTTTGACCTTCATTTGCAGCATTTTTGCTGCATGTGACACATTTGGACGTTGGCACTTTTAAATGTAGCGCCTTTGCTGTGGCATCTTTACGTTTGACACTTTTAGATGTAGCGCTGAACGGGCGCTTCACATATACTCAATTCTTTTACAAAATGCTTCTTGCACTGCGTTTTTTTTAAGTGGCTTAGTCTATTATATGCCATGACATGACATGATAAAGTCCGTTTCCTTAGAGAAGGTGACAGGTACTTCATCAATTCCTATGTTATTCTTACGAGAACGCGATGACGAGCTGTACCATTCTCTAAGGTAACGGAGTTTACCAATTTATGCCCGCGGAGAAATAAATTTAATCTTCAGATAAAACCATTGACCAAGAAAAACCAAGGGCTTTCTGAATTCTCAAAGCTGGGTATATTAGTCACAACATAATCCATTTGCACATAATGTTTGTATTTTTAAAAATGACCAGAGAATGGTTATTATAGTAAAAGAATCCACTTTTGAAGCGTTCCATCTGGATTCTTTCTGTACCTCTAACTATAAGACTAAATCAAACTTATGGTTTAAAATGTCCGTTAGTTCTTGGGCAAAAGGGAAAAGGTAACATAAAATAATCTAGTGCAACAAACAGGAAAGTCACATTTGTCGAAATTATAATCAGCAAACATAACCTATTTGTTAACATTAAGGATTATAAACACGATAATCTGGTTTTGATTACATAAAATGCAGTTGCTCATTTGTGCCCTAAACTAAATAAAAATCAATATATTCACCCCAAATATTATTAATGCCAATCTGTAACCTGTCATAACGAATATCTGTAAAAAAACTCATACAAACCATGAGAGAAATACAGAAAGCAACCACCCCTGCTAAAACTACTTCGTACTAAACAATCGCATTTCGGGCTCATTATTAAAGACCCTTAAAAACTCAGGAAATAGTGGACTAAATGAAAATGCCCCACAGGATACTATCCAAAAGAACGGTAGTACACACTTGTCAAGGATATTATTATTTTTGATCCCGCGATTTTTATTCGCGAGCCTGCAGTTGCACGTGTCGTTGCACGTGATGGACACACGGGATATGTAAACCCATTCATTAGTGCAACCACAGGGAAAATCTGAGCCGTACACCACCCCGGAATACGCTTGTTTTATGCGTGGGGTGAGATTGGAAACGTTCCCAAACGCCCTTCAGTTCAAAACGTTACAGTAATTGTAAGGTTAGGTTAATCAGCTGGTTAAGGTAAAGTTAGGTGAACGATGATTGATTAGGAAAAAAGAAAAAGTTAGTGACATAAATGAAATTAATTAACAGTAATAAAAATGTTAAATTAATTCGAATTATTTCCCTGATGAATTAATTACAGGATAACCGTTTGGGACTGTTAATGCGCGTACATGAAATATATCTGTAAAGCTGGTGCACACCCTCCCCAATTAGTGAACTACATGATCCGACAGAATAATGACGTCATGTGTCACATTGCACTTGCACGCTTGTTGATCTAAAAGGGCATTACTTGAAGTCATTGTTATGGGCGTGTACGCGAATTTAAGCTTTTTAATGGGCACGTTTAAAGATCAATAAAATCGGCGAGGATATTTTTGAATTTTATGGTAGTCAAGTTCGCATTTTTATGACATCGTGCGCAAATACGAAAAGAATTCGGAACGTTTAAAAAAAGTTAATTATGCACACTACATAAAAATATGATTTATGGTTTTTTGCTATATAAACATATTTTACTTACAACTAGTACTTTATGAAGTATAGTTATGCTAGTCTAAACTGGGTTATGTAAAGCATTGCTTTAATCGTCATAAATTCAAAGTATGGTTGTAGGCCTAGCCTGATAATAAGGATAATAAGCAGGCGATTCCTCTCACTCTGAGCGCTTCTTATAAAGAGTCGATCAATACGTGAAAATTTAAACATCTTTGCTTGGATTGATAAACCAAAACCATCCAAGTATGTACTTAACGAAACTATGTCAGGTCCAGATGAGCATAAAGCAACTAGTCTGCAAATCCTAACAAGATATGGGAATTATAAAGCCATTAAGACTAAATCCTTAAACTGGTTTGCTGCAACACTGTTGTTCATACCTATTTTTTTACAGATAATTGGTTTGTTTCGGTATACTTGCTACACTCAACATTTTTCAATATCTGGGTATTATACTGGCTGTAACAGCCTTACGACACACCTTCATTTTTTGTTTATGAATTTAGAAACATTTTCAAAACTTGTCATGTTTATCTTATCATGTTTATTTGCCTTGGTAGTGTAATCTCTAGAGTGCTGAACTTTCACCCTAGCGGACCGAGGTCGATTCCCGGTGCCGGCAGATCTGGTTAAGGTTTTCTGCAGTTTTCCTTAGCTGTGCCACAAATGTGGGATTTGCGCTGTTCCATCTGTAAGTCGGCTGCAGCCGCACATAGGGCCTACGTAATAATAATAATCGCCCCCTCCCTCCCTCACAAGCTTATAGCTTCTGGGGCCTGGTTTCCAGGCTATGGGTTGTAGCAATTATTATTATTATTATTATCAAATACTACCCTTTAACACAAAAACAAAAAATAAAAATCAACTTTTTTGTTTTAACAGATTTTATAATATTTATGTTTATATAATTTTTGAATCAGAAAATAAAACAAATATTTTATTTGCCAAACAAATTTTCATAATCAATTTTATTTTACAGGTTAGAATGCCATTTTCAGGTCAAATGAGTTGGATCTGCTCACAGCTATCATAGAAAAATAAAGACTTCCTCAATAACATTACGCGCCAACGTATCCAGTAATTAAGTAATTAAAAAAGGGGTGTAGCAACAAAGGGAGTCTGTTACATGGTATATATGAATAACTTCCGGTCTTCCTCGCTTATTTTTCCCTTCAATGTTTCCTTATATTAATGATAAGGGTCTACAGTACGTAGGAATTATACTTCTATTCAGTTAATTGTTAAAATTTTCACATCCGACTAGAACCAAAATAAAGAGGAAAGTCCATTCTATTCGCGCGGATTTTCGGATTTAAGGAAAAGTATTTTTCATAGAAAAAAAAACAGAAAATTTGGTTGATTTAAAAATCTTGTATTGGCGCTAAAAGAGGTCACTGCGTTCTCTACATTTGCTAAAATCAAAGTTGGTTTCGCCCAGTGATACCAGAAATAAGCAGCGAGGACCCAGGATCTTTTCCACTCATTTTCTCTTTTTGCTACACCATGTCAACACCGCAATGAAAAAAAGTTTGGATTTCAGGGGATATTTTACATGCATACATGAATTAATATTGATTGTTGATTAATAAACATTAACCAATTAATAAGTTAATGTACTGTAATTAGTAATTGTAAAACGTCATTAACAAGTAATTAAAAAATAAAATAAACAAAAAACATGATAAATGACATTCATTAAAGAAGTAAAGCATACCAACATGGTTGGTAATTACAAAAAGCCGGTTCTAATTCCGACTCGGTTAATTTTTTAATAAAATGTTTAATATATTTTATAAAAAAAAATTTTTTATATGTATTTAATTTCTAAATAGGAATAATTTACAATTAATTGCAAATATAGTATGTATAATAATTCAATTTTTTAACATAAATATACATGCTATTGCTATAATCTTATAATATTTTATTAGGAGGTTGTTTATTTTTAAATAACCACAGACACAGATGCTACCGTAATAAAGATGCAATACACAACTCACTATTTGCTTATCTTTAATTGAAATAAAATGCTCAGGCTAAATATATTATAGTGAAAAGTCTCCAGAAATTGAGACTTTCTCAGGCGGATCGCTTCTATAAAAATCTAAATTCTTACATATAGGAACGCAGTAATATAAAAAACAGAAACACAAAGTAATTTTTCAATAATAACAACACGACTTTATTTTTATAATTTAACAAATACCAAACAACACGAAACAGAAAGAAAATTGAAACTAGATGCAAAAAATCGAGTTTCTCTTTTAGTAAGTTAAAAAATAGAAACGCTGCTTAATTATGAATTTATCTTTAAATATTTAAATGCAATCATATGCAAAAATTTTATTAACTTGTATCTTTTTAATTCTATCGTTAAGTTATTTCTTTATATTGATCCTAAAACAGCTCAGTATTCTTTATTTGAATATTAATGCTTTTGGTATCATCATATTTCTTAATTATTAACATTAAAACTAACTACTGTTAAATACTATCGTTTATATATTTAAATCATATTTAAATATTTGCCGTCAGAAGCTTTCCAACTATATTTTTATAAATTTCCAAATATACGCTCTCTGTTTTCATTCGTCTCGAGAATGAAATTAAGAAATTATGTCATTGACCTCTTTCAAATAAGTCCACACAAAGGGCTTTACCAATTGGAATTCCAAATCCATTTATTTGTATAATAGTGGTAAGTGAATTAATTTTATAATTTAAGTCCACGTCCATTTATAATCCAGTGATAAATTCTTTTCAGTCTTAAGTTTTTCTTTATTAGCAAATAATAAAATTTCCATCGCAGAAAAATTAACACTTGATTAATTTGAAGCACTTGTTAAATAGTCACTTAGATTTAATGAATTTTCCTAAAGCTTTAAACACTTTGACCTTCCACAAAAATAACATTAACCTCAAAATTCTGACATCACTTTGTTTACATTTTTGAACTTAAAACATAATCTTAAATTACATTATGTTCTCCAAAAGGTTGCACACTTCTTAAAAGATTAATTAGAAGAGAGTTTGTTACAATAATGGCCGTGTTTATATATGATTTTAATATAAATTATTGTTTATAAATTTTAATTAACACAAAAATTGTTTTGTGTTAATGTTTGAATGTCGATGATATCCCTACTTCGTTAAAACTTTTATTAATTTAACTACTTAAAAATACCTTTTCACGCCTTCCTATCTTCACATATTTAAACATTATATCCTAACAATCATTGTCTGTATGTCTTTAGGCATCAACAATACGAAGATTTAAGCCAATTACAGTATTTCAATGTATGGTCCAAACGCAACATAGTTATATGTTGTTTAACTGATATCATTAATAAAAAGTAGCCCCTTCATTTAAGATAGTTACGACACACCACAAGATGTTATGTGGTAATGAAGCACCTTTACAATTCTCCGCCAACATTATTTAACCAAGAGCTGTAAAATTTTGAAATACATGGAACTTATGCTACTGAAGAATCTTGTTGACATGAAAACACATTTTTTTACTATTAAATGCTCAGGTAAGGTAGTAAATACTTGCATAACTCTCCTTGCATTACAATGCACCTTGTCTGTTTTAAGTTAACTTTGACCTAAACTTAATTTAAATGCAAAATTATATAAACATCCTCCACATCGGTAATGAACAAGGAAAATTAACTAATTTTATAGAAAAACCAGTTTTTTAGATATCCTTAATCTGACTATAGTGTATTAGTGTGCATGTTAATTATAATTAACGATATTCAACTTTATAAGGCAAATAACTCAAAATTGTCTTTTCGAAATTGAGGTTATGCAACCCATCTATTCCCTTTGATAAATATTATATTGTTAGAAAAATTGTTTATTAATTAAAATATATTAAATATTTTTTATAAAAAAATTAGCGCTTATGGGAACAGAACTGGCGTTATATAAACAAAAACCTAGCACGCCTTCCATTCGACCACATTGGCTATTGATGACCTTTGCTACTCTCTTTTTCTTCTTCTTCGGATGCCAATCCTTTATTGAATGTCAGAGATCACTCAGGAAATAATAATCTTGTTTCAATCAGCCTGGAAGAGTACTGTTGCTGTTGTTCGAACCATGTTCAAAAGTTCTTCAGTCAAGATATGTGTCTCCGGGCCCCGTCTGTCAATTCCCGCGCGCTCAATTTGGTTGGTTGGTTGGTTTTCTTCGTCTTTAAACGACATTTTGTACCTATTATCTTTGAACTATATAATTGACTGAGAATGCGTAGGAAGAGCTTGCCCAATGGTAATAGTGTATGTAGAAGGACCTATGTATCCGCCCTCCTTAGAATCTTGGTTTTCGTCCACCCTTGCTTTCATTCCGTTCAGTTTGCCATGTTTTACTTTCTGATACTAGCTATAGTCTTCTGTAATGATCTATGCTCCTTCCTTATGATGTGTCCTAAGCATCCTAAGGTTTCTTCGACCATGACTTCCATGCGCCTATCAAATTATATTTAGCATGCGTCTATATAGCTACATTTCAAATTATTTCAATTTTTTTGCTAGAGACTTTAGTTAATTTCTAATACTACTCAGACGAATCATGTTTTCACCTTCAGTTTACAACTCTTAGACGATTTGGGTATTTTTATGAAAGCTCTCTTGACCTTTTCTATCCTGCATCTGATTTCGCTGTGGTTTCGCATTGATTGTGCTGTCAAGGTACGTGAATGCCTACTTTATCGATTGCTTTCTGGTAATTGCCCTTGTGGTAATGGGTTTATGACCATATATTCATTATTTTATTTATCAGTTAACTATTACTGTGGCGTTTAGCTAAACTGTGCTCATATTATTTTTATCAAAATATTTTTTTTAATACGCAATTGCTTTAGTGTTGTAACTTATAATTTCCAAAAAGCGAAATATCTTTCGCTTTAGAGCGAAAAATATTTCGTGCATTTATGCGATTTATGCATATGTGAGCAATGTCGTTTCCGTAGCAACAACGAAACTGTTTACTTTGTGCTAAAATAAAAATTTACTTATTATGATTTTGTTCTACTTTTCAGATTATTTCAATACGCTGTAGAAAAAACGGTATTAGTGCTCGAAATGACATTGTTGGTCTCGAATGAGATTTTTCATACTTGATACGTCATACGAAAAGGCTTTCATACTTGACCACCAAAGTAGCATTTCGCGAACTAAATACACAAATAACTATTGTTTAATTATTGTTTTATATTAAATTATATTTTGAATGTAAATCCATTTAGAAAAATTATCCATCCAAGCGATATCTCTACCAATAACCTATTGAGGCGAGTTACCATAATTTAGTTATTATTAGTATATAAAGTTATTATTAAATTGTTATTGAATTAACGTAAAATGGATTAATTCTTTAGAAAGCTGAAATGAAAGCTTTTATAATTTGCTACATAATTCACAAGTGCAAGCGCGATACACTTAAAGCTTTATTTGCTTGTCACCCACAATACCTGCGTTGCCAGAATATGTTTACATTTCGCAGAAGAGGAGTTAATAACCTTGACAATTGAATTGTGATTGTTTATAAATAATTACTTTTGAAAACGAGTACATACGTACTATTGTTTAGTTATTACACCGGATTTCCCAGGATTTAGAAAACAGTTAGAAATAGTGCAGCTATATACAAAATGTGTCTGAAAGCTTAAAAGCTTTAAGACTGAAAAACCGATATATTCATGGAGAACTAAATCAGAGATGGTAAAAGTTGTGGATGCAATATCAGGTACTTTTTTTAGTATGTAGACCAATATAAGAAAAAGACAAGACCAAGCAAAGCCATATCTACTTATACGCGTATATACGCTAATGGACAACTTCATACCGTACATAACCATTAAACCATGCCTCATCAATTCTCACGAAATCGAACAAAGCCATATTATTTGAAATCATAGCCATACCATATTAAAATAAACTATGCAATCCTATTTCGAAACTAGCAGAGAAAAACATTCTTTTATGAAAAACTGGTTCTATAAAGCTAAGCGGTCAGAGTTATAACCCCTTCAGCATAGGATTAGTCTGAACTTTTGGGGAAAGGCTACAAAATCGACAGGAATGTGGAGATCCCTTAATGTTAGATAACAATAATTACTTGCTTCTGATATAATTTGAAAGGCAGTGCTGTACTAATTCTAACGCTGCCAATTACGGATTGCCTTTCGTTTTCTCATCAAAATATATAAATGACGAAGTTCTAAGACTTTTTTGTATAGAACAGAAAGTTGAAATGTCTCTGTTCTTCTTCAAGTTGAAACGTCTCAGTATTTCCGACTCGATCTCTCAGAAGCTCTTAACAATATCTGTGTACAATATCTGATGTCCTCTGTATTTTCTTTTTAACCTGTTCTAGTAAAACAATTTTCTTGATCTTCTTCTTTCTTTTTCTTCATCTTAATGGATGAGGACTGGTCAACATTTTACCTCATGATCTAAAATGCAAAGGTTAGATCCCAGTTACTGTGAATGAGTTTTACCTTAAAATCAACAACATTTTGATAAGAGTTTTTCATATGATCATAACATATGGTGGCAGCGGTACAATGAATGTCTCAGTATATACAAAGTCAAATAAATATGAAAATTGTTCAGCATTTTTGAGAGTTTATAATCCTATAAAGGAGAACACAATGAAAATGTTTACAATAAAATTAGTGCTTTTGGGTGCAATTTTTCTATTCCCAGCACTCTCAGCAAGAATCCGTGACAGCAATTTTACATTTAAGTACCTAACACAAAGATCTAAATATATGTGTTTAAAATCGCTTTAATTGATAGTTTAACCACTTTCCCCCCAAAGTCCCCATTGGAAAATAACATATTTAATGAAAAGCACAGCAATACATAAATAAATTCTCCTATCATAATTTTCTTTATGGCAAAACCTCCTGTTTAGTGCTGTATTGTTTGTCAGTAGTTAGTTTTAAATCATTTATAGTTTTTTTCCTGAATATGAGGATGATTCAGCCAAGCAAGTATTATTTCAAAACTTCATTCGGAAATTCAAAATAAACAATGGTTTAAATACATTCATCGTTGTAAACCATTTTGATATTTCCTAGAAGAGAATACGTGGTATTGCATCCACAACTTTTTATTATTTCTGGCTTATTGGGTGAGCATAAATATCTAAGTCAATGAAAACATTCAGAAATGTACTAAAAGCACATTAGAAATAATTGTAAAAGCATACTATTGAATTTACAAAAATTATCAAAACTTTCTCGAAACCCTATTAAAATCGAGTGTTTGTTAACGTGATCAATTTTAAGTAGAAACATTTTGTTTAGGTCTTTGAAAAGACCACGATTTAAAAATATTGGTACCTGTTAATAAATAAGACAGGAAATTCGGGATGGAAATTCTTTTTTAATATAATTGAATAGAAAGTACAGGTTTACTTAATGAATGACCTAGCCAGGTATCCTACCTAATGGTAGTCTTTCTGAAACTAATCCTTTGTTCTTTATTAATGGTTCTAGACAAGTTATAAATAATTTGTGTGTTTGAAATGATTGTTTACTGGTTTTTTTTAAGAACAGCTGGTTAAGACTATATAGAGTCATATTGAAAGGTCCCAAATTTAAGATAACTAGCAGCAAAGTACGTAATGTCATACCTATGCAAGTTCCACCATAGATTCTCTTATCAATATTGACACCTAGATTTTACACCTAATTTTTAAGAAATTCGCTTATTATTTTCTATCTGAGGCAACCATGAACGTTAACATTTTTAAAATGAAAATGTAAGTGATTCTCAACTTTTTGCCCACCTCCACGCATGACGCTTTAACATAAATCAATTAACAGTTTGAACGGTATGACAAATGCTCAACGAAAATCGTTTAATAAAAAATCGTATAAAACAAAATTTTTGTTTATAATATATGAAGACCCCATACGAAAACCAATTTTAAAACCGCATGGAGGAAAAGGGTTTTTAACACACACGAGCGCTGGATTATATTCGTTAGAAATTCATAACTTATAGATTCATGTTTCTCATCGTAAATCTTTTGGGAAGTTTCGCCGCGGCCCGTTCTTATAAACCACGTGTTGTCATGTAATTATCATTCTCAGCCGATAAAACAGTTGGGGAGTTCCTTTGTGGGGCGAGACACCGGGTGCCCCCAAAACATGCCCCCCGTTAAGAGATCTGTGAGGGCGACCCACCTCACAAAATTAGACTTTTTTATTTATGAGTCGAATTTGAAATTGATAATTTTTATTTTTTGAATTTATTAATACATTCCCTCCTTTTGCTTTTGTTTTTAATGAAAGAGTTATGAATTGTTTGAATGCAGCCATTTATAATACCAACTGCAAAATTTGTATGTGTAACCATAGATGGAAAAAGATAAACCTGGTGTTGCTTTTAGTCCCCCTTTTGTGCTAGAATAAATCATTGCCATTCGATGTGGTATGTCAAATTAGGAACGTCGTTGTGTGTAACAGTTGATCGCGGATGCATCCGACTGGGAGCCCTTCGTTACGCGTGCTAATTACTGCAATTTCAATCCCCCTTACAGCGTTACTGGATATGACATTTGATATTTTAATAATAAAAGGGAAAACATAACCTAACTTTATTGTCAAACGTTATTTTAAGAAAATAAAATAAGTTAAAGCAATTTCAAAAGTTGAAAGGACGTAAATTATAAAACATTTCCTATTTCCTTAAAACATAACCTAAAACCACAACATAACCAGAAACACATGATTTTAAACCAACCTTCAAGAAAAAAAATCCTTCACGTAACACTATAAATATCTTATTTCACCCTCTTTTATGTTATATTAAAAGACCCTTATAGCCTCACAAAAGTAACCCCGGACAGGAAGAGATAGAAATCTGAGAACCCTCTACAGGGCGGTCCTCATGGGCCATTTGAATTTTAAAACTTCATCCGCAGATGACTTAAATTTTTCAACCTTTGATAATTAAAATTTAAAAGTTCGTTCGGTTATTAAAATGTAAGTATGTGACAAAGAGGGCAAGCGTTGTAATTATTATGTCCATGTTATAGACTCCATGAGAGCATAAGGGGTTTTATATTTTATAGTTTGGAAAAAATTAAAAGCTGTTAAGTTTGCGGATGTCGTCCAAGGTCATAGAAGAAGTGGCGCCAAGACGGCTGCACGCCGAATTAGATGCACGACCGTTTTTTTTCTTCGCCCCATTTATGATTTATAGCTCACAGACATGCATGCTCATAATTTACTATACGGTTTAATTTACTTGGCTAATAATAAATTATTTGTTTTTGCTAAACTCATGTAGGTTTTTGGTTGTCTTGGTTTTTTTATCATTTTATAAAAATTAATTTCTAAGTAGGTTTTGTCACGTCAGGAAACGTATGGCGTGAAATTTAAAAGAAAAATTGGAGACATGCGACTACACACACACACACACCTTTAATAAGAGAACCTGCTACAAACTTTTCAATTAAGTATAGTGGTGTAGAATTCTGCAGGGTCTTGTTGTTTCTAAATTTAACTGCAATTAATTGCATATGAAATTTTGGCTTCCAATGTGGGGCTAGTTCACTTCATAGCATTAGAATCAAAACCATCAGAAATTATGTGTTTTCAGTTACTCTTAGTTCTCAGACTATCCATTAATTATTCCGAGACCGACTGAAGTAAAATTTTTAGATTTTCCACGGGTCATAATTGTCAAAGTCAATTGTAGGGTTTGGAGACATCGTTTAAAATATACGAGGGCAAGGTGAAAAGTTCTCGGCCTGACAACTCTCGGACTGCGACTTTCAGTTAAAAAATTATTTTATTTTTCTAGATAATCTCCCTTGACTTCAACACACTTGATCCAGCGCCTCTCCAACATCATTATTCCTTCCCGGAAGTGAGAATCTGGAAGATTGTGAAAATATTCATCTACGGCCCTCTCAACTTCTTCATTGGATGCGAAGCGCTTCCCAGAAACAAATTTCTTTAAGTTTGGGAACAGATGGAAGTCTGAGGGTGCCAAATCAGGAGAATAGGGGGGATGGCCGAGCAAATCATACCCCAAATCCCACAGTTTTCCTATCGCCAACGCACCCTTGTGTGCAGGTGCGTTGTCCTGGCGAAAGATGATTTTTTTTCTTCTTCAAGCCAGGCCTCTTCTCGCGAATTTTGGCATCCAGCTGGTCAAGAAGGTTGGAGTAATATTCGCCTGTAATTGTTCTGCCTTTTGAAAGATAATCAATTAACAAAATCCCTTTCGCATCCCAAAACACGCTGGCCATGACCTTTCCGGCAGATGTGATCGACTTTGCTATCTTTGTCGCTGAACCACAGGCTTCCACCCACTGCTTGGACTGCTGTTTCGTTTCTGGTGTGTAGTGGTGGACCCATGTCTCATCCATGGTGACAAATCGCCGCACAAAATCGGTCGGATTCCTGTTGAATCATTCAAAGATTGTTGCGAACATCGTTTGCGCATTTGCTTTTGATCGGCATTCAGCAAATGCGGCACCCATCTTGCACAAAGCTTTCGCATCCCTAATTCTTCGTGCAAGATGTTTCGCACCCTTTCTTCCGATATCCCCACAGCCACAGCTATCTCACTCACCTTCACTCGCCTATCGTCCAACACGATATCATGCACTTTTTCGATTGTTTCCGGTGTGGTTGCGAATTTTGGCCGTCCTTCACGTGGGTCATCTTCGAGGGATGTGCGACCACGTTTAAATTCAGGTGCACACTTTTTAACAGTTGACATGGAAGGAGCAGAGTCCCCGTAAACTTTTGTCAACTCCGGATGAGTTTCCTTAGGGGTTAATCCATCCAAAACGAAGAATTTTATAACCGCACGATATTCAAGTTTATTCATTTTAACAAAAAACACGCAAGAAATTCGTGTAAACAAACTACTTGAGGGAACAAGTTGAAACTAGTCATACGAACTAATGACACATGCACCCAAGCAGGAAACAATTGTTTGCCGAGCAGCACCATCTCTGTGTCAGGCCGAGAACTTTTCACCTTGCCCTCGTAGTGTTTTTTACGAGATTTATAAACAATCTTGTAGGTTTTATAGTTCGAAACGATAAAGAAAAACAGAAAATATGCAAAATAAATTAAATTTTAAAAATCCCTATCCACTCGTTTCCAACCCCCCAAGAAAGCGGTTTTCTGAAAACTTTTACGTTTATATATGAAATGGCACGTGCAATCAAACATGTATTTCCAATTATTAAGGTAGATCAATAATTGTATTCTAATAGTTGGTATTACTATCAGGCTGCGCCAAGTGGGCGTGCAAAGTGTGTGACGCACGCGGGCACCACCACAAGGGGACGCCAAAATGTCTAAAATCACTTTTTTCAGTAGCATAAAAATATAAATTGTTACCAGATTATGCATTTTATTATTCATCCTTATTGATGCCCATTGTCATTTTACATTTGTAATTTATTAAAAAGTTTCACAGTATTTATTAATCTTTCTTTATTATTAATATTATTAAAATGTATTAATTTTAATAATCTTTATTTATTTCATGATCATGGAGTTCCACAAAGTAAGGCTGGAAACAATAAACAATTTTACACTTGCATTGAATTTATATTCATACAAATAATTCATCATACAAGCAATATTATGCAAGTTTTGATTCCACTACGCAAGCTGCAGAGTATACCGGTACGGAATTAAACTTCTAAGAGAATATAATGTTCGCAAATCACATTCAAACTAATTAGATAATGCAAAACCCTTATGTGGCTGAAGGTGGTATCCGCACAGAGAAAAATGTATTTAAATTTCATCAACAATTGTGTGGTATTGTAATACAAATTGGTCTTAAAAAAGTGACAGGAACAATTTGTGTAGAATTATAAAACAAGATTGTGTCATTTAGTTTGTCATTTAGTTTGTTTTTTAAATAATGTTTTCAATTTTTTGAAAGGATGTGTATAAACTCAAATATAACATTTTGTGGAAGTCAATAGTAATTTTGTAGAATCAAATGAATAGTTGTCTATAAGTTTCCATAACAAATTGTGCTACTTATTAAAACAGAATGTGTAATGTTGTTGCATACAATTTTATACAAAATTGTACAATTGTTGCGTTGGTTGTGCCACAATTGCCACAATGATAATAGTATTTAACACAATTACTTGTTCACATTTATACATATTGTGCAATACTCTGGCACAAATATTCTATACAGAAGGTTAGGTATCACAAATAAAATATATATTTTTACATATATTAAAATATATGTAATTAATATGTATATAACTATACAATGTATAGTATATACAGGTATAACACTAAAATTTCCTTTTGCTGTCGCCTGTTTATATATAAATCTCGAATTTACATTAATAGCGACAATTACAAGTGGTGACATCTATAAGATGTCATTCATAAACTTTGCGAAACACAATAATTAGTAGCAAGCAGTTTGAACACTGGATTATGATTTCATTCAAACAAAATATTGTATTTTTCTAAACATTTTTTACAATTATACTTCAACATAATATGCTAGCTTATCCTCTACAACATTGTTCCAAAGAATGCAGAACTAAATCTGACCGTGTTAAATAATTGTCGTACGTTCCTGTTAGACAATTCAGTAACGAAAACCTACACAACGCTGGACAATACCATTCTACAATTATAATATAAATTTCTCCAACACTGTTTTGAACAATATTGTGCAAAGCTCTTATGAAGTATTTCTCTCTGTGCGGGTACTTTTAGTGTATAAAATATGGAATATTCTAATTTTGGGAGGACATATCAATTCGAGCTTTTAGGACATCTTTAAGAATATAATTCTAAGTATATTTTGGAAATTCCAGATATGGGGAAGTACGAAATGTCAGGTTTCTCTTGCCCTGCAGAAAAACCAACACGTTCTGGCGGACGGTGGAACCTAGGTACCACTGTATATTTTGTACTGAAAAACAAAGAAAATAGTAATGTTTTCAATAGTTCTATATATTTATTGTTTGTTATATGTTTTAAATGTTACGAAATATCAAATATAATGAAAATAGCTAATTATTATTTATTCTGGTATTCAAGACATTTTACTGTCTGATTCGTGTGCTGAAGGCACGCACGATTGTTACAAATACTACACATCTTGCGGGTTTTTCTTTTTATTTTCTCGTCATTGCGATAACACATTTTGCATATGTCCTTTACTACGATGCGTCCAGAGGAATCCCGTTCGGGCACAGGATTGGGATTATGAGGAGCTTCTAGGAAAATTCCTAGAACACTTTCAATGACGTTTATCGTGAACCGGTTTCCCAGTATCATGGGATTGTCGCTTCTTTGATTTACAGCGGGCAAGTACAGACCACGAGCTAGATCTTTTAGGGCATTCCTCCTCTTGTATTCTGATATTTCGTGGGATTGTTTTCAGTGTAGATAACGTAGGCAACCACAGCTACTACATCTAATATATTCCCCTCTTCCTTGTGTATGTTTTTAGCATTTTATTTATAACATTGACACCTGACCTAGTTTCGTTATAAAATGAGATTACTTCAGGACTTTGCTTCAGGGTATCGTCAATTGCATTTGTAGAGCATGTTGTTGATAACAAGACTACAACTTTTTTTACTTTTGGGACATATGAGCACAACATGGCATTTGGGCAGTTGAAAGAAAAATTTGTTGAAAAAGCGGTCGTTCTTTTTTAGCTAAAAGCTCATTGGGAATATAGGGTTTGTTTTTTCTAAGCGTATCAACTAGAGTGAGCCTATCTGATTTCAGTATGCGAGCAAGAGGCAGTGATGTGAAGAAATTGTCGGTAGTGATATTGCATCCTGAACCTTTGTAATGCCGACATAAATGCATTACAGTAGCATCACAAACCCAGAACGCTTTTACTCCATACTTGGCAGGTTTCGAGGGAATGTATTAGGTAAACTTAGGGGGCGTAAACGTGGGTAAACCCATTACGAGGGTAATGTCGTCTTGTTCCAGATAGTCGAATCGCTACTACGATAAACATCAGCAGGTGGTGGTGTTTTAGATGTCTCTGCCTCTGTAATAAAATCATCGTCGTCGTCGCTGTTGGCCACCACTTCTGTTACGATAGGAACACTCTCTCCAGTGCGAATATTTTCTACATCTGATTCTTCATCATTTGCCGGTGGCACATAATCTTTGCCGTTACCATCTTCAAATGGATCACTAAATTCCTTACCAGACATTCCACACAATCTACCGACATCTTGAGGCATCATTACTCCCAGAAGCTGTCATGAACTTTTTTGTCAAATCACAATTCAAAAAAATAGCAGCGCAGACTGTACCATAAATGAGAGATGACTGGGCACAAATCAACCAGTATACATTACCGTCAGGCTTGAGCAGGCTCACAAACATACCGCAATCCACGCGACACCATTCAAAATACACAGTGGCACGCAGGTACTACTTCCCGCCATGTACGTTGTATTTTTTTGCAGCCACATAAGGGTTAATAAATCATTTGCACCGTTTGCGGTGTTTGCTATTGCTTAAACAAAACAGATTTGTACCGTTTTCGAATTTTCATCGTACGATACCTGGTTACTATGGTGTATCGAGAATCTTGTCTCTTATCAGTCGAAAAATAGTTAGTTTTTGATTAAAACATGTCTTTGGCAGTAAAAGGCTTTAAATGAAAGTTGGTTTTGGGAAAAAAGGCAATAATAAAGAAGGATATAATGTTTTTAGCACATACAGTAGGATTTGTTATGCTCTTTAAAATAAATAAAATAAAAGACGTTTTATGTTTTGTTGTGTTTACGTTGCTGCTCTTGCAACCTGCAATTAGATTCTTTTACAACACAATTTTATGAGGTCAGTCAGTCAGATGATAATTCCCAGAACACCGCTAATTAAGAAAAGGATCATCGACATCGACATCAATGTCGTAAAATTCGTAACACAATTAAAAACCTTGAATTCTCATTGTTAAAATGTTTAATTAATGTAGTCAAAACAAGACATCATAGTCCGGCGGATCCCCGCATCGCATCGCAAATATTAGAATTCGTAAATCTAATTTCCTTATAAAGCCGAATTGTTTATTATGTGCCGTATATGAAAAACCGAATTGGCTTTTTAAATTACATTTAAAGCCTCCCATGCTAATAAAAAATCTCTTTAATTTAATTAACTAACATAAATCAAATGTTCTCTTTAAACATCAAGGTATTCTCTTATAAATCAGATTTATTTTAAAGCTGTTATTAGACTAAAGTCTCCATTCTTAATAGTACTGCAACATAAACAAACTCGTGCTTTATTGACAAATTATTTTTCCTGTCTCTCTTTCTGTTCACACTAACAGTTATTAATGATATAACCATAAACGCGCTTACAATTTTATATGTGGGTCATTCTTTCTGAACTCAACCACCGTCTAGGTCCAAAAATTGGCGTAATTTAGAAAGGCAAGCGGGAGCTCATTTTAAAGCTTGAAACCTCTACTTCCAAATGTCGCATGGCTCCTATATGAAAAATTTATATTTGACCCCTAAAACACGGTCAACACGTATCCAGTTCCAAAAGAATTTTTAAAAGTTGAAAAAATTAGAAAAAGAGATATTTTAATTTTTTTAACGGCATCGCATTGTTCGTCAAAGAATACACAAGTTTTGTCCACTTCTTCCTAGAGTACTTCAATTTCGAGCAAAATTCAGAACAACAATTAGCCATTTTTGAAAGTTTTATCATTTTTTTCATCGAAGATAGTGTCAGATAGAAAAAAAAACGATAGAGTAAAAATGTTTATTTTTACTGAAGATATATTATATTTTTAGTTCCCCTCGTACTAACTTAATGTAAATAGGGACGTCATCGACAGTGTCTTGTCAAGTCAATGTCATGCCAACACCATTATAAGGTACTTATACGTTAGTTGCATGGAGGAATACTCTTCAGGATCTGTCTAGACTGATTGCTCATGGCAAGTAATCGAAATCTTCTTTTAGTAATAAGTAATAAAGGCAATTCCCATGGTTCTGCAATGAAAAATATAAATTTTCTAAAAAATAGATATTCTCGTGTGGTTGGTGGTAGCTTGAGCTGTTATGCCAAAAATCGGTACTTCTAGTGGGGAACAGTAGAGCATCAGGGATTATTGCTAGTCCAACGCCTCAAGCAGGTTAAAGTGCTCGCATCTCCATACATTACACTGAAATGTCTTGTGCAATGGTCACTTTTGAGATAAAGAGAAAAGAATATGAGAAGGTGCATTCGAGTATAAACTTTGGAGATGTATTGTTCATTTCAACAACAATTCAACCAAGTCTGTGGTTCTTGAATATCATTAAATAAAACATAAATAATGTCTTAACGTAGTGCTCAGATTAGAAAACTTAATACAAAATTGAAATACGATAAATCAAGTTGGAATAGCATATCTTTATTAGGGTACAAGAGTTTATAATATCAAATACAAATCAGGATAGTAAGAGAAAGGAGATCTTAGTCAAAGGTCAACCTGAAAAAGAAAATTTTGTATATTAATTAAGGATATCAATGGATCATATAAAATCTATAGTAATATAAAAATATAAAAGAAGTTAAAAAGTAAATAAATATAGAATAAAAGTCTTGTGTTATATTTGGAAAAGGAATAGTTAAGTGTAAGAAGTAAGGGAAGATAATAAATTACTAAATAAGTTTGGAAAAGAGAAGATAGAAGAAAATTTAGAATATACCATAAAAGTGGGGGTAAAATTTATCATAAATGATAAAAAGAAGAAGATAGATTTAGAAGAGTAGATTTTAAGTAGTTCCAGAAAAGTAATTAACCATAGGAGTGAGACAATTTAAGAAGATTATCAATACTTAATGTGGTGTGGAAGATTTAGTCAGTAGCAGTTCCTGTTGGAGGTATACCAGTAGATTGAGAGGCCAATTCAAGATTAACCGAAAAATACTTACCGCAGGTGCAGAAGGAAGTATAAAGTTACCTATTCAACAAGGACCGATAGAAGAGTTAATAGGTTTGTGGTCCAATAAAATCATAGAGTGCAGAGGTGGTCTGCAGATCCTGTTCAACTTAAGTCGTCGGTGTGTCCTGGAGGAAGAGTGAAAATTGCAAGACGTGTATGTGCAGAGAAAGTGCAGTTAGATACGTGGAAAAAGGAGTGGTTTTATCCATTAACATTCTAGGAAGGAATAAATGTAAGTTTACTGGGTAAGATTTCTTTCTTTTAACATCCAAAACAAAAGAGTAGTAAATAAAGAGGTTAAATAAATAATTGATTTGTTATGCTTACTTGATTTTATATGCATTAAGTTGGGAACTGTCATGTATGACAGTACTGATATAAATGTCAATGGTTATCTATAACCTTACTTTATTTAATAACATTCAATAACCACAATAAGTAAAATTTAGATCATATAATAAAAGAACCTATGGTTATATGATTGAATGAATAGTCTCATATTAAGAACATTAAATAAATTCAGTTGTGCGACCCTGAGATATCATAAAGTAATTTCTTTCAAAACAAAGAACAAATAAGAATTTTTATATAGAGAAATATTTTATAAATAAACCTCACTACACTTGTTATAAGATTTACTCCAGAAACCGTAATGTTTTCCCTACAAGGACATTTTAGGAGAAAATACAGGACCGTAGGCTAGGTCCTAGCTCTATTAATTGTCTAACTTTACTTATAAAAACGTAGGACACAAAGTATAAGAAAATGTTTTTCGTAGAACTTTGCTGAATGCACAAATGGGACAGTTTTACGGAGGCTGCATCCTTTTACCTCCAGAAGTCATAAAAAGTACCAATATTTTAATATAAGACATATTACCAATTTCTTTCATACCCAGGATTTAGACACTATCGCCATAGTTCAACAATGTTTGAATGAGCAACAAACCTGAGTTAACCTGCTGACTTCCTTAACATGGATTATGTGATTCATTTATTTCTTATTTAGGGTTCAGGTACGACTAATACTAAACAACCTTTAAAAGAGCAAGCTGTATTGTCGAATTCTTAATTGGATGACTTCCAGAAGTCAATATTTGTCAGTATATTTTAGTATAATGTATGTCTCTGTGTCTCCTTCCACTCTTCATTTATTGTTCCTTATGTCATCAGAGCTGCCGGATTCCATATCCTTCTCATTAAAGTCATCACATTCTTTTTATCGTTTTCATTTGAAGCATTTGTGCTTGTTTTGGATTATTAACATAATATTTTCTTTTAGTTAAATAACACTTTGGTTATCTCTATATTCTCAATCATTTCCTCTTGCATCTGTTATGCATCTTTACTGCTGTGGTGTAAATCTACTACATTTATTTTGTCATGGTTTTTCTTGATTGATTTTATTTTAAGGAGTGATAATATTAATCTAAGAATCGAATAGAATGAACTGTGAATTTTTAAAAATCCTCTTCTAAAATTCCATCTTTTGTAATTCTGGTTCTTGGTATATTTCAGCGAATATTTTCTTGCATCGTCGTTTTGCGAAACCTTCGTTTTTGCGGAGGTAAGTAAGTTTTTAAGTGGCTATTATATAAAATCCTCCTTAATTCTTTCAATATTCATTTAAATGATTTGATATTGACGTGCTAAGCGGCACAGCTCATGGAAAAAGGTCTAACTTTTTCTTTTTTTTTTTTGTTCTGATATCTTAACTTGTAATAATGATTGTATACGTTAATTTATTCATACATAGCCTGTAATGATTTTCTATTATAATATTAATGAAAGTATTTGCCTCAGCTGTTGAAGTTAAAAAAGAGTTTGTTGTTTATGAATTTTTATTGATATCCAATAAAGAAACGTTAAATGTTGACTTTTTGTCGTATATTCTTAATAATTGCAATTTGAATATTTATAAAGAATTTGTCATAAAACGATTCAAGTTTGAGTTGATTTTATTGATTTGGTACAGGTACCTACATAAAAGTAATGTGGTTAAGGAAGTTATTTTGGGTTGAATGGATTTTTACTTGCAGTGACTTCTGAAAAAATAATATGTATTGGTTTAGTAAAATTATAAAACATTACATATCTTATTGACAATAATATAACAATACAAAAATAGCCTTGACTACGGTTATTGACAAACCAATATCTGTCTTGAATTGCAATTACATAGTTTACAATAATCAGGATATTAAGACAATGACGAAAAGTACGCTAATTTGGATTGATATATAAACAACAAGAGGATATGATAAATAATTGCAATCTAAAATAATGTTTAGTTACTAGGAGGTTGTTAAATAAATGAAAAGAATAAAAGGAGTTTTTTTCACAAAACGGTGTAGTAAAAGTTGATACATGTAAAAGATAATCAAATAAAGATAAATAAAGCAGTTTAACAGATCCCCAAGTGTAAAAAGGCTTATATTTATTTACAAACGAATACAACTATAGAATTTAAAAGAAAGAAATAAATAAAGGAAAATTAAGACGCACCAATAGTCCAGAGTGCAGTACAGGCGGAATCACATAAATGAGAGTTGTTTGATCAAAACTTACCTTAAATTCTTAAAAATCCTGAGTAAAACTGCAAGTGACCATTTTCTTAACCTAAAATAATAGAGTTCAATATAAATATTTTTCAATAGTAAAATCAAAACTTACTTGAAATTTAACAGTTTCGCTTCTGCTATTCGCATTGTGAGGTTAGGTTAGCGACTAAGTATCAAACTTGACATTTCAAAGTAATTAGAGATTCCCATTTATTCAACTATAGTAAAAGATAAAAGGACAAGTATACCATTAGTCTTTTTATAGATCCGTGAATTTTCAAAAGAACCCAATTGAGGATTTATTAGACATTATTAATGTCTCATAAAACAGTAAAATAGGTAAAAGGTTATACAACAATTTATAAAAATATAAGACGACCTGAGATATACGCAATAACGTTTATGTAGGTTTGCAGAATAGTATATCAAAAATAAAATTTTCTTGTAACAATTAAAAGTCTGCAACGCTACAAGCCACTATGAAATACAAAAGGTACATTAAAGTTATTTGTTAATTTATTACATTGGGTTCAATTTTAAAAGGAGAATAATTATTTTCAACGTAATATAACTTTTTACTTATATCTTGTTGAAATGAAGTTTTGTTTTTTATTTAAAAGTTTTTTTTGTTGGTATTTTGGCACATCCAGAGTTTGCAGCAGAACTAACAGAAAACAAAAAAGAAATTGTAAATTTTGTGTTGTTTGCATGTTTTGGCATAAAGTTGGAATTATAAGGTTAGGAAGAATTTTGGTTTGCATGGAGATTTGATCTCACGTCAAAAATAATAAACAAATAAAGGTGAGAAAATCCAACTATTTTTCAAGGTGATTAATTGAATGTTAAGTCTCAAGTATGTAGTCTTGAAAGGTAATTTGGACAATAAACGTCTCCCAGGGAGAGTTATAAAAAATAAAAAGAAGTTTAGAGAAAGTTGTCAACGAAAGACTACAATTATAGTTTTTGTAAAGAGAAAATTTATAAAATATTCAATTTAAATATTATAAGGTATAAAATATTTTTATATCAATATTAAAAATACTGTAAAAGTAAAAGTTTATTTAATAGACGTATTTACCACAAAAGGTGTTCAAGTTATTCATTTGATTGAACTGCTAATATAACAAACCAAGATTTGGAGATTATTTTATTATGTAGGGCTTCCAGATACTATTTGGAAAAGAAATTTCAGGTTTTCTTAATGCTTGATCGAATCTCGATATGTAAGTTATATTCAGCTGCTTTCAAAGTAACGGAAAAAGTGGATAGTTTCTCCATACGCTATCCCATTGGAAAGCTGGCATTGTTTTTAGTGCTGAAGCAACGTGGTAGAGTACTGTTATTGAAAATTGATATCAGAAAAAGAAAATTAATATTACTTACCTGTATATTGTAGAGAATTCTTTATATAGTTAGTTAATAACAGGTCCTTGTAAAGTAAGTTGCAAACCTGACTAATAATTAAAGTTTTACTTTAAATTAAAATTAAATTTTATTTAACCAACAACAAAAATTAAATATTTACCTAATAAAATTAGATTAGGTTATTGTTGGCAGCTTGATAATGACTCTTTCTTGATTAACTCAACAGAGAGCGGTCTTTTTGGTCGTAAAAGTCATTTCTAATTGTCATTTATGATTGATTGGATGAATTGATATATCCTTAATATATCCTTAATATTTAATAATAATAATATTTAATAATAAACATTTTAAAATTGTACAGACATCATTACACATAACACAGCTTTGATAATCCTATAAATAAACATTTTAAAAGTGTACAGATATCATTACACATATCACAGCTTTGATAATCATATAAATATACAAATACATTATGCAGTTATATAACAGTATAATTACAGTACAGTAAGATATCACAGATTAAGAGGAGAAAAAAGTAATTTAGTAATTGCATAAGGGTAGCTACTCCGTTCACATCATAACATAATCCTGTTATCTTGAATAAATTTTTTACAATTTGTTTTAAATTCTCTTATGCTAATACTATTTTTAATTTGTTGTGGTAATTCATTGTACATATTTAGACCTTTATTGAATACTTGATTTTCACCAAAATTAGTGCGAGTTCTCTGTACATAAAAATTATCTATTATTATTCTGGTATTATATGTATGAATATCACCTACAAAAGTACGATGGGTTACACTTAGATGTTTGGATAACAATCCATTTAATAGTTTAAAAATGAATAATAAAGTATTTACAATAACGGTTTGTTTAACAGATAATATGTTTAACGTATTTAACATTATATCAATACTTGTATAGATATTGCAATTAAGTATGTATCTCAGCACTTTATTTTGCAGCTTTTGAAGTAACAAAAATTGACTATTGTTTAACATAAATAATATTGTTACACAATATGTAAAATGAGGGACAATTATAGTTTTGTAAACTAGAAATTTAGACCACAAACTTAGAAATTTAGAAATTCTACCAAAAAAATAAACCTTAGTATTAATTTTTTTTGACATATAATTAACATGTTGATTAAAATGTAAATTTTCATCGATTATGATGCCTAAATACTTGATTTGTGGTACTTGCTCCAACCTATAGTTATTAATTTTGATTTCACATTGTTCTACTTCCCTAAAGTTACTTTTAAGTACCATCAATTTGGTATTACTAAGGTTTAATTTTAACGAATTATTATTTGACCGATTGTAGATATTTGTAATAAACTCATTTAAGTTATTACATATTTCTAGTGTATTACAGCCTGTATAGTACAACAGAATATCATCTGCAAACATTTGTATAGAAACAATTTTTAACTACATCTACTACATCATTTATATATAATATGAATAATATTGGCCCCAAAACTGAGCCCTGAGGCACACCATAACTTACACTTCTTTCACTGGATATATTATCACCATACTTCACAACTTGACTTCTCTCTGATAAGTAGGATTTAAACCATTGGATCACTATCCCGCCAACACCCAATCGCTCAAGCTTCAATATTAATATATTTCTGTTTATGGTTTCAAAGGCACGCCTATAATCAAGAAACACTGCACCAACAACTTTTTTTATTATCTATCGCACTTTTCCACTTACTTAACACTGATTGTATTGCTGTTTCACATGAATTCGATTTAAGAAACCCAGCTTGATGTATGCTCAAGATCTCATTATTTTCCAAAAATTGTAACAGCTGTTCTTTAACTAATATTTCCAATATCTTTTCATATGGGGATAGCATATTAATAGGCCTGAATTCTTCACATTTTGTCGTGTTGGTAATCTTCTCAATAGGCACAATCACAGATTGTTTCCATTGTTTGGGCACTAACCCATCTGTAATTGAGGTATTTATAATATCCAAAAGTTTATTTCCCACTACACTTACCGCTACTTTAAGAATTTTTGTTGTTATTCCATCAGTCGAACTGTTTTTATTTGGCAATTGTTTTACAGTTTCTTTAAGTTTATTTATATCAATTGTTGTAAATCTTTGCCATACAAATTCCTTTTCCTGAATGTTTTGCACGACAGTATACTCATCTTCCCTATTATCTATATCTTCTACTATTTGCTGCACACTATCTAAAAAGAAAACATTGAATGCATTACATATCTCTTCACTCCCTTTAATTAATACCTCTCCAAATAATATTTCCTTTTTTACTTCGTCAGTTTTCTTATTTAAAATATTCTTAACAGTTTTCCACATTTCAGCTGAATTGTGTTTGCATTGATCAATTTTGCTCTCGTAATATTTTCTTTTATGATATCGAATTGCTTGTCCCACTTTGTTTCTCTTTCTTTTATAAATTAGCCAGTCTTCATTAATTTCGGTGATCATAACCCTTCTATATAACATATCTCTTTCTCGAATATTTTCCTCTATTGCTTCACACCACCAGCCATGATTATCAGTGTTGCTATTTATTGTTATTGAAGTACAAGGTGCATGCTTATTAAGCATCTTTATTATCATAGTAGTGAAATTCATTGATAACTGCTCAATATCTGCAAAATTTGTATGAAAAAGGTATTCGTTCCAATTTTTAAAGTTTCTAATCGTTTTCTTATATGATACATTACAACATACCTCTGGCAATTTAATTATTAAGAATCAATGATCTGAGATTTTTGGTGTATAATGAACCTCAAATTTTATTTCTTTATTAGTTGTTACATTCAGATCTATAATTGATTTACTGTTCTGAGTAATTCGAGTAAATTTATCTACTATTTGATACATACTCAATCGGTTTATACATTCATTTAATTTAATGATTATGGAGTTCCACAAAATAAGGCTGGAAACAATAAACAACAGTTTATAAAATTTATCGCCTTTTACCCTTACTTACCCTTTTATCGCGAGCTCATTATTTACTATATCTTCAGTTATATGCGTTTCAGATAAACTACGAGGGTGGTCCCAGAAGTACCCGACCCAACAAAGAAAACACAAAAATCTTGGAAAAAGATTTATTTATTTTTCAACGTAATCTCCTTTCAGCTCTATACACTTTTCCCAGCGGTGTTCAAAAAGTTCGATACCCTTTTTATAATAAGAACTGTCTTGCTCCTCAAAATAGCCATTAACTGCTGACATCACTTGTTCATCGTTGGAAAATCTTTGACCACTGAGCCATTTTTTCAAGTTTGGGAACAGAAAATAATCCGAGGGGGCTAAATCTGGCGAATATGGTGCATGAGGTAGCAATTCAAACTTTAATTGATTAATTTTGGCCATTGCAATAACGGATTTGTGAGCTGGAGCGTTGTCGTGATGAAACAACACTTTCTTTTTAGCCAAATGCGGCCGTTTTTGCTTGATTTCTTCGCTCAAACGTTGCAATAAGTTTGCATAATACTGGCCGTTGATAGTTTTTCCTTTTTCGAGATAGTCAATAAAAATTATTCCACGCGCATCCCAAAAAACCGACGCCATAACCTTGCCTGCAGATGAAACGGTCTTCGCCTTCTTTGGAGCCGGTTCTCCCTTTTGAGTCCATTGTTTCGATTGTTCTTTTGTCTCGGGTGTGAAATGATGCCATTTTAGCCATTGTTACGAAACGGCGCAAAAATTCTGCTTTGTTGCTGTGAAACTTCGCTAAACACTCAATTGAAACATTTTCACGACACTGTTTTTGCTCGAGTGTGAGCAAACGCGGCACCCATCTTGCACACAGCTTTCTCATGTCCAGATTTTCAGATAATATGCGATGTACCGCACTTTTTGAAATGCCCGTAATGTCTGCTAGCTCGCGCACTTTCAGTCGACGATCATCAAGTACCCTTTTGTGGTTTTTCTTTACCATTTCTGGAGTCGTCACCTCATTTGGTCGACCACTGCGATGCTCGTCTTGGCAGCTCGTACGGCCTCGTTTAAACTCAGCTACCCAAAATTTAACTGTTGTAAACGAAGGAGCAGACTCACCCAGAGTAGAATCCAGTTCAGCTTTTATATTGGTTGGGCTGAGGCCTTTCAAATAAAAGTATTGTATCACATAACGATGACCAATTTTCTCCATTTTCACAAATTCACTGACAACGTTCATATTGATGGCTGCCAAACAAATACTTAACAACGTGGCGCTTTCAAACTTGAAACATATGCTTTACAGACTGCGTACTTTCCAATACAGTGATATTTTCAAACAACTACCGCCACCTCTTGGTCAGGTCGGGTACTTCTGGAACCACCCTCGTAAGTATCGTTTGTTTTACGCTTCGAATTAGCATTTCCAATTCATCTTTGTTTGATAGCAGGCCTTGCATATTCACATATAATATCTGACTTCCAGTCTGTGATTGCTATAAATTATAATTTTTTGTTTTTTTTTACCGATTGCTTGAACAATCCTTTGATAACAAGGGCATTCCCTGTCATAGATTGAATGATTAATATTCAGCTTTAAATTAACTTTTTCATTCATTATTTTGCAATTAATACATACCGGGATTCCTGGACACTGCGTAGAAGGATGATTTGAAAAACATGTAAGACATGTCTTTTCATTTTTACATTCAGATTTTTTGTGACCATATTGCCCACATTTAAAACAGCGTATCACATTGTAGTATTCGAAAATTTTACAGTTTTTATACCTTAACATGAATCTTTTCTAATTGCATGAATTTCTTCATTGTATCTGGTTGTAATAATTCTAGAATAATGTTTCCATTTCCATTTCTGACCATAAATTTTTTTAATACTTTAATGTTATCTTCTTCTCCTGCCAAGCTGTCGTTTTGTTGCACCAAAATATTGCTAATTTCCTTTTCATTCATCTCCACAACCTTGCTTTCCACACCTACAATTATTACCTTGGGATTTTTTAATTGTGTTGTATTTATCTCATATTTATTACCTAGTTCTGCAATCACCTTTTTTTTCATAGTTTCAGCAGATTTATTATCTGTGCAATTTATAACTACTCCCCCATTACGAATTTTTTCATCTTGTCTATTCCAACAGCCAATTCTGACAGATCAATCTTTTCTTGAATTTCCTTAAACGTATCCACACTGCTTTGATCACCTACTGGTTTTATAATCAATTCTTTAGTTGCATTTGCATACGACTTACCCCTTAAGTATTTCACTCAATTTAATGAGAATTTAATAACAAACAGAGGAAAATATTAAATTTATTTTATTTAAAATTAAACCAAGGTATTTTACAGAACAAGAGGTTTGAGTTATACGTTATAAATTTCTCTTAGTTATAAATCGTTAGATGTTAGAAAGCAGTTACGTTTCCTAATTTTATACACGATGACAACGGTGACGATACGTTTAGGCGTCCTGTCAATATTAAAATGTAGCCTTTGAGAAAGTACTAAATTTTGTTAAAATATATTTTCTATATGTGAGAGAGATTTTCTCACATGCACATATTCACTCTGCGGCTCGGTGTGTTGACGCCTCGGCACCGAAAGGTATATGAGGTTAAAGATTATATATATATATATATATATATATATATATATATATATATATATATATATATATATATATATTTTATATATATATTATATTTTCTATATAATAGCAATGCTTAGATAAATAGTTAGTTACTAAAAAATTAAATAAAATTATTACTATGTTGTGTTGTACTAAAACGGAGAGAAAAAAAATCTAATTATGCAAATGACTACACCTAAGTCAATACATCTAATTTATTACCTAGTGATCATTTGTGCATACTTAAAGATTACTATACGAATTCAAAAATCAAACAGATGGGGTGCAATATTTGCATTTGAATTTGCATCTATAATGAGAGTGTTGACTTCAAGGTTTATGTGCTAAACGCTTAAAGGCATTAACATGAATAAATATTATAGAAACCCACACACAATATAGAACTTACTTCATAATATATGTATAGTTATTTGATTTCAATAAAATATATTTTTTTCAGAATACGCTAAGCAGGAAATGATCTGTAGAAAGTTGTTAAGTATTTGTAATTAATAATAATCTATTAATATTAACGGAATTCTTCACACTATACGCCTATGATTCTTTAAATACATACATAATTTAGATCTGTGTCGCTAGAATAATTTACATTTTTTTATTTGAAATTTTACGTTTTTGGTTCATTTTATAAAACTTGTTCTGTCATCTTGATTGTTTTGAAAAATTGCGTAGCTTGTTTTTATAAATTTGGTGTAATTAAAACGAGATTCTGAGGATTTTTGGTTTTATTCCACAATTTCCCCTATATAGATCAAAGATACGATCTTGGTAAACAATTCCCATATTTTGAGAAGATGTGAACTTTAATAGAGTAAAACTTCCTTTTTAGAAAAGATATATTCAGCAAAATATTTTTTACATTTCGTCTCTTAATGTTAACATTACATTTTTTTAGTTTTTAACCCTTCTGACACACTGGGTAGCCATTTCGTATATTCACACTTAAAAACTCTAATAGGAAAAATATTACTTGTATTAGATAACTATGTGGAAAATGAGTTTTTCTACTACCTTAACAGAAAGTTCCATTTTGCTCCCCGACGTTAGAGAGCAAAATTGTAGTTTGCCTCCCTAGGGAGAAAAATAATCCACTTTATCTCACTAGAAAGGAAAAGTGCTCCCTGATTCGGGATGCAAAAAGGAAATAAAGTTCTTAAAACTTTTTACATTTTCATATAAAACTATAGAAAATATATGTTTATATAAATAATATTTTTATTTATTTGCCAAAAAGGTACTAGAAAAAAAAACCTAAAATTTTTTTCTTTCTTGTGCTTTTGTTGCAACAGGCCCTCTTTGTTGCAATTTTGTTCCCAATGAGATGCATATGATAAGATTTGTCTCAAATAAATTCTAAGACCTGAAAACAACAAAAAACTAAGACTACTGCAAAGAAGTAAAATTTTCTTGTTTAGATAGCAAGAAAATAAACAAAATAGGTCTAACAATCAGTTGCACCATAAAAATACCACATTCTTTAAAGTTCTCAGGTAATCTGTGGTGTTTTGTGTTATACGTTAGTTTAAAGATAAAATTAGAGGTTAGACTAGAGATTAGGTAAAACTTGGGTTAAGAGATAAGGTTTGACCGAAGGTTAGGTTAGAGGTTAGGATTGAGGTTAAGTTAAACATAAGGCTAGATATGAGGCTAGGGTTAGGTTAGAGATTAGATTACAAGTTAAATTAGAGATTAGGTAAGAAATTAGATTCCAACCTAAGGCTAATGGTTGGGTTAGAAGTTAAAATAGAGGTTGGATTATGCGTTAGGGGAGAGGTTCGGTTAGAAATTAGGTTAGAGGTTAGGTTAGATATTCAGGTAAAGGCTAGCTAAAGTTATTTTAATTAACTTATATTGAGTTACTTTAGGTCAAGTCAGCTTGTGTTAGGTTAGCTTAGGTTAAGGTTGTTTCAACAGAATGGGAAACGATAAGATGGTTATAATCGAAAAACCGCAAGAGAGTGGCGCAGGTAACTGTTACCGCCCCATTTCATTAATAAATACTATTGGAAAAGTATTTCCAAATATTTTAGAAAAACTGGTTAATATATAATTGAGGCAATATGTGTTTAGGAAATGGATTGATGACGCCTTCAAGCTGAACGAATAATTTGAATGAAAGTTGCATTTTATGTTTATAACATTGGCAATAACTTTCCATTACCTGTAAATATTGCGTAACAAAATGAATTTGTCTTACAATATCGCAAACCAAAGCGATTCACGGCGTTTGCAACCTGGGAAGACTAACTGGAGATTCAACTCACTAATCTTATATGACTCTCCTAGGCAAGCAAAAAATATATACTGGTATACACTCAATACTGTCAATGGTAAGAAACAAAGAGTTGTAAGAGGCTTTTTAAAAAACATAATTTTTAGTAATTTATAACATTGATCGCGTTCGTAACAAGTTAATAGCATAGATGCTTTCGGGAAAAATAATAGATATTATATCTTATCAAATCCAGTCTAATTTGACTCATCTTCATTTTGGGACACACGAAGTTTGTGACCAACCCTACCCCTTTGGAAAGTACTCCAAAATTGGTGCTCAACGATACCAATCATGAAGTGCGGAATTAATCAGTTCGAAAATTAGCACAACCTTTGTTTGCGAATTGTTGTACCTAGTTGGCACTATTTGGAGATTGTTTTCAAATGACGCTGAACTAGATGAAGGAACATATGACCAGTGGTGTGGACAGACATTCGCTACTGAACCAAGTCACTAGGCTAGAGCTTGGATTATAAATTGGGTTAGAGGACATGTTAGACGTTAGTTTAGAGGTAAGGTTAGAGGTTAAGTTAGAAGTTAGGAAAACACATAGGTTAGAGTTAAGGTTGACGTTAGGTTAGAAGTTGAATTACAGGTTAGGCTAGGTTAAACATAAGACTAAAGTTACCCCCCCCCATTTCCTTGATAAATACTATTGGAAAAGTACTGGCTTCGAGCGCTCAGTTATTGATACCATGAACAAAGTGGTTGAAATAGCAAATGCAGCAAAGGTGGGATCATATCAACATAGAAAGTATACTCTATCAATAATAATAGATGTCAAAAACGTATTTAACTCTGCGAACTGGAGAAGAATTGTTACAGAACTGAAAGGTCGCAAAATTACCAAATACTTGAGTAAAAAATGATACAAAGCTATAATTATCATTTTAATCAAGTATTTGTATTGTCAGATAAGATCTGACGCTCAACTTTTGATAGACGAAGCGAATAAAATAAACTTGACATGCAGCGTACCAAAGGAGTCTTTTCTAGGGCCCATGTTATGAAACATACATATATTATGATGGTATTCTCCAAAAATTGATTTGTTACGTATGCGACTTAGCAATTCTTATTAATGGAAAAAGTAGAGAACTAGAAGAAAGTGAAGAAAAGATACAATTAACAATATAATATAGTAGGCGTTTAATTATATGAACTAATAGAAACCAGGGATGTTTATAAAATAGATTGTACCTGTCATCGAAAGTTATGTAAACATATTTTTTTCTAGTATTTAAATGTGTTATTGCCTTAAAATATTATGTGACTTGTTCCTGCATTTTCTTTGCAGCCAAGCTTTTCTGCAAAGCCTTGTCTCTGCATTTTCTCAATATCAACAAATCATCAATATTTAAAATGTGTTTTTCACTTCAAAGAATACCTTATTAAAAGTGTCTACAGCCTCTGGCGAACTTATTTCTTATGTTTGTTCATTATTTTCATCATGTCATCATCATGATCACTATCACCGTTATCAACATCACTTTCTTACTCATTCCATTTTTGAATACCTTCTCTTCAAAGTTCATTCTACAACGAAAAACTATGTACATATGAGATTAATATTGATGAGAATTAACTATAGATTTATGTAATTCTTTTAATAAGGTTGTGATGGTTTTACTGGATCACTCTTAATAACGTTTTTGTATTTTATAATATTACTTTTATCTGACAAGTCACACAGTCAACACTTTTCATTTTTAAATTGTTTCGAAGAACACACTGCAGCAGCAAACCTTTCAAATTACACATGAAAAACTACAATCACGCTGTGTATGTCGATGGTGATCTGACAAAAGGACGTAAGCGCCAAAATGGGTAGAATTGTGTGATTGGTAACAACTAATAGAAAATTTGGGCTGAATTGGTTCATGGTAATTCGTAACAGACAAATACTGAATTTTTAAATTATTTACAATAAAAAATGGTTAACATGATTGATTGAATCCGTCGTAGGCGCTAGGTGAAACATTCACATAAATTCTAAGTAAATTCTAGGTGAAACTAGGCCAAGTGTTTTTATTTACTTAAAAAATGATTAGAGTTAGGCCATATTGTCTCCTTTCGAGTCGGCAACCAAATGATAACAGCCAAAAGACAAGTTAAATACCTAAGAGTCCTTTTCGCTACAGACATCAGAATGCATTAGTGCAAGAAAGTGCAAACGCCTTGGCTCGGGCGCTGAGTTGATAAGCGAGGTCCCTGCTCATGTGCCAAATTTGTACGGATCGTTGCTGTAACGGGGTGCTTAAATGTAGGACGTCGCTGCTCCGACACGAAATTGCGAGGCAGAGGATGGACGCTGGGTAGTTTTCGGTTTGTCGTCAGTTAATTTAACCGCTGGGGTCGTAGAGGTCAGCAAAGTCTTCATGAGCGTTTTCTTGTCTAAGTATGGCAGTCAAAGAATGTAAAGGTGTTATCTTTACCGATAATAAATAAAACAGACAATAGAAATAACAAACAATTAATAATTTATTACGAGCACCTACAAGCTCTACTTCTAACCCTGGCTAACGGGGTGCAATACAGCGCAGCAAATATCAAACCAAGCGGGCGGGTGAGAGCGGGTAAAGGTTATGCGGAAGGAAGGCAAGCTAGTGGCTGAGTTTAGGACCTTGGAAGTTTACACACAGTGAAGTCTTGGGTAAAAGGAAACGTTAGAAGGGTGCTAAGGATGAGACCTACAGGCTTACACACAGTGAGCTAAGGGTAAGAAGAAGGATAAGAGCCCGGGGTTTACTTTTGCAATTCCTGAAAGCTAATCGGTCTCCTTGGTCCTGCTGTCTAGTTCTGGTAACTTGGTCCATGTTAGAGTTCGGAATGAATTGACTAAAACGGTTAGCGGAGTCTATTTTATAGGAGCGTGGGTAAAAAGGAATGACGTACGAAGAATGAACGTCAAGAGAAGGGACGCGTACCTTTACTTGAAACAACGGCTTATCCGAGCGGCTATAGATTGCAACGGTTGATAAACTTGTTTACTCTCTAACAAATAATAACTTGGTTTTCTGCAGTTTTCCTTAGCTGTAACACAAATGTGATATTTGTGCTAATACCATCTGTTAAGTCGGCTGTAGCCGCACGTTGGGTCTGCGTAATGGTATCTCCACAAGCTTCATAGCTTCTGGGGCATGGTTCGCCAGGTAATGGGTAGTAGCAATTATTATTATTATAAGAGAAGTGGTTAAATAAATTAGAGAAAATACCAAAGAATAAATGGCAGAATAGATGAAGTGACTTACAAACCAAAGCATAGTGAACAAATACACTGACAAAGAATGTAAAAGCGTACACTTCAAGACAACATGGCGAAGCAAACTACTACCTAACCCAATTCGTTACGGGTCATAGTTGCATTCGGGATAAGGATTGCAGAGATGAAGACTTGGCACAGAGACAAATGGTACAGAGAAAGGTGGAATTTACAAGTCAGACTCAACAAAGAGATATGTAAAGAAATGTAAGGAAACGTTAGTTACAAGGCCTGTACAATAAACTGAAAAATGGAAAACTTTTGACATATCTACTGGTTCTTGTGAGTATTCTTATCTTTGGATTGAGTATATCTTGAAGTTTTTTGAGTGCGATATAGACATTTAGCTGTAATTTTTTTTATAATAGCAGCTTTACTTTGCTGCATGAATAGTTTAAGCTTAATTATGCACTCGTGAAATGTCTCCAAAAATCAACTACATTAATGTTGGTCGATATACAGGATATCATTGAGAAATTGCGTGCATAAAGTGCGGGTTTCTGTGGTGTATGAGGGTGGTCCCAGAAGTACCCGACCCAATAAAGAAAACACAAAAATTTTGGAAAAAGATTTATTTATTTTTCAACGTAATCTCCTTTCAGCTATATACACTTTTCCCAGCGGTGTTCAAAAAGTTCGATACCCTTTTTATAATAAGAACTGTCTTGCTCCTCAAAATAGCCATTAACTGCTGACATCACTTCTTCATCGTTGGAAAATCTTTGACCACTGAGCCATTTTTTCAAGTTTGGGAACAGAAAATAATCCGAGGGGGCTAAATCTGGCGAATATGGTGCATGAGGTATCAATTCAAACTTTAATTGATTAATTTTGGCCATTGCAATAACGGATTTGTGAGCTGGCGCGTTGTCGTGATGAAACAACACCTTCTTTTTAGCCAAATGCGGCCGTTTTTGCTTGATTTCTTCGCTCAAACGTTGCAATAAGTTTGCATAATACTGGCCGTTGATAGTTTTTCCTTTTTCGAGATAGTCAATAAAAATCATTCCACGCGCATCCCAAAAAACCGACACCATAACCTTGCCTGCAGATGAAACGGTCTTCGCCTTCTTTGGAGCCGGTTCTCCCTTTTGAGTCCATTGTTTCGATTGTTCTTTTGTCTCGGGTGTGAAATGATGGACCCATGTTTCATCCATTGTTACGAAACGCCGCAAAAATTCTGCTTTGTTGCTGTGAAACTTCGCTAAACACTCAATTGAAACATTTTCACGACACTGTTTTTGCTCGAGTGTGAGCAAACGCGGCACCCATCTTGCACACAGCTTTCTCATGTCCAAATTTTCAGATAATATGCGATGTACCGCACTTTTTGAAATGCCCGTAATCTCTGCTAGCTCGCGCACTTTCAGTCGACGATCATCAAGTAGTGCTTTGTGGATTTTCTTCACCATTTCTGGAGTCGTCACCTCATTTGGTCGACCACTGCGATGCTCGTCTTTGCAGCTCGTACGGCCTCGTTTAAACTCAGCTACCCAAAATTTAACTGTTGTAAACGAAGGAGCAGACTCACCCAGAGTAGAATCCAGTTCAGCTTCTATATTGGTTGGGCTGAAGCCTTTCAAATAAAAGTATTGTATCACATAACGATGACCAATTTTCTCCATTTTCACAAATTCACTGACAACGTTCACTATTGATGGCTGCCAAACAAATACTGAACAACGTGGCGCTTTCAAACTTGAAACATATGCTTTATAGACTGCGTACTTTCCCATACAGTGATATTTTCAAACAACTACCGCCACCTCTTGGTCAGGTCGGGTACTTCTGGGACCACCCTCGTACATCGTTTCCACCTGTATTTCCGGCGTTACAAGTGTTACTTGATATTAACAAATACCAGCAGCTCTAGAAGCAATTTCCGTTAATTGTAAATTACGTGCTAATATTATATATTTCTATTACTAATAACAATTATTTTACATCTAAAGATTACATAATACATTTTACTTTCTTTACATGCACACAAGAATTCTTTCTTAATTCCGCCCACATTGAAAATTCCTACATGCTATTTGTACACGTTCCATACGAATTGGCAATTTCTAAATCGATAAATCACCGACAATTAACCGACAGTTTCTAATTTTTAATTTTCGCCTTCAACGTATTGTTTAAAACAATCCCATTAATGAAAAATCCTTTACTATGCAACCGGCCGACGTCGTAAAGAAAAAACGATTAAGAGTCGTTATCATAAATAAAATTTCAATCATACGTAATTAATTTCTCACGGGTGTGATGATGAAAAGCAAACCACGAACAAGAGGATCTCTGATTGAGTCATCAGTCCCGCTATAAAATGGTATAATAAATTACCAGTCTTACCCTCTCACAACCTACAGTAAAAGCTCGTTCTTTAGCTAACAACAACAGCAACAACAACGTTCAATGACGCTGCATTTATACAATACAACGCTTCTAATTAAATTATTTAATTTGTATTTTAATGTTTATGGTTGTTTTATTTTCATTTTTAATTCTTGTTAAAGAAATCTGCTTTAAATTAACTTAATTACAATTAGATAAAGCAAAGAAGATTTGTAGTATATAGTTGTGTATTACATTACCATTTACGAAGAATACAACGTTCAAATGTTTCATGCTTGATTTGTTAATTAATGTTTCATAATATTCGTTCATTTAAATGTAAAACGTTTTAATTAAATCGTCGTTTAGTGTGAAGTATTTTATTATTTTACAAAGGGTGAGTCTACTCGATTATTTTCTTTTTATCGTTTTCAGTGAAGTTCCATGAAGAGTCTACTTTGTATTCACTCTAACATGGAATTATCAGTATGGAATTGCTAAACTTGAAGTATGTATTCCAGTTTTCACTTTTAATACATTTTAATATTAATATTTTATTGCACAGGGTGGCTTAGATTTTGGGAACTGCAAGAGTAGCGACATCAAACTTGATTGATACAAAATAAATTTAAGTTTTATAATATTTTTATATTATATACTGCGTGAGTTGTTTTTTCACCCCTAATGGCAACATAAAGAGGTCAAAATCTAATAGAAATAAATTATAGGCAACTTCTATCAACTGCCCCTAACAAGTGTCTTTGAAACGCAATTTTTAAAAACAAAAAAAATCAAAGATAGGTAATTAAATAATGGACTAACTATGGGGATAAACTAAATACTCTATTGATACATGTCATAAAATACAGGGTGTTCCATTTAAAAACATTGTAAAAATGGATTTAAAAATGTCGATATTTAAAATCCCTGTATAAGAAAATTTAGTTCTAACACTTGCTTGGGATAAGCTAATCCTAGCTAAGACATCACCTAAAGTTTTACAAAAAATGAACAAAGGATGGCGTAGACATTAAAATTTAAATGAAGGGTTGATATTGACCGACCAAAAATATTTAAAAAGAAGCATAACTTCCCAACGTCGCATCTAAGGACAAAAAACATCTAGAGGTAAAGACAAAACCTAAAGAGGCATCATTTGAGATAAGAAACCATACGTTGTTTTATTTAAAAAAAACGCATTTATGCGCCACACTTTTTTGAGACACCTATGTATATGCCTCCTTTAAACTCAATAAAATTCCCCCAAATGGATTTTTATTTGGGTAACGATAAACCTATAATCGAAAAACGGAGTACTAGATGGACACAATGTATATACATATGAACTGGTAGAGACTTAAAAGCTAAATCATATAAAATTTAAATATACTAAGTGTCCCATTTAAAAAAATAAAATTTTCGTTTTTGATAAGAGTATTTGACTTTTTTTATTTTCTGGGCGGTTAAGTGGTTGATTGTATGCAAGCGATGTTCATAGCATTTTTGATATAAGTGTTCAGTGTAGATTTTTTAATTCTGAAGCTAATGCTTGACAATTACATCACAAACTAGGCGGGGAATTGGATCAACTTAAACCTAGAAGTATTAGTGTATTACCCATGCTTTTCAAAGTACAAAACAAACCTTTGGAAAACGTCGACGTCGTACGTGAAGTCAAGAAGCAATTAAAATAGGTCGCGATATTTTTGATTAGCTAACATACCACAAGAAAAACAAATCAGATATGAACTTTATAAAGTTTAAAAGTAAAACGTTCCAAATTTTTTGTGTCATTCTTTTAAAGGCCCAGATAGGTCCAATAAAAAATTTCTAAAATATACTACAATCCATAATTTGTTTATCAGTATGTATGTGCGTTTATAATAGACACGGCCCTTGTGACTCCCATCATCAAGACCATCCACATGTTTGGAGTCAGCATGGTCCCGAAGGATGCAAAGGGTGGGTATGGTGAGCGTGGCTTCATGGGGGCGGAGAAAGGACCGGCTTTTGGTATAGCTACTATATGACTAGACTGGTCTCAGAATCAGCTCCTTGATTTGGTGGCGGGAGTTATATTCCAGGACGCGAGTCGATACTAGGAGCATTCCATGAAAAATGGTAAAACAGGCTAATCGTTAAAAGTATTTTCTGTAGCTTATTTAAAAGCCCTAACTGATAGTTCTCAATCGGCAGTAAATTTTTTTATGTCCCCCGCGTAACACACTACAAATCTTGCAACATAACTCTAGTCATTTACAGTTTTCTAAAAAATGTAGTTTTATTAATAACTGCGGTAACAGTATAGTAACTTATAAATAATAAATATTGTAAACTAAGTTAAATTTTAAAATAACACATAGATACATTTATAAACATAAAGATGCCGTGAGGGTAACCTTGCGGTGGACCAGTAGTTTAAGTCACTTCGGCGACTTATGATCTATACGTATGGCCGATCCCATGATTCTTATTCCAGGAGAGCACATTATAAGGAGCGTTGGAGTGAATATATATAGCCTCTCACATCTAAGACAACCTCACCTTCTAGTTGGTATTGGGTCTCTACTTAGGTAGATTGCAGTGCTCTGTCAGGGCTCACTAAGCCTTAATTAGGTAGGGCAGGGCGGCTAAATTCTGGGATATCATAGGCAGACTCAGTTTCCAAGTGCCAGCCACACTTGAGGTCTGACTCGTCCGCGCAGTGAAAGTGAGAGTGAAAGACTCCCTCGGAGACGGACCCCGACGAGTGAACACGTTAATAGCTCCGGCACTATCCTGGAGAACTAGTGTAGGATGGATAGACAACCTCGCTCCCACCAGTGAGCTACTAGTAGCTCTTACAAATGTAACTAACGCGCTATTTCTGCGTAAATCAATTCATTTTCCCCTAAGGAGCACCGTGGTGATAAGCTAACGCAGGTGGACCACGTTAAATGAAACTTTGGATATCTGTAAATCCTACATCCAAACCAACTATGCATTTAGACTCATTTTTGGGAGCATGGACCAGACGATTGCAATGGGTGGGTCTGGTAGGCGTGGAATAGTTTTTTTTGTCAGAATGTCTGCCCTTTATAGATTCGGCCTCTGCAGGTTCTACATCTAAATTTACTATACAGCTGGTCCCAGCATGGGTCATACGAGTGCAGTAGGCGATTTTGGTGAGAGTGGTACATTCTATGTGTTCATTTTTGTTCTTTTATAGACTCATTCCATGTAAGTCCCACTCCCAAAATGGTTAGGTAGAGCATGGACATAGGAGTGTAGTGGATGGTGTTGATGATCGTGGTACATTATTTTGTAAGCATTTTTCTCTCTTTATCAGTTTGGACCATTTCCCACAAGTCCTACCTCTCAACCACACTATTGGTTACACTAAGCATGAGCCCGAAGGGTGCAATTGGGCATATTGAGTGTGACAAATAAACTGAATTTTTTGGAAATGAATAATAATAGGCCTTAAATACAAGTTTGTTATATAGTTCGTTATCTTTAGGTTTAGTGAGTTTATCTTTGATCATTAACCCTTGGAAAATTAACCTCAGGCACGAGACAATGCATTCAATTAAAATTTAGGTTGTCAGTAAAAACCGGATTTATATGCATTTACATATCCTTTTAGTAGATATTTCTAGTGACTGCTTGAGTTCTCTTTGTGTTTCAAGGTCTTGTAGAAATACAACTAAGTCGTTTTTATTGTGCATATAAAATCAATTACTGAAAGAAGAAAGATGAGAAAAGTTTAGGCTGACAAACGCATCACATAAAACTTGATTTGCCATGACTACATAGTAAACCAGAGATAAGAAAAGTTGCGGGCAAATAAAAATAAATAAGTTGTGGAATACCAGGTATTTTACCTAATAAATGTATTTGAAACTTTGTTTAGTTTCAAACTTCAAACAAACTCTTGAATCATGCTGAGCCATGCTGCTCAGCTGAATCATCATATTCAAAAAAATATTTTTTGTAAACTTTTAAATGAATAACTTTTAAAAGTTACTGACAAACAATTATAATAATAATAATAGCTACAACCCATAGCCTGGAAACCAGGCCCCAGAAGCTATAAGCTTGTGCGGGAGGGAGGGGGCGATTATGATTATTACCAGACAACACGAAAGGTTTTACAATAAAAAAGGAAAAGAAAGAATTTTATGAATTATGATATTTTTCAATGGGGACTTTTGGAGGAATATGAGTAAAAAATCAGTTAAAGTAAATTAAAAAAAAACATTTTTTAAACTTTTGTAGGTTGCTAACTTTTACATAAAATTACTACCTGATATTCCCACAATTTCTGGGGCTTTTAATTAATCAGTTAATTCTCAACAATTTTTTTATTTCCTTTAGCAATGCTTTGTCCGTATTCGGGGTTATGACGAAAATACATATTTATCTGCTTATACGTAAATCTTTTTCCGATGTATATTTATTTTTGGTATAACTTTCAAACTTTCAGACCGGGTAAATGAATTTAATCGGTGGGCAACCGTGGACAAAGGATGATACATACTGTTGTGTTATCTGCAATCAAAAATTTTAAGTAGGTAATTTGGGTTGCCTATCTTTCAGGCGTTCATATACTAATCCATGTTAAAAGGTTTATTTCATAGTTTCAAATGTACAGTTGAAGCCAGTTAAATACAGGAGTTAAGATAAATACATCTTATTTGCGATATTTTCTTGTTAAAGTTACATTTCATGCAAGGTTATTTAACGTTCCGATCTATTCATTACAGAACCTCAAACTTTGAAAATAATTTTCAAAATGGGTTTCTTTAGTGGAATAATTTATTCATATTATGTTAGCATGCATAAAAAGTTTATATTTCAACAAAAGGATACTATTTAAGTGTGAATAATTGTAATTTTTAATACAACGACTGGTACGTTGAAATATTTTCTTAATCTTCCGTCAATAGCTCAGATTTGGTAAAATGCATCTATAATTAAATAAAACGAGCTATTATGAGTAGAGTTGCATATATAAAAGTTACTTACCTTACTTAATTTTCAAGAATGGGTGTTTTTTCCTTTTACGGTTTATAGTGTTGGCTTGTTGAGCCACCGTTCTAATTTAATTTATATAGGTTCATGAGGTTATTGTTGGAGCTTTGTTGGTTAACATCTTGGCTGTGTAAGCTGTATAAAGTTTTTGTAGTTCAATGTGTGTTTTTTCAGCCAATTCAATTTAAAAATGTCCACAGACCTGTTCCGATATTAAAATTTCAATTTTGATTTAATTTTGTATCTTAAGTATTTGTTTTTTTATGTCAAACTAATGGGAAAAGTTAAATAAACATATTGTGTAAAGATTAACGGGTAAAATTGGTATGTGGACATATTTAAATGGAAATTAATACAATTTTAGTCGACCGTGTGAATTTGTTTGTTCGACTCAAATTGTAAGTTATTGTTGGGTTTTATAGATAGAAATGTTATATTGTTATTTTAAGGAAGTGTTGGGGCTTCTTTTTATGTGATCAAATGAAAAATTTAAAGAAATTTATATTTTAGTGAAAAATGTTAAATGACAATTCAATCCATGGATTACTTGATAAGTATTATATTGTTTTTGTTTCTATATGTTTTTAATGTAAATTATAATGAAAAAAACAGTAATCTCCAGAATGCAGTGAGAGGAGGTTGTGTCGTTTCTATTTTGATTAACCTTTAAAAACAAGCATTTTCATAATTTAAAAATAACGGGAGGTTATAAATATAAAAAAAAAGATTTCGTGCAAGAAATATATATATAAAACTTACGCTATCATCATAATTTCAAGAAGAATATAAATTATAGAATCGATTTGGATTGCTTTATATCAGATCAAAATTTTAATCTGATAAAAAACTAAGAAGAATTAATTTTATTGCAATCAAGCAATTTTACACTTCCACCAGTGAAGAGGTTGGCAGTGGTTAATATAGCAGTCTGTTGTTCCCGGGATCGGTTAAAGGATGTATCTAATGTGCGGAAAATCGTAAGTGATTCAAAATTCATTATACTGGCCAGTCAAAAATAATTTCGGACAAACATTTTATTAAAGAGATATCGAACTATTTTACATTGAGACTATTAACGAATATAACTGTATAATTAAAAATTTTGAGAAAAGTTAACCCAATTTCATGAAAAAGAAAATTTACTAAATTGAGATAATTTGTATAAAAAAAGAAATTTAATTTTTATTTGATTTTGATTTGTAGTTTAGATAAAATAAAAAGTAGGTAGAAATCCCCAACAAAAAAAAGGCTAATTGGTAGTTAGTAGAGTAATTAGTCTATGTTTCGTTATGTTTTTTAATTTTATGTTACGTTTATTTGTGTTTAAATAAAATTGTGTTTATATTTATATTTTTGGATTTTGTTTGTTGTTTATTTTTGTGTGGAAATAATTTGTTTAGCAGCTTGTTACAATTTTACCAGCCCAGGTGTCACAATTACAGATGGACCCATTGAAACAAAATTGGGCAAGGTAAGGTTGATTATATTTCAGATAAAAGGGATATTTGTCGATTGCTTAACCGAGATAAAATCTGAGCTAGCGACAGGGCAAAATTTTTATTTAAAAATTTAAAAAATATTGTAGTGATATATTTATACTATTGTTTTATTGAGTTTCACCTCAATTATAATTGGTGCCCAGAACTTGGAATTTTCTTATTATTAGTATATCAGTGCAATACGTACAAAAATCAAAAATTTCTAAACTTGAAAGGCTAGCTTGAAGTTGTCCTCCCACCGAAAGTTGTTTTTGACTTTTTAAACGATTAATAGTACAATGATACAACAATTTTGTAGTTCATGTTGAGTCCAACCATATAGTTGGTTTGGGGGGGTTGTGGTGTGGAACTTATAAATGCCGAGTTTCTAAAGAGATAAACATACTGACTTACAAATTTCGGATTTTAACTAGCATCTAGAAAGATAATACGTTTGTCCATCAGATTAGAAGTTTTGACATATTTATCTGGCTTAGGGGTGAACAAACGAATTTAATCGGTGAGCAAATGTGAGCAAACAACGGGCAAACGATCGCTACTATAAAAATCCAAAAGTTTTGAATTAAGGTCGTGAAAACGAATTTAATTGGTGGATAGACATGGGCTAACGTTGGCTAAACGATTAATAGTGTAAACATATATTTCTAAACTTGGGGGCTATCGTGAAGATGGTAACCCGAAATTTATGTTTTAAATAGCATTTTTCGTATTGGTGGACAAACAAGGTTTTTTGTTGGACATGACATTGTCATGATTCAATTTAGAAAATATTATCTACCATATTAAATTAAAAAAAAAACTATGGCGCTATTTAAGAAAAGAAAACTACCACAGATATTAAAGTTTGCGTAGAAGAAAATTACACAAAAACTGTTTTGTAGTACTTATAGAACCATTTTATCTGGTATATTATCGAAATCGGAACAAAAATAATCTAGTTATTGTGATTGATATATTTGGTACTAAAAATCCGTTTGTTGCGTTGTTTTCGCATCAAAAATATGAATCTATATTTCTTTAATCTAAAAAGTCCACTAAGTTGGAGTGAGTATTAAGAAAATGGGTAATATGGTGTGATTACAAAATGAGTTTTTTATTTCCTGCTAAAGGAAACCCTCTTCTTCCGTGAAACCCAAAATAATGATGCAGCTCCGAAGTTTGAAACCAGAACCTTTTACAGAAATTAATAATTATGACAAAAGTTTCTTGTTTTAAAGACAATATATTTTATAAAAGAAATTCTTTTGTAAGGGTTTTCACGGGAAAACTACAAGCACGATCTAGAAGAACTGCTAGGAAATGCCATTACCACCATCAGGAATCATGATGAGATTGAGATAGCCGCGGAACAGGCCCGCCATGCAATTGTCTCATCATACCATGATAACTGCCCACTCAAGAGGAAGAAAGATAACAGAGGAACCCCTTGGTGGAATCACAATTTAGATAAAATGAGGAAAGAAGTTAGACGATTATTCAATCGAGCTAAAGTATCAGGCAATTGGGATAATTACAGAAGTGGCCTAACTAACTATAACAAGGAAATCCGGAGAGCCAAAAGGGACTCTTGGAGAAGGTTCTGTGAGAGTGTGAACGATACACCTAGCAGCGCCAGGATTCACAAGGTCCTGGCCAGAGAGTCGACTCAGGTACTTGGGTCGAACAAGCGACCCGATGGCACCTACACGACCTCCGGCAAGGCCACTCTAGAGATCCTAGCTCAATACCACTTCCCCGATTGTCAGATACTCAATGACGCTGACGAGGAACCTGCCATCACGACCCTCATAGACGAGTACAGACGGCCTAAGAGGGAAGATTGGTTGGCGGTTAACAAGGTCGTCACCTTTGAAACCATAAGCTGGGCAGTTCAATCCTTCCAGCCTTATAAATCACCAGGAGGGGATGGTATCATTCCCGTGCTATTGCAACAGGGATTGGACTCCCTCCTACCCCACCTTATTAGACTGTTCAGGGCCAGTTTAGCGTGGAATCACATACCATCTAGCTGGTCCACGGCAAAGGTGGTGTATATACCTAAGGTGGGTCGCAAAGGCACCCAACCCAATTCTTTCAGGCCAATTAGCCTGACGTCTTTTCTGCTGAAAACCCTTGAGAAGTTGTTGGATGGGTACATCAGGCGGGAAGTCCTTCCGACCAACCCCCTCAGTGCTCACCAATATGCCTACCAAGGGGGCAAATCAACAGAACTGGCTTTAAATAATCTTGTGGGAAAAATCACTCAAACTCTGGATCGAAAAGAGATTGCGGTGGCAGCTTTCCTAGACATTCAAGGAGCTTTCAATAATGCACTAACCGACTCCCTTTGTAAAGCGGTTGCAGCTCGGGGAGTGGCACCCACCATGGTGGGATGGATACGAGCAATGCTCAAGGGCAGAACGATAACGACATCACTGTGCGGAGAGACTGTCAGGTTTAGGGCAACCAGGGGATGTCCGAAGGGAGGGGTTTTATCCCCCTTGCTTTGGACACTCCTGGTTGATGACCTACTGGCGATCATCGAGGTACATGAAGCCGAGGTTCAGGCCTACGCTGACGATATAGTCATTCTGGTCAGAGGCAGAGATGAAGAGGTCATCTCTGAAATTCTGCAGGAATCTTTGGATGCAACGATAGGTTGGTGTCAGGGGGAGCTACTCAGTGTTAACCCCCAAAAGACGATTATCCTACCGTTCACCAGGAAATGAAAGACTGATAACCTCAGATCACCAAGTATCCTAGGTGAAACAATCCCATTTGTGGAAGAAGCCAAATATCTGGGGATTACACTAGATAAGAAGCTTAACTGGAACTCCCATTTGGATAACACCATCCGCAGGGCCAGGCAGGCTCTTTGGACCTGTCGTAGAATCTGCGGAAAATCCTGGGGATTAAAACCCAAACAAATGCACTGGCTATATGTGACGGTCATCCGACCTATAGTCACATATGGATGTGTTGTTTGGTGGCCTAAGTCCTCACAAAGGACAGCCAAAGATAAACTCTCTAGCTTACAGAGAACAGCCAACCTGGCGGTGACAGGAGCTTTAAGCACTACACCGTCGGCAGCTATGGAAATGCTACTGGATCTACCACCCCTACACATTGTGTTAGAGGGAGAAGCCAGACTGGCCACATATCGATTCTATCAAGCGGCAAGACAGAAGCCGGAGACAGTGATCTTCATACCAAACCGACTATTACCTGTAATAGAATCGGATAACCTCCTAGGTATGATGACCGACACAATGTCTACCAGATATAACTTCAGCAAACCGTATAAAGTCCTATTTCCTAATAGAGACGAATGGGAGCAATCAAAGGATGCCCTGCAGAAAGCTGACATCGACTGTTACACTGATGGCTCCAAAATCTCGGATGGGGTAGGAGCTGGAGTGTACTGCAACAATCCAAGAACTGAATCGTGCTACAGTCTTGGAACGCATACAACTATTTTTCAGGCAGAGGTTTATGCCATCGAGATGTGTGCAAGGACGTTAATCGACCTGCGTCACGCACTCAAATCGATAAAGATCTTCTCTGACAGTCAGGCTGCTCTCCAAGCCCTGACAAACTGTGGGTGTACATCAGCAACAGTATGGAGCTGTCAGGAGGCACTCTCCAAATTGGGGAAAGCCAACAAAGTCACTCTAATTTGGGTTCCCGGTCACTCTGGCATTGAAGGGAATGAGTTAGCTGACCACCTCGCTAGGAGACGTACCAGATCGAAGTTTATTGGCCCAGAGCCGGTCCTTGGCATTTCAAGGGCCGAGGCCAAAAGTGCTGTAACAAGCTGGATGAGGCACTGTACACAGGAGATGTGGCATAGCCGCCCAGGAATGGCTTATTCCAAGGCAGCAATAAAGGGCCCATCCAAACCCAGACATACCTCACTGTTAGAGTTGAACAGACTAGGACTGAGCAGCGTAACTGCCCTTCTCACTGGGCACTGTCGTCTTAGATACCATATGCATAAGCTAGGCTTAGCAGACGAGAGCGTCTGCCGTCTATACTTAGAGGCAGAGGAAACAGCAGAGCACGTCATAAGTACCTGTCCCGCAGGGGACCGCACCAGATTCTCACTGTTTGGCTCAGTGCAACTGAAGCTGGAGGATCTGACCAACCTATCACCCACCAGACTACTCACCTTCCTTAAAAGAATGGGACTGGAGGGTGAACTCTAACCTAGGTGTGAGCCACAATAGACCCAGGAGGTCGCAGTGGAGGGGCGGACAGGACGCCACACTCACCTTTAACCTAACCTAACCTAAGGGTTTTCACTTAGCTATATAGGATGTTTTTGTAATTTCTTGGTGATGTGTCTATATGATACCAATGAAATACATGTGTCTCAGGGAAGTTCTTTTAAGCAGCTTAAAGTCAGTTAGGTGTGTAACAGTGACGCATGTATTTTTTGTCTGCGATTTTCATTATCAGGATCCTGAACTAATATTTATAACCTGGTGACCCTAAATTAGCAAATGTTTTAAAAGTTGTGGAAATGACATATAATGTACCTATAGTTAAGTAACCGGTTAATAGTCTTTTAAGCAGGTTTCTTAGAGCTTCAACAAAGCTGCCATCATTTTCTGTGCTTTTGAAACAAAAACAAAACACATAAATAAATTCGAAATAAATTCAGAATTCATTTAAATAAACGTAAACTCAAACGGCAATTATTTAGACATAAAATTTAAAAGAATTTCAAGAAAACCAATGTGTAGCTGGTTTGTTTCGAATGCAGCAGGATGTCTTATAAATAATAATCAGGATATCGTATCAGGAATGGTCGAGTTCATGTACGTAGACGTGAGCATCAATGCAGGACCACCTGCCACGGTTGCATTATCTCATGATAGGGACGATGTCCACGTTGCTTGTAAAATAGATACAAGAAGTCTGTAAAAATTCATAATTGAGATAAATTCATTTTTTTCATATCTTTCGATTCCTTCTTCTTTTTTCTTCCGTTTAACTTCAAATAAGCATGAGAACGAACAAGCGAATGTCTAGGTCTATACACTTTTCCTTTTATTTATGACAATTACTAGGGGTTTATATATTATTATGCTACTAATATAAAAACCACACAATACCCACTTAATTATACTTAATTAACACACAACACATCAAGGATAGAAAAGAGGCAACCCTTCGCATTTAACGAAAAACCAACCAACCCTAACATAACCTAACTTACACATACGTATATATACATATAACAAAATTTATTACCACTTAATTCTGTAAAAAATACCATCAATTTCGTTAATCAACCCGTTTGAACACAGTTGGTCAATCAATTTACGATCTCTAACAGTCCTCGAAAGTTGAAAAGAGATGTTATCTTCAACTAGTAACGCTTATAAACGCATCCCCCTAGCATTTTTGATACAGTCAAGTGATTTTCTACGCTAACAACCAACTGATCATTGAAACCATTGAATTAGCGACAATGTGAGTTAATATGGTACTGTCACACTCGATCATGTTAACAACCATTACATATATCATATCCGTCCTATTATAAGGGTAACGTTTAAGGGATGATTTTCCGAGGGGTCGTCGTGATCTTTGTTAAGAGCCGGTAACTGCTAGGATTATAGCATTTTTTGGGGGGCCTGATTTTAGGTTTAATTGTAGGGGTTCACTTAAAACATATGTTGTTTGTACACAAAAAATTGTTTAATGTAATTTTACAGGACTCGCACTGCTAAAACATTATTAATTTATAATAAAATTAATAATACTTGTAAATTTAATATAAAAGTTTAAAGTTGCATTTTGATCTGAACTGTTTTCTAAACAAGATAATTTATTAAGTTGTTACGTTAATGATGCGACACGTTTACATGAAACAAAGTAAAATTCCTAATTTTTGCAACAATTTTACATATAATGTAAAAGAAAGTGTACTCTACTTTTATTCTTTATTTGACTTTATACATTGTAAAATGTATGCCAATATCCAGCCACCCTTATTGATCCATGGCATATCATCTCCCACCTCTCATCTACAAGACACTTGTAATTTCCAAAGTGTATTTTAACTCCTGTAATGAATATACGCCAATTATTTAATTTGATTTTTAATAATTCTTTTAAATTTCATTTCTTTTTTACTTTATTATTTTTTATTAGTATTTGTTTATAATTCTCATGGGAAACGCTTATTGCCAAACTTACTTTTGAAGACTACACCTTAAAATTAATTAATCGTCTTGAAAAATAGTTAGATTTTATCTCCTGTAAAAGATGTGCATTATTATTAAAATTTTATTTATATCAGATCAAGTCTCCTTAAAAACAAAGTTACTTCTAACCACCTTATATTTCAAAATATTTGACTTTATGTCAAATTATGTATGGAAAAAAGTAACCTAAATTTAAAATTGCTTTTTCTTTTCTTTTAGTAACGTTGCAAGTATTGGATTTGTCAAAATATAAATAAAAGATACTTCACTCTAAAAAATCACCGGTAAATTTTACCCTAAAAAATGGAGGCACTATGTTACTTCCATTTTTTGGGGTAAATTTACTTCAACGTTGCATTGTAATGTTTCCTTTTTAAGTAAATTTACAGATTAAAATTACAATCTCAATGTAATTTTACATTTTAACATTAAAACACCTGTGTAAAGTTACATGACAAAGTTAATATTTTATGGCAATAGTACTTTTCAGGGTTAAAATACAAATGTGAAAATACTTCTTGAATGTAACGATGACTTGCGAAAGTACTTGCAAATTCAATCGTTCCTCTGAATATTACTTACATTGTTAAATGGATTGTATGAAACAAAATAAAATCAAAGTAATTTTTATTGAACGTATGTACTTATATAAAATATAAGACATTAACAGAACTTCTTTTAAGGAGCTTTCGGAAATATTTGGTCTCTCAAAGACATTCAGATAAAGTTTCGATTCCACCTAGAAAATTTAAAAATTATAAATTATATAAACAATTATTACACGACTACCTTTCTCAATTACAGTTATGCTAGTTTATTTCGAATTCTTCAAATTTTGATTCATCCTAGAAAAACATTAAATTAAATATTTTTATTTTATTGGTTTAAATTTGTAATTTTAACATATACTTACCGATTATTATTTTTTAACTTCTACTATAAAATAAGATTTTTCCCATCTTAGGTCATACGTGCAATATTTGCGTTTAATAAATCTGCACTACATTACAACAAAACAAAATATTAATGAGCAATGACCACTTCGTTCGATATCGATAGGGTGCGCCTCGCCGATTGCGAAACCTGTAACAAGAAATCATAATAGAATGGGTACACACTATTCCGACCATTCCCCAAAAGCCCAATTTGGACTGTTCATAATGGGTTCCTGAATTCTTTCGCGAAACGAAGGTCACCACTCATCAACAAAGAAGTGCAATCAGCAAAATAGTATCTCATCGGTTAAAAACATATTAAGGGTAAAATTACACTATACTTGTTAAAGTTCATCTTATCTTTAATATTACACTAAAAATGAATCAAGTTATTGAGTAATAATACATTTCCAAGGAAAGATTTTCGGAGTTATGTAAATTTACATTTGAAAAAAGAAAACGGAAAAGAAATAATTTTAGGTGATTCACGGCACACTCGGCGCAGAAATAAAATTGAGGAAAATGACTCGACTTGTTAGAAAGTGACAATTGGGACATTGTTGAACTATTTAATTTAATCCTGAATCGTAACCACTGAAAATATATACAATATATAGGGTACCTTATTTGAAAACCGGAAAAAGTAGATTTTTTATGTCAAAAACTGGTCATCTTAACCAGCTCTCCAAATTTGACACGTATTTCTGAAAAGTCAAATATTTGGCAGGGGGGGGCGGTACTTTCAAAAAACACCCGGTATATTTAATATGTAAATCTTCTAAACATTAATAGTTTCTTTTCTATGTCCTCCTGTCTTGTTTTTATATGTATCCTTATAGCGAGGCACAATTTTAACAAAAATACTAAACCAATCATTTTTTGTTACGTGATTGTACCAAGAGAAAATAAAATTAGGGAAAGTTTAAAAATGCACTTTTTATATAATTAGCACCTTATTATTGTTAAAAATAATAAATCAGAATTTACACTTAAAAGCTTGTGAAAGTCGTTTTAAAGTATATAATTACAATAAAAATAATAATATTTCATGAGTTTGATTTTTTGATTTTAACTGATAAGCAATAGTAGCCAACACCTGTAATAAAAGTAAAATGCAATCGATTTCTCTAGGTGTGATAAATATAGTTAAGTGTAAAAAGTTACTTTTATTTACCTTTAGGAAAGCGACAGCATTTTTACAAAACATTTCCCGTTCGGTAATTTTTATTCTGATCTACTTTCTTCAATGATACTATTTAATTAAATTTTTGGAAATGTATGTTTAGACGTTATATCAGTCATTAAATGCTAGAAATTGCTCCAAGAATTTCTTAAATAAGATAACCATTCATTCCATAACATAGATCCTCCTTTTTCAACTGAACGATATTTGTGCTACATTAGTTACATGTCTTAGCAGGCGTTGACAAAATGAGTCTCTTATATCAAATAGTTTTCAATTGATGACATTGTTAATCTCTAGTAACTCAGATGGAATAGTGTGCTGTGATAAAGTTCTTTACAAAAGGAGAGCTTACTTTTCTTCAAAGGTTGTATGACGTAAACCGCGACAATTCTCTTTGTTATTCTGTAGTGAAGTATTTGGGTGCGGCCATTTATGCGCGGCCTATTCGGTACGAGGACAGTTTGGCGCCGGACAGTTCGGCGCAAGGACACTTCGTCGCAGACACACTTCGGCACCGGGACACTTAGGCTCAAGCACACTTCGACTAAAAGCCGTTCGGAGCATGTACATTTTTTCGCGGCAAATTAGGGTAAAACTTTCGGAAAGCTTTAAATAAAACGTTTTTTTGGACCATTAGTCTAATTGTTTGGGTAAAGCTATCCTATTATCAGAGTAGCTTTTCTTATTTTTATGTACACACATACACCTTCTTAATTCTAGAATTTCGCTTGGATTGGATAAATTGCGTTATTCCCGTGCTTTTGTCTTTAAGCAGTGGACACACTTCTATAAGTGTTACCTAATACTGAGACAAAATTCGTGAAGTGGAACAGGTATTTATCAGTGGTACGATATTCAATGTTAATGTCAATTTTCCTATTTGATTTAATTGATTTTATAAAATTTCTGATTTTTTTTTAATTTATAATAACATGATTATCAAACATGATATTCTTATAAACAATACGGGATTCATAATAAACAAACTAAGTTCTTATTACAAATTATTCCTTTATGCAGAAGAATCTTAATTTTAATGCTTTAGTAGCTTAGAAGCTTTTTCTTAAATCTGGCAGTACATACGAGCTTTTATGATTGGCAAATATTGAGTTTTTTTTCTCATCATACCGTATTTATCTAACACTGTATTTCATCGATCATACTGTATTTATTACCTGTAAGTACCTATAGATTTTATTCATTACAATAATACTAGCAAATTTCTCGCGCCGAAGTGTCCCCGCACCGAAGTGTCCCTGCGACGAAGTGTCAGTGTCCTTGAGCCGAAGTGTCCCTGCGACGAATTGTCCCTGCGCCGAAGTGTCCCTGCGCCGAAGTGTCCGAAATATCCGGCTCCGATGAGTCACAGGTCCTTTGAAGGTGATTTAAGAACTGGTTCTCAATTAGAAATGGTAAAAGAATATAACATTGTGCTTGTGAGGAAATGGTACTTATAGTGATCGCCGTTTGACAATTAAAGGTAGATTTGTAACGTCCAATATTCTTCACTTACATAAGCATTTGCCGAATTTTCCACGATCATTTAGATAGGAACAAAGTTAGTGCAAGATGGGTACCCAGACATCTCTCCACTCACCAACGTCCTGTTGAATATTCAGTGTTTAGGGGTTCTGCGTTCTAGATTCAAAGGAAGTATTACAGACTATTGGATATGAAACTATGGCCCTGTAGTATGTTTGATTATTTAAAAGGAAATAGATAGAAAGGGGGAAGTGGGTGAAGCATGAATAAAAAAGTTCAGTCTGTTAATGTTAATCGACAAAGAGGATAAATAACTACAACGAAGATGTAAAGGAATCCTTGTCGTTGACTTCAAGGAAACTAACACTACCGTAAGTAGGGCATGCTATGCCACACTGCTTTATAAATTTAGATACAGTATACGTAAAAAGAGGCACGTGGAAAGCTGATCAGAGGCTTACGTTTTCTGCATCATAGTCAGTTCACTCTACCGGAGTCACACAGTCGCCATTCAATATGGTGTCTTTCGGCAGTTTGTTCACTCAATTGATATTTGTTCAGATACTTAAGGAAAAATCTTTGTGAGTGGCGTTTTAATAACGGCAATGAGCTAAAAGTGGCAGCGTTACTTCATTTTGAAGAAAAATGAAAAGAATACATTTTTAAAAATATACAGTAAACGCAGGAAAAAGGGAAGAGAAGTTATGGGCATAGTTACCTAACGTGTACAGCAGTGCTATTTTCTTACTATTAATAATTTCTTCGTAATCTAGATCAAAATGCTAACCCGAAAAGGCCACTAAGACCAGCAAAAACTTAATTCTACTCCAAGAAAACGAAAAAACAATCGGATTACAGGCTAACCAAGGTCTACAAGAAACCATAACTTATACAATCTACAATGAAAATATTTTTTTTATATGAATGAATGAATCACTGTAATCCTTAATTGTCCAGCGTAGACCATGTTTCTTCAATTATTAATTTGTAAAGAGAGTAAATTTAATCCTTTTTATTTAATTAACTAGCATAACTCCCATTGAAATCAACGTACCCGTCTCTGGTCGCTTCAGTTTTCAATGCAGTAACAAAAGAGATCGATTTACACAAGTTGAATTGCTGGTATATCGCGCCCACCGCCGGCAATCTACGTACACACGCCGGTAATTTCTGTATTTGTGTAGAAAGTATTTGTATAGAATCGCTTCAAGTATAATTTAAAGATTGTAGCTTACGTCATTCAAGAGATATATTAATAGCCCTAATGATTTTTAAAGAATTGTCTTCCCCTTAGGTTTTTTAGGATTATAAATGTACTCATGCACCCCTTTGGGGGTAAGGCCTGTAAAACTTCATCTTCCAAAGACTTCTAGTTTTCGAATTATTTCGGTGGACATCGGACATCAGAACTGGCTATTATTATATGTGATGCCCACGTAGGTGAATTTTATTAATACAATTGATTATCCTTTTTCTTTGGTGATGTACCAGATGTTAAAGACTAACTGAACCCAACAAACATACCACCACAACCCTTGACATACTTGTCAAGAGCCGAAAAATATTAGAAAATCCCGATTTATTTACATTTAGCAAAATAATGTGGTATTTGCGATTAGTTTTGAACAGTGTGAATGTTTGGGAAACCTTAAAAGATAATCAGAGCCCGTTTTATGAAAAATGACCTCAGAGTGTAGTTTCATATCAACAAGGAGTAAAAATGACGGAACGTTATTGTATTATCATTTATTATAACTACACCTCTAAATGAAGGCTAGAACGATGCTTGCGTAAATAGGTCTCTCATATTTTAGAAGCCACCAATGGAACAGCTTAGCGATGTAACGTCACCGTTCTTCAGAAAATATTGCCTTGGTTACAGGACGATAAGTATCTATACTACATATTATTGAAAAATGATCTCCGAGTATAATATGTAGTTCTATCACAAGATTATAGGTAGCCAACATTAAATAGAATTTTAGCCCTTATTTTCACTACACGGTAAAAGTTACAATGGATGGCAACACTTCCAAGCAGATAAATCAGGTGGCCCAGTGACCAGTGACTCACAAACTTAACTTTTTACCAGGTTATGTTTGTTAACAATAACCACGTTGGTTTTTAATTTTTTATTTTATTTTATTAAGTATTTATGTACAATGAAGTCTCCCATTACGAACACTCCCTATAAGAAGATACTACCTGAAAGCGGGCAAATCTTGTGGAACCAACCTGACATGCTAAATAGCCTCTTTTAAACGGATTCTAATACACGGACACGGACAGTACATATTTTTGTTTTGCCGTCGTTCTTATGTGAAATTTGACACCGCAGTTCTCGTTTAAACATTTTTACTTTATTAGAGACATTTGCGGCAAGCAACTATTTCACGCCTTAATGGTTAATTCAGCAAAGACTGATTTTTACTTCAAGATAATGTCTTATTCACGTAGAGAAAATAAATCGCACCATCGGACTACATTTGGCCGATGTTTGGATTTTTAGACAATCGTCGCCGACGCCGATGTATCGGTCGAATCCTAGTTCCCTGTTAAGTGGACACTTTCTATAACCGCACATAGTCTACTTTTATGCTGACATTTCCAAGAAACGGACAAAACGTGTGGCACCATCAGTGTTCACTTATGGGCGATTTCACTGCATAGGATTTTATTCATAAATATTACTAACAAATCATTTGGGCTATTGCTGAAACAAGCACCCTGTTAATTTAGTGCTACATCAAAATCAATATAACAGATCCCAAGCAGCATTTTTAGTCACCGCTACGTACCAGCAACCACCGGTGGAACTATAAAGTTTTTATAACTGGTAAAGAAAACTCGCAATCTACTCCATAATTTAATAAACTTATAAAAATGTCAGCGTGACATATACATATATGTTTCGGCCTTTAAATTATCTAGCCATTCTCAAACTTAATTACTAAAATTATTTAACAAACATCTGTAAAAGGAATAAACTAATTAGATTGAATATTGTACTAATTGAGTTATAATAAATTTTCTTACCTATAGTTTGAACAAACTTAATTAAATCAAAAATAATAACATCATTGATAAGTAAAAGTTTTCATTTTGCAGAAAATCTTAAACATTTTTATTTGGAAATGTTTAAACCATAAAATTAGAGAGGATTAAAAAACCTCAAACAGGAACTGTTAGGGAACCTCCATTACAAGTAAGTAAAATTATAAACCCGATCGGTAAATTAGAAACGGAAAAGTTAGAAGAGACCTCTATTAGAAATATGAACAAGCTAACAAAATAACAAACTATAATTTTAGATTTTTGGGTATAATAGGACTTTTTTGTATTTGATCATTTAAGAGTTCATAATTATTATCTATTAAATATTTATTAATTTCGTAATTTTCTAAAATTGTAAGAATTTGAGAATTATTACAAATATGTAAAATAGAGACATCCTTATTCCTATCTGTGGTGTGACCAGTATCTAGAATATGATTTGCAAAGTGAGAAATGTCAGATCTATTATTTCTTATAGCACTATAATGTTCTTTTGTTCTAGTGTTGATTTGGCGTTCCGTTTTACCTATATAAACCTTATTACAATCAGTATCACCACATTCTAATTTGTATATACCACTTTTTTTCCCTTTCTCAATTTTTTGTTTGTGATTAATTAACATTCTTTGTATATTTGTATTACATTTGTAAGCTATGTTGATATTTTCTTTGTGAAATATAGTATTAATGATTTCAGAAGTTTTTCCGTAGTAAGTTAGAGAAAAAAATTGGTTTTTGTTTTCATTATTGTTGATTTTACTTAAACCAGTATTGTTTTTTAATTCGATATTGAATTTATGTTTAGAAATGATTTTGTCAATCACATAATTTGAGTAGCCTGATTGATGACCTATCTGTCTAATAATCTGAAGTTCTCTTTCATAATTAATAGGATTTAATGGGAAAGTAAGTAATCTGTGTATATACACAGTAAAAAATGCAGTGGTGGTGAAAAACATATTTGGTGTGGTGAAATATCTGAGTGTGAATTTCTACACTTATGTGAATGAAATTAACAACCAAAATTAACACGCAGCAACAATTTTCTTATGAGTGTTATCTTAATTTAAAAAATGGGTAAAAATAAGGTTTTTGGTGTACAAATCATTTGAATTTGGTAAAGATATTCTCGTTAGTGTAAGAGTCATCTTTCAGAAAATGTATTTCACTATTCTAGCATGTTAACAGCAGTAAAGAGTGTTAATGAGATTGCCAACAAAACCGATTTAACCCCCGCGAGTGTCATCCACCGAAGATTTACCTCCAACGCGAATAATCACGATTGGACGTGAGCACTTTTATTTACTGTTTGTGTTTGAATGTAGTTAGTTGTCTTTGAAAGTCACAATGATTTTTAAGATTCAACTAGCCAATAAAAGTAAATATGCTAAAATAGAAGAGGATGCATCTTTCTACGATATTGTGCAATTAGGTAAGATTTTAAAACTATAATTTCCAGTCCTGGTTGTGTCTATTCAGCTTTTTCTTATGTAAGAGTTTTAGCAGCCATGTTGATCCTTTATAATTTCAATCATCATTATGCATAAATATAAATAATAACGTTTACGTGAATTATAGATAAATAATAGACAAAATTATTTTCAGATTTTTGGTTTACAAAGAACCATTTAAGTGTAAAACCGTTTCTGGTTCCTGCTATGTAGTACCTACATAAGTATATATGTGATGAAGTACATATGTCGGTATAGTAGGTCGGTACTAGGACGGCCGAATTCAGCTTAAAAAGATGGCGCACATGTGTTTATAAAACGTGTGATTATGTACTGACGTTGTGATTACGACACATTAATATTGATTATAATGTTAATGAATATAATATGGAAGTGATGAACTTCATTCAGAAACAGAAATATAAATTATTAAAAACAAACCCTTTAGACAATTTCCAACGAAAATTTAGGAGAGTTATTAAATCATGTAAAGACACTTTTGTTTCTTTGGGCACTAATCATTTTAAATTTATAGTAACTAACCCCATAACCCCTTCCCTCTACTGTCTACCTAAAATTCACAAAACTGATAGCAGAGTATTAAAGGATATTCCGATGAGACCGGTTATCTCACAAATAAATGCTCCGGCCAGCAAATTAGCTAAATGGCTAAATAAAATCTTCAAAGATATCACGAAATGGAAACCCTTTTTTACAATCAATAATAGCTTAGAACTCACTAATAAAATTAAAGATTTTAGAATATCCGATAATATTACTATTGTTAGTTTTGACGTGGAAAACCTTTTCCCTAGTATTCCTTTGGAGGAAACTAAAAACATTGTCAATGAAATGATTAACAACTCTGATTTGAATGATATTGATTCCCAAAATTTAGCTAAATTATTTGAATTATGTATAGAACAATCTTTTTTCCATTTCAATAATAATTTCTATGTTCAAAATGAAGGTCTTGCCATGGGCAGCTCGTTATCTCCGCTTCTTAGCGACATTTTCATGGACAACTTAGAGAAGAGTTTTCTAAATTCAAATAACCCTATTAATGATCATTGTAAGCTTTGGCTTAGATATGTTGATAATGTCTTTTGTTTGTTTGAAGGAAGTGACAGCGATTTAGAGGATTTCGTTAATTATATCAATAGTTGGCACAACAATATTAGATTTACCTTTGAAAAAGAACTCAATAATTGCGTAAATTTTTTAGATATTAAAATCACTAAAATAGGTGACTCTTTAGACTTCAATATATATAGAAAACCTACTCACACTAGTAATATTATACCCTTTGTTAGTAATAACCCTCCTTCTCATAAACTTGCTGCACTCCATGCCTATATACACAGATTACTTACTTTCCCATTAAATCCTATTAATTATGAAAGAGAACTTCAGATTATTAGACAGATAGGTCATCAATCAGGCTACTCAAATTATGTGATTGACAAAATCATTTCTAAACATAAATTCAATATCGAATTAAAAAACAGTACTGGTTTAAGTAAAATCAACAATAATGAAAACAAAAACCAATTTTTTTCTCTAACTTACTACGGAAAAACTTCTGAAATCATTAATACTATATTTCACAAAGAAAATATCAACATAGCTTACAAATGTAATACAAATATACAAAGAATGTTAATTAATCACAAACAAAAAATTGAGAAAGGGAAAAAAAGTGGTATATACAAATTAGAATGTGGTGATACTGATTGTAATAAGGTTTATATAGGTAAAACGGAACGCCAAATCAACACTAGAACAAAAGAACATTATAGTGCTATAAGAAATAATAGATCTGACATTTCTCACTTTGCAAATCATATTCTAGATACTGGTCACACCACAGATAGGAATAAGGATGTCTCTATTTTACATATTTGTAATAATTCTCAAATTCTTACAATTTTAGAAAATTACGAAATTAATAAATATTTAATAGATAATAATTATGAACTCTTAAATGATCAAATACAAAAAAGTCCTATTATACCCAAAAATCTAAAATTATAGTTTGTTATTTTGTTAGCTTGTTCATATTTCTAATAGAGGTCTCTTCTAACTTTTCCGTTTCTAATTTACCGATCGGGTTTATAATTTTACTTACTTGTAATGGAGGTTCCCTAACAGTTCCTGTTTGAGGTTTTTTAATCCTCTCTAATTTTATGGTTTAAACATTTCCAAATAAAAATGTTTAAGATTTTCTGCAAAATGAAAACTTTTACTTATCAATGATGTTATTATTTTTGATTTAATTAAGTTTGTTCAAACTATAGGTAAGAAAATTTATTATAACTCAATTAGTACAATATTCAATCTAATTAGTTTATTCCTTTTACAGATGTTTGTTAAATAATTTTAGTAATTAAGTTTGAGAATGGCTAGATAATTTAAAGGCCGAAACATATATGTATATGTCACGCTGACATTTTTATAAGTTTATTAAATTATGGAGTAGATTGCGAGTTTTCTTTACCAGTTATAGTAATGGTTGCTCCATTTTGATATGGATATTAATATCAATTTAATATAAAGTTTTTGCCGTTAGTCACAAGAACGTAATTGCTACGGTATTGTTACGTGCCTGGAACCAAAATGGGGAACACTTATCGGGTAGCAGATACGTTGCAGTAACCTCTCCGGAACTTCTCCAGCTACCTTTAGGCTACGTAGCGGGAACGTGGCGGCGTAGAAATTGCTACTTTCGTGGAACTTTTTTTCTCTTTGACACATCGTGTCGCGTAGTTGCTCTCTCTTACTCTTGCAACTTAACAAATATTCTTTCACTTTCTCTACTAATGCTGCAGTCTTGTCACAAAATGGATTACTATTTTATTTGTAATACGTACATAATACATAAAGAGATGAAATGATTCGTTATTTTGTCAATCTAGCATACCCAAATTATAAACCATCGCAACTTTTCTGTTAAATGCGACGATGATAGATCGAAAAATAACAACACGCCTTCTTTAAATATATTTTTTAATAAAGAATGTCTTGAATAAAGTATGACAAAAATACTTATAAATTGATAAACATGATAGAAAGCATTTTATTTTATTCCTAAGGCACAATTTGCCATCGATTTGTTATCTTTATTGAGAGTTCTAGTAAAACACTTTTTAACAAATGCAACAAATTGCAAATTGATTAATAGCCTTCAACATTTTACAAGTAAATATGGAGTAGTTTTGAAAAAGTCACCTTAAAGTAGTATTAACTGTAAAATGTGTGTCTAAAGTTTGTGTCACTTTATAAACAGTAATGGGAACTAAACAAATTCTACTTCTAGGTTGTTGTTACCACGAAGTATAAAATAAATTAAAAAATTCTGGAACTTTCAAGTGACTCTTACTGTAAAACGACGTCAACGTTTCCGTAGCCACTTTCTAGCTCCGTAATTCTGATGCAAAGTAATTAGTGAAGATTACCTTCAAGTGATTCTCCTTGGTAGCATGAACGTAAGTTTTACTTTCAATACTACTATAGTGCAGTTACTTTAAAGGTTAAGCAATGGTTTCAGACCGATGGCAGGAACTTTCGGTGCTACTTTAAAGTTTTAAAAACTTTAAAGTAGCTTCGGGCAAGTTACTGCTACAATCATAATAGCACTTGAAGTTGCAACAACATTAAAGTAATTATACTAAGTAGCAATACCGTTCCACATACTTTAAAAAGCTACTTAGAAGTAATGGAACTACATAGTTCTAATAAATACTAGAGATAACTACATAATTACTAAAATATTCCAAATTGAAGTAATTAAACCTATAAAGTCATAAATTTAGTTGTAGTTACGTAACAGCTACTCAATCAAAGTTCCGATCGCAGTTGCCGCTACTTAGATGCTGCTTGGGATTGTAATGTTTTTGAAGATCTACATTAAAAAAGTCGTCTAATAATGTCAAAACCATGCCAAAAGAATTTTCACAAGCATGCGAGTTCTGAGCAAAAGTAAAAAATACTAAAATCGGTTTTTTTGCTGACTAAATTTCCAATAGACATAAATCTTCATTTTCTTTGACATAAATCGGCTTTAATAATCTAATTATCTTTAATTGTAATAGAAGTAATAATATCATTTACGTTTTATATAAAAAATAAATGCAGAAACTTTTACAATTAGTTTATTTTCAGAATTCATGAATCTGCGCAAATGAAAACGATAAAAATCAAACTAAAAGAATATAAAAGGAATGTAAGCAAAAGAAGAGACAAGTGAAATTTATACCCGTCTCCACAAACTGATTACGATGCATCGGTCTAATTCAATTAAATTAAAGATTAAGACAGATCTGGTTTGTTTAATTGAGGGTAATTTGTTAATGTTGCAAATTAGAGCAAAGGACCGGTTATACAGCCAGGAAACTGGCAATAAGGTGGCAAACCTTTCTTCTGCTTCTTTTTTTTCGTTTTGACGTCTTTTATAATGATTGTGGTTTTCATTAAAAATGCAATTGCATTTTAATATTGTTTAATGTAAAAAATTAATGTATTTAATTAAGTCATTTTTAATAAAAACTAGTTCAGCTTTTTTTCACTGCATAAATGAATCGTATTTATTTTTAACGTAAATTAAGCGTTCCCGAAATTCTTAGGAAATCATTTATTAAATTTCGCCGAATTTCTTTGAAACAAAGCGCTCCCCGATCTTCTTTCTATTTCTTTCTTAATTCGTCTCATATTAAGCATGGGAAATGGAACTAAATCTGAGTTCATGTGTTAAGCATATGTTGCTACATATGTTCTTCGTAGCGTCTTTGATTGATGACATCAGTGACCCGTGGCTAACTTACAGTGGATTCATATCCCAAATTTAAAAAATAATTCTATTCAACCCATCATATAACCATACGGAACTCTAAAAGTCTAAATTTGAAAATACCTAGTGATCACTAACAATTGTGATTTGTATACTTCTAGGTTATGTAATCTGTCAATAAACATAACTTAATTTTTAAAGAAGTAAAGTATAATTAGCAATTTTTCATTGCCTACCTAAAAGGGAAAAATGTCCCAATCAGTTATAATCACCTAGTATTTCTCAAGATTAATGCTAGTTTAATGCTTTACACGTTTCTGTAAAACCGCAATTAAATGCGGTTCATAAATTTTGCCATTTTTTTTTCTCGAAAAAAATGTCCCATGCTAGGTATACTCGTATATTATATCTGTGCGGTCTTTTTGGTTTTAGAATCATTAGATCAGTTAAGGAATTTTAGACGTCTCGATGATTTATTGTTAAGGTTTACACATTTTTTCTTCTTGTTCCTATTTGATGAGCAGGTCTGCAAGAAACGCCGGAAACTGATCATTATAGATATGATGTAGGTTATAAATGGTTACCATTTAAATAGTTTAAGCGCTTCTGTTTTCTGCAATGAAATATCTGCTTCTAAATCGCAAAATATAATTTAACGTGTTTTGTTTATGTTGTAGTGTTGAAGATATTTATCTAAAGGGTCAAAGAAACTATTGCAGTTCCAATTTTCTACAAATGGATGTAAGTAATATCTAAAGGAAATGCAATTTAGAAATTTTTGCTGGATTGGCAATGTCTTACACAACCATCGTCTCGTGTCTAAAGGACTAGTTGCTATTAGAGTTGTAAAGGTGTAATGATAAGGACAACGAGAAACAACAAGAAAGCTCTGATCAGTGGCACAGAATCCAAGAAATATAATTGAGAACTATTTTAGTACTGGATACATAAACGCATATATAACATAAACAAATCTGCTGAGTATGTACATATACAGGGTGCCCAAAAAAATGTTCGGGTAAAAATTGTTTGCTTGCATGTTGCGCATAGGCTAACACTGCCCGAGATTTTTTGAAGTGTCACTTTGGAGTAATAACATCATTCTTTTTCAATGACAACCCCTTAATCTTTCAATTGGAAAAACAAATTTTACGTCATATACGATACGTCACCGTGCCAGTTAGCAACTGCTCGATGCATTTATAATCGTTTAACAAAAGAAAGGTTTAATCCTCATAAAAATGCATTATAACAAGAATTACCAAAAAAATGATTTCGACAGCTGATCACAATTTTGCAAACAAACGATGGAATGGATCAACAACCAGTCCAACTTCATCAAATATTTTAAGATGAAGCCACCTTTTTGCTTAAATGGAAGTTCAACAGACATATAAGTAGTTGTCGTTACTGGGCTTCAGAAAGCGCACACTGGATTGTCCCCAAACATCTCAAAAAGTAAGCTTCTGGAACTTGTGCCGATAGAATTATTGGTCCGTTTTCCATTGACTGAATGCTGACCTGAGAACGGTATCTCCAGTTATTACAAGAACACATTGTTCCTGCATGAGCTGATCTACAGTCAAGTCTTTGGTTCTAGCAGGATGTGCACCACGGTACTATCAAATAACAAGTAAATTATCGTGCACATCTTGATGATGTATTCCAGAACCTTTGGATAGGTAGGAAAGGGACCATAGAATGGCCTGCACTGGATATTACGCCGTGGAACTATTTTCCGTGTGGTCATTTAAATTCTATGGTATACAGAAACAGACCCACCATTTTAGAAGGTTTAAAATATAGAATAAAAGAAAAAGTATAACAGATACCATATCAATAATTTACTTCTAAGTTTTTGTTACTTGTTTTGTGACTTGGTTATGATCTTGCAGGAAACGATGAACACTTTGAACATTTAATTTAATTTAATTTAAATTAATAATGTTAAAATTGATCTATCTTTAAAAATTTATTTATTATAAGAAAAAAATTGACAGTCGGTATGAGGTAATTTTAGCTCAGGCAATAGTGAAGTACCTTCAAATGCGGATGTCAAGTAAAAATAAGGTTTAGTTGGCCATTGTCTTGGCATTGGCCACCAACAGAAAGATCAGACGAGGACGGTGGGTGAAAGAATAGTACAAAACATGTAAAATATACTCATTTAAACTTGTTGCTTGAGATGTCAGAGACCAGTGCTGAACATGATTATAAGAATTACTACTGCATGAACGATCATCTCTTTAACAAATTGCTAACAATTACCCAAATAGCGTCGGAATAGAAATTCATATGAAAATTACGAACCTCCCATTCTTTTTGCATGCCACAATTAATATATCGAAATAATGCTTAATGACATATAATAACACAGGCCCATAAAATAAAAACAAGTCTTGTAATAGCTGAAAGGTGAGGTAGCATACCGTATGCTTTTTGGTATGCTGAAAACAAAACCGTAGGTCAGAACCCATCACCTAAGGATTTCGACATAACCTCAAAATACAAAATACACACAGAATTCAATTCTGACCCCGGATTCGTTTTCAGCACACCAAAGAACATACGGTATGGCACCTCACCTTTCAACTACAAAACTTTTTTGTTTTTTGTGGGTTTGTGACAGGCCCATAAAAGAAAAATAAAAGCTTTGTAGTTAAAAGGTGAGGTACCATATACCGTATGTTTTTTCGTGTGCTGAAAACGAGTCCGGTATCAGAATTGGCTCATCACCCAAGAATGTCGACATAACATCAAAAAACACATCAGAAAATTTATAAAAATACATTTAAAAAAAATCCTTGGATGATGGGTCAATTCTGACCTCGGATTCGCTTTTAGCGCACCAGAAAGCACACGGTATGGTACCTCACCTATCAAGTACAAGATTTTTTTTATTTTGTGGGCATGTGTAATTACGTACTATATCATTGGTACGTTAAAATTAATACATAACCATATATTTTTCCCATTTTCATCACGGCCATGCCATCCCAGTATTGAGCTTTTGAGTATGTGAATGAAAGAACACTTGTTAGTTGAGTGGGCTTCCTCTGTTCCACAGATTTTACTTTTGTTTATCGATAAATAATGTGATTGGTATTGTATAGATGTCGCTGCGGTTATTTTTTGTAATTAATGTTAATCCCGCGCTTGTAATTCAGTTAAAATAGACTGAGTAGTATTTATAATTGAAATAGATAAAAATAATAATACTCTTGAAATGGTGATATCGTAGGTTATTAATTGTAAGTCTAATGACTATAAGCTGTACAATATAATAAAAAATCGTTGCTCATTTGAGTTACTTTTGCTCATACTATATTTGTCTCTATGAATGTACTGATAGTGCGCAGTATCTTAACGTAAATAAACTGATTTGAAAAAAATTCACTTATAAATTGTTTTAGAATTCTAAAAATCATTTAGTCAGTGGCATGTAAATATGTAATAAACACATCATTTTCTGATCATCTTTGTACATCACAATGTAAACGAATTCACGTATCTTATATTTTTTTAAATTCTGAAGATGTTACTTATCGCAAGCGAAATTTACATAATTTTCATGTAATATCGTTACTAGGGTAGTGATTGGGCGAAGTATCGAAGATTTCAAATAATTTCTCCTTCAGGCATTTCTCAAGCAATTTTAGAAACCTGCGAGGCACTTATCTAAATATGTTCTCCAGGTTTATATCAAGGTTAAGTCCATACTTGAAATGCTGTATGAAAAGCATGTTTTTTATTCAGGCATAGTTTTTATTTTTAAATTCGATTACCTACAATTAAAGAAGTAAAAACAGTACGGTACATACACAAAGACTTGGTTTATAAAGAAACGTCAAACAAACGTAGGCCACTGAAGCGAGTACTTCAGACCTAGGCGCTGTGTATCTGCAGTTAATACGTACAGACCACAGACTCTGCACAGATTCCCCATGTTCGCCTCAAATAAAGTATCGTTGACCTCCTTGTCAGCCAACTTTCCTTGAGGGATGATGGCTTTTCAATTTATTGGCCCAAACCTTGGCTATGTTGAGGTATTCAGGTACATAGGGATGTGCTGTGTTTGTTGAATCAGCAGACAGGTATTCACACGCTAACTGAAGCAGTTGATTTTGTTTTGCTATCGGTCGACTGTTTTGCTTTCTTTGATGGCAATTTTCTCAACACTTGGTCAATGCTAACACCGGTATCAGAAGACTCGGAAGACATTGTGGCACATACTAGATTGACGGAAAAATTGATCGCGAGTCACAACACCGTTAATCAGAATGACAGTAGTCCCCCACCACCCCTGCTTGAAACTCGTATTTCAAAATATACAGAAATCCATCAATCTTATTCACTCTTGACTCCATCAATCTTGACACTATCAATCAGATTGTCAATCCTTAACCAGACTATCAATCCTATTGTCAATACATGAGGGATTATCATTTAAAAAATTTTAAAAAAAGATGATGACGTCATATTCAAAAGTGACATGTTAAGAAAAAACCCCATATCCCATAATAAAGGTATTCCATACTTTTTGAGCACCCTGTATTTTCATATCTGCCGAATTATTTACTTTGAGAAAATGTTCTTTGATGTAGGAGAGATCTGCCTAAAATGATATACTGTAACTATTTTTCAATATATAGACTTTATAAGACACTTGATATTATTTTTTTAACAACTTTGTTAAGAGTAGTAAAGCCATTAAAACTTTAAGTTAAAGCCACCAAATAGCCATAAAATCCTATAATTAGATGAAACTGTATAATTTATATTTAGAACAACGAAAAGTAAATACAAGAGTGTACCATTTTAGGCATATGTACAGCGTGAGTAAAATGACATAGACACAGTGGTATGAAAAATTCTATGTAGTGTTCACAAGAAAATTTCTTTGCTTTTCTTGATAGTCCTATTCACTCGTAATGGGTTAATTTTTTGCATTGGCTACATAGCAATTAAAATTATATTACTCTTCTTTAGGAAAAATGTCTTCTGCTTCGATTAGATTCTTCTAGTAAATTGCCGCACTGAGCATTGTTTCCTCTGCATTATTAGAATCTGTTACCTTAAAATCTGTTTTTTGTATTAGTGCTTCCATATTTGGCGTGGGTGCCAAAACTTTGGAGCTATTGGGTTTTCTTCTTTTTGCCGATTTTTTTTGTGGTGCTTGTCATTGGAGATATTTCTGCCGCAGAAACTAATTATCCAATTTCTCCAGAAGATTGCGCTTCATTTGAAATTGAAGGCACTCTATCTTCTTACAAGCTTCCTTGTTCATCCATTATTTCTTTGTCTTTCGTTTGTCCCTAATACTTTATTGCTAGCTGTATTGGATGGCCTTTTAAATTTTTGCTATGTCGGAATATCTATTTAGTTTTAAATCAGGCTAGAAACTTTTGAGGAACAATAAGTTACAGTCTTCTTCATTTTTCGCAACATTCATTATTTTGAGTTTCGTTTTTCTTGGACATCGATGTTTGAGGGAGGAATCTTCTTAAGCATGGACGTGGCTGGGAATTCATTGTTTTGTAATTCTGCGGTTTTCTGGTTGGAGTGTGCATTGCTTCAATTTCGCGACTTTCATGACGCATGTCTTCACTGCTCTGGTAAGGAAAACTAAAAAAATTGTATTTTCTTAATCGTTTCTTATCAGCTCCTCTATTGGATACATTTAACTACTAATTAGTCTAATATTCTAAACTGTTTTTGTGCGTATTTTCATTTTGGCAGAGAGATTTTGTGTACAGTATTAAGAATTTTAAAGCATTTTCTAAGCAATCAGATTTTACTGCTCAGATTTTACAACAGTATTAGTTGAGAGTTGTATTCTGATATTGAGTCAATGTTGCTTTCTCTTTTTTATTTGTGGTCTTGCAATTCTCAGATAGCTTTTTGTAACAGAAAGTATTCTATTTACACCATTTAATTCTGTTATTTGGTAAGTTCATGATTCCACCAATATTTTGATTTGAATTGAAACAGCATCTATACAATATAATGCTCTTCAGACTGCTGCAGCCCCACGTTGAGACTGCGTAATAGTAATAATCCCCCCTCCCTCCCACACAAGCTTCATAGCTTCTGGGACTAGTTCGTCAGGTAATGGGTAGTAGCAATTATTATTATTATTATCATTCACACAGTTTCATAAGCTATGGCGGTTATGTAAACCAAGCAGTTGACAATAGGATTGGAAAGATTGACAAAAATAAAACCTTTTATGATGGAAGGGCCAATAATGTTGGATCGAAGCAGTGACGTCGTAGACCAATTTCCAGATTTCAGATGATTTTCTATGATGTGAGATTTAAGCTTTTATCGGCCTTGGTTACAGAAGACTGTTATACATACTGTTATTCGTTCACTTTGATCTTGATCCATAGAATTTGGTACACTTAAGCATCACTATAGAAATCGATGCTATTGCACATCGGATTTAATTATTTTTTTCGGCAGTGCAACTTCAACGCTAACTAAATCTCCCATCAACTGCCACTACTAACTGATGACGCAATAGTCATGAGCCATACATAATTTAGTTTTGGTCACAGATAGAAATTTTTGTAGTTAGCATCAAAAACTGAAGATCTTGATTGATGCAAATTTATTAGCTGTCAATCGCAGCACCTTACATCGTCAAGCAAAAGTTGCTTGGTCTGCCAATCATTGAAAAGATCCTTTACACATTTCAATGCTTGGTCACCTGCGGTACGTGATCATTATGTACAAGTGCTTGCAAGCAAGCTTCATACGGATTGTACACAAATTTTCGTCAATCAAATATCACAATCGTCTTATAAGCATAATATGTAAGTCATTTCTATGTGCATTAAAATCGCAACAAATCATTTTTCCGTTTGGTTATTTGGAAGGTATAACTTCAAGGAGTCAAAAAATACCACAGTTGGTATCATAATCTCGAATTCCCGGCCTATTTGAAGTAGGATGAGTCATAGATCGGGTAAAAGCTACTAAGCAGTAGAATAATTTAATATCAAGATTTGTCTTAGGGGTCTACTCTCTGTTGAAGTTAACATGGGTAAAAGTTTTCCTCTGATTGAACTATACAGCAATACTAATTATTTGCATACAACTAGAACAATGCAGATATAAAATTTTGACCAGTGTTTAGGAAATAGGACTTAGGTTCAATATTTTAGCTTGTAGAGTGAAAGAGTTTTGATTACTAAAACTTTCTTCAGTTCTACATAACTATAATACCCACAAGAAAAGCTCTGTTCTAAACATTGCTCAGTAGTATCGGACTGAGCAGACGGGAAACAAATTTACGGTGGGCCTTCTATTTCGGACCCCATGGGCCCTATTATTTGTTATAGGAAAAAACATGTTCAACCGTTAATTTGCGAGATGGTTAATAGAAAGTTGACTAATTAAAATTTATAATTTGTCGAACAAGTTGTAACAAAACTGCAAATAATTAAGTTTCGATAAGAATTTTAAGTCTCCATGAATCCCCGACTGGTGGGCTACCGTGAAAATGCTTGTTATACTTTTAACAAAATCTGTTACATTTTTGATCATTTCTTAGGATGTAACGCCTTTTTCTATTTTGTTACGTTTTTAATTTTAAGGTTTAGTGGTTAAGAAATTGTTTTGGGCAGGTCTGAAACATTTTGTAATATTTTTTACGGCTTATTGTTCTCATCATGTTCAAGCTTCGGACGTTGGATTCGTCCGCCGCTTTAAAATTATTACGTCAAAGAAATTCAATTGTGATTGCTCCAGAGTCCTGGGAAAGCAGTAACACAATTTTAAATAAATCGAATTACGCCAAACACCTTTTAGAACAAAATCACACAATGACTCCTCAAAATAATATTAAATTCCTACATTTTTGTAATAACAAACGCAAATTAGACATTTTAGAAGCCTTTGAGATATACAAACACAAACTCAGGGTACCTTTAATGAATGAACAACTTGAGCTCAGTAATTCTCCGTTACTGGAAGTATTAGATGTTTAATTATGATTTTTATTATTAATTTTTATTATTATTATTATTTTATCTAGTTACCTATTTTGTACCTACCTTAGCGACGTGTTTGTTTATAATTATATTACCTTTGATAATGACAGCATAGCTGTCGAAACAATATTGTCAGGTATATTTTAATAAAACTGTGAAACTTTTAATAATCTTTATTTATTTCATTTAAATAGTAAGCCTGTTTAACCAAGCGTATTGAAAAGGTGCAGTGACGTTCAATGCAATAAACCCCTTCAAAGAGACGGAAACTGTCTTTGAAGATTGGCAATCTTTGCCATCCTTACTTGCGGATAACCATGACGACAGTCAAAATCAACCACTGCAGTCAGAAACTAATCAGCAGCAAAGAACATCCGGTTAGAACTAATCACTAGAATCGCCAACTCTGAACTTACCTTTTTCATTAGCAGTAGTAATATATTCAAAATTTAATTTATTTCATACTGTCACATTTGTCAAGTTATACGTCAAACTTTTCAGTCCGGAAATTGTGGCCGGGTATGACTGTAATAGTAATTTACGTTATAAGTCCTTACACGCGTCCTCGCGTCGCTCGCCCTACAAACTTTCCAGGTCGCCGGTAAAGATTAATTTACAAAGCTTGGCACGTAAATAACTATTATTCACAATCGTATTTCACTATGTACAGTTGCGATCATTCGCTAAGGAACGATGAAGAAATAGTGATCGTCGATTTTTCAGTTTTTTGTAAAATGTGCGCTTTAACTCTGCATTATCTATGAACTGGGGAATTATAATGTTGTAAAAACCTTAGAAGTAAGCTATTGCTATAGCAACAGCAAAATGGTTAAAAATTTCCTTTACACGTCTGTAAAACTTACTAGTAAAGACTTGGTTAACTTTTATTTGTAAATAATTTAAGACAAGACGTTTTATACGATTTAAATTTCGGTTTTTATAAAGTATTTAACGTTAAAAAGCTTTTTTTATTTAATATTAGTTTTATTTTCATTTTTCTGTATTTTATATTTAATACATACGATGGAATTAATTAATTTCCAATTTTAAAATACTAAGAGCATACATCTAGTAGCGAACCCTTATTTAAACTAGAATTTATTGACAGTTTACAGAAAAATTTATTTCAAAATTTATTAATAAACAACGCAATGATCCACAAACCTCACCAGGCTCTATTCACAATGTCTACAATAATTGTACGTTCAATATAAATAATAAATAAACGTTAAAGTTGTTAGTATATATTTTATTCATGAAATAGTCTACCTGTATACAACTCGACGATCTAAAATACTCGAAACTCGACATATTGCCTAATAAAACACCACTCGACGTTCCGTCTCGTGGTGTTTCAGGCAATATGTCTCGTATAATCGAGTATTTTCGATCGTCTTGTTGTATAATATATAATTACCGTATTTACTCGAAAATAAGACCCCCTTTTTTTCCTAAATTTTTGCTCTAAAATATGGGAGGGTCTTATATTCGAGTCGGGTCTTATAATCGAGTATAAAAAGATATATTCAATAAAATGTGAAAACAATGAGTGTAACTGAGTGATGTTTACTAGTATTTATAATAAAAATTGTATTACAATAGAATAACATCTAAAATAGCGTTCTGTTGTTTAATAATATAACATCTCGCCAGGTTGTCTGCATTTTAGCCAATATTGATGCATGTAAACCTATGACGCCATTGTGAAACCCGCGATAAGCAAAGTTTATTGTCTGCAACAACTACAGTAATTACGAAAATTATGAAATCATATACAATTATTGTTAGCTTAGCACCTATTCAGAATCGCCGTTGTCGTCATCACCCTCTGTAAGATCGTTATTAGCGTTTATAATATATTTTTTTATAACAATGGTTTTACAAATTAAGCTTGACAACTGATAGAGTCGATATTAGTGAAAAACCCCAGTGATGGTGAAAACATTTCTAAGAAATTCAATTAAGCCTTTCATAGTACCGTCCGAAGAATTATAATCTCTTAAGTACCTACCTAACTATTAACAATAATATTACCTTAATCTTTGCAGTAAGTGTGCAAAATCTTATTATCTATTGGAGTGACATCTGACCACTTTTTGAATGAACTTCCTACAATTTTAGAAGTTTTCCTGGAATTCAGGTAAACTGCTTCCACAAAGGCTTTGTTTTCGCAAAGAGGTAAAGGGTAGAATTTTTTCCATGAACATAACTAACGGAATTTGTTAACAAAATAAAACTGAAAGATGTTCAATATCTTATATTACTTATATTTTTAGGGGTCCAATATTCGCATACAAAAGCTCTTTTTTTAAATTCGCTCCAAAATATAGGGGGGTCTTATAATCGAGGGGGTCTTATTTTCGAGTAAATACGGTATTTAAGTCGAATGATTGTGAATAATATAGTATACATGTTTTGTTGGTAAAGTTTCCAAGCCTCGCGATATTGTTTGACCTCGACGTACCGTCTCGGTCCAACAATATCGCTTGGCTTGTAAAGATGTCCCTTACCAACTCAACCTGCAATATACTATTAAAGTGTCATTTACATGGAAGATGGAAATAAAAAAATACAGGATTTAAGGAAAATAGATCAATTGCTACTGAACAATTATGTATTATTCAATTCCCATGGACAGTCGTTCTTCATAGATGTTCATACTTTGAATTCGGAAACTTATTTTATATAATTATTTTAAATTAAACCAATAATCCAATAATTGCAGTATAAAATAAAACGCATTACGTCATACGTCCGGAAAAATTTTACAGTAACTCGTTTTAAATTCGAGACTCAACTCCTAAGGCGTCGCCCAGTCCGGAAATAAAACTCGTTACTGTAAACATTGGTTTTCCACACTTATAACGTAAATTACCATTCCAGTTGAAAAGTAGTACGAAAAATCAGCTGTCTGTAAAATACTGTCTATTCATGTTAATTACTAATAGTTTTTTAATTAATAACCGGTGCAATGTGATACGAAGCGGTGCGGTAGTAAAGGTATACTCCTAAAACATGATTCAATATTGGAATCTATTCTATTCAAGCTTAGCCTAGTGTCTACATTACAAGTAGGATTAAAGAGTATTTTTAAGATTACATCCGCTCGTTAATTCTATCTTATAACTGCTTAATGAATAAATATATATATTTCATTGGACATCCAATGGTGGGATTTATTCATCATTAATTTCGAGATATTTGCTAAACTACAAATCACTAATTAAGAGTGATTTTAATTCATTCTTGGCTCTTGTGGAAAATCTCTTTAATCAGGGGGGGGATTGAGAACGTTTTACCGGCCCAGGAAATTGAGTTACACAGGCCTCAAGTTTTATTGCACAAGTCATAGATAGATTGTTTGCTTATACAATTTAACATGAAAGCAATAAAAAACGAAGAAAAATTTATTAAATTTTGTTTAAAAATAATAATTAAATTAAGAAAAAAATTAAAATATCGATTTTCTAAAACTATACTACTTAAACTAAGGTCATGGACGTCTCCAGGAAAAATATACACTAGTTCCAAGGTGCGGAAATACCCCTTTCAAAGTTACAAACGTTACGCCACTTTCAACTCCGAATGTTAAATCTATGGGATAAACCTTTTTTCATTGAAAATCAATAGTAGGTATTACATTTAAATCAGTGATGTTTTTGAGTTGTGAGTTTCATGACTCTGTTGGTTAAATTTAGGTTGGGTTAGGTTAATACAAAACGAGGTTTTGAAACTCACCGCACCGCTTGGCGATACTCACCAAAGTAACCAATGAGGATTGTTATTAGGTTTGGTTAGGTTAAATTTGGTTAGGTTAAAATTAAATTTAAACTTGGACGGTATAACGAGCACTAAGAAACAGCAGAATAGATAGTCGATACGCACAGCTCTTACAACAAATAGCAGACAAGGTGACCTCCACTTACCATTTAAACACCACAACCAATAAAGTGCCTCTACGACGAGGAGTGAGACAAGAAGATAGCCTATCACCAAAGCTCTTTACGCTTGCCTTAGAAGACATATGTAAAGAAGAAGAATGGTCAGGTAAAGGCATCGACATTAACGGCGAATCTCTTAGTCACCTCAGATATGCAGATGACGTCATCATAACAGTATCCAGCTTACAGGAATTACAAGAGATGATGAATGATTTGAATGCAAAATCAAAAGAAGTGGGATTATTAATAAATCTAACAAAAACCAAGTTTAAAGGGGATGGAGCAGTAACAATAGAAAACAGAAATATTGAAAAACTTTTAACATTTGTGTACTGCCAGTAATGTGCTATGACGCTGAAAACTGGACCATGACGAAAAGAAACCTAAATAGTCTACAAATAGCACAGAGAGCTATGGAGCGTATTATGATGAGCATTTCCTTGAGAGACCGAAAATCCAACGTATATAAAAGAGAACGAACAAAGGTAACAGATGTAGTCGAAAGAGCAGCACAACTTAAGTGAAGATTCGCAGGACACGTAGTCAGAGACATATATGGAAAATGGCATAGGAGGCTATTGGAATGGAGACCGTATGAATTTACAAGACCACGAGGGCGCCCACCAATAAGATGGGTGAATGATTTGAATCTGACGCCAAATCTGAACTGGAAGATGAAAGCAAGACAGATATGGAGGGATTTAGAAGCGGTATATATTCAAAGATGAATTTAAATCCTGTCGAAGTGGAGGTTAAATTAGATTAGGTTAGGTTAAGTGAGGTTAGATTAGTAGAAAACGAGTTTTTGAAACTTACAGGTTTGGCGATACTTACCAAAGTGGCCAATGTGGATTGTTAGGTTTGGTTAGGTTAGGTTAGTAGAAAACAAGATTTTAAAACTCACTACACCGTTTGGCGATACTTTCGAAAGTAACCAATGACGATTGTTAGCTTAGGTTTCGTTAGGTAAAATTAGATTAGGTTAGGCTAGGTTAGATTAGGTTAGGTTACTAGAAAACGAGTTTTCAACACTCCCTACACCATTTGGTGATACTCACCAAAGTAACCAGTGAGGAGTGTTAGCTTAGGTTAGGTTAGGTTATGTTAAGTTAGGTTAAGTTAGGTTACTCAAAACCCAAGTTTTGAATCTCAGGTTTGGTGATACTTGCCAAAGTGACCAATGAGGATTGTTAGGTTAGGTGTTTTCGGTGGATATTACTAAAAAGACTTCTAATTCATCTTCAACTACTATCGTCGGATGTTTCTGCCGATTTACTGTAATTTTTACTTATTAGTTTGAAAAATGTTCGTTTGTACGACATTTGTTTATTTTTTGTGGGAAACTAAGTCTCTCATTTACGCCTTTGTTATATGGATTCTAAATAAATTATGGTTTAAATAGCAACCAATCAGTTTTGTCCTAGTCTGCAAAGTATAGGTATCTTTTTGTTAAAACATACCTGATTTTACTTTCTTCCAATAAACCAAATTAATCTGTAATCTCCATATCAAACTCACTTTCACCTAATTTTATTCAGAAAATACACACTTATCTCCGACGAGAATGGTAGATTTGTAAAAATATAGTATTAAAAACTGGTATAATTGAGTAAGGTATAGGTATAGGTATAATGAAGCAATAAAGTTTACTACCTGCTGACTCATAAACGCTAAAAAATATGTTGTACAACAATGAAAAATAAAGTTTTTTTTTATAATATCTATATAAATCGAGACCATCGGCCTCGGATTTCGTTGATACAACGGCCTCTCGGGGTTTTCCCGATTTCCCGACTGGCCAATCCGCCCCTAATCTCTTACTTGTAAATCCGACACTGTACTTAAAAATACCCTTTAGTCCTACTTCTAATGTGCACACTAGGGTAAATTAGGTTAGTATAGAACAGATCCTGAATATCGAATCATTTTGAAAGAACATACCATACATATAAGATGTATACTATAATGTGGAAGCACTCAGATAGGTGGACAAAAAGTTTAGGTCAGTACGTAAATTACATGAGGGATTAGCCACTTTTAAGTCGGACTAGGTAGCTACCTACGCTAGTTGCCCAGATTACACTCGCCGCTTATCATTTCTATTTACCTTTAGTTTACCTACTGCAATAATAATATTACAATCTTCCTTTTCTCTTACTTTTTAGGTTATGTGATTAATAAACAAATATTTTGAGTTACCTACTGTTTAATAAAAAAATATTTCTGCAGAAAAAGTATTCGCAAGTACTATCGAGTTTTTCAGTTTGTTTTAAAAGTAATGTACAACTTTCTTTTTGGTAATTTATGAACTAATTGATTATTGTTTGTGATATATTAAAAATAGTTTATAGATATAATATTCGATTCCTGATTTTGTACGAAGTGATAATTCATTGATTATTATGATTTATTGATTTCTTAGTTTTATATTGTTACTGTGTCTAAAAACAACTCTAACTTTCTGTTTCTTGTGAACTATCTATTGTGTTTTATATTTGTATTTTTATTTCTATTCTACATAATTATGCTGAGAGCTGAGTTGAACGGCGGCTGTTCATATTGTAGCAGACGATTTCCAAACATTGCAGTTCAGGTTACTGTTTTGTTTTATAAATTTTAATATAGCGGGACTCCCTATTAACACCGCAAGCTAGCCGATTGGGAAGTCTCAGTTATAAGACTCCTAACTTTTCAATAATTCTGTAATTTAACCGAATATCATCGAATTGTAAAGCGGTAGATTTATACATTTAAGAGTCTTGTATTGATCTACGTTTCCAAAAAGGGCCTTTAACTTGATATTTTATTAAATATCGTACGTTGAAAACTGGTTTTACTTAGAAAACCTGGAATATTCTCAATGGCAAAATAAATAATGGATGTGCAATGTGCAAATAGTACAATTATTAAATAATTTTTGTAAAAATAAATGATACAGTTAGAAAACCAAGTATGTTATACCAGAGCCTCTAAGTGATTAGCATATTATTTAATTTAATAAATCGGATTAATCGATAAATATAATTCATATCTTGTAGGTTAAAGGATTAACGACAATGACAATTCGAACAAAAGCGCACTGCCTGTTTTTGCATTTTTTATAAACAAAAGAGAATTTCTTAGGTTATAGTAACTAAATCAAAGTGCATACCTACTGTTTATATGTAATGATTGAACGGGGTTTGAAGATTTCTTAATAATTGAATTAAGATTTGGTGGAAATGGAAATAACACTTATTCCTAGCATGAGAACAACTGATAAATTCTATGTTGTATAGTTTTTCTCCCACGGTATGAATATAACTCTTATGTATAATAAACATTATGACAGATACTAAATACTTGAAAAAATCTTAAGTTAAGTTTATCCACACAGTGAAACATACGTTTTTCTGTACGATAAAATAAACAAAGCTTAAACCTTCAAACGAAGTTCACATTAATTAAACTAGTTTAGAACACAAAGTACGATACTTACTGTATATATAATGCTCAAAGTTGCCGGCTTGAGATCTCGCTCTTTTTACAAATTTAAATTTCAGGTCGTAGGTATTGCTTCTGTAGTTGTCTAATTTATAAAGGAATGGATAAAGGTTTCAAAACACAAAAACATACACTAGAAGAGCGTATCTGATTATGAAGCTTAATAACAATAATTAAAAAGATTGAATAGATCAAATAAATCTAATAAATCTGTCTGAAATCACTAATCAGAAAATGAAATTAGACCGATATAAATTTAATGCAAAATATTAGTTAATTTCAACAAAGTTAAAAATTTAGTTAAATTATGAATAAAAACTTTCATAATTAAATGGTTCTGTCTTACTGGTTTTAAATAACTTTAAAATCATATTTATTTTAGAAAACACAACGAAAAAATAAGATATAAAAAGATTACAAATTTTAAACACAAAAATTCAAGTAATAATTCCCTACCTAAGAGCTCTTGACTATTAAAATAAATAAAAATTGTATGCAAATTACGTATAAATAAAAACAGACTGTAGAAATTTTACAAAGATCCAAAGAAATTCACATAAATATTTAACATTCAAAAAAATACATAATTCACAGTACCTGTAGTTGTCAATAATTCGCAAACCAAGTTAACGCTAAATTGCACACAAATGACTCTTGTACACACCAAACTAATTATTGATGGACGAATGGAGAAACTGGCATGTTCGTAGATTTTTGTTTCCACATTATTCAAGGGTGCAATGAATTAATCCTCATAATGCTTGTATGAGGTGAACTATTATTCACGAATTCGCCCAAAAAAAGTGACTGAATGCAACCATAAAACTTCCATAAGATTTGGTTATTAAATTAATTTTAAGAACCATCGGCAAATGTTTGTTATTTTTCTTCAAACAACCCATTTATTATTTAAATCCGAACTGAATTTATAAAGCACATAACTCGGATTTCATTAAAGATCCGAGATTTCGATCACTGATGATAAAGTCTGTAGTTATTAATTTTTATTGGTATTTCGGTACGAGAACTATTTTTATCGGTAAACTGTATTAAAGCTATTACACTTTTAATAGGAAAAACTAGATTTCCCGTTCTTTAGAAACGCAAACATCCGGAAAAATATTAAACTGTATAACGGTACTTTTAATAACCTCAAATTCTTAATTAATATCCTGAAAACTAATTACACAACGGTATTTTTGTATTAACTGCTTCAAATAATTAGGCACGGGAATCCGACCCCGGCCGTTTTCTATCAACTGTACTGTATCTAAACTTAAACTGAAGTGAGTCTCCTCTAAAACTGAAGGTTATTTTATTATATACTCAGGATTCTGAAGGGTGCAATTCTGCATACACCAATTAAAAAAAACGCCTGGTCTGATCTGAACAAATCAGGACTGTGGAGTCCACGTGGAGTCAATCGAGCAACTTTTCTTGGTTCCACTATTAGATTTTGACCTTAAAAGACAAGAGACTACGCATTTTGTGTTTCCGCAGACGAATTGTGCACACAGATGTTATTTTAATAAATCTAGCAAACACATCAAGTTGTTGTTAAACACATATGTAAGTAACCAAAAGAGATTTTTAACGCGTAGCGGACATAAATTTGTTAGATAAAGGTGACTTGCTTTATAATATCTTCACGGAACCCAAACTATAATATCTATAGGAACTAAATGAAGTTAGAATTGCCACGATCCATGTTATTATGTTTTTTTAAGTTTTAACAAAGAGACTATTTCAACCAATGTACACGTGCATAAATGAAATACAGAAAGGAATAATTTATTGCCCAAATATTTTTATAATTCTAAGAAAGTTTGAAACACAGCCTTTTTAAAATAATTTTTATAGGATTATTTGTACCAAATGCTGAGACTAGTTTATATTTTAAGAAGAACGCAAATTTGCAGAACCGGACTTAAGGTTTTTCAGTAAATATGTAGACAAAACTACATTTGTGCAGGACTGATAAAAATATACCGTTACAACAGCAGGTTAAGTGTCTCGTATGATTAGTCTTCTTTACTGTAAAATACTCTTATACCGTTTGTCTGGTAAAGAATCTATCTGAGTACCTACTTATCCGTTCGGTCTTTGTACTAATAACTCGTTTAACAAGTTCAACAATATTTATGATCTGTTGTAAAAATATTAGATGAGTTGCAATTTTTATTATCTACTGTGCTGAAGTGTACCATGGGAAAAAATCGACTATAAACGAGCACTTAGCAAAATTAAGTTGAAATATTTCAGAGCACGGAAGCTAATATTATTTTTATTAATATAGATACATCAATTATTAATGCAGGTATTTTAATTATGTAATTCAATGTACAAAAGCGGCGATGGATTTAAACAGTGGTCAAAGCTATCTGTTTTACCTTACAAGTGCATATAGTGATAGATGTAAAATGACTACTGTACCTTATAAAAATGAATGTTTCCACACGCTCAAAACAATAAATTTTCTAAAAATGAAAGACGCCGCTTAAGAACTATGCAATTCTTATGAAAAATGGTTAGGAATGGTGGTACTTATGGTAGTTTATTATTAGTATTAGTTGAGTACATTCCAATGTTAATGTTAATTAACTTTACTCACCTTTTACACGTGTTTCGGTATTGCAGTATCACAATTTTCAAGAAGAAAGATGTTGCTATGAAGTTTTGCTTGCTACGACGATCCCCTGTCGTTCATTCTTTATTGATGATAAGTTGTGTTTGAATCGATAAGTTTCAGTGCTTTCGCACAGTTATTATTCTAAACATAATGTCAAATTTCATATTGAAGTTAATTAGAATTGTTTATTAATCTGAAAAAAAATTTACTTTTGAGTCGGTTTGACCAATATATATGATTTCACAAGATGTACAGTATACCTGTAATTAGTAAGCTTAATTCTTTCAGGATATCGGAAAGTAAATAAAACACTATCATAAAATAATGAAATTTATTTATTAATAGGATAATGCTACCTTGTTTTTATTTACAAAACAAAAATTGAGGTAGCTCTAATAACATGTAAAAAAATTTTGCTTGTTTATTTTATATATTCATTAAATCAATTTGTTTTTGTTTTTCTAAAACCATACTAAAAAGATATGTGTTATATTTTTATTATTATTAAATGAATGATTTCGAAAAAAAAGGTAACGCGCCATTTCGAATGCTATAGGCTTTTTCTTTTCGAAATCATTCAAGTTTCACTTTATAATATATCAATGTGCACCATTTTGAATCGAATTTTAAATTATAAAAACTTGTTTGGCGTTGTAGGAAGACAATAAACACTGCTGTGTTGTCTGCACATTTTCCATCTTTCTCACCTCCATTGTTTTCAAAATAAACCTGTATTACTTTGATCAAGAATCCAAACTCGCCGATTGGTTATATAAAACCGATTGTTTCGATTATTTCGTTTTTTTTTTTGGTTAAAAAGGAAGACCATGGTCCATGATAATTGAAAACGAACAAATAAAAGAAAAATAAATTCTCACAATGGATTGTTGCTATTATCCTGGTTAACAAGTTATAAATATATCAAGGTGCTAATTTTATTTTATTATTCTTTCCTTAAATAAAATGTGCGGCTTATTTATTAAGTCTATTTTTCTTATAGGAACAATGTAATAAAATAATCTGATTGAAAAATCAGTCAGACAAAATTAAAATTGTGCAAAACTATAAAATAATAATTTTATTAATATTATTAAAATTTAGGAACTTAACACATTAAAAACAAACATTTTTAATTAATTTAAGGGTGAAATAATTAAAAAATGTCGACTGATTCTTTTACATAAAATCTACATAGTAAACATCAATTTGTTTAAAAAAATAATATAATAGAAGTGAATTTGAAATTGGGCACCAAATTATGAGCAAAGTGAGATTAAACATAATAAAAATTAATATTAATAAATTTTTGCACTTTTAAAATAGGAAAGTGTGCCCTCTTCCAATGCCATTAATAATTATTATCATCAATATTATTATTTACAAATAATAATAAGTACACAATTACTTCTTAAAAATAAATTATTACCACCTAATAATAAGATTTTTTATTTTTTACACATTAAATCTCTCAACTTTTCTTCTTTTTTATATTAGAAAAATTCTTTTTAGTTAACATTTCAATAATAGTCATTAATACACTTCTAGATATTTAAAAGAGGATCCCGAAAATTAAAAACACAGATTTATTATTATATTACTTAATAATTAATAGATAACAAAGATTTAAAAATCACATGTGTGCTTTATTATTACCATCATCATCATCACCAATAATAATAACATTTCAAACGCGATCGTCATCATTCATCAGTTATTATTACTTATTTTTAAATAAATAATTTTTTAATTATTATTACTATCGCAGGAATTAAATTTTCTTTAAATAGTTCGTTCGCGTCTTCAATCGAAAACATCACTATTTCACTCAATCGAACAAAAGAAACGAAACAAAAAGAAGAAAGTACAAGAGAAGTACATACACAACAACATAAACAAGAAGAAACAAACAGAATTTACAACACTTGCTTCAGTTTCATCATACCTTCAAAGCTCCACGAGCTTTTCAGTAACAGTAATTCTTTCACTACTGCCGTATCTCAGGAACAATCGAGGGACGATGGACTTCCTGGCGGAAGCATGAATGGTGGACTTTGGGGTGGCAGTGATTGTATACTTCCGGACATTGGTCCTGGACCGTGAGGGTACATCTCCATGTCGCTCAGTCCGTCCGCACCGGATTTTTCGCCTGATTTGCCTTCTTGTTTTAGCATCATTCGTCGCCATTTGGCTCTAGCGTTTTGGAACCATACCTGAAAATAAAAAAAAACAAAAGTTATATTCAAGAAATCTTTGTTACGCAGTCAAATTACGAGTGCTAAATTTACTGAGTTACAAAAGATAGGTTAGGTTAGACCTAATCTAAGTTGGTAAGGAGGTCACACAACCCCACCCCCACCTCCCCAGGTGATGTTAGGTACACTTTTGCTCGTAGATAAAGATAGGTCGTGTAGACGCAATTACAAAATTTATACAATCTTTTGAAGTAAGTTTCCAAACTGCGTAAGAGGTGGCCTCGGTTAAGATAGTTCGATGTAAAAATTGACATCCAAAAAATATTTTGTTGTACATTGGGCAAATGCAATGATATGGTCTTCTGTAGAGGGGTGGGGGAAGGTAACAAAAAATAACTAATGCCACTATTCTTTTGGAAGTTAAAAAATTCCTCTTATGTACATTGAAAATTGATTTAATTCCGTTTTGTGATGTGAATTTCTTGCAAAGCCAGTTTCCGTCGCTTCTTAGACAAATAGATTTGATCATTTTGCCATATCATTTTGGCAATGTGAAAGTTTACGAGGGTTGCGCTGAAAATTGTTAGTTATAAAAAGACCGTTGCATTCTTTAACAAAAAATCTTTATCGTTTTTCAAAATAATCTCCATTCCTCACTAATACACTTGTGCATTCTTTGAAACCACTTTTTAAAACATTCGGAAAATTCATTTTTTTAAAGGTCCTCAAAAATTCTTTGAGATTCTGTAACTGCTGCATCTGCACTGGAAAATCTTTTACCTCTCATCATTTTTTTAACAGTTGGAAACAAAAAAAAATCGCACGGCGCCAGATCTGGGCTATACGGAGGATGAGTTACCAATTGAACACCCGTATCTTTCAAAAAATCCAATGTTCTGGCAGCAGTATAGGAGGATGCGTTGTCATGATGGACTAAGATATTACGCAAACCGGTCCTTTGGCGGCCTGTCTGTAATTTTGCAAACATCTGTGGTAAAGCCACTTGGCAGTACCATTCAGAATTAACAGTTCTGCGATCTTCAAGTGGAATAACAGGACCACTTCGGCGAAAAAAAAACAGCAATCATTTTCTTATTGACGCTTCTGTCACGAATTACTTTTGTAGGCAAGTCTTCATCTTCGAATACCCAAACACTAGACTGCTGTTTAGTTTGAGGGTCGTAACTGTATACCCAAGATTCGTCACCAGTGACAATGTAAGCCACTTGCTTGGAAGCTTCTCCGTCAAATTTTTGCAACATAAATTTACACCAGTCTACTCGAACCTGTTTTTGACTTTCTGAGAGCAAATGCGGTATCCAACGGCTTGCTAGCTTTCTTACCCCAAGATGTTTATGCAAAATGGTATTCATCGCCGAGGATCCAATCTTCACTTCCTCTTGAATCTCCCTATAAGTAATATTTCGATTGGACCGTATCAAGCTTGCCACAAGATCAACATTTTCTGAACAGGCAGCTTCCGCAGGTCTTCCAGGTCTTGCTTCGTCTTCTAGCAGCTCTCGCCCTCGTCGAAATTCGCGGAACCAATGACTAACAGCGGATAATGAAGGGGCAACATCGCCAAACGCTGCTATCAAATTTTCATGGCTTTGCTGGTATCCTAACTGTCTTTTATAGTCGTAGAAAATCATAGCTCTAAAGGCAGTTCGCGGAATGCTCATCTTAACTGAATTAAAAATGCACAACTACTTATCTTACAAAATTAACTACGTTTCACAAGGAAATTGGAACGTTTGACAATTGTTTATGGACAATTGTGGGTAACGAATGTCAACTAATGCGACATTCAATTGTTGCAATTGTTTCTAGCCAATTGAGCTTCCATGGCCTGCTACTAACTATTAACAGAGCATCCCTCGTACTTTTTGTATATACTACAACTATATTGCTCTTATATGAAACCACTTCTTTGCTGTATAAAAGTATACCCAGAAGACACTATTTGTCTAAATTTGGATCTTGAATAAAAATGATTTAAAGTCTGTGATCCTTCCGCGTACAGAGTTTACAGGCGTTTGATGTTTTATAGTCTTTACAACTGAAGAACACAAGAATAAGAGAAAAAACAATAGAAGTTCGTTTCGATAACGACCGTTCACTGCAAACAGAAACTGGTAATAAATATACGGCAAGTTTTAAAAATTAAACAAAGTGCAAAGGAAAAAGGGGGCAAAAACCAAATGAATTTGGAATCGATTCGTATCGTGGAAAACATCAAAGTGAAGTGTAAAACAAGTGTAAGTACATAAAAGTCGATGGCGCCCATAAAACAGAATTGTTAAATTTTATTATTCAGGGAACAGTTAAATGCCGCGTCCTTAATGAAAATTGCATGAGAGAGTTCCGATTTGCTGTACTAATCAGGTGACTAAAACGTCTATGAAAGCGGCTGTTTTATACCGAATAAGGTTGCCACTATTAATAACAATAAAATGAACGTGGTGATAATAGTATTACAAGAAACCGGATGGCGCAGATCCGTGGAGGAATCTCAAACTACCCATTATCATTTGTTAGCGCTACGCGCTCTCTCTCTCTCTCAAACATGGCCGACACAAAAAACACCTCAATCGCAATGAATTAGCAAAATCACGAACTCGCCAAGTTTTTCTATATAAAACCTGACCACATTTTATTTGTTATTTGCTGATCATCTATCTCTTTCTACTGATTGTTATTCGATATGTTTTCGTCGTTCTATTTATTTTTGTCGTTGCTTTTCTTCGGTTCCCAACAATTTACATTGATGGAATTATTTTCTTCTCGCTGTCGGAATTATAATTTTGAGGCTGATATCTATGGAAAAAGAAACAAAGCAAAGATCCTCTTCACATCCAAAATGAAACCGTTTTTGTTGCTTCTTTAACCAATTCTATGACCTGACACGTTTGAATACATATTATTTATTTAACATAATTGCTATTAATCGGGGTTCTATGAAAATCCAAATTATCGAACCAATTATTCTAGAGCATTACATGGAATTTTGGAAATAATCTGTGTCCTTGTTCATGAAAACTGCATAATGCCAAAATGTCAAGAGAATCAGCAAAAAGACTATGAACAAAAAAAGTCCATCTACAACTTTTGAATGTTACATGAAATGCAAAACAGTCTAAGCTAAAAGTATGATAATAAAACATCAGTTGGGTAATGGCGAAATTCAAATAAAGTTTTATCACAGATGAGACCTTCAAGAGTTCCATTAGTTTAAAATAGTCAAAATTGGTCTGTACTGAAATATTTCACAGCATCTTAGAAGAAAGAAATAAATAAAAAGCAGTCTTCGACCATACAAGTTAGATTACAGTCTGGTTTTTCCTCTGAAAAACTAACTGCATCTTCTAAAATACAATGTGCCTTTGATGAATTACCAAAAAAGTGGCAAGCATCTTGATCATACAATATGAATTACTGGAACTAAATTCCAAGATACTTCCAAATTCGATGGATCAGTCAAACAACAGATAAAAAGTCAGCTAAACAATAGAACCAACGTAGTTCCAGAAAAAAACTCTTAGATACGGAAGATATCTTTCGTGCGCGTACTAATTCGATACATTTGGGACAACTAAGTACTTAGGCTATAAATGGAAATATGGAAAACATCAGTATCATTAGATATGGGGAAAACACAGGTCATTATAGAAAGAAAAACAAAATTTGAGTAAACGTGAGTGACGCCAAATATGACTTTTCAAATTTCAAATAGGAACCCCCAGTTTTTATTGCAGATTTGGATTCTCCTGAAAAAACTACCATACTTTGACCTAGGATTGCGTTACAATCGATAAAAAAATATTTACCTAGTTAAAAAATAGTTACCTCATACCCGGGGGGTGGTGGAGGGGGTCAACTTAATATCATCGGATAGCCTTTTTTAATAAATATTGAACATGTATTTTCCTATTTTTCAATTCAAAGTGTATTTCTCGAAATATTCCGCCATTTCCAGACGTTCGTACCTGTCTTCGATTTAAAAAAAATGTGAGAAAAAAATGACATTAATCCTAGGTCAAACTAATGTATTTTTTTCTGGAGAATCCAAATCTGCAATAAAAACTAGGAGTTCCCTTTTGGAATTTGAAAGTTACCCTCCCTTACTCCACCCCCCAGGGGTTGGGGGGTGGAAGTCATGTTTGGTATCACTGGGTAATTTTTTAAAATATTGAACATGTATTTTTCCTATTTTTGAATCCAAAGTGTATTTCTCCACTTATTCGACCGTTTTTTCGGACTTTTTGGACACCTTGTATATGGAGTACAGTCATAGGAATACGGAGGTCTGTCACTTATAATTCTTGATTTTGCTGCCGCTATTGACTGACTGATATGGCAACCACCACAATTAGAATATGAACTTAGTGTTTTTAGTGTTTGCCTATTTCATAGCATCAAGCAGATGAGTTTCTGCTGGATTGTTCGTTGAGAGGCCATTGATTATAGTCTTAAGTGTAGATTCTGACGAAAATGTTAGCAAAAATGTCTAGATTAGAGCAGAAGTAGTTAACTGTTCTAGGTAAGATTGCGTTGGGTAAAGCATGACTAAGGACAGTGATACGAAGTTTATTTGATCTAAAATTGAAGGTAGCCTGTACAATAGCATACGTTTAGTTAAGTTAGACTCAAGGAATTGGTTAGATGACAATGGTGGCTTTGCAGGGTTCAATTCTGGGATCAGATTTTGATCTTTAGCATGTTTATCAATAGCGAGACTACTTATTATCAACCACGGAAGGTCCAATTCTGGAATCAGACTTGACTTGCGGCTTGACCGTTGACACAGGTTAAATATCAAGTTCGTGGACCTACCATTTTACCTCGTGGACTAGAATAACCCACTCTGATAAGTTTAACTCTCTGATCGCTGAGTTGTGATTTGACTTCCGAAATGACATGACCGGTATTTTAAGGTTTTGTAGTTGTGGATACATACCTAAAATGACATGCTTGTGTTTCGAATTGAATCTACATTTTCATCTACATCAAAAGTGTTAAAATGAAGTTTAACTTAAAACCATAAACAGTTGTCCTTCGATTTTAGCCATGGGAATCTAGCTTCTAAATGTTATGGTAGGTAATATCAATATCTCACGAAAAACCAATTTATATAACAGTTAATTGGATCCTTTAAGAGTGTTATGTTAAGTCGCTCATATCTAAATGGGATGAAAGTCTCAATACAATATATGTTGAGGGCTCTTGGATGTTGCACATGTGATACTCGCCAACAGATAGGGATAACAACAGAAGTAATTATAGATCTAAATGATGATTCAGTTTGCCATGGGGGGGGGGGGCAAAGATTGTCCAATTAAAACTCATTCATAGCAAGAGTCATAGTGTCATTATTAATTGTTATTAGGTTGGAAGAATTTTAAACTGAACAGTAATGCCTGTTTATCTAGCCTATGTCATTATCTGCCAATACGCAAGAGTACAATACCATATTATTCAGTTAATTAATAACGTTTCTTAACGACCAAAACATCCCTCTCAATCGGCACTTAAGTTACTAATCCATTATAACCGTTAGATCAGTAAATTCCGTAGAATAGCTATGAGGCATACTGAGAGGTACATCATACCACCACTGCGCACAACTTTTGTACTAAGAAAGTGTACATAATAAATTGTTGCCGGAGACACATTGTTTATCCATCAACGCTTAATATGTAAAATCAACAATTTTGGAAATTACATAATTTTCTACGTTACAAAATGATCTAATAGGTTTTGATAAAATCAGTAACAGACTGTAATTATTTTTCCATACAGATTAACTGCATGCTTTACGTGGAGTCCCCGTGTAAACATACCTCCACGTTCCTTCCCTTGGGAGGAAGTAATTAAGATACGCTCAATCAGCGCGCGAATTGCATAGCAATTGCTCCCAGTCAACTAGCTATCCAGGCTAGTACCGGAGCGATCGACTTAACACGTGCTCACCCGCCGGCACCCTCCCGTCCTCTTTCATACGGGGTGAAGTACCTAGTCCAGCAATAGGACTATTCCCCCAACATAACTCAGTTGATAGAGGAACCCTCCAGTCCTATTTCATACCTTCACAAGTTCCTCCCCGAGACAGGGGTTGGGGCTACTGCCCGATCGAATCCAACCTCAATTGTGGCAGGACTTGGTTTTTTAATGGTTTTGCCACCCCGATCTACCAATATATATGCTTGGTGGGCCCTCGACAGAGCTTCGTTCGTAAGTCTACACGTTATAGACTCCCAGTGTGCACCTCAGTAAGGTGAAGTTGTCTTGATTGTTAGAGGTTATGTATTCGCTTCAACTCTCCTTAAATGTAATGGCTTTTAGAACTTCTCCCAATTACTGTACTCAGCTGCAGTCCGGATCATAGGGTGGTCGGGATAGCTCCTAAGCACAGTTACCTGGCGGCATGCACTTTCCCATAGGCATGAACTCCTTCAATACCGGAATAAACCTCACTTCGATTCTCCTCCTTAAGATTCAGTCAAACAGCGGGTTCCTTTGGTGACCATAGATGACCTTGGTCAAACAGCGGGTTCCGTTCGGTGACCATAAATGACCTTATCCAAGGCGAGACTCGAATCCGCCCACACCGGTATCATATACCAGGGCTCCCCCTGATCGGTATGAATGACCGTCGAGAATTCTCGCGAATTTTTCTACCACACACTTGACCTGACTGCTTCATCCATTGCCCAGTCATGTTTCCATGTTCCAAGGATAGGGTAGAAGACAGCCAGTTTTACGGGTGAACGTCGAAATTATTTTTCCATACAGTGGAATCTCTTTGATGAAGCAGTGAAACCCTCCGAGAGATTGTCTGGTACGTTCCACCCGATGACGTAAATTAATCATTCGCCCTATCTTAAATAGTATTTATATTGGCGAATCCTCAAGAATATACAGCTGGATTTACAGATTATGGCTATTGGCATGAAAACCAGGACATGGATACGCACATTAAAAATTAAAAATTCTTCCTAGAAATACGCTAATAAGTAAAGATACCAGTATTAGGTCTAAGCCCAAGGTTCTAAGCCAAGGCTATGAGCTGATCTGATCTTGATCACTGTCTGGTTCCACACCAAAGTTAGAAACGACAACAAAAAAACTAGTTGAGATGTCTTGAAATATAACATTATTGAAGTGCACAAGTCATTTTTACAAGTAAAGCAAAGGCAAAGAAATAATTGCTAGTAAGGTAACTAATAGAAGAAAGAAATAATATGAAGCAACGGGTAAACCAAGCGAACATCGTCGAAAAGAAACACCGCCTGGCAGTACAATTCCAAAACAGACATAAAAGTAAAACGATCAGCACGAAGAAACAAACGATATTGATTAACAACCTTGTCCAACAAGCCGAGCAAGTAGAGAAGAATAAAAGCAAGAGAGGCAGAATTACGAGAAAATTAGCATATAAATCATACAGCAATAATAATTAGACCTATAAGAAATGAAGATGTAAATATGATAACAGCAGAAGACAAGCAGTAGAATGATGGGAAAAAACAATTTGCCAAACTCATAAGAGACCAACACCAGCATTTCATACAGAAAGAGACAAAGAAGCGAAACTGCAAATAGGCATAAGTATAGGCAATAACTGAAAGATGAAAACGGATCAGGCCCTGATGGATAAGTGCAGAATTACTAAAAGCTGGATTACAGATTGCAAGCGCTCCAACTACGACCAATCATACAAAAATTGCGGCACATCAAAATGGAAATAGTACTAGAAAAATGGACAGAAGGCATTATAATAAAATTGCCTAGAAAAGAAGATAGTACAAGATCCAACAGCCGGTGCCCCATCACACTTCTATACATCATAATAAGATTCTTAGACAGATTTTACGAAATAGGATAAAGGAGGTAGTGAAACCTAAACTACAAACAGAGCCGAAAGGGTTCCGACCAAATAAGTCGTCCATTGACCACATAAATGCCTCTAGAATTTTCATAGAACAATCTGTTGACTGGAGGACTCTACTTGATTTAATATTTGTTGACTTCCGGAGGGCTGTTGATAAGTCATGTGACAATCTGAAGAATCTAGATCTAATAGAAGTACTCCCAAATATCTTAGGAATGACAAATTCAGGAGCACAATCAGTGTTGTACAGAAGTACATGCATCCACCAAATACTTATCAACGTATTCCTGAAATAAAGTGGTCAGATTATGTGACAAAAGTTAACAGATTGTGTTAAGACAGATGGTATACTATAGGATACATACTAAGCAGAAAGCCAAACAATATAGCAAAATAAGGGCTAGAGGAAGACCCCTAAATGATATTGAAGAAAACTATAATTAAATAATTAGAAGGAAGATGTGGTGGAAAACCAAAATTATGGCACATAATAGAACCTGATGGAAGCTATTCACTGAGGCCATGTGCTTCAGTTAGAAAATTAGTGCAGTATACAGGGCGGAAGGGGTTACTATGCGTTGGTTTTAAGGGGTGATAGAAGACATGAAAAAGAACAAAACAGTCTTGTAGAACTACGTTCTAGGACGTAGCATTTATTCAGAAAAAAAAGTTGTAAACTTTAACATTTTGCTGCTTTAATAATGTTAGTTAAAAATTTAATTTTTTTTGAAAAAAATTAAATTTTTAAATGTAAAAAGAATCCGATTTTTGGCGTAAACGATTAATCATTCAAAAAATGTTATTGAGGTTTGGTGTTGTGCTAGATCAGATGCATCTGCTGAAAAAACCTCATTATTAAACTAATATTATTAATGCGACAAAATGATGTTAACGTTTACAACTTTTTTATTTTTTTTTCTGAAAAAGTGGTGTCTCCTAGAACAAAGTTATATCAGACTTTCTGGTTTCTTTTGATGTTCGTGAAAATTAATGTATAATAACCCCTTCCACCCTGTATATATGTAGATACTAAATAGTCTTTTTCTATTAGTGCCTTTAGCAGGAGCATTTAGAAGATTGTCATATTCTGTAGTCGTAACAATAAGTTTAAAGAATTCTGTTATTCGAGTATTGAACTCCAATTTATATAAGGCATCCATCAGTACGGTCTTATTCCTATTTTTAAATCATTCTTATTTAGAAGTAGGCATATTAAATATATTGAATATTATAACATTCTCCAACAGTCTCTTTTTTGCTTCTTTATCTTACTCATTTTGTAATTTCTCAGTTATTACTCTTTTCATTGGATATACCCTTATCATCTCCTACTCTTTTATTCTGAATATAACACTCTTCCAGTGAAAATCGTCATCCTTCATTTACTTTAATCGTGAAAGTTAATCTTCGTTTGGGGGGGAGGGAGCACTTCACATAGTGAAGATTAGGTTTAACTCTAAGTTTTTGTAAAAAGAAGCTTGGTTTTAACCTTAGAACTAACGTCAGTTAACACAGTGTTTTCTTATTTGTTGGTTCAACAGTAAGTTTTTCAGTTGTTTATTTTAGTTTACAAAAGCACTCCTCGTATCTTTCGGCATCATTTTCTAGGGAGCTTATTGGAATTTTACCAAACGCCGGAGAATTCCAGCCTTCTTTTAAATAAGGAAGTAAAACCGTATGACCTGTTATAATGGACGGATCAATACGTTTATTTCTACTTTCTAATGACTTCCTAACTACGTTCTAACTGTAAATGACTCGTTTTAGGCATTTATGGTAACTAAATGAGTAGTTACAGCTACATCCATGTAAAACTTTCCACGTAAAACTTTACGGGCTCCTAAAAGAAACCTGTAAAATTTAACAATGCTTATCAACAAAAAGCTAATAGAAACTAATTTGTTGCTTAATTACAACACCATGATAACGTCTACCTATAAATTGTCAGTACCGCACTTGATTACAAAATGTTTTTTAATCCAAAATAATACACAATAAATTAATCAAAAAACTGCTAAAAATGGAAATAAAATTTACAACTAATCTTTACTGGGCTCACTGAATTACTAAGGCTCGCTCCTTCGTCGCTCGCCGCACAAACTTTCCAGTTCGCCCGTAAATATTATTTTCCAAAGCTTGCCAAGTAAATAACTATAATAATCCCCGTGCTTAAAAAAAAACATGATGTAAAAAATGGTGAACGGATGTTTTACAAGGATATTTTTGTTAATAATATGTAAAACTTTCGATTATGACAGTGTTGTAGTGTTGTTTCATGGTATCATCATTAGTGCCTAATTGATATATTAATCAAATAACCTAAATGAAAGTATTTTAAGCTGTGTTTAATAGATATTATAATTGTTAATTAATTTTTTATGCAGACACTATTTTGTCGATTCCACACTAAGATATTTCCTCAATTAAACTAAATTAACAGAAATGTCCCTAAAAAAAGTGTACTTGCCACCTGTTAAAAAAACCAAATCCACTTGGTGTCGGACAAAACTAATTAACAAGTGTTTAATTTCATTTTTTTTCTTTTGAAATGAATTTTTTTAAATTTTAAATTTAAGTGTCAAGTTTTTTCTTACTTGACATCAGTACACAATCTATTTAATAAAGTATATTTAGTTATATTAAGGACATGTTTGTATGATGACAAATACAGGTGTTGCACATCTTAATCGTGATCATTAATCAGTAATTTGCATTGGTTAGTGAATGTACGGTATATATTCAAAGTATATGCATATAGGCTGATTAAAAAGTTCTTAAAAAGATCTCGTGCGGGAAGTGATTAAGATATTGGGAGCTTTATTTTTTTTTCTTTCCTTAGTATCAAGACATTTCGTGAAAATAACAGGGCAATTATTTTTGCCACGTTCCATGACACGTTCGTGTAATGCAATTTTCATATCAATAGACGTCACATCTTGTTTTTCAGTTTTAATGAAAATATGAAATGATGTGATAATAACAACATAATAATATGGAATGTCAAGATCAAGAAGAGTAAGTATGCCAAAAAGTAGGTCGATACATGATGACTTCATTATCTCATCTTTAAGCAATTGTGCTTCCTTTGACTCCCAATCTATTCATTTGGAGTGTACTTCTTGGAGTCTTACTTACTATTATTCTATTCCTGCTCTTATTGAAATTATTAGTCTGACATTTTCAGGCAGGCTTTAATTCATTCAGTCTATGCTTCATGTTCTCCATAAAACGAACAAGTACAAATAATTGCCAACGATTATTTAATATATAAAAAGATAAAAATATCGGAACAAAGCTTCTTGACATATTAGTATTCCACTTCTCTTCCTTTTTCAATACAAATATTCTTCCTATGTCAAATATAATATCAATTCCAGGTTCCATGATACTTGAGATACTTCTGGCTAGTCTACTACCAGAGAATCTGTAGAAACACATCGAATTATGCGTTAGTAAACTGGTGGAAATTTGTCAACATAGCAAAATCATTAATTTTAGAACATTTGGCATAGATAACGATCGTCGATAATAAAAAACTCAATATCTAAAAGTCTAAAACGAATTCATCCGCAGATTTAGGTTAGAGAGACTGTCATAGTCCAAACTTCTTGAGAGTGCATTGAGAAAGTTATGACTAGAAAGCTATGGTTCAAAATTCGTTAAGCAGCTGTGGTATGGCATCTTAACATATTTATTAGTCTGGCGCTTCTCTTTCTTTTTCAATACAAATATTCTTCCTATGTCAAATGTAATATCAATTCCAGATTCCATGATATTTGAGATACCTTTGGCTAGACTACTACCAGAGCATCTGTAGAAACAAGGAATTATGCCTTAGTCAACTGGTGGAAATTTATCCACATAACAAAATCTTTAATTTTAGAGCTTTTGACATAGACAACGGTCGTCGATAATAAAAAACTCAATATCTAAAAGTCTAAAACGAATTCATCCTTAGATTTAGATTAGAGAGACTAATCATAGTCCAAACTCCTTGAGGGTGCATTGAGAGAGTTATGACTAGAAAGCTATGGTTGAAAATTCGTTAAGAAGCTGTGGTATGGCATCTTAACATATTTATTAGTCTGGCGCTTCTCTTTCTTTTTCAATACAAATATTCTTCCTATGTCAAATGTAATATCAATTCCAGATTCCATGATATTTGAGATACCTTTGGCTAGACTACTACCAGAGCATCTGTAGAAACAAGGAATTATGCCTTAGTCAACTGGTGGAAATTTATCCACATAACAAAATCTTTAATTTTAGAGCTTTTGACATAGACAACGGTCGTCGATAATAAAAAACTCAATATCTAAAAGTCTAAAACGAATTCATCCTTAGATTTAGATTAGAGAGACTAATCATAGTCCAAACTCCTTGAGGGTGCATTGAGAGAGTTATGACTAGAAAGCTATGGTTCAAAATTCGTTAAGAAGCTGTGGTATGGCATCTTAACATATTTATTAGTCTGGCGCTTCTCTTTCTTTTTCAATACAAATATTCTTCCTATGTCAAATGTAATATCAATTCCAGATTCCATGATATTTGAGATACCTTTGGCTAGACTACTACCAGAGCATCTGTAGAAACACAAGGAATTATGCCTTAGTCAACTGGTGGAAATTTATCCACATAACAAAATCTTTAATTTTAGAGCTTTTGACATAGATAACGGTCGACGAGAATAAAAAGCTCAATATCTAAAAGTCTAAAACAAATTCATCCGCAGATTTAGATTAGAGAGACTAATCATAGTCCAAACTCCTTGAGGGTGCATTGAGAGAGTTATGACTAGAAATCTATGGTTCAAAATTCGTTAAGAAGCTGTGGTATGGCATCTTAACATATTTATTAGTCTGGCGCTTCTCTTTCTTTTTCAATACAAATATTCTTCCTATGTCAAATGTAATATCAATTCCAGATTCCATGATATTTGAGATACCTCTGGCTAGACTACTACCAGAGAATCTGTAGAAACACAAAGAATTATGCTTTAGTCAACTGGTGGAAATTTATCCACATAGCAAAATCTTTAATTTTAGAACTTTTGGCATAGATAACGGTCGACGATAACAAAAAGCTCAATCTCTTAAGATGTAAAACTAATTCTTCCACAGATTTAGGATAGAGAGACTTATCATAATCCAAACTCCTTTAGGGTAGATTGAGAGAGTTATGACTAGAAAGTTATGGTTCAAAATTCGTCAAGAAGCTGTGGTATAGCATCTTAACATATTAGTCTGACGCTTTTCTTTCTTTTTCAATACAAATATTCTTCCTATGTCAAATATAATATCAGTTCCATATTCCATAATACTTGAGATACCTCTGACTAGACTACTACCAGAGAATCTGTAGAAACACATGGAATTTGCCTTAAGTCAACTCGTGGAAATTTGTCAACATAGCAAAATCTTTATTTGTAGAACTTTTGGCATAGATAACGGTCGACGACAATAAAAAGCTCAATCTCTAATAGTGTAAAACTAATTCATCCACAGATTTATTTTAGGGTGACTAATCATAGTCCAAACTCCTTTAGGGGACATTGAGGGAGTTATGGTTAGAAAGCTATGGTTGAGATACTTCTGGATAGACTACTACCAAAGAATCTGTAGAAACACATGGAATTATGCCTTAGTCAACTGGTGGAAATTTGTCCACATAGCAAAATCTTTAATTTTAGAACTTTTGGCATAGATAACGGTCGACGAGAATAAAAAACTCAATCTCTAAAAGTGTAAAACCAATTTATCCACAGATTTAGGTAAGAGAGAGACTTCTCATAGTCCAAACTATCTGCAAAATGGCTGCAGTTTAGAATTCTGCAAAAATATCAGTAAATACAATTGAAATTCATTTTTCTATCCTAGCATTTGAAAGTAAGCCGTTTCAGTTGTCATTAGAGAATTGAAAGTTGACGTTTTCTGAGCAACAAGCAGAATTGTCAGTTTTCTGAATTGAGGAATATATATCATTTTTGGTGTTGTAGGAAAAATAGTGTACATAATTCGCTGGAAAGGGTTTTTTGCACTCTCGTGTAATATCCGTGGCTAAATTCATACTCGTGCAAAAAACACCACTCTCCAGGTTCGTAAGTAATATACTATTTCCTCATTATTTTGCAAAAGGAAAATCGAAGTTTCTGAGCATAGAGTAGAAGAAAGCCTTTTCCGCTTGCTTAAAATAAACAAAACAATGGTAGTTGTTATTGTTTTAGGCGACGTAGGATGATGTTACTATTAACTGCTCTTGATCTTCAAATAGATATAAAAATGTAATTTATTTACTCTAATATTTTTTGTCGTAGAAAAATTTTTGTATATATTTCTAGCTATCAACGTCGTTGCCGTTCTCAATAGATGGTCGCGAGAGAGATAGAGAGAGTCTAGTTTCTCTCTCAATCGGCACATCTATTACTTTTCGCTCTTAATACACAAATAACTATTGTTCGAATAGTTGGGTGACACCTTAACGTTATCCTATCCAAGTGCATTTGTTAGATACATGACGTGGAAAGTATTATATAGGGTGATATGTGGCGAACTATGAAGGTGGATAGATCAGAAATTTAAACCAAAAATCTCTATCTCAAAAAAGTTATTAATTAAAAATCTTGGGATTGTTTAATAATTCACCAATCTTAAGCCGGCCCTAACAGTCTGGTTAGACAATAGATTTTGTAAAGCTAAAATAACACGCAACAGATGTTTGTATAACTGTAGCAAAAGATAACAAACACATTGTAAAAAAACTGTAGTAGGAGTACTTATTGAAGGTTCACATGAATGAATTTATTTTCAACACATTTGTTTATATTTTAGAAGAAATTCATTACCTACCTGAATTATGTAATATTTGTCCTAGATTACAATACCAACGTTATTGTTGCATTTTTTGCTAATACCCGGAATATAAATTAGTTTTTATCCAGTTTGTGTACAGTAATATTTGTTATTCCAAAGAACTACTTCACCTTAATAACTATTTTTTCAAATAAAGCTATCTGTATATCGCGAAATCTTGACACTAAAATAAGATAGGAACAATTGAATTTACGTTAACACTGAATTTCGGGAAAATCTAATTAATTTTCAAAATAACAGTTCATATTATTGTTTCTTGATGTAAATACGTAAGAAAACTAAGAATAAAGAAAAAACTCGAAAACAGCAGTAAAGTGTAAAATATCGTTAATTAGTGGGTAATAATAATACAAAACGGTTCGTTTAAATAAAATTATAATAACTAACAAGTTATTCTAGAATCTGTAAGATTGTTAAACAAAAGATTATAAGCAATTTGGTGCTTTCCTTGGAACAATAACGATGCTTACTATGTAACTTTAATAATTTCTATGTTTTGTTTATTTTTGTAAAATTCTTTAGAACAAAATATGATAATGATTAATTAACAAACATTCTAATATTCTGTTATAAAATTGTGACCGTGAACTCGTAAAAGTACAAACACATAAATTTTTTTGCAGTGTCATTCAACCATAATATAATAAATAATAAGTTCCGATTTCTGGAAAACATTCGGTTTTGACCTGTACTTATCAAGAAACATTTTTCCTACTACCTTCCCTCTACCTACCATTTAACGGATATTACTTATCTTTGAATCACCCTGTATAACTAAATATACAAATGTATATTAATAAATAAATTAATATTTTTTATAATTTTGGGTAAACAATTACAGAAAAATATGTTCAACACTCGTATGGTGTTAATTTTCATGCGCTTAGCCGTTTTTAAAGCACTCAGTTAGCGCGTCGTGTTTCAAACGTCGGTCTCGCGTCTGAAAACTCAAACTTAACCTGTAAACTTAAACTGTACTTAAACTGTAACAGCGCACTTGTATGACAGATTGGTCACTTTGGTGGCAACATCTTTTATTTTTTCTCTCCTGTGCCAACTGCTGCTCCTGTGCCCATGCCAACCACAAAAGCTAAGCACACCGTTAGTACTGTCAATATGGTTAAGTATTCGGTTTTGACAATGCATACCAAAAGTCGGTCAAAAACTCGACATCAATAAAACAAAATCACTCATCTGGGAAATCAGTCAACGGAAACCACGTTCAGAAATATTTGAACTTTCAACAAGATCTATTAATTTTATTACCTTTCCAGGAATACATTTGTTTTTTAAAAACTCCTGAAAAATCTTGCCCTAACTTGGAAAGTTATTCAATCATCCTCGTGGTTTCTGCATGTAAGATAAACAACCATTGACCTCGAAGGATTCTTCAATCTGTATGTATTCATTACATTTTGAGGAAATTGGAATTGAAGTAGTAAAAAGGAACAAATCCTCTACACCATCTCAATGAATTAGTTTTTCATTGTTTTTTCAATGCCAAGCGTGCTATTCGCACCCAAAATCTTCCGTCCACTTAAAAATATTTTGGTAAAGAAGGATTCAGCTTTAGTAGCTCAAAATTAGGTAATGATGGATTGAAATAATGAAATGTGGAATTGGTACGTATTGACCTTAAAAAAGTAGAAGAGATTAACCTATACTAGCGCAAGGAGGTAAGGTACCACATTCATGAAGTTAGTTTACTAAATACGTTGACCAACAACGTAGATAGTTCAGTAAGGTCTTATTTACTCTGTACTCCCGCGAGCCATTTTTGAAGTCAGACAGAGTTACAAGGAAAAAAATACTTAAGACTGGCTCTGATGGGGCTTATTAACACAGCGCTCTAGTCAGCCGTATTCCTCATAAGCCACTAAGGATTTTGTATTGTGTTAAACGGGTGTTACTTACCCTCACAAGTGAAACGCTGAATGTAAATAAAGCATGTTAAAGTGGGCTATTAAAAATAGAAGTGGGGGAGTTTCGTTGACTTTGAAAATCATGACAATTTCAGCTCGATTAATAAAATATCTTTTCTGATTTTAACATAAGCGACCAAAACAAACTAGCGAGTATCAAAGTGCTCCTGTACCTCTATGTCAGAATCATGACTATGGCTAAATACATCTCTGAACCATATCGAGATTACGAGAAGATGGGGGAAATTTTTATGCTTTGCAAAATCAGTCGTGGTAAGAATAAATTTGAAACTAGTCTCGCTACAATTCTCTCTTCAACTCCCCACTGGAATTGCCAGCAGAGCGTTTACATTCATAAAAAACATACTAGAGTGCGAGCTCAGCTATATGTACCTATTCATTAAATAAGTCGTGGCAGACACATCCTACCCCAGCACAAGAAAATATTAACCCGAACAGACCTATATAACATTAATGGACTAATTAAGAGGAGCTAAGAAGCCCTAGATTGGGAGCGGAGAAGCATTTTTCAATGGCAACCTATCTCCGCACAAGAACATCAACTGGGATAAACCCATACAACGTTATTGGGCTGATTACCTTTCAGTCACACCTTATCTCCGCACAGGACAAACCATACAAGGTAGACCTAGACAAACGTTATCGTTCCGTACTATATATACTAGAACTGTATAGTTGTCCCTTTTAGGAAGAACCTTTGCAACTACATATGTATGTATGAGTTTATAAGGATGTCTTTATATAAGAATGTCTGTCGCTGCGTTTAGCTTTGAAGGCGTGTCCCAAATTGCATGTTCACGTCTCTGATCAAGAATTTAACTACGCTTCAAACTAATAGGGTTCTAAGACTCTTTGTCTAGCTTGGCAATTACGGATACCCATTTTATATATTGTCCAAGATTTCTAGACAAAAGATAAATAGATTGATAAGGAACCTCACATACTTAGTTATTTATTTGTAGTGCAAAGCTTTAATGTTGACGGAAGTCAGTGTTTTAATCCCTACACCCTCTAACAGCTCAATGGGAACCAAAAAAATTTAGAGAACATTATCAGGTGAACAGTTTGAAGCGAAACATCAAACGTCAATCAATCATAGCATTTCTTCTTATATGCCGAAACGTTGCTAACCAATTCCAACGAGTTTTACACTTGTCTATGATAGCATAGCTAATGTCTATGTTGTGCAATTTTTGATCTGCCCAGAAATTGCTTGTCGTTTTGTTCCAATCCTAATATGGATACTTATTAATTGTCTATTAACCTAGGTGGTCATGTCCTTGATCTTTATCTTTTGTGCTTAGTAATTGTGTGTTTGATTATCATAAATGGCTATTTCATAAAAATGCGAGAAGAGGTGAAAAATAAAAGTGAAGAGTTACTATTGAGCATTCCCCGACTATCAGCTGATCATATCCGGGTGCTACATGTAGTATTACAGGCTGCAAGTGCTGTTGGTCCACAATTCTAGAGCGTTTTGGGATATGCAAGGGAGCAAGGCAACATGAAGATATGAAAGTCGGAAAAATTATGGCGAACGCCAATCCAATTCGGCCCAGAAAACATTGGAGGAACCCTTCAAAACAACTCAGCTAGGAGTTCGACCTTATTCTTGAACTATTAGGTGTGTCTGTGTCATCATCTCAAATTTTCCTGATTTAGTCTAATTGCTGACTGATTTGAAAACCTTTTGCTTACTCTTCAGAAAGGATCTATCCAACTGGCGGAAATTAGTGCGCGATGAAAAGCATCTTATGGCATCGTATAGATACACTTTTACATAAATTAACTGAAATATGGTCTACTAGAAGTAATTAAATTCTAGCGGTATCTACAGATTGAAGTGTATATAAAAACACAAATGAAACAGGATTTGAAGATCTGAAAATCGTTTATTTTAGTTTAAAAATAGAATATTGCCCCCCCCCCCCCTTTAGGGCTTGCAATATCTTTTTACTGAAGTTTCAAGTTGATGGGAATAAACATGTACATTCTAACCATAGTGTAATAGTATTTAGTAAATAAGTGTAAATAGTGCCAAAGTGTAATTCTACAAAATTATAATCTAAAAAAAATTGCCGCGCCCCCAAAGGGGGCGCGCCTCTTAATTTACGCACCCCTAGGCTATACATATGCAAGGAAATGCAAATATGTTCTAAAAAGTTATTTTCTAAAATTTGAAATCATTTATTGACAAGTAAAATGTTTATTTTCTCACTAGTGTTGAAAATTTACGTATCAAGGTTTTAAAGACGATAGTCACAACAAATAAAAAAAAAATAGAGATCTTCTCAAGCCTCAGGAGAGGTTAAAAAAGATTTAAATGGCTTTCCGCAACATTTCCTAATTTCTTAACACGCTTTTCACATTCAAGGCGCAAATCTTTCAATGTACGGTGGTGCAAAAATATAAAAGCTCGACGGAGTGTGTGTGCGTATGCGTTTAGGGAAAACGCGCAATTAGTAAAGTCCGCGAACGTCGTTCAAGGAATCACTTACCGGGAGTTCAAACGGGCCGCATGATGCATGCGACGATCCTTGACTTACCGGCTGTGCTTACACGGACCGAGAATCCATCATTTTCAACTTTTTCTCTCTTTTTTCTAGTGATACATTTTATACAGACGTCCAAACGATTCATGCGTGTTTGCAATAATTAAATTTTAGATCGCTGAAGAATCATTCTAGAAAATATGATAAATCTGAAAGAAGCCTTTTTTGGACATTTTGGAAGAATAGCTATCTAGATTCACCAGATCAAAAGGCCTAAAAGGCCTTGGTTTTCAAATATCGAATCATTCTTCTGCCAAAAAAATATTAAAATAAATCGAACTTTGTCATATTAGTAATTAATTCTATCGCTCGTACGTTCCCTCTTTTTTCCGCTGAATATAATTTATCTCCAGAAACAATTTTTCTTCGTTTATCGCGTCAAAATCTCATATGTAGTTGTGCATGGGCGACTGTACAAAGCATCGTTTGAGTCTAGCGACTATTTCTATTTCTGCTAATTGCTGAAGGCGTCTGTGTCGGAATGTTCACGATGAGAAATGACTGTGGACTGACTGATTGCCATGGAGATCCCTCCTCCTCTTTACTCCTCGCTTTTCGAATTTACCAAACGCTCAGCCACTACTCAACTACGACATGTACACACATCACATTCTATGTGCAATAAAGTTGTATTTGGTGATCGATCGAAGTTTCTCGAAGAAAACAAAATGGCCGATTTCATTACTAGAATTGGAAATCTTGCGGCGATTATAAATAAAAGAAAAGCCCGAAAAGATTGATGTTTCGTGAAACAGAAAAAATTTTTAAGAAGATTAATAACAATAAGAAAAAACGGCTCCCTCGGAAATAATATTTCATCTGGCTGCGATTCCAACGCTACATTTATTTGACAAACAGTACATTCATCTACGCATGTTTATTTTAAACAGACTAATTTCTCTGTCCCGTGAATTGGAATAAGCAATTTTAAACGATGATTCTGTGACGGATAACGTGACGCCCAGAATCTATTATGTTGTTTGGTGCAATTTCTCTTTGCATTAGGATTTGGAACATGAGAGATGGATATTAATATGGACATTATACAGGATGCCAGTTGGGTTTCTGCATTTTGTAATAATCACTCTAGCTTTTCCTATTTTAAGATGTTTTGTGGTACTTAGATTCATTCTATTTTCACAACTAAATATAATTCGTTCAATTTGGACGAATATCTGGTCTTTGTGTATTAATTCTTCTAATTTAAATTGAAAAGACGTATTGGTTAATACAAATCAGTAAAAGAAATGGAATTTGTAAAATTTGTGGATTCTTGAGTAAATAATGACAACCGTATCAACTCTTTTCACTACTTATAGTAACACCTGGTTATATAAAGGGTATATAGAAGTATTGAAAGTATATAAGAAAGTTTACAGGTTTATTAGCTTTATAAGATTACTGTAGGCTCTAGGTATATAATGAAGTGATGTAAATATCCATAGTATGGAATTACAAATTTATATAAGAGTTGCTATTACTGCATTATAAAACTAATATTTGTGAAGTTAAATAATGGTATTGTTAATTACTGTTATGAATACTAAGAGCTAATAATATTTCTATATTATATAAGCTTAATTATCTGTTGAATGCTTGAATGTAATTTAAATATGGATAGTGGTTTATAAAACCTGTTAAGGATGGGAGCTTTTTCGCTTCCTATCATTTGGTTGTTTATATGGAGATATGCCAAAAGACAAAAAGTTACGGAAGAAAAAATTAGAATGAAACCAAATTATGAAGTGAGAAAAGTTTTCTCTGCAGAACAAGAAAAATGCCTTGCTGATTACATTGTCAAATGTATTATGGTCGCAAATGTTTTATGGTCTTTCAATTTTAGAATGCAGAAAGGTAGCATTCGAAATGGCTATAGCAAATAATGTGCCCATACCTAATAATTGGAAAGTAAACAAATTTGCAGGAGAGAAATGGATGCGGTGCTTTATGAATAGACAGCCAAATTTATATCTAAGGACACCTGAAGGTCGCAGCCTTTCAAGGGCCACGTCTTTTAAAGGACATAACGTGAACACCTTCTTCGATAAACTGGCAGAAGTATATGCAAGAGATCCACGGTTTCAATATGGCACACGGGTTTTCAATTTAGATGGAACCGCCACGGTTACTGTTCAGAAGCCTATAAAAGTTATTGCTGAAAGGGAGCTCGACAAGTGTACAACAAGTGCTGAGAAAGGAACCCTAGTTACAACCTGTTGCATAATAAGCGCAGCAGGGAATTGGCTTCCTCCGGCAATGGTGTTTCTCAGGATTCACTTTAAGCAACATATGCTTCATGGGGCTCCTCCAGCAACATTGGGTTTGGCATCGAAATCTGAGTGGATGACTTCCAAGCTGTTTACCGAAGTTTTAAAACATTTCATTCGACACAGTAACTGGTCCAAGGAAAACTACTGATTCCATTGACTATTCCTTATGGAAAGTGACTAAAAATATCAAGTGACCACAAAGAATTAACGCAGCTATTAGAAAGCAATATGGAAAAAGAAGCGACTACGAAACAGCCAACACATTTGCGGAATATCTTAGCAATGTGTTCAAACCGTTTTACATGGAAAGAAGCTTCTCTTTATTAACGGTTGAATGAGAAATCTGACATCGACCACTCCGATTCCGTTCTACTTATATTCTCTAAAGTGTTTCAGAAGCTCTTGTTGTTCAGGCGAAAGCCATACTAAAAAAAATCTAATCCTCAATAGCTCGTCAATTTAGATTCAGTCACAAGCATTACTTCAAGTTGTAAAAACAATTAGCAAGGATCCTGAAAACAAGAGTTACTGTTTCGCGACATTCCTTGAAGTGTCTCAACCCTTTTGAAACAGGTTTGGCCTGCTAGTTTGATCTCAAAAACAAAATCTAGCGCTGCAAATATCTCAACTACTGAAATCCTATTCTAAACGTAGGCACTTGCTGGTCAATTATGGCGAGGCTTATATACAATCATTTCCAGTTCAATCTGGCGTTTCGCAAAGAAGTATCTTTGGATCCATCTTAGATGATACTGTTTTAATGGCTTCTCACAAGGATCCCAATCTACCATCTTGGTTTCTTTAGAAACACATCTGGATAAGGTTCGGCATTGGCTTAAAATATGGTGTGTTAAAACCTATAACACCAAATTCACCCACCTCCCATTCACCTCTTTTTGCAAAACGAGGAAGTAAGGTATCTACGCCGTCATCTAGACAGGCCCCTGACGTGGACCAAACATTGGTCAAAAATCCTAGCTAACAATTGAGAATAGATTATCACCTTATAAAGCAATAATAAAACCTGTGTGAACGATTTTATGACGTCCAAAGCTGTAGTTCGGACGGTGACTCGAATATTATGAAGCGTCAACATTTCTAATCTAAGACACTGGAAGTCATCTGCGACATACAGTTGCGATCATTCGCTAAGTAACGATGAAAGATTCATGACAGTTCATGAATTAGGTCGAATATTACATCGTACAAAAAACTGAAAAAACCCGTTATCACTATACGTTTATCAGTCCTTAACGAATGCTCGTTACTGTACCTTGGTTTATTTCTAACCATGTCATTCACTGCGACCTACAGATAACTATAGTGAAGAGATAGTTATAGAAGAAATTGCGTCTCAGAGTACACAATACAAAACTAGTTTTAGCATTCACCCAAACACCCATGAGTAGATCTTCTATCAGCTACCACATCGAAGAGACTTGAAGGCTATCACCTTCCGATCTACCACACTAATGGATGTCAATAAAAAAGCAATCTCTAATTGAGCCCAGCAAGATACATTCAGTAAATATCCTCCCATGAATAAACTTCTCTCATTATTAAACCCTTAAATAAAAGATACATGCTATGAAATAGTCTATGGAGAATAACATCAAGGTGTACATATATAGGCTAACTGGAAATAAAAAATAGAAAATGTTTAAAGAGAATGATAATGACGATTAATCGATTTATGAGTCTCGCTTTAATTCTTTCCAATTGCTTGTGCCAGCCAATAAAGAGACGGATATGATCATAAGAGCGATCGAGAGAAAGCCTGGTGGTTCGGTGTGTCAAACGATCTCAAATTAATTGCAGAAAGAAAAACTCGGCACTAACTAAACCTTGTTAAGGTGATGAGCTCTAGTTGTACGCAAATCACAGTAGACTCGGATTAATTTCTTGCGTCAAAGATAGCTTTCGACAAAATTATCTCAGAAGGTATGGCTCTTAGTCGGATAACTGATTGTTTATCATCTAGTCGTCAGGGGAGCTTAGACAATAACCCGTTTTGCTTTCTTTAACTTTAAATACTGAAGATACTGAAACTCAAATATTTTGGGACTTCTCCAATAATAAAACCTTCAGACCATTACATTCACCATGTTCGAAATTATGAAAATTTCAAATCTGAAACTTGGAAATGCTAGATTCAGAAATTTTGTTCTTTGAATTTATGAACTTTGCGTAGCTGTGAAGTCCGAATACTAAAAGGTTTCAATAGTTATAATATTCAAACACTGAAACTGAGAATTTCCAAAACTATAGCTCTCCATAAATCTAAAATCGAAGAACGTCTGATATCTGAGTTATCGTGTTCGAAATTCAGCAAACTGGAGTCGTTAAAATCTTAAGATTCAACAACTCTAAAAATTTATGCCTTTCTTCACAAGGGAATACCAAAATTCTCTTAAATCGAAAACTATGAGAAAACTAGTACAAGGATAAATTTATATGGTCCATATACTAAGAGTTGTCACAGTGACTCTACTTTATGACTAGCAACTCTTGTGAAGGCTGAAAGTGGAGTATATCGATCTGTAACCCCCATTGGTCTCCAAAAGTCAGACTAATAAATTTTTCAACAAACGATGAGTAAGATGTCATTCGAACCTTTGTGCCATAAATTCAACTAGAATTTTAAAAAAGTAGACACCCCACCAGTGGCGTAACTACCGCCCCCGCAGACCCTTCGGCGCGGGGGGGCGCAACCCTCCGAAGGGCGCCGTCTGCTTTTGTGAAACTTTAGTTCGTTGGGAATAGAAATCTTAAAACAAACATTGGAGGTAAAAAACATTCTATGGGCTATTCTACGGTAACGAATCAAAATTAATTATTGAATATTTTATTTTAACAAAAGTTACCTGCTATAATTGTATATAGGGTGACTGATCTTTCATTGTCCAGGTTATATCTGCTGAAGTATTAAAGGTAGAGGAAAGAGTTAAATGAGAGACTTGATTAGCATAACCTGATCTATAAAATAGCACAAAAGAATTGTTTTCTTATTTTCCGGAAAAATATCCAACTTTAATGTTTTTAACTGAACGTCCTGTATATTTTTGCGAAATTAAGTTTTATAGTATTTTGTGTCTCAAGAGCAGAAAGTTAGCATTTACAGCCTACAGTTGTTTGATGACCGAGCGAAGCGAGGGCAGCAGGCAACTAAGAACTGCAAATGCTTTTCTGTCCGAGTGACATACAAAAGTTTTTCGCCTACCTGTTTGAAAATTTAAAAAAGAATTCGAAAAATTAAACAGTAACCTAACTTATTAGTAAATTAAAAAGGTATATGTTAGAGGGGATGAGTGTTGTTCTCGAAGCTCAGGTGGTGTATAGCTGAACTCATCGCTTTAAATATCGTTATAGGTGTCTATCATTGTAGTACAATTTATTTAAATCATAATTTCCATTTTATTAATTAAGTAAGTATAGCCATATTTTTAATTATACCTAAACAAAGTTTATAAACAAAATACAATGACAGTACGAAAATAAAAAACAAACAACAAATGAAAATTCAACTTATGATCTAAGAAACCTAGAAAAGTTTGACGTGTTTTTTATATTTTTAGAGGTTAAGTAAAAATATGTTTGAGATTACATTTTCCGCCATAAATAGTCCGGTGTTAAAAGTTTTACGAATAAGTTACCTATGTTTTTAATGTTAAAAACTAATGATTTCATTTTTTGGTTAAAAACTTTTTAGAATAATGTACAGGAGTTGTCAAAGTATGGCAATTTAAAAAACATTTACAATTTTTACAGCATCTCCGGAGATAAATAAATCATGTTTTCATCTATACCTAAACCAAAAAATGAAGAAACTAAACCGGAGTGAATCTAGCAGCTGCAGAGTAGCAGTCGGAGTTGATTGTGAACGAGCCTTGTTCCCAAATTGTCAAATTTAGACAGTTTGAAATAAAAAAATAGACATTGCAATCTGTCAAAGTTTTAAAAGGTGTTTCACAACTCAAATTGTTAATTATTAAACTACTATTGATAAATAACCTTTTGATAGCAAAAGTGTGCACGGCATTAGTTGCTGCTAAAAAGATTTTTTATATTTGCGTGTCCTAATGAAATTTTTTAAAATACTGGAAACGGTAACATTTTATTTTTTAAAGTTGATATAGTGATATAGTGATGTCTAACAGTGGTTAGACAGCTGTTCTTAAGTTAAGTACTCACAGCAGCGGATCCGCAGGAGGATGTCATACGATTGGTCGGATTGAGTCGATTTGACTCAATGTGAGTACTTACCTTTAGAATGTCAAACTTATGTTATTTACGCAGTGAACTCTTATAACTGGAATGCAACGCTTGCGAAACTAGTATTGCAGGCTACATAAATGCGCCGAATAATAATTAGTCTTAATAAGGGCGTAATAGTTTTTACTTTATTATTAACGAAATTGTAAATTTTGATACTGACATCGTAAGGATGCATTGTGTATCTGCAATTAATAGCTCACGATAAACTTAACGTAATAAAATTAAATTTTATAAAATTATACAAATATCTTTACCTTATAAGTTATAATATCCAAAAGATCCAATGAATAATTATTTTGGTTAACAAAAATCATTCATTGCTGAAAATACTATTGCATTTATACCTCATTAATTTCTTTAACAAACAAGGTATTTATTCTATGAAATGAAATATAATTATTCTTATTTCATCCAAGTTTTTAATTCATTAAGTAGCAATTATTTATGTCACAAATATATTAGCATACATTCTACTTTGGATTTATAATAATTTTCAACAGTACGTATAATACACCTGGCAAATTTGAACGAGGTCCTGCTGCTTAGCGGGCGTTGTGTGTATGAGATAAGAATGGGAATTTCTACGTCGCGCGGATTACCTAAAGTTAAGCAAGGTTATTTAAAAAACAAAATTGCATAATTTCTAGTGTTGCCAACTGCTATGCTACTTACCAGAATATCCCTAACAAATTTTATTTAAAACTAAGTAATTTTTTTAATTATTTAATAACGAACTAACGCAAATAGAAAAAAATAGTATAAAGTATTCGTTTCATAACACGTTTTAGCGCACTTGTCCTCATTAGACGGGTGCGCTAAAAACGTGTCTTATGAAACTAATACTTTAATATACTATTTCACAACTCCAATTAATATTTATTAATTGTAGTTTAATAATTAACAATTGGAGTTGTGAAAAACCTTTTAAAACTTTGACAGATTGCAATGTCTATTTTTTTATTTTAAACTATCTAAATTTGACAATTTGGGAGCAAGGCTCGTTCACAATCAACTCCGACTGCTAGTCGGCGGCTGTTAGATTCACTCCGGTTTAGTTTCTTCATTTCTTGGTTTTACTATAGAAGTAGTATAGATGTTATGGATTTGAAATAAGAGAACAGAAAAAAATTTGACATAAAAGGGCTGAAAGCAGGACATTTAGAAAGCACTTTCTAATCAGGTAGGCGAAAAAATATTTCTTTTTACAATGATTACAAGTGGCTTTTTGCTTTTAAATCACACTGTCCACTGATGCATTTTCAAAACGTTATACTGTCCAAAATGTAAGGAGAAACGACAACGAATCCAATTTTCACTGAAATAGAATTTTTTTAACAAGCTTAAGTCGCATTATTGGAATAATAACCCTTGCAAAATGGTTGAAACTCGTGGGCAAGTACATTTTTCAATTAATGTACGTGTATCGATACTTGACAAAGAAAATCTTAAACCTCATTTTCACGATAGAACTGTTACCTAGGACAGAATTTATTATTTTTACAAAACATCAATCTTACACGGCGAAACTTGTAGTTTAACACGACATAGCACCACCTCACAATGGAGCCGGGTCAAAAACGGATCGGTAACAGAGGACCCGTTTTGTGACCTCCTAGGTCACCTGACTTGTCTATTCTTGATCTGATCTGATAATTTTACTTTTTGAACTGTAAGATGTAGTTTGAATGCAAAAAGCCACTTGTGATATATCATTGTAAAGAAAAATTTATTTTGAACTTTATTCTGTAAAAATTTACAGGACTTTCCATTTAAAAAATTAAAGTAAGATATTTTTCCGGAAAATACATTGGCCATGAAAAAACTGTTTTGCGCTATAAAATTATAGATCAGGTTATGCTAAACAAGTATCTCATTAACTTTTTACTCTACTTTTGATATTTTAGCTGATATAACCTGGACAATGAAAATTCACCCACCCTGTATGAGGGGCGCAAACGTAAGTCTCGCATGGGCGCGCAATCTTACGTAGTTACGCTACTGCACCCCACCACACTTATAATTTTCCTAAGTAGTCCAGGAGTCGAGAATAGTATCTGGTATCTGTATTCAGATCCAGAGATTCGACGGAATTAAAGTTCCGTTTGCCGCTATAAAAAGTCTAGCATATGTACGAAGGATTCGCACTACAGTAATCTGAACCATACAATACTGCATTTTTAAACTATGAAGTTAAAGTAGTAATACTTTAAATTCTTCTATATGGGAAACTATCAGGTTCTCAATATCTAATCTTTCAATGGCTGAAATTCCCAATGTTGAAAGACTGAAATTCTGAAGATTTAAAGCTAGACAGGTAAAAACTATAGGCGCAATTCCACTGAGGCAACATTTAAGCAACATGTGGCATGCGACAATGGCATGCTGTACTGAGTCTTTCAACCGAAGCAACATGAAGTGACATAAAGCATGTGTCTTTGTCACATACCACACGTTGATTGTCTTTGTCCGTCACATGCGTCAGCAACGCTAGACAACATGTGGTATGTGACATATCGCCTAGTGTTGCTTCAGTGGAATTGCACCTTAAGATTCTAAAACTGATACTACCGATGACAACCAACTGGTCAACACACAGAGCATTTCGAACCAATCAAAGTCTACCTGGGCAAGTCCATTTTTAGGAGTCGCCTTCTATGTCTAAGCTAATGTCACCACTATTTCGAGCAGCCCTTAGCCCTGAATCTCGAAGATGGAGGAATTATATTTGAACTTTTTTTTTGTTCTGTTAATCAGATGAACATTTTTAGATCTATGCAGTTTGACCCAATCGAGCCAGACCATGTCTTGCGGTGTCCGTTAGCCCAGTAATGGACGCGTAATCTTTATTTTTAAGTAAATAAAAATTAATCAGCCCTAATGGAGCAGAGGCTAACATATTTTCATAGTGGAAAAGAGTTCAAACAGATCTTTGTAGGTGTCAAGTTTGCATAGACATTATCAGTAGCTAAACATAGCTTGTACGTTATATTACTCGGTAATCTTCGATTCTTAATGCTGACCTGAAGAAAACGACTTTGTATTTGTAGGACCCCAAGGAGATTTTATTCGTGTTGCAGGTCATGAACTATTAGTAATGGTCATGAACAAATTGATAACCATCTCTAGTGCTGAAATGTGTGCCCTACAGTCTCACCTATACGAATGATAATTACCAGGCAATTTATTTATTCATGATATTTTATAATATCATGTTATCTATCATTAATCTTACTTGATGTCAGAGTGATGTTGATGTTACGATCATTTTTCGGCGTAGATAGTGCAGTATTGATGATTTCCTGACCCCTAGACCTAGATATTCAAGTACGTAACTGTTGCAAAACATTGCAGAAGTTATAGAAACTTAGGTTAAGTTCTCTTTTACAGGCGACCTTATCATATCTAAAAGCTAGCATCTGGCACAAGTTCGACTATAACTTCGAACTGTCTACTAATTTATTCTATTCCATGTTCAATTCAATGTTCTTGATCCTCCTGTTTTCAATTTTACAGTTTCAATTCCGTTTTGTTGTTTTATTTTTGAAACTCTTCCAAGCAAGACTATGAAAATATTCCAATCAATCGAAGTACTTTTCAGATGCTCTGGCGGAAATTGTTTAAAATGAGGATTTTAAACAATTTCGGCCAAAGCGTCAATATTTGGCGAGGGTCAATACTTGTTCAGTGCTGCTTCCAAACTAAGCGAAATCAAATGTTTTCTTTTTGGCCAAAATTAAACCCAAAGAGATATGTACTTTTCTTCCTAGTTTATTCCTAATTCTTTAGATTGCCTAAAGATTTTGCTTATATACATTATGAATCAGCAACTCGTCATCAACGCAGGTCTGATTTTGAACAAAGTAATTTGAAGTGTTTTTCAGACTTCAAGACCTACTTCGATTCGCTGGAGTTTGTTCATTGTCATTGTAATTGTCAAATTTCTGATTCCAGAAGACAAAGAAGCACGAACTGGTCTAAGGTACGAATTGTAATCTAAGGTAAACTATTTTAATTATTTCACCAGAAATAACCCACTAAGAAATTATGTGTTCTATTGGAAATACTCCAGGATCATATGCTTTTAAATCTTCATTAAATCCATAAAGCAATTTTTAAAATAGGTTATGAACAGTCAGACATCATCATAAAGACAAACATCAATTTTAATGTTATTCCTGCTGTGCTTTTTCTCGTCGTAATATTAAAATCATAGAAGAACAGATCTAGAAGAAAAAATGAATTACCGATTGAAACTGTTCAACCGAACCCTATAGGCTATATACGAGGTTTGTTCTTAAAAAATCGAAATAATCTTAAGAAGAAGGTTGTAAAACAATTACAGCAAACTTTAAAACGCATTAATTGAATTATCTGACACTCACTCAGATTACTTTTGCACTGATTATTCATGTGAACATACATCAAAACAACAATAAAATCTTTTATTGCGGGAACTAATTGAAGAAGCTAATACATAACCATAAAGAATAATAATAAAGTTTATAAAATAAAGCCTTGAGAGGAGTAAATATAGATTGAATAACGAAGATGGCAACCTAAATGTAATAATTAAACATCATTATTATTTAACGTTTACAAAATATCCGTCAAAATGAACTAATCTTAACTACTGTAACAATTGCTATAGTGCCGGTCATTCAAGTGGAGCTTGTTTTCCCAAATCCATTCGACATTCTATTGTGGCATGTATAAATTTTGACATTCTTTGTTAAGAATTTATAAGCTTGCAGCTTTTCCCCTGACTTTTTATACATAGAAAGATGATACTAACAAAATGGCGGCTACAAGAGAACCCTCTCTGGGGATGAAAGTAGAGTCGGAGTAATTGGACCGCATCCTCGAGGGGGAGAGTGATTTATTTTATTTGAAGATGTGGGTGGGTGGATTTAAAAAGGCGTGCTCGCGGATATACGGCGAGCAGCTCGTATTGATTTTAATAACCCAAGAAATATTTTTACTAGGTTGAACGAGTTCTGAAAGAGCGAACGAATTCTTCCAGAAGGGAAAAATCATCCTCGTTCCTTTTATTACACTAATTTTAATTTTTTCTGGGTTTGTTAAAAAAACATCTCTCTAAGCAATTTCTGGTCTGGATTGGTGGAAAACGCGAACCTCAGCGTTTACTCACTTAAAGGAAAATTGCTGAATGCAGGACATAGAAGAGCTGCGTAAATACACCCAGTTCTAATTTGATGAAGGAGCGAAGCGAACGGGCAAACCAACATTTCAAAGTGCAAATTCAGCTTTTTTCATTGATAAACAATCGCTCCATCCATCCGAAAGCCCGCTAGCGGTAAAAACTGGGCCTATTAAAATCTTTCAGTCGACTGAGGTTGTTTGTCTTGGGCCTCGTTACTGCCTCCCTAGCCCTGAGGCTTTACGATTACTCGCGTAACTTCAATATTTCAACAAGAAAGCTTCCAACTAGACGTTTATACGATTGGTTTAAAGAACATAAAATAGATTTCTAATAAATATTAATAAATAATAAACTAAATAATCCTACCTGCAGAACTCTTTTGGGTAGTCCAGTCTTTTGTGAAAGCTGCTTCAGGTCCTTGGCATCAGGATTGTGGTTAATGGAAAAGTAGGACTTCATCGTTCTTAATTGGTGATGTTTAAAGGACGTCCTCATCCTTTTCGTCCTTTGATTCGATCCTGGCATTCCGGGTGTACCAGGTGATCGTCCGAAGGACATGTCCAAGTAATCTGAATTTAAATCTGTAAATAAGTAACGACGACTTCTTTTAATAGACACAAAATGAAAAACTGTTAATAGCATAACGTTATGTTTCTCATTTCGTGATGATTTATTGCGAACGATTGCTTTGCAACGAGATCGCCTTTATTAAAATTTATAAGAAATTATGGAATTAATTATATCGAAAGCATCCACCTTGAAGGAAACCTTTTATGAAATGAAAAATCAAATAAGGACAATGCAACACGACCATCGCCTTTTATATAAATATAATATGCACAGCTGCTATAAACCATAAATAATTCATAAAATTAATGTTTTATTAATTTAGTTTATCCTTCGTCGTCTCCCGGCTTTCATGTTGTCTATCTAAAATCAAACGCATATCATTGACTATGCTGATTGTGGGTATTTTATAGACTCGTTTCGAAAACAATTCGTTTTTCGTTAACAACCATTAGAAAGGAAGCCAAGCGTAAAATGTATAATTTATAATTATTAATAAGTGATTTTCGAACGAATTACTAAAAATAAGTAGAATATTCTTTATTGGTATGTATTGGATGATTATATAAAACAGTACGGGTCCCGGTGTAAATCCTTGTGGGACGCCGATTTTTTCAAATTAATCCATTTCAGTATAATATTAATATTCTTAACTAAATATGACTCTAGTAATTTCTGTCTAGGAATATCTCAGCGGAAACTAATAAGTCTGTTGGATATATTGATACAGATAGAATCCTTTACGGTTCGTTATAACTGAAAAAGTATTAATAAATTCGGAAAAACAAACTCGTCTAAATAAAAGACAGTACTTAAGTTTTCACGACCATCTCTAATCTTGTAATAACCCTCTTTCAGTGTTGTAGACATCTGTTCTACTTATTTTTCTAAATGCCCTTGCTAACTTTTCTAAAATATAGTAAACAAATGCAGTTGGGATGTAATTTGTTTTAATATTTACCGCACGCGTCTCAAAATCAAGAGGTTGATTATACGTATTAATATCACACTCAAAAATTAGCCCCCGTGAACAATTTTTAGAGTACTTGGTAAAGATTTTCGAGTTAAAATTTGGAATAGAAAATTTTTTTTCATTATATACATATAACAAAAATTATCTTCACTACCGAAACCTATTTTCTCTCTATAAGTCTATATCATTAATTAACTCTATATAGATTAAATATTTAATCTAATAGTGATAGAATAAATAAAACGAATTGGCACCAACATACACTTGACAGTGTACTTGAGAAGAGAACCTTGTGCGCAATAACGACACTAAAAAAAAATGGCGACAATCAGCTGTCTGTTGACATTGATTAGTTATAACTGTTGAAACTATGCAATTTCAAAAGTTACTACAATTGGTGGAGTTTCAAAATTTTACAAATCTTTAAATAACTTAAAGTAGCTGTACAATTTAAAACATAATGAACAACTAAGAAAATTTAGATATCAAATTATATTGACTAGACCAGAAAAACAGGTATCTATACATAAACAATACTACCTACATTAAGTTCAGATTTGTAAAATTTTGAACTTCCCGCTAATTTGAATAACATTTCAAATTGCAAAGTTTTAAGAGTTATAACTAGACACCTGCTAGTGAATATGTTCACGCCTTTTTACTGTTGTGAATGTAAAACTTCGTTTGTTTTAATAATTAACACATATAAGGTAACTTAAAACAATTTTACATTTTATTCATACATGTATTATTTTATAATTTTAGTAATGACTGTTACTTACGAGGAGTGAGACGGGATCACTTGGAAACTTATAAGACATGTTCAATAGTAAACTATTTAATATTGATATCCAACGGAGTTGTACTTTTTCAATAATAAATATTCAATGTTTTATTTCCAAACCATATATATATTTCTACATTTTTGAAACAATTGGTGCCTATGGTGTTCTTAATAAAAAACTGAATCAAATGAATTGGTTCCTGAAACAAGGAGAATTGCGAATTCATTATCTTGTTTCTACTTTAAGATGTTTTATCCAAAGACGAACATATGTAGATACAGCTTTAAGTAAGTAAAGCCAATTGAGTCTACCTATGTATTCATATGACTTTTTCCACTCTTCCAGGTCATCCAAGTACATTTTTCCATACGTACACAATAACGTGAAGAGATGAATATTTAATACAACTACATCATCATGGTATAATGACGCCTTGTAGTTGCACCTTAGGTTTAGGCTGGATCTCTCTTGAGTCTTATAAGCAGCTGATAATAAACTTAAAAAGTAGTTTTGTCCAATCCCTTTGATACGTTTAGAAATCTACGCTATATTTTGACACATTCAGGCGAGAGACCACCCACTTATCGCAATGCAGATACTGCCGCACTATGGAGTATAAGTCAATATATGTCCCGAAAGATGAACGATATTGTGGGTATGGATTTCATACCCCTTTCACGCTGTGCGTCAAACTGATGTTCAGTTATAGGCTAGCGAAAAGCAACCAAATGGTCTTAGTTAAAACTGATAGCATAGATATAGATAGAAGCCAGTATGGGGTAACTTAACTACTACTGTTCTAAATTTATTCGAAGGTCTTATAGTTATGTCTTATAATATGTCTTATGCAATAAATTTACTTGCATTTATAAAAAAACGTTGAAATAGTCATTCTCTAAAAGTTGCCTATCATAAACAAGTATTTATGGTATTCCTAATATAACATTCTAATGATAATCTTTTACATATAATAATCTTATTGCTTAGGCATCCATAGAGTGTACAACAGAAGTACAAATCTTAGGCGACTCTATTTCCCATTAGATCATTGGCTATCAAATTTGGTATCAAAAGGTTTCTGGTTCTCTTTACATCTCAAATCTAAAATTCATATACGGAAGCTTTAGAAACCTGTTTTAGTATAGTCTTATTAGGTGTACACTAAGCAAATCACCCCTTTATTGCTACACTTAACGTTGCCACAACAAAGGTGCTACAGTAAAAGCGTCACAACAAGTATGCCAAACCAAAGGTGCTACATTTGAAGCTGCCAACGTCAAAATGTGCCAAATGCAAGGTCAAAACTGTGTTTTCACTGCGCTGCTCAGAAAACCTCATGCGTCACTTACTACAAATACAATCTATTGAGCACGACGTGTGCGTACCAGAGCAAGTTTTTATCGGATTATGGAAATTCCAGGGCTTTATCTGTTGAAACAAAGACTAAACGAGGAACCACGAAGCGAACCATTTTTGTTTGCTGCTCAAATTTTATCAGTTGGTTAGGTTCGGTTATGTTAATATTAACATTGAAATACTTTGGTGCTTATTTATTGTGGCACATTTTGATGTTGGTACCTTTAAATGTTGCACCTTCGTTTTTCCCTTATCGCGTTTGGTTTGGCATCCTTGTTGTGGCGTCTTTGTTGTAGCGCAATTGTTATGGCACCTTTACTGTAGGATCCTTAAATGTAGCGGCTATTGGATGGTATCACACTACATACACGACTATACATATTTCCATCCACTAATTAGTGTCCCAAAATCCGAAGAAACCATTTGCTCTTAAATTTGGCCGTGACTAATAATTACTGACTGAATTCTGCTTCTTTGTCCGTCCAAGATCTAAACGATCAAGAATTAACTAAGTTTAAGTTCCAACATTTCTAGTTTTTTAAGTTCTAAAACAAACGAAGTTTAGAAACCTCCTTTTTTAATCATCTTACTAGACACACACAAAATAGGTAGTCCTTCATTTATACACGAAGGGCCTTAGAGAACCTCTGGTTATGACCAGAAATTAGAAAATATTCTGCTTCATTTCACATGTAAGATCTAAAAGAGGAGATAACTTTAAATTAGCTCAATTTTAGCTTATCATTTCCAATTTTTAAAGATTTAATATAAAAGTTTAAGAATGCAGATTTCAAAGTTGTTTGAAGTTTTAATTTTTCGTGATTAAACTGCTTTCTGTTAATTTTTTACAGCCTCATATGTAGTTTCGAATTTTATGGTTTCAGAATTTCTAGGCATTGAAAATTTTAGTTTCTACAGCGAGTCCTAAGTTATTCCAAGTACCAAATTTCTATAATTTATATATTTTTGAGTTGTAAACTTGAAGCATGATTTTAGAGATTTTAAATAACTGTTTAAGGGATCCAGACAATTCGAATTTCAACGTGTTAAATTTTGAAAGATTTACAAATGTAAATAATCAACAAAATGTAAAAGCTTTAAGTTAATGTTCATAAAGCTTAAAGTTTTCATCATTTCAAATACTACAAGTTTCAAAATTTCGGAATTTTAATATTTAAAGTTTTCGTTAGAATTTCAGTAAGTATATCAAACTCTGAGTTCTAGAATATGAAAATGTGGGTTAGAGCTTAAAAACCAAGAGATATTCTGAGATCTTTGGGAGGTACAATGTATGTAGAGTTCGAGAAACTTTAAGTTTTACTTCTGAACATTTAGAAGTTTTAGGGCTCTAAAGTCAATATTTCATAAATTGCACTATTCAAGATTGCCAATACAGATACTAATTGTTACGTTCTATAAATTTATAGTTTCCTATCTTCAAGTTGCTAGCTTTTCAGCTTTACAATCTTTTTCGTGCTTTCAAACTTTCTGTATTTGCAAATTAAAATAACGAAGTTTCGTATATTGCAACCTTTTGAGCTTCAACGCGGAAAAACTATAAAAAATTCATAGGCGTCCTAGTTTAGCTTAGACTCTCATTTTCGAAGATTTTAGAGAATTTTAGATACCTTTAGAGTAGAGAATTTCAGGATTTAAATTTACAGAATGAATATGCACCGAACATTGTATAGTTTCCAATTTTTGCAAGCTCTGCAATTTACACTTTTTTAAAACGGAAACAGTTTTAACGAGGCAAAAAGTTTAGAGTGCACTGGTTCAAAATTTCAGATTTCTGTAGTTTGAGAAGTTTTAAACATTTTGCAGGTGTCAAACAAAACCTGTTTAGGCAAGCAGCTTCTTATGACCTCTATGAGTCAAACATTGCCTACACGTAGAAGGGTAACTTATTCAGGTTTGAGAACCGCATAGGTATGGCTCAATTCAAGTTAAGATTCAACTTTTCTAATTTTTCAAGTATTAAATGGTTCCTATGGAACTTATTTAGATAATGGAACTATCTACAAGTTTAAATATTTATTACTAAAAAGCAAAGTCTAAGCTTGTAAATATGTCAGCGTTTCTATCCCAAATATTGATACGAAATGTAAATATTCAGGGTAACTACTTGGACAAGTGGTACAGTAAAAAAAATCTTACATCCTTAATACAAAAATCCCTATATGAAGGCTCCTTCAAATGTTCATATCCTCAATCAGCAAAATCCTGCTATTGTGACATAGTATTCGGCTCCATTCATCAAATACCTCCAATAAAACAACTTTAATGTAAAATAATGGACACATGCGAAGATTTAACTTTAAGTGCTTTATTTACTCCGCTCCTCATGCCTCCGACACCTCACACCCCTCAAGTTTCGTTGGAAATTTTTTCAAAAATCACCTAAATGTAGGATATTAGAGTCTAATACAGCACGAAACTCTAATAAACAACTTTAAGTTTTCTACTCATTTCACCATGGCTCAACCTTCCTTCCCCTTAGTGGAAATTGATCCTAATGTAGTCCTAATGTGACATATCAGTTGATTCAAAATCACCACAGAAGTCTAACGATGCCCTCCGTCCAAAAAGAAAGTTAAAAAGCCATTGTGCATATGGCATATCAATCGAATCCGTTTCATGTCACACCAGTTGCCGCCAGCTGATTTCAAAGTTCTCGAGGGACTTGTATGTACCGTGGTTTTGCGCTGTAACTAAGGCTAAGTGTATTGGCGGTGAAAGTATGGGGAGGAAAGATGGGCTTAAGATTATTTTATTGCAGTTCTATGGTGAGTCGGAGTAAAATAGTTTGTCACGTTAGGGAATTTTTGCAGAGTTCAACGCGCCTGGTAACTGAAGGTAACTGAAGCTAAGCGGAGCTAATTTTGAAAAATTCTTACTAGTGCGCTACTTGCGCAGGTAGTTACTTTAATTATTTATGTTTTGTGCCAATACTCGGGAAATAACTCCAGCATGTTGTGAATCACTATAAAGCTTAGACTTTATAGCTTTTCGACAATAAATAAGGTAGTTAATTTAAACATATCGTGGGTATCAGATCAGAGGGGCGTATCCGCCAAATTGGTGATCTTCCATTTATTAGGTCGTATTGATTTCTGGTATCGACCTGCGTGTTGTTACATACGGGCGTATGTTTTGTAAGGTATTAATCTGGCCTTACAAAACATTCGCCCGTTTGTGTCAACACGCAGGTCGATATCAGAAATCAATACGACATAAAAATTGAAGATCAAAATTTTGGCGGATACGCCCCTCTGATCTGATGCCCTCGATATAGGTTATTGTCATAGCTAAGTGCATTTTATTAAATTGAGAACTTTTTTCTACTTGAAATATTGGAAAAAATAATAGTTTTGTTAGGTCCCTGCTCGATTGTGCACTACTTTTTAGATCAAAGCTATACAATTCCGAAATCTATTAAACTGAAGTTAACTTTCGACTGGCCTTGGCCACGTAAAGCTGTTTACCAAAGCAGGTCTTTTACGTTTTTTATCGTTTTAATCATTTTTATTTTTGCTAAAAATTTAAAACCATTACAGGTAACTAAGTATACAATATGCACGGACTCAAAGTTTAAGAGCTTGAGCGTTTCATAGTTTCAATTTATAAAGTTTTAAGGCATGAACGTTTTAGAATTCGAAAGTATCATAGATTCTAAGCCTCAAACTGTTAAAAGTCACAGATATCTTTAAAAGGGAACAAGCTACAAGATAGATATTGTTCCGTGATAACAATAGTTACTAGATGAAAATTGGTAAGAAGAGTACTACTGAGTATCGGTATCGGTCTAGACTTTGGTGAAACTGAACTTTGACCGGGGACTTGGGGGACAGTGATTTTTTAATTTATCTCAGAGAGCCAAAAAACGTACACGAACAGAAAAACTGCAGAAAAGAAATTCTAGGAAAAAAAGATCTTTTATCGACGGCGACTATCGGACGTTAGACAAAACACTCAGAAGTCTATTAGAAACAGCTCCTTACAACCATCATGAAGAATAAAGACCAAATGGCCACGAAAATCTAAGTAATGGACGATGAAAAGTTGAAAAAAAAAGAGATATTCTTAGACGAGAGTAGCTTTTCGCCCAGATCATCAATTGGTACGAAGATCTAATCAAAGACTTCTGACTATTACATATTTAGCACTCTATAAAACATTTTGTGAAGTAAATATTTTGAGATTGTTTTTTTGGTGGTTCCTTTTTATGACTAAGAATACTAGTACCGATCGAAGGCATAATGAACAGCGAAAAATACATCGAATTATTGAAGGACCGCATGCTGATAATCAGATATAGCAACAAGATTTGGCACCCTGCCACACAACAAAGGAAGTTAAGACATTTTTCGATGACAACGTTGTAGATTGCTTAGATTCGAACGAAAACTCGCCAGATCCCAACCCAATAGAGAATTTGTGGTCGATTTAGAAAAATTAACCGTATTAGCTTGTAGAGGAAGTAACGTAAGGAACGTGTAGTTCCGAGATAAGACAATCATTCAAAACTGCAAAGTATTCGTCGAATCTAGTGCCAAACTGAATGAATAAGTAAATAAAAGCCGAACGTGGATATCACACATTTCTTTCTCATCAAATTGTTTGAAAGTCACATTAATTTGGACCAGGGTGTGTTTGTGAGGTAGAATTTGTACAAGTTATATAAATACAGCAGTGAGCTACCGCCGCAAGCGAACCTGAAGATTGTGCTATCTCAACTATATATTATTATTTTTATAATAGAGCAGACATGTTGCAAAAATGGTTTGGAAATGATTATTAATATTCTGAGATGTTTTTGTTTAAATTTATAATTGATTTTTAATAAAAGACCCAGCGGGTAAACCAAAATCGTTTTTGCGTTATTTCTAAAATTAGAAAGATTCAAAACTGTTTTTAACAAAACCAACGAAGGTTGTTCTTTGAAACTAAACGCCACTGTTATATGGATGTTTGTATGTGTTTGTGTGTTTATAGAAAACAGAAGACAATACCGAATAAAAAGGCAAACACAAAGGCGGGTTTTAAATGGTTGGGTGGAACAAGTAGAAGTGGGCGCTACGGCTACTACTTCGCGATATTTTCTGTCGATAAATACTAGTCAATAAATCCAGCGTTGACAAACACATAACCTCAATTTTCAATAGACGATATATACTATACACAGAGATCGAAATCGCAAAATTTATAATATAACATCCGATCTGTCCACTTTTCCCAACACAACAGATTCACACAATAAAATTCCCATGAGAATACTTTGATTAATCACAAAGATCTATAAATGTTGAATTATACAATAATAACAATTTTGTACCTTGCACATTTTGTCCCATAAAAACGACAATAAAATGTGTCAGGAAAATTATATGAGACATCAGTAATACCTACAAGTGCAATTAATGTTGTATTAGCTTCATTTGCACCATAAATTAGCATTCTTGCTTTAACGATCCCGGTTTTGCCTGCATCATTGGATAGTCAATTGTTTCTACACAGTTTAGATTTACCGGATCGTCTTAAAAGTAAATTTTTCCCTTGACTTATTGCAAGATGATTCGAGACGAATCGGAGACTAATTACTTACTAGTGTTTAGTACCAACTTAAGACCTTGCAAAATCGACGATTGCGTTTGAGAATTTTTCATTTTTAGCACAACTCTTATTTTAAAACTAATGGCGCTTGCTGCAAAAACCATCTCTCTATAAATAAGTGTACAATACAAATATCAAATATAATAAATCGTTATTACGCCGTTTTAATACGGCAACAGCAGCGTCCCCTCTCGACTAGCACTACAACAAAAAAAGGAACGAATAAAAAACATATGAACGTCAAAATGGCCTCTGTAACATCGTGCAATATGGTGCGCCATAATCCGCTCCCGGCAATCGGCTTAGCGAAAGCGGATTGCACTGAGCTTTGGCAGACGCAAGCCACGAAGATCTACTGTCATGTGGCACAATTAATTTGCCGTCAATCCGATCAGGCCTTGTTCAAACAGCTAATCCATGTTTGTGTCACTCTATAGAAATCTCTACATGACAAAAGTTTAGATGTTTAATTAACGTTGTGTTTTACATGTTTGTCCTTTTGTTTGATTTATTATTAAATGGATTTTGCTGTTTTAAATGATCTATCCTTCTATTCGATTTTAATCGCCAGGGAAAAATATTGGAACGGAGAAAATTTATAGTTTAAATTGGTTTCATTTGTAAAACTTTAAATCAAGTGGGTCGTGATATCTTAAAGACGAAAGATGGCGATTTGGAAAAGTTGCAAACTATACTTATATGAACTAAAAAAATATAGCAAAAGAAACACTTTTAATCTATTTGATGATTTTGGAGGACTCCGGATTTCTGGAAAACACTTGTAATGATGGTTATCAAAATTAAACGTAAATTGTTTCGATTTTTGCAGTTTGACAACTCTTAATATGTACATCGCTGATCATACATGCAAAAATTGAGTATTTGAGTTTCTCTTGATGCAGGTTCGCTTCTTTCTTCCTTTAAAGGATTGTTTTACGCTTTGAGCTTCTGAATAAATAGATTTAAAGCCAAATTTGAAAATAACAGATACAGGGGCGTACCACATGTCAATGATACAGTGCCCACCTCTAGCGGGGAATTCCCCGCAGAAAGATTGCAAAGATTTGTTATGGATTACCATTCCGTATGTAGCAACTGATAGCCTTATGAAATCGTGGTTAAAGCAGGATGTAATTATTATACAATTGTGTTAATGATTCAGTATCGGAAATTGCCAGAAAAAAAGATACAGGTGAAAAGTTTGTAAGGGCCTGCATAGGTCCAATATGGCGTACTATAATTTTCTATTTGTAACCTTACTGTTTTCAGTCTATTAAATGTTTGTATCATTTTAAATATTTTATTTACCTTACCTTACCTTACCCTACCTTACCTAGCGTAACCTATCCTAACCTAACCTAACCTAAATTAACCTAAGCTGACATAACCTAACCTAACTTAACCTAATCTAACGTAGCTGAACCTTACCTAACATAACCTAACCTAACCTAATCTAACTTAACCTAACTAAGCTAAGCAACCTAACCTAACCATTAATAATAATTACTATGTTTCGATGCATTGTGGATTCAATAAATTGTGGTTTCGATAAGTTGTGTGCGATCAATTGAGTTTCGATTAATTTTTCGAACATGTTATCAAAAACGTTTAGAAATACGTTTATTCCATTTGCTTGCTTTGAATAAATAAATTTCAGAATTGGTCATATTCTTAATACTAACTTTTGCCTGAGATTCGTGCGGATGTTGACTGATTTGAGCTAGTATCCATACGAGTCACCATGAGTCGAGCCTTTATAATACTTTCAGATTCGCACTTTACACCACACATAGTTAGCTCCTTAATTATGCATCTGAACTATTATACTAGTAGGGTTTTTTGTTGTTGTTATTAAACATCTTATTTTCAGGGCTGTATTTACCTTTAAGCGCAAGCTGGGAGCCTTATTTTCTGGGCGCTTCACTTTAAGATTTTACAATCACCTAGACATAGCTATATGCAAACTACTCTAAATGCTAAAATCTAAACAAGAATTCATACATTCAATACATCATTGCAACACTGGCGTATTAAACGCGTTCTTTGTACACATAGAGAACATATTATTCTCTCAGCTGGCCCCTTCGCTGAAAATTGAACTATGTCTTGGTATGGGCATTAACAACTTCAGACGTAATAGACGTAAAGTGTGGCAAATTCGGGCAAGCCATTGACTATAGTTTCCTGGTCCAATCTTCAGATGTTCTATATCTTTGCCAAATTGCCCGGATATCAGAGTCATGACAATCTTCCACATCTAGAGTTTAAAGGTCGTTCAAAAGATCCTTCTATACCTGTTCTGTAAATTCAACGAGTACATTGGTGCGATCATGGTATCTGGCCTTGTATATCCTTTTAGCTCCGCAATTAAGTGCTTGGACGACATTCTTATGAGGGCAGCCGCCGTTCCACTGCAACGGCCTTCCCAGACTGGCTTCAAATAACTGACTGAAGATAGCAGCCAATGAATGTTAACAAAATAAAAATGCAGCATACAGTCGGCTGACTTTAGGACTACATGTCGTGTTTTGGAATAAGTTGTAGCAGTGGAGGAAACGTTTTTAAAGTTTTAATTTCTTTTACCCACAGCTCATGAGCCTATCCAAAAAGAGGGGGTTCATTATATTTTTGAACCTAGGGCCTCCAAAAGTTTTTTTTATTTGCCGGTAACCGGATCAACACAGCAAATACGTTATAGACAGTTACATAGGTTACAGAAATTAGAGAAATAAAGTCATAAATAATATTTAATAATATTATATGAGGCACATATTTGCACTATAAGGGTTGAGCAGATATTGAAGCAATATTCGTTTAAGGCGGGTGCGGATATTTTTCTTGCCGAGTTGTTAACTGATACTGTTATTACTGTTATGTAGGTTGAGAAGGCGTGTCTTGGCCAGTTTTGTAATGAGCTGTTTTATGGTAATGATCCCCAGTTTGTTGTGAATTTGTTCATTATGAACATACCAGGGTGCATTTTTTGACATGCGGAGAATTTTGTTTTGAAACACTTGCAATTTCTTGTAACTGGTTTTACAAGTAGTGCACCAGGTGGGCCACGCCCAGGTGGTAATTGGTTGGAGAAGTGATTTATACAAAAGTACTGTACATTCTGTTCGTTGGGGTATTTTGTTGAGAAATGGGTATAACAACTGTAGTCGACTGTGATCTTGCTTGAGCTTCAATGTGATAACTCGAGGTGAGCTTGGTATCTAGATGAACTCTCAAATATTTATAGTTTCGCTTTTGGAACTCCTGGAGTGTGCAACAACTGTGACTTTCAGGCTTATCACTATTTATGTCCTTCATTAATTTACAATGCATCCTTGCGATATGACACAAAAAAGTCTTTATTCGGGCCTTACTTTTCGAATATGTTGCTAGAGTGTAAAGAGTAATTATCCTTATCTTTGGTAGATATTCCGTGTAGATTACTCCAGTTGCACCCTAGAAGATTGTGAACATGACTTTCTACAATTAAGGAATGCACTGAACTGTTTGGATTTGGAGCGACAGTATTCCAACAGATTGCTTTTGGTTTTTGGGCCATAATGAAGAACACAAGACCTGTTGTCAGTGAAAACTCTTATGAGGAAATCATCCTCTTCGCGACAATATCAGTTGATATCCTCTGTTCCTTCATGATATCTGTCAATTGTCACGGGACCCATCTGGCACAGAATTCTCAGTAATTCACGTCTTAATGACTCTTTCTTGGTCAGCTTCAGAGTAGTGCTGCCTTACTCGAATTCGCTGATTTTCTTGAATTGTGACATCCACTCTGCTTTCATTCTCAGCCTTTGTGGTAACCCTATTGAAAAGATAAGGGAACCACTAGATCGCACAAACTGCCAAACGCAGATTAAACTTGTTTCTATACTCACGCTACAGGTCTTATTTTTCCACCAAGAAATTCTAGAAATCGAGAAACAATATGTGGGAATATGTTGGCAGACCATTATTGGTTCATTATGAATAAATATTCATGATCCATTTACAAACGCTGGTCTCATAAGCTTTTGAGTAGTAAAGAAAACTGATACTTTTTAGATACAATGCGCTTTTGGTGATAGAATTTTTATTTCTTCAATTTTTTATTTCTTTATTTTTAAATGTCTCATCCCTCGTACCTCGTGGCACCGATTACTATAAGCATTTGATCATTTCAATCAAACACGGGACCTACAGTACTTCCTATTCGAGAAGAATGTATGTTTTAATTTTTCTCCGCTATGAGAAATTACCAGATTGGCCGGGGATCGAACCTGCGACCCTTGGATTATGAAGCAAACATACAAACCACTAATCCTCTGAAAATATTATATTTGGAAGCCTCAATTTCTTAAAGGTCTCAAGTCTCAAAAATTTGTTGTTCAGTGTTGTAACCCAACCTTCGTATTATCTCATGTCGTTTGGTAGCTCCCAAATGTCTAAAAATTTGATTGCAGTCCTTTCAAATGGACTTGTCAAGAAGAAAATAAATGTAAAATCTGTAATAAGGTTATTATATTTAGTTCTGAATAACACAGGACGTACCATTACTTTCTTGTGGGACGCCAACTTGAGATCTATTACATTTAATACATTCATATTTCGATAGTATCTTTTAATTCTGATACAAGTCTCATTCTAGCATTAAAAAAATAAATTAGAAGTTCACTTCTAAAGCTGCTAGTGTGTATTTTCATGGCAGTACACAACTATAATAACAAAATATGCTTCAGTTTCTTCTGTTAACTCTGCTGTATTTTCTAAATTTGCACCTTGCTCTTTTTGGAGCCTATTTCAAATAAAAACAGTGCTATTTCAACCATTTCGAATTAGCATCTAAAGAATTACTTCCCTAATGATGATAAAATAAGACTTATAAATCTATACAGGGTTGATTAAAATAATTCTTGCACTGTCCAATATTACATCTTACTTAAAAATTTGAACTATCGTCAGCTGGGTTACAGTAGAATTTAATGATATTTCAAGACAAAGGATTTCCTCTCTGATCTCTATCGGCATATTTCTTCAATGGTAGAAACAAATTAAAAAAAAGTTATGTAAATTGGTATTTAAACAAACACAGAACAGAAGCCAAAGTAGTAAATTAAGTTAATACTTAAAAGCTTCATTAGAGGCAGCTATATGGGTTTCTCTATTCGAAATTTTTTAATGACCTCCCGAAAATGGGCAGTCAAAACACAAACACACACTTTTATATATACCTACCTAGGCTAGCTACTACTACTGTGTGTGTGTGTGTGTGTGTGTGTGTCGAAACACCGAATAAGATTTAGATGAAATAAAGTTACAAAAAAGTAAAATATATGAGAGCCGCTTTAATTAGGTTAGATACCATAACGACAAACCGGCCGCATTCTTACCGGCCCGAAATGTCGTTCGCCAAATAAAATATATTCACCTGCTCTCTCTCTCCAAAGCTTTTACAAATACAAGCCCCGGTTAGAGTCGCTCCATATATTGGCCTCTATATCGACAACCGATGACAGCGGTGCTATAAACGTAAATAACCCCAAGACATCTATAAAACTTTCTTGAACGTCTGCCGACCACTGTCCATTCCTTATTCTTCTTCTAGTTTGTTTTATTTTTTTAATGTATTTATTTATGAAAACTGTTTTTTATTTAATTTTATTTAAAAAAATACTTTTTATCTTAATCTGTTTGAAATAAAAATTGCACTGAGACATGAAATCTGTAACATCTTAATTAGATTCTAGTTTTGGAAAAATGAAAGTCTGGAGAGAATTTCCGTTTCCGGCAGAGACTGAGGAAACTAGAAAACTTCACACATATTTTATCATCTTTATTAATAACATAATCTTATATCTTTAACATTTCATGCTTTCGAACATTTTACCGCCATCTGACATATTATGTGTGAAGTTATTACACTTTAGAACACAGAACTCTGTAAGATGCCTATAGTAACACTCCACTGTAATGAATTCTTCAAATGAACAATGAAGGTTTACCAAGAAGAAACTAGTATAGTAACTCCAATATTAGGTACACCCTTTCTCATATTTCCACCATGAGAGATAATCGTATCTCCAGTTTTTGTCAAAATCCTTAATGATACCTTAAACTGTATTATGGTAAAAGATCTTATGTCCTGTATTATTAGTTACTAAGATGAAAGAATTTTTATAAATTGAATATTTATCAATCTGTTGATAGAATATAATATTCATCAGTGTGTTTATTTCATCGTCAATATGACTAAAAGTAGGTCGTCGAAAATCAGCCGTACTTTCTTACAAAATATCGTTCATCAATGAAGAATTGAAGAAAAGTGTTGATTTAAGTAGGACTTCGAGAAGAAATAATTCTATTACAATCGACTTGCTGTTATTTGCGCGAAAAACAGCAACACCTTTTGAATTTATTTAAGTTGATACCGTCTCAATTTCATGATTTTCATAGAAATATGCGAATATTCAATCAAGAAGAAGAAAGCTGTAAATCATAAACTTTCTTGTTGGTAATCGTTTTGAAGTTAACTTGTAGTTACGATGTGTGTTTTGTATGCCCTAATTCTGGTCACGTACAGCCTATTTCAAACTTTAAACCTTGTTTTCTCTAAATTCATAATAATGAAGATACGATTTTTTTACCTCTAAAGTACCAAAGACCTAATGGGTAAAACAACGAAATGTCTACATAAAGCTACATAAGCAATGGTAAGAATGGGCACTATCATGAAGAAAAGCTCAGATTCAATAGGGCTTGTAGAGAACTTAAAAAATGCTGATTAATTATAAAGATGAAAAATCTAAACTTTCCATAGAAATTCTATCGGTCAGTGCAGCTACAGACTACTCGTTGTGGAAGACTACAAAGCGCCTTAAACTGCCACATTAAATGGTACCACTAGATGCCACCAACTGTGCAAAGAGAGACGCTGAAAAGGCACAGGTCTATCCTGAATACCTTGAAAAAGATTTTAAACCTCTAAATGAAGCATAAGCATGAAGCATAACACATGAAAAAATAAAAAGCTATTTGAATGCATGATTCCAACTTTCGCTGCCTATTTAAAGCATTCACCCAAAATGAAGTAAAAATAATGATCTGCATCTGCAACGCAATAATGGGAACTGGCTATTTTCCAGCTCAGTTGAAGACAGCAAAAATTTTCTTTATATTAAAACCCGACAAACCCCCAAATGAGATGTCATCTTATAGGCCTATAAGTCTTTTTGAGAAATTATTTCTTAAGCGACTAATACCAAATCACCAATTTGGATTCAGAAAAGCACACTCTATTATACACCAAGTGCTACGATGATAGATCACATCAACACTGCATTTGAATCAAAAAAATATTGCGCAGCTACCTTCATATGTAGATGTGAGCCAACCGTTTGATAAGGTTTGGCACGAGGGACTTCTCTACAAATTAAAACTCTGGCTACCACCTAGCTTTTATTGTATTCTAAAATCTCATCTGTACGAAATATTTTTTTGTAAAATATGAAGTAGAACCAACAAATTTAATGCATATAGAAGCAGGAGTTCGTCAAGGAAGTGTTACAGGACCGATCCTATATCTTATATTAACCGCGGACCTACCTACTACTCAAAATGCAATGACGGCTACTTTTGCCAACGATACGGTGATCCTAGCTAGCGACCAGGACGCAGTGAGAACTGCACAGAAACTACAAAATAATATAAACCTCATACAATAGTAGTTCAAAAAGTGGTACATACAACTAAACTAGGCGAAGTCAGTCCATGACACTTTCACCAAACGCAAAGGCTTATGTCCATCTGTTACATTAAATAGGCGAGTGATACTACCTGTCGATAATGCTAAATATCTGGGTATATATCTTGACAAGGGGCTTACATAAAGGACCTACATATGGAAAAAACATTTACAGCTTAACCTTAGGCTTAGAAACTACTATTGACTAATAAGGCGTAACTCTCATCTATCTTTGGGCAATAAGCTACTATTATACAAATCCACTTTTAAACCCATCTGGCTTTGCAGAGTACTACATATATGGGGGACAGCTTCATCGTCCAATATAGCTATTCCAGTCTAAAATGTTAAGAACGATCAGCAAAGCACCGTATTACTAATGCAGAAATTTACTTAATGCTACTCTTATAAGCAGATTGTAAATAAACATAAATTGACCATAAGAAAAAATTGCTTAAGTTGAAGAATTTGTATGAAACCCCCTAGCCCCTCTGTCTTTGACATTGGGCACTTTTGTCATGTTATTAGGTAAGTGAAAAAAATAGCATTGAAATTTGATGCACTTGGACGATTGTTATCCATTTTTCCAATTTCTAACCAGAAAGGTATGGACATGACGGATAGGTATGGGCAAAACAGATAGTAAAACGTAACAAATGGACTAATATACATATAATACACCAAACTGGCCTGTAATGTGCAGCCTTCGGTAAGTGTTTATTTCCCATTTCACAAGTATTTTCGTAACACACTGTCTTGGTTTGTAGCACCATGCGCTCAGATTTTATGATAGCGAAAAAAAAATCATTCAATGATGTAAGTAGACAGAAGAAGAAAACTATATGTTGCGCTCTGATAATTCTTATTTCTTATTAAAAAGTGATAGACATAAACAAAACATTATGCAAAGCAGAGATAAACCAAAGGTAAATCGATAGGTAAACCCCCACCCAAGATGGCATGTCCTGATTAGCACAGTCTTTCCGTGTTTCGTCGAACTGTCTATTTGATATCCTTCGTGACACTTGACTATCTGTCACAGCAAAACTACGTCGGAATGTAAGCAGAAGAAAATTAAATCCCAGGAAAAGCTTTTCAAAGCAATTTGATTATTTTAATTGCCAAATTGTCAAAATAATGACATATGTGATCTTCAACTTCAGCTATTACCACCAAAAGTAGCAAAAAACTGTAGGCAAAACAGTAACCAAAACAACAAAAGGCAATATTATTGTATGGTACATTAACCTGGCCTATTAAAAGTAAGTTTTGGCAATTCTTGTACCTATCATCGTAATATTTTCATGACCCATCATCTTGCCGATGATGAAATGTCGAAACGTAACAATCAGTGTAATACAGCACTTTAACGGAATATTTATCCTATCATCCAGTGATTATTGTTCTCTGATAATGAAAGAGCAGTAAGTGTATAGGGAGGTGTAGGTAAAACAGAATTTGAAATGCAAAAGCCACAGAAAAGACCAGAGGCTGAGAAAGTTGTATGGCACATCACCTGACATGCTAAAACAACAATAAACGAATCCTGTACTCATTCAGATTCGCCAAAAAAAGAAAACAAAGCCATCGATATGGAAGTAAGAAATTTAAAAACCAACTAAATGTTCTCTGACGACTTTTTTTTCTTTTTTTAGAAATTGACCAACCCAGCTTTTGGTATTATACTCCAAATTGTCTTTATTCCTCTACAGTCCAAGAACATGTAAATGTTATTGTTTTAGTGGTTAGGGTAGCAGAAAGCAACCTGTCCGATAGCTGAAAGCCCATATTTCTCACTACAGGAGTAATTAACTCGTAAAAAATGTAAAAGAAAAAACAATGTCATCTAAAGTCAAATCCGATGAACTTCTTGCCATTCTTGGCAAAACCTAGGACAAACTTGGTGTAGTCTAGATCTCCTTATTCTAAAAGTTTCGGAAAATCCCCTTTTCAAAGTGAGCCATTCTTTCAGTCGCTCGCTTTCACGATTAAATAGTTACCCAAATAAAATCAGTTCCAAAGGTCTAACTTATGTTAGACCTACAGCGAAACTAAGCAGCTTGCAGCTATACTGAGAGGTGTAGCGTGTCAAGCTATTCTACAGCGCATCGCTATTAATTATTAAGGGAACTATAATTATAAAACAAAACTTCCGAGCCAAGTCATGGGTATCATTAATTCTGGACAAAGAGTTTAGCAACGAAGCAACTTAAAGGTTCTTATAATGGAGAAAGAATCATTGGCCCAAAAACTAAAAAAATCCCAATGACATGTTTAGGTTCTATAAATCACTGTTGTTGACATAACGTAATAGAGGATCTATCATCAGACTCATCTATATCAATCTACAACATCAAGAGTCATTGGAATCGGAGGCAATTGATTACGTTTCTGTTTTAGACAATATGGAAATGACTAACTATTGCGATTTTTAATGGTTTCAAAAATAGAAACTGCTTTGCATTCTGCTTTTGGCTTACTGTGTTAAAGTTAAAATACAGTTAAGTTTACTTATATTAAGTCTCCAGTTAAAAAATACTATGCCACTACCATGGCCGGTGATGGATTCTATTGATAGAAAAAACCTCTACAAACCGGAAAATAGTATTTTTGCTGAAGCCTTGAGCTATTACGCTGAAGATTTCTAAACGATGTTTCTAGTATATACATAAATTATAAGTAAAACTATCTCAACACTTGATTTGGAAAACGTGATTGCTTCCGTTTGGACAAGATTTTCTAGGTTAACCTTGTAATGGCGGAATATATTAAAAAGCTGTCGTTTGGAAAAGATGATTTATTACAACTTATTAAATTAATATATCAATCAACACTTTTATAATTAAACAAGACAATGAAATGAAGTCGAAAGACAAGAGGGCAAGAAGAAAAAAGACAGATTAATTTATAGCGCAAATATCAAGATCTGACAAATTTGCCGCAGAATTTTTATGTTTCAAAAGATATCTTTTTTTTTTCGACAATATTTCGCTTACTTTTAGTTAAACTTTTGTAACTTTTACGACTGCTTTTAACGACTGGTGTGGGAAGAACGTAAAAATTAACTGTTTATTTTAGATTTAGTCTACCAAAGAGATTCTGTGATAACCAAAAGCATTTCGAGGAATTGAAATGTCCGGCGTTTTATGTTTTTTCACTTTTTATATATGTATACTATATATAATACACTTTTAATCTTTTTCTCTTCTTGTAACTCTCAACTTAACTTTTTTTTATTTTATTTTTATCTCGAATCTCTTGGGTGTCACTTTGGACGATGAAAAATACCGAAGCACAAGTTAAAACCATCAAATTGTTATCTATAGGTAAATGTTGAAAACGACATCGCTGGATCCTGTTAAGAGTGGGTGTATACTAACTTGGTAGGGTGACAAGTTTGAAAGAGATAAACTCTTAAGCTACCGACTGGATGTAGACGTTTTTTAACATAGAATTTTTGTCAGACTTGCTGACATGTTAATCAATAACTTTTGTTCGAAAATAAATAAATCTAGATCGAAATAAAACAACAAAAGGAGAAACTTTCATCAATAACAATAAATTAGATATCAAAAATGTATAAAGCACAAGTAGCGGAGTTATATGTTAAAAAATATGTTCAAAAAATGCAAACATATATTAAAATATATAAAATATTCACAGAATACATATTTCAGCCTAAGTTTATTTTCGGATAAATATTTATACACATTTTTGTCATATTTTATAACATATTTTGTTAATATTCTGTAATATGTTTGCCTTATTATATTTCTTTAATGAACTCCCACAAATGAACAAACTACTTAAAGCTTAGAGCCGCACACAAGGATGAAACCTGATTCTAGCCGATCAAAACTCCAAAAACCATTGTTAAAATCAAAGGTATTCTAAGAATTAATATTCTAGTAGAAACTTAGTGAACTCGTAACTACCTGCCGTTTACCGTCACGGCAAATAATAACCATAAAGAAATCCGACAATTCCGGTAAAGTGCAGGTCAGTGTTAACACTTCCGAAGGCGCCAATCTGTGTAGATGTATTTGTTGTTTATTCGTTAACGTGAAAGTGTCTTTTTTATTGATTTCAATAATTTATAAAAACATTTGAAGTGCTAAAAATAAAAAGGTAAGTTGATACCCTTCTCATATAGAAAACGGTGAGTTTGACTTTCCGAATAATAAATGTTTTATTTTGTGGTTTATAACTTAGAAATCTTGCAAGCTCTTGCATTTGTATTTTTAATATTTTTTTGCTATAGTATAAAGTATAACATATTTAAAAATCAACATGCACAATGATGCATAAACTAAAATACAATCGAAATGAAAAGGGATAGTTATTAAACAATTAGCAATATAATTTTTGTACGTTATTTCATTTAGATATTAAAGAAGCATTTTAAGTTATGTAATATTTCTTAAATAGAAGAATAGAAGCCTATAAAATAATTTTGACCGGCTAGAATCGTGTTTCAGCCCTGTGTGCGCCGGATAAAATAATATGCACACCACACCTGTGACGTAATCAACAGTCGACCTAAAATTTTTTTGACATATTTCTTTTAGCATTGCCTAATACTAACTTTACAAAAATTAGCAAAAAATAAGCAACCATAGCTTATAGGGATTGTTTTTCAGAAATCATGAAATATTACTGCCATTTTTCTAAAATTCTAAAATGTAAAAATATGAAGCATATATGACAAAAATATGCAAAAAAATCTTGAAATATGCAAATTTTTGCAAGTAATAGTGATGATAATGAAATATGGCTTTTTTAATTGCACTTATAAAACGTGATATTCATTATAGAATGAACAACCATTACTTTCAAAGAAATTTATATATATATATTATAAAAATATAATAATTCCCGATGTTTAATGATAACACAATAACAATATACTCCATTATTTTAAGTACAGTATAGAGAGAGGTGTTTTCTCTGCTCTGAAATTTTTAAGTAAATGAACCCATAAAAAGCTCATTAACATTAATTCATGCTAGATATGATAATTTATGTGAGCTAACTATGTGATATATACTCATCGACAAGTAGTAATGAGAAGTACTTTATTTATGATCGTACTTATTTACGCTTCTTTAACAGGGGACTCGATTATTAATCTGAACGTGTTTTTAAGTAACATAACCCCGAGGTACTTGCATTTACACGTCATAATAATGATTTATTTAATCCTAATGCTACATAAGGGATGTTCGATATTATTTATTGACTCGACGAGATTAAAGGAATCAAAAATACATTGAGAAATATTGCTAAGTACCTCTTTATTATGTTTATTTATTGTTGAGTGGTGTATTTAAAAAGAGAGAAGCAGCCCATTAAAACTAGCCAGAAAAAAATTGAGAATTGTTGTGTGCAAGTAGAAATCATAAATAAATTTTAAACCTCACTTTTTTGCCATCAATATTATGTCAATTACAATACGATAACAAATAAAAGAATTTATCAAGAGTTAGTTTATAAAGATTAGCATTTCAGGTGTTTTCTTTTCACAAAACATTAATTCAGATGTGTCTAACTACTTTCTAAAACGAATACAATTTTTGTAATCTCTCTAAGTTACATTACTACTAAATCTGTAGAGGCCACAGGTTATAATCAATTATAAATCAGTTATAACTATTTAACTCCGATTACTAAATATATTATGTCTATTAAAATGCTTGTTCTTTCGTTATTCGGCATCTCCACCATATGTCGCGTTTGGTGTTATATCAAAGTCGTTAATCGATTCATATTTAAGTTTAAAGATAATTCAAATCTGTTAAGAATAGCAATTCTTTACTGAAGAGTAGGGGCATTTTTTAAAAGGTTAATGTGAAATATTGGCAAGTGATCTATTAACAATGTTTAATTAAAGTGGACAATATATTTATTTGTTATTTGCTATTTCCTTGTAATCAAATACAAGGTTTATAATTTAAATATTTTATATATCCATTTTATAAAATTGTTCTTGAATATCACACAGCAGATTTCGAATAATACTGTCGATTTTGCGTTACATAATGTTAGTTGTGAAGACATCCTCCAAAATAGTCATCAAAAGAAATTTTGATCTTGAAATCACTAAATCATTGCAAAATTAAAAGCAACCAGTTGTTCGTGGAGAGTGTGCATGCACCAAGGAAAAAGTTTCTAAAACTTTGCAGGTATGTCCTTAAGCTTTTGCTTTTCCTTTTCCATACCCTCGATACAATCAGTCTACAAAGAAATGGCTACCCAAGGCACCAACAAAATAAAAATCGTACTTTAATTTCAGTTTGTCTCAAAAATTTCTTTCTGTTAAGATTTTCCTTATCTTGACCAATAGTAAATTGAAAATGATTTTATATTCAAATACCTACATGTGAAACTACATAGATATAGAAGAATGGAAATAAAAGTCAATTCTAGTAAACAGTTAGAAGTCTAATAGCCGATTTCACAAAGCTTGATTCAGCTCTGATTAACTTAATTGTTATTAAATTCGAAATTCAGCAATTCCATTGGCTGAGATTTAACAGACCTTGAATTTAATCCAATTATATTTCTAGATTTGAAATTGAATTACAGTTAAGTTAATCAGAGCTTAAGCAAGCTTTGTGATATCGGCCATAAGCAAGACAGAAGGGTCTCAAACAACACACATAAAAATACTCAATGCTACATATATGCATATTCTTATCCTCAAACATAGCCCAGAACTCGAAGATACCAACAATAGCTATTTTCGGAAATCTAACAGAGATAGAAAGTATAGAAGCCAACCAGCTGCATAGAGAAGGCATAGACAGCCCTATCTAAAAGAACTCAAAATAGTAAACCAATCTAACCTGTAATCCTAAGCACCTTACAACATTGTAGGATTGAAAATAGCAATAGATTTTCTTCAAATAATTCCTAACATAATTTATCTCCACGACAAACAATATTACCGCGAAACTTAAGAAAATTCTCAGAAAATCCCGTCTCTTAGTCTTGGTCCCAGAACAAGGCTGAACTCTAGTTCGGTGAAACTAATAAGGCTTTTCCCGTCAGTGGCCACCTGGCTACTGGTCTATAGGAAACCGTGTTGTCGGGTAGTTTTCTGATGTAGTAAGATTGCGGGCCGGCTATATTCGACTCGATCGATCAATCTGGGTCCCGCGTCGTGTCCCGACCGGTACGGCCAAGCAAAAGTAAGCTATGCTCGGGGATCACCTATAAGGGATGTTGACGTGAACACGTATGTCATATCTAAGACAACCTCATCTCCACGTGGTATATACCGGGTCTCTACTTTAGGTACAGTCGAACGGGTCGTTGTCTGGGCATACCAAATATAGATAGCAGGCCAAGTATATTGACAAGGTAGTCAAATTCTAGGAACTTCTATGCAGACTTAGTATCTCCAGACCTTAAGGAAGAGCACGTTAATAGGTCCAGCACTAGTAGAGAGGGGATAGTATTCCATTCCCACCAACGAGAACTGACAGCGCTATGTCACGCGAATACGTAAATGGCAAGTACCTTTTAAAATCCAAAGAATCGTATTTAAGCCTTAAAGCCACATTTATCCTCCCCGATGTCTTTTTAACCAACATCGGACATGTGCACTAAGCATCTTCTGTCCATGGTGTGTGGAAGATGTTAAAAAACTTTTTATTTCGGAAAAGAAAACAACTAGTTGTCACGCATGGAGTACAGCAATTCGTTGTGATCGAAGTAAACATTTGGAGAAAAAATCGTCACAAGGCTGACTTTGACAGTGGTTAACATACAAAATAAAGTTTTCGGGCTAATACAATGTCAAATCTGATCCATTAACAACATCATCAGTGCGATGTGTTACGAGTACTGGTGTATGGCCATTGCTGCGTAGTTCAACATTTTGCAATGCAAATTAAAAAAAAAACTGGTTTGTAATACATGCAGTTTCAACACGACGTTGCTTCATTACACACAATGAAAACAGATGCGTACGCTTATGTAAATTTTGAATCAAATCTTTCCTGACAAAATTAACTGAAGCTCCGGTGGTATCATTTGGTCACTAAGATCACCTCATCTAATGATGTTCAGGGTTTTTACAGAAAAATTTAAAAAACCAGAGTAAAGTTAATAATTCAGAGCAGCAAAAAGAAGTAGCTACTGGGTCAACAGGCACAACAGCTTCCGGTTTAACGAAAATCCATTACATTTTCTTAGATCCATGAAGGATCTACCCCTAGAGCAGCTTTTGAGTGGCTGTATAGGTATAGTTCGTTATATGGATTAGAGCTAATCATCGACTCCTATTTGTTTTAGGATGTTGTATGAAATATTGTTACAGTTTGTGGTGAGCGGTATTGTTGCATGATTCATATGTTCCAATTTATGTAATTGTATTGCAGAATTGAGAATAGAATGAGTGTGTAGTTTTAGCATGATGGCATTATATCGCACACACCTCCTGCTATAATGAAAATTTTCAAGGAAAGTTTTTCAGACAAAATTTTTCATTTTATAAGCGAAATCAAGTGAAGTAGTCAGGAAATTTAATACAAAAATGGTTAATATAGGAAATACATTAAAATGTGATGAGGAATGTTACTGATAAAATTACAAATTTGTATCTTGCTAGAGAGGTCATTTAGCTGATATCATAGTTAAAGCAATTCTCAACTCTACAATAGATCAATTTATAAAAATCTATATAAAAAAAGCTTGCAATGTTTTTTTAGGACCTGTAAGTCGCTCTCAATTTAGCCATGGCTGCTTCTGGCTGTTACTTGATTAGTGCTTAGGTATTGAACCACTAATCTAACCGTTTCAAGATTACGAACAGTGATTTACGAAAAACACTCAAACCGTTTCAAGTTTTACAATAAGATTCAGACTACGAAAAAATAGTATTTACCATTAAGACAATACGAGATCGTTGACAAACTCCAAAGGCAAATTAGGCAAAGCTTAGATCAAAAGGCTCTATGCCATGTTTCTCCTAACCATGCGAGAAAAAAATTTAACTTTATTAATTCGTTTATTACGTCTAACTTTTCTCATACTTATTCTTGTTAAAAAAATTGCGCGTTTTTATACAGGGGGCAATAAATATAACAAATTACTCCACACCTAACTCACTCTTTATCAGCATTAACATATCTTCCGTTTTAAATTTAATTTGTTTTATAACCAAATACATAACAATAAAGAATAATCTTTCCTCTTCATTATAATAAACTCATTCATGAATATTTACGGTAAAAATATTAAAAATATTAAAATTTTAGCAAGTTTCTGCAATAAATAATTTGTTTTAATCAAATTTGACGCAACAAGACCGGAAAACGGAAATATATTTCACTTTTTAACTCTTCCAGGTTATAACTACACACAAAAGGAACTAGAAATTTAACAACACATGGAATTCAACAGTCAGTGATGATTTGCACGTCAGTTTAATCTCATTAAACCTATAAATAATAATTTCAAGCACTTTGGTGCAATTCAAGTAATCCTGAAATAGAACCGCTCCAATTCCTAAAGCAGCAGCATCAGTATGATTATTTTCAATTTTTAATTGCTGTTTTTTGCTTTCAGTCACACTTTTTTCTAAACAAGAACTTTATTATTCTGCACTCTACTAATGATACTTAATAAAAAAAAAGGTTTTACAAGGAAATCGGCTTGTATATAATTTAGATTTAATGTCCTAAGCGCGCGGTTCGATCAAAAGTCAAAAAGTATTTTTATTAGGTTGGTTAAGTTATACAGTTTGAACAATAATAAAAAATAAATAAAAAGACTGATCACAGGTTAACAAAAAATAAGGTTTTACACACCTCAATGAAGTTATAAAACTTTTACAACGGTCATAATTCGAAGTTCACATAAACATCAAAACAAATAAACCTGACGGGGTTGAAGGTATTATTATTATTATTATGATTATAGAAGTCTCTCTTTTCACAATGGTTGTTGAGAATATTAAAATGTTTGTGTTGAGAATCAAAAGGGTTCCGAATCCGTTGATGTGTAAAACGCATTTTCCCACAACGCGTGGCGAGTGAGCGCCTCTTCAAACAAAACCCAAAACCGCATTGTTGTGTATAAGTAGGATGTGGTGTTTATAGTGAATTATAAATGTGCGTGTGTGGATGCCCTGCTTGATATCTCTAAACCAACAAACTACCTATTCGTCTATAAAATCATTAGTTTATCTAACGTGTGTCATGGTTTAACCAATGGTAGATTAAAGATAAGAGTTATAGAGAACCTTTATACTAACTGTTTGATATACTAATACTGCCAACATAAAAATTCTCAACTTACCTAAACTAGCAGTCATGCTCTCCAAATCCTTAGGTTTTCTTTTTCTGGGTCTCCCTTTTTGTCTCGGCGTGGGTGCCCCATTAAAGAAAGGAACTTTACCAGTAGCAGCTTCTATAGGTGTGGGTGGGGGTAACGGCGTACAAGGATGAAATTCAGGACTGGGGAACGGCGACGGATACATCGGACCGGGATACATTCCGGGTGGCGGTTCCGATAGGGACATTTCAAAATGTAATCTACAAAGGACGGCACCGTCTCGCATGCCGAAGTGATCGCCCTTGGTTAGAGGTGAATTGCAGACGGCACACGAGAAACAATGGACATGGAAGACCAGTTCTCGTGCTCTCATTACCAACTCGGAAGAAAGGATCGTTGCTTGACAACGAGCGCAACGCTTCATGCCAAATAACCTGAAAAAAAAGAGGATTACTATTAATAACAGTAACACATATTCTAAAAATCTTAACATCTTTAAAAATCCTATTTTGGGTTCATTCAAAACTAACCAAACAAATTTCATGCTGTTTTTTGCTTTTTCTATAGGCATGTTACAATAAGAGTGTGCTGAAGCAAAAAAAAAGTTAACCATCCAAGTATTCTTAGATCACGTGAGATATTATCCATCCAAGCTGAAGTATAATTCGGTCGAGTGCTGCCCACATTTCACACCATGTGATTTTGAACAATCAGGAAGGTTGTGATCGAGCCTGACATGCTAATACATGTATTACTATGAGAACTTTATATAAATATATGTAGGGTACGTGATTATCACATTGTTATTAGGGTGTCAGTATACAGAGATGTATTTAGGAAAATTTCAGTTCTAACGTCTTTAAATTAAGACACCGTCTCCGCAACGAAATTAAAAAACAATTGCATTTTCCAGAATTTCGGAATTAATAAAAAAATTCATTTTCAGAACTAGATAGAAGCAGAGAAAATTTTTGACGGATACGACTCTGACATAAAAGTAACCCATAAACAGTGAGCGGGAATAATAGTGAAACCCCCTAGTGTGCTGAATAGGGGTTTAGCATGTAACATATGCTTGACTAGGCGCATTAGGTGGTTTAACCCTCTGAACTCCGTGTGTTTGAGAAGCACAAGTTCCGCATTATATAAATCAACTAACATCAAATAATCCACTTGTGTGCTTTTTGGATTGATCTCTTACGTATAAGTACGAGCATTAATCTAAATTGAACAAATAAACCCCTTTTTCTGTTGAAATTTAACTAATTAATTAGAGATTTCTAATTGTAATTATACTTTAGAAAACAAAAAAGTCTTTTATAAGAAAGTAGTGCTTGCAACTTGGTCGTGTGATTTGATGAATTCTAAAAAATAGATTATATAAATATAAACCAATTAGTAATTAGAGATACCCAATAAAAATTCTTGCAATTTATAGAATTAAACTTAAAATTACTACTTTCTGTACAAAAACATATCTAAAAAGGACTTTTCGCTATGCTTTTTGGAAATTAATTGTTGCATTTTGTTCTAAGAAGGTAATTATTACTAGAAAATTAATAGTCCCCTTTCTAATTATACATAAAAAAACAATCAGCGATTAATCATGTAAATTACACCAAAATTTGTATGTCTTTAAACCCTTATTGTGTGCTATTATCTTTAAACGATTTTTCTACGAAAGATAATTTGTCGTCATAACGTTCTCAATATTCTAGAGCATTGCTTATGTAATTAGAGAATAATTAGAGTATCATCAGGATCATTTAAGAGTATAATTAATTAATATTGATTATCGTTTAACCTGTTAAATGCTAAATTGCTCTGCAAGTACATTTGCATTCACTGTAAGTTCATGTTCTTTGTGAGCAGATATTTAATGTAATTAAAGGTTCAATATCCTAGTTAATTGTCAACATACAATATAATAAATAATCAATTTAACTAAATTAATAAGAAGAAAATGAAGATTTACTAGTGTTCAAATTATAAATATTTTTCTTAAAGCAGATTCTGTTTCATTAAAATATAAACATTTTTTGAAGTTATTATAATTATATCTTCAATTACCTTATCTTAATTAAGATATCCTCTTTACAGAAATCATTCGCAATATGTGTACATTTTTCGATTAGACTGTAATCTATGAAATATTGTAAAATTTAAAGATGTCACCAGTTTAATAATAATTAGAGATCACTTTGCGATCGCAGTTGTAATTTATAACAATATACTTAACACTGAAATTGTTAAGCGTTAAAACTATGATTATACAAAAATCGTTTCATTAAAGAATTACAATCGATAAAGCATAATTATTAGTTTCAATTTATGTATGCCACTTAGCTAAAATTAGTTCTTATAATATGAATTTAGCTACTTAACTGAAGAACTGTAAAAACCAGCAGAAATTAAAAGAATACTATATTCATTTGCTATATTGCAATGCACATATTCACTTTAACTTAATAGATTTTATGTGTTTTATAATTAGAGAAACGCCTAGATCGCGTCAAAATAAATGTACTGTCATAAAACATACAAAAACATAGCAAAACGTTATATAATTACAATTTTAATCATGTACAACAAAACATCATGAAGCTGGAAGCTTTAAATTAATTTATACTTAACGATACTATTTAATTGAAGACTATGAATGTAATTAGACGGCAATTAGAGGCTACTAACGTTAATTTTCTAGTTTGTTTTTAAAGGATAACGTCTACCTAATTAGTTGAGATTAATTATTTAATTTTTAAATTACCTACAATTAGAGACTTTTTTGTGATTATTACAAGAAATTGATAACTTCTGAATTAGAAATTAGAGATAATTGTAATTAATCTTATTTAAAAGTGTTGCCTTTTTACTGAGTTGGAAATTTTAGTTCGACGTCTTCCACAATTTTTTTAAATTAAGAATCAAATAATGCAATCAGAATTCTAAAACAGATTAGTGGTAATCCCAAAATGCCTACAAAATCTTCAGTTTTCTTTAGCTTTAATGTGACACCAGACCGGACAGTATTTCTCTTTCTTTAATCTAAACAGTTCTCTAAAATCTTTTAATACCATAATTCAAAAACCGAAAATAGCTTTTAAAAATTTCTTTTCAAGAATCACAAAAGAAAACGTTCTGGTTCTTTCAGGAACACCCTAGCTGCTCTACATGTTCCATTTCTAAACAGCCTCAAATCATTTTCTGTTACATCTGTATTACAATCTACTTATGGATGTCGAATTTACCGACTAGTGTTGAATGGCATTATTGTATAATCTCAACAGGGGGTGCCCAGGCGCCCCCTGTGGAGAAACCCAACAAAATGCTCCAGCCGCTTTACTCACAGCCTTTTTTTCCTATACGTATAGTTGTATACATTTGTAGAAATGTTTTTTTTTGTTATTGCTGTTATTATTATTATTATTTTGCTTTTTTTGTAGGGGAATACCCTTGTTTATTTCCGCTATGGTGCGTCCTGCCCAAAATTGTATTTATATTTAAATCCTCTTGTTTTCAGGCTCCTTTAGAGTTGTTTCTAGATCATTTTTATAACACGCATAGATAATAATCAATGGAACTGGTTTATGTCAACGCTCTCTGGGATTTAAAAAGATATTAAAATATATATAATTTTAGACTTAAAATTTCATGTAGAGATTATAAGCCAAAAAATGTCTATTAATCTTAAGGTATTCCCAAAAACAAGAGCAAAATCTGTATCCACTCTACTAAAGTACATAAGCAAGAAACTCTTGTAAAAGCAAGTGTTGATACTATAAACATTGTTGAAAGATAAACCATAGGTAATTAGCAGTCCGATGATAGAATTGTGGGTAATATTAGACAGCGGCGGCGTGAAAAAAGGAACAAGACACTCTTGAGTGAGATGTCATGTACTTAAGGAAGTTAGGTCGGGATCATTAAGAAGGAGAATATATATAAAAGAAAAGACCGGCCGCAAGCATCACACAACTGCTCGTCTCTCACTCTCGAGATATTTTTTATGCCGAATCTATTTTTGGAAATTTCTGTGACAGAACTGATGCGAGAAATCTTGAAATTTTATTTTTGAAATGGATACACAAATACACACACGCATACATATTCACATATAGTGTAAGCTTGGAGACCATTTCCTCTTTTTAACACTAATTATGTGAATTATTCAAGGATGGATTTAGAAATTTCACAATTTTTTAAAGAACGGAAAGAGATTTAGTTATCTGGTTCATCAGAAACGGGCAGGTAAAATTTTGAAATAGAAACTAAAAAGTTTCATTGAATTGAAACTAGTCTGAGGAATACAAAATAGCCTATAATTCAATTTAATTGATAACGATTGAAATTAGAACATGTTTTTAGAACAACTTGACAAATTAATTACATAAAACAGTGATTGGCAAATATAGAAGATAATAATTAGACACAGGTAAGTAAAACCAAACAGATTATCGGCCTGACTTAATATTTACTATAGGCTGTACTAAGGTATCATGAATCTCGGGCACTTCTTTAATTTCTACGTGAAATAATTAAATATTCTTTATATTTTGATTATGATTTATAAATTAAAGTAACTTCAGATACGTCAATCTAATACTAATCAAGATTTAGAAGTTGACTGCATCACAAAAACGATACTAAATAAAAACTATTGACTACTGACAGGTAGTAAATATAATTAATCTAGCTAGAAATGACGTAATTATATTTAACAGTTAAAAATAATTAAAAAAACCAACAAAATCTAATCCAGAAAGATTAAACCAGATTCTAACATTAATGAAAATAATTATTAAGAGGTGGCGGCGGTAAATTGAAGCTGTAACATATAATTAGCCTATAATTAGAAATTATTAGTACTCTGAGATTGGCACTAATAAATTATTCAAAAACCAATCGGATATATTAATTACAAATTCCTTTAAGATTGCAAAATAAAATTATAGCAAACACTGGATGATATTAAAGATTTAATTAATTGAATTAAACCTATAATTTGATTAATAAAATATTTAATTATTATTAAAATTAATATCAGCTCATCATGCTAGCCTTTAATATACAGAATACACAGGATTGTACGATTTAAACGTAAACGAATAATACAACACGTATTATTTAATGTAAAATCAAATTAAAACTGAATTATGGTTATAGCAGTACATATACAAGGCCTATAATTAAGAATTAAGCATTGCCTTTAAGCTCTAACCTTAAACGCTTCAGAAATACTATGCAAGTAATAAAATTATGATGTTTTTGGTGCAATTAATATAAGAACTGATTCATGAGACAACTTTTGACAATACCTTTGCAGCCTATAATTGTAAATTAGTGCTACTTTTAAATTTACAAGCCTAATATATATACACTATACAGGGTGTAACCAAGATAATAATAATCTTGTAATGGGGGGAGCCAGTAGTTGTAATGATTAAAAACATATTTTCTTTATCAACATGTGATCGCTTCCTGCTAGTCTTCGAGAAAATCGGATTTCAAATTTTAAGTGCGCTCGCTGTACTCACATTAGTAAATAATTAATAATACTAAACAGGCCAACCATTTTTTTGCTTGTTTAATATTTTTAATGTAATGTGAGTGCAAGGGGCGTACTTAAAATTTGAATTACGAGGTTTGTACTTATATTAGTTAATGCCAATGACTCCAAAGAGATTGTAATAAGAAAAGAAAAACGTGCTACCGTATAATATAAAACAAAGTAGTAAGAATGAGTGACTAGGTAGATATTGTCGGCCTATAAAACAGATTTATAGGTTTCTTTGTTTAACTCAAAGACACCCGTAGTACAATACAAATAATGAGGAGAAGCAGTAAAATGTGGTTCTATTCTATAGAACGTGTGCACGATAGATCAGGCTGTAAATATCAAAGCCTAGAAACTGATATTTTACATAATAAACTGGTTGGATAAGACGTTATTGGTGCTGGACGCACCCAATACAAAGAAGGATTACAACAAGTTTAAGGATTCGTGAGCTAGAGGAACCTTTAGGGGCTTTCTTAAATCTAAAGCAGAACTATACTAAATACGGGAATTGAGGCGAATATATATATATATATATAAAAAATACACGAAAACTACAAACAGCCTATCATGAAATGTTAGTCTTTAAGGTATTATATTAGGTTAGATTTGAAGATTGCGTTTGGTTAGAAATTGCATAGGCTTAGAGTTAAGTTAGGTAAGGTTTGAGATCAGGATAGGCTAGAATTATATGGGTAGTAGGTTAGACTTAAGTAAGATTAGGCTAGTTTTGGCAACTTGTACATAGTTCTATTTGCATGGTACCGTTTGTTTTGATTTTTCTATTGATATTTTATGATTGTATGACTGTAAGTATAGTTGAAACTCCGTTTGTTATATCCTAACACTAGTAAAAAGCAAGTTATAAAAATAGTACCGTCTTCAAAAACTAAGAAATACTAGGAATTAGCAGGCTAGAAAAAGCCTACTAGGAAAAAATTGTCTAGAAGAGAATCATGTTTTAGAATTTCTCTATGTAATTTATCATCAGAAAAGTTATACATCCGAAAATTCTGAAGTGTATATTCTGTAGTATTTGCAAAAACTGACTTCGGGCTCAGTCTCCGCCATTCGTAATATCTTCACAAATGAGATGCTGATAGAATGCTGCAGACTCAATTTAAGTAAAATTGAATTTGGTTATAAGTAGGGAACACCTCTTAAAGTCTTAGAATATAGAACAGTGTATTGTACTTATGGGCGGTTCTAACAATTTTTTTTAGGTAGTGTGAGATCTTCAAATTGCGACCCCGATATGACTGTTGAACGAAGACAAGCAATTTTATTTGGTAGGAAAATGTAAACTTTTGTTGAATTTGGAACTTCCTCTAAGAGGCAACAACATTTTCGGGCTTTTATAGTACCATCCATATACATATCTATGTGCAGTAATACCTTTTTAAATATCGCCAGTACTTCTATTAAACACACAAATCCCGTCTGTGAATTTCGATTTTTTCAACCACTAGATCCAACGGACATCTTATAGGTTATGGCGACTAACTTTAACATTTTGTACATAATTAACATTGTCATAATTACATAATTATGTTTTGCCATGACCAACTACTATTAAATGAACGTTTACATTTAATAGTAGTTGGTCATGGTTTTGCAAAGTAACAAAAACCATTCGTCTCTGTCCAAAACATTTATCTTCAGCTTGAAATTTTAAAATTCCTCCCCTCTGAGAATTTTTATGGTTACCTTTTTATATTGTGCGTCAATTAAATATTTCACTTATCATGCATACGTTCTTAGACTCGACTTAGTCTCAGGAGTCGTTTGGTACCATCTCCACCTCCCACAACTATATGCCATTAACCTCAGAACCTTCCAAAGTCGACTTTGCAAAAGCTCTCCGCCTCAGGAGCCAATTGGTAGTTGCGTTGAGCCCTATAAACTTCCGCTATAACGCCTAGAATTAACAAAATTTTCGTGCTTTTATAGTACCATCCATATACATATCTATGTGCGGTAATATATTTTTTAAATATCGCCAGTACTTCTATTAAACACACAAATCCCGTCTGTGAATCTCGATTTGTTCAACCACTAGATCCACCGAACATCTTATAGGTTATGGTGACTAACTTTAACATTTTGTACATCATTAACATTGTCATAATTACATAATTATGTTTTGCCATGACCAACTACTATTAAATGAACGTTTACATTTAATAGTAGTTGGTCATGGTTTTGCAAAGTAACAAAAACCATTCGTCTCTGTCCAAAACATTTATCTTCAGCTTGAAATTTTAAAATTCCTCCCCTCTGAGAATTTTTATGGTTACCTTTTTATATTGTGCGTCAATTAAATATTTCACTTATCATGCATACGTTCTTAGACTCGACTTAGTCTCAGGAGTCGTTTGGAACCATCTCCACCTCCCACAACTATATGCCATTAACCTCAGAACCTTCCAAAGTCGACTTCGCAAAAGCTCTCCGCCTCAGGAACCAATTGGTAGTTGCGTTGAGCCCTATAAACTTCCGCTATAACGCCTAGAATTAACAAAATTTTCTTGCTTTTATAGTACCATCCATATACATATCTATGTGCGGTACTATCGTTTTTAAATATCGCCAGTACTTCTATTAAACACACAAATCCCGTCTGTGAATCTCGATTTGTTCAACCACTGGATCCACCGAACATCTTATAGGTTTTGGTGACTAACTTTAACATTTTGTACATAATTAACATTGTCATAATTACATAATTATGTTTTGCAAAGTAACAAAAACCATTCGTCTCTGTCCAAAACATTTCTCTTCGTCTTGAAATTTTAAAATTCCTCCCCTCTGAAAATTTTTATGGTTACCTTTTTATATTGTGCGTCAATTAAATATTTCACTTATCATGCGTACGTTCTTAGACTCGACTTAGTCTCAGGAGTCGTTTGGTACCATCCCCACCTCTACAACTTTACGCCGTTGGCCTCAGAACCTTCCAAAGTCGACTACTCAAAAAACTCCGCCTCAGGAGCCAATTGGCACCTGCGCCGAGCCCTACAAACATCCCCAATAACGTCCTCGCCTCTAAAACCGATCACGGTAGTCATGCATGGATTTAATTGATCTTGATCTTGTTGGACAGCATTTAACTGCACTATGGCTCAGGAGTCGATTGACAGCAACTCAAGCGTAAAACATGGGATGGTCTTAATCGACTCCTGTGGCGAAAAATAGTAGAAACTAGAAATATGCGACAGGTCAATAATTGTATTGTTATTATTAGCTACCATAGGAAGTATGGGATAGAGAGTGTAGAGTTGCAAGAAGAAGATGCCCTCAAAATTCTTGTTAACCATACTGGCGCCAAATGATGTAGCCAAGATGGAAGCAAGACAGAAGTTGCCGTGTTAAACAATCTCTAAGACCAAGTCGAGTTAAATGGTGTAGACACGTCCGGATTCTAAGGCGTGTCAGTTAGCCCAAACCTGACACATAAAAATGTGTTACATTGTACGTAACATAAAAATGATATACGAAAACGAGGCATAATTATTTTATTTATGCAAAATCAACGGGCCAAATTATCAATTAGTAAGGATCAAAGGACTCACTAAGTGATAATTTGATCAAGGACCAAGGACTTGGGTATCTCAAAGATCCCTATATAACTCACACTATGATGAACTACTATTAAATGGACATTTCAAGCGAACATTTGGATCGTTGTGCCATCAGTTGATAAATTTCCAATCCAGAATTTTTGCTGGCAAGATTCAAGAAATCAAATAGCGGTACAGAATATATGACATTGATGCATGTGAATCTGATACTGTTAGAGAAAACCTCGTCATTGCAAATAACAGGTTTTGTTTTGCGGGAAATGGGTTGACCACTAAATTTACAATTCCTACAGAATATTGTTTCCATGCGTCAAATTATTGAAATAACTGGCATGATATGCTGGAAGAAAAATCCAACAGAATTGCATGTGACGATGACTGTATTTCTCTATTGGTATTACCGGACTTACTGGTACTCTTTGGTTGGATTTCATTTGTTAAATATAATTGGAAATTTATTTAATAAAGATTGTTAGATTTGGCCATTAGTTCATCCATTGCTTTTCTTCGTTTTCTTCTGGTGTAAAGCCCATTCGCATTGCTATAATAACCACAAGAATGACAAAGTGACAGCTTTAAATTTTTAAATATTTTTCAAATCAAAGGTTCTTACGCGGTTTTGGAGGTCGTTTTTTTAATTCGTATTAATTAATTAATTAATAACTAGAACATTAATATGTCAGAAGTCTGCAAAAATGAGCTATTTAGCATTTTTCATCAAGCTTCACGGCTTAGTAACTTAAGCGATTTTTGGCGATTTCAATTTCCCATCTATTAAATAGCCTAACCCAATATGGCTCGTCAGGTAATGGGTAGTAGCAATTATTATTATTATTAATACAGCTCAACAGCATCTCACCTGTTCTCAATTCATTGACACCTTCCTAGATTCACCCTTACACCAAGATATTATAGAACCCACAAGATTCAGACAAGGCGATACACCATCTACTCTGGACTTGGTATTTACAGCCGATAAAAACCTTTTTTGTAACCTGTATGTACATTCCCCCGATAGGGCGTAGTGACCATGCATGTGTAGTTGATATTTACAGTGTACCCCCAGAACGACTACTATCAAACGAGTAACTAAAAGAAACTTTTGGAAAGCTGATTATAACAAAATTACTTCATATCTAGTATCAATTCCCTAGTTATACAAGATGATGGCACTACAGAGAACATATGAGAAGGATATTGACATCATACATCTACATCACATGAAAGAAATGAGGCGGAAAAGAAAACTTCGGGATAGATATTCCATTTCCAAGGGTCAACGGGACTATCAAGTCCAGCGAACCTGCAGTAATGAACTTACGACAGCGCTCCGCCAAGCTCGAGTACAATAAGAAAATGGAATTGTGCAATAAGGAGAAAAATCGTTTACAAACATATAAGGAGTCAGATTTCTACAAAAGACGGTACCATAAATTTGCGAGACCAAAACGGTATAGCAGCTTCAAATTCTCGAGAGATTGCCAACTGTTTTGCTAAATATTTTTTTTGCAATCAATGCGCGGCGTCGTTCAACAGTTAGGTCCACTGCCAGAAATGACCACTCCAAGAATCCAGAATTCTTTAGAAAGTATAGAATTTACAACTCCAAGTGTACTTTTACAATTACAATCCTTAAAAGCCAGTTCCAGTACAGGTTCAGATAACATTCCTGTGATATGGATATGTAAACGAAATTACAGGCCTGTAAGTTTAACTTATATCATCTGTAAATGCATGGGGGGGGGGGGGTAATTGCGAAACAACTAATGGAGTTTTTAGTTGAAAACAAAATCATTCCTAATTGCCAACCCGGCTTTATGCCTAGAAGATCAGCTCTCACAATTCTTCAACTATACTTAAATAAATTGGACAAAATGCGCTGACACCGTTCCTTTCACATCATTCCAACATTCCTTCAGCCGAAATTTATTTAGATTTTAGTAAAGCTTTCGATAGAGTCTCAATTTATCAACTAACCTACAAACTCGAGCATTGTGATATCCGTGGAAATTTACTAAAGTGGATTAGTAACTTTCTAATCGATCAAACATTCCAAGTTCGTATACGTGGAGAACTATCAGAAGATATCCTGTGAGTAGTAGCGTTCAGGGGTCAGTTCTGGAACCTGCATTGTTCCGGGTTTATATTTCCGATCTGGTAAACAACATATCATCACTTATAAGTATGTTTGCTAAACAACATAAGCATAAACTGTTTGACATTACAACAAGATCTTAGACTAATTGAAAACTGGTGTGAGAGTTCTCTTAACACAGACACTGTTTTACACATAATGAAGACAACGAGCAACGAGATCTCGGTATAACAATTACGAATGATCTTAAATAGTTAAAACATATTTGTATTATAACCAAAAAGCAAACAGATTGCTACACATGGTTTCCATTTCTTTTAAATATTTAGCACCAGCTAACCTTAGAAGATCTATACTACTGCCGCACGATGGGCCTGCGTAATAATATTAATCGCCCCCTCCCGCCAGTACAAGCTTTAGTTTGTGGGTCCTGACTTATGGTGTGTTACCCAAATTAACCCACTGACTTCAAATTACAATTTAGTTATGAAATAAATAAAGATTATTAAAAGTTTCACAGTTTTATTAAAATACAACCTGACAATATTGTTTCGACAGCTATGCTGTCATTATCAAAGGTAATATAATTATAAACAAACACGTCGCTAAGGTAGATACAAAATAGGTAACTAGATAAAATAATAATAATAATCAGAATTAAATATCTAATACTTCCAGTAACGGAGAATTACTGAGCTCAAGTTGTTCATTCATTAAAGGTACCCTGAGTTTGTGTTTGTATATCTCAAAGGCTTCTAAAATGTCTAATTTGCGTTTGTTATTACAAAAATGTAGGAATTTAATATTATTTTGAGGAGTCATTGTGTGATTTTGTTCTAAAAGGTGTTTGGCGTAATTAGATTTTTCAGGATGTTTATTTTTGTAATGACGTACGTGTTCTTTATATCTTATGTCAAAATTTCGAAGTGTTTGTCCAATATATACCAAACTACAAAAAGAACAATTTAAACGGTAAATGCCCGATTTCATGATATCATGTGTTCTGTCTTTAGCATTAAATAAAAATGAAAAAGTGTTAGTGTTGGTTTTAAATGTTATTTTATAATTGTTGGTTTTTCTTAGTATATGTGCAATTTTTTCTGATATTTTGCCAAAATATGGTATAGATATGTAATTTGTGTCTTCTGTTAGATTGTCAATGGGATATATTCTTTTGATAGCTAACCTATAATCTTTTTGTTTAATTAAAGTGTCAATCATGTTCGGATTGTAATGATTTGCATGTGCTAGTTGTTTAATGGTTGATATCTCTTTGCTAAAATCTGATTTTGTTAGTGGAATAGTTAAAGCTCTGTGTACTAATGATTTGTAGGCTGCTATTTTATGTGTATTATGGTGACAAGATTCATTTGGTATTGTTATGTCTGTTTGTGTTGGTTTTCTGTATATGGAAAATTCAAATAGCCCACTGGCTTCAAATTACAATTTAGTTGCTCTCGGGATAGTTCTAGAAAAATTCAGGGACAACATTAAAGACGCCACTTGAACAGGAATTTTATGTTGATTCATCACAAAAATTTATAAATGTCAACTAGTAAGTGAACATTCAAAGTATTGTGTCGGTTTAGATTTAAAGATGAAATAATTGTATGGGAAGCCTATGTAAAAGCGTCTTATGCAATAAAAATACTGGGTATGTTTTTTGCATATAAAATTCCATTATGTCATTTTCTTTCAAAAAAAAATTAATTCTAACCTTTTACACTCTACAAAAAGCAAAAACCAACATATGAGTTAAGTTTCTTTACCTTATAAGAAGATATCAATTTAATTACGAAAATTACAGGTTGTCAAATACAAAAATTTAACGTCCAAAAATCTCTGCAGGCTCAAAAACAAAAAAATTGAATCATTTTCCTGTACATCCAAAAAACTAATTTTGTCATTATAATCGCGTGTCTATCTATCATCACCATAAAATAGAGACGCTGATGTCTTGGAAGGACTTTAAGTAGATAATTAGTAGTGCCAAAAGATTATATGGTACAGTATACACAGTTCATTTCCACCTCCAGATCATTTTTTTCTTAAACAAAACTAATTAAATTAGTATCAAATAAAAATTAATTAAACTAGAAATAAGCAAGTCATGAATATTATGATTATATATTTAAATATTTAACAGATTTTAAGTAGTTATTGGTAGCTATATTTTTCTCTGGAGAAGGTAGTTTTTATTAGTTAGCCTTAACTAATGAGTGAAACAATATTTTTTCTGATTAACCTGTCCGTTATTATAAAGTCAATACAGTTTAACATTTACATATTTAATGTTTTATATCAAACAGATAAATCAGTAACACTAATTAAGCTATTTGTTAGTATTGACTATAACATAAGTAATAAAAGTGTTCAAACATACTTCTGAAGTTAAGTACAAACAGTATATGTTAGTGTACGTGATCAGGGTGAACATAAAATTAAAATCTCTTTTATCTATTAAATCAATAATAATTTTTGTAATACACCCAACATGCAACCGTAATTATTTGCGTGTTGTGTATAAACTTACATGAAATAATGTTTTATTTATTTTATTTTACATTCCACCATACTTTAACTTGATTTTTTTTTATTTTTCTCGAGTTCGATTTTACTATAAAAACTTACACAGACATTGGTATGTAAATATTTCGTATTTGCATAAAACGTAAATATCGATGTTTTAACCTCGTATTTTTGTTGTAGGTTGATGTCAATACAGTATCGGAAAGTATATACTTACTAACTATAATAATAATAATAAAAAACCTTTAAAACTAATATTTTCCCTTCTATGTAGTTAACTCGCATTTCTGCTAATAAAACAAGCAACTACCAGTATTATTATTATAACCATTTCTCATTTGCGTACACTGCAATTTTCAACACCATTCCGATCATTTACAGCAAGAACAGCTTCAGTAAATTGTACGACTTGGACAAATGTTATGGTTTCCCGCACTTGCAACATCTTTATTATCTAATATAAATCTAAAGACTTTTTTTTCTTCTTTCAATAAATAACTTCCATGGGGATTTTTTGTTGCTTTAGTTTACACGTTCAAGAGAAAATAGCGCGCGTAATATAAGTTAATAAATGTGTTAAAATGGTTTTATTGGTGGTAACCAGTTATGGTCAGACGCTTCTTCTGTGAAGATCTTAAATGATATAAAATAGATTATTGTTATTGGCCACTAAGAGGTGGTATTAATGACTATAAAGTGTAATAAAGTGTGGTATCTACGTGAAAAATGTTAAATTGATCTTAAACAAACAGTAAAGAAAAGGATTATAAAGTAGATATATGCACTACTGAAACATCTTCATTGCTGAAATTCGCATATCTTTCTATCGACTTAATATTTCTTTAGTTTGTAAACTAACATTTAGATCTTTTCGATTTATTGGTAAGATTTTAATACTTTTATAGCTAATTAAATATTCTGATCCGATAATTATGCCATTATTGGCGCCCAATAGATGTCGTTTTAACTCTCGTTGTTATAGTAGTTGATGTTGATTGGTTTGTTTCAAATAAAGTCACATAATCTGAACTCTGTAAGTTGATATCCAAAATATAACACAGCTTAGAAATACAATAGATATACAAAACTTAAATTTCTAACCCTTTGGACAATCTAACCTAACTAAATACTGATTCTAGATAAAGATAACGTTTTTCTAGCTTACTATAGATACACGATTAATAAGACCAGAAAATGTCAGCATTCGCTGAATTTAACAAATAGCAAGAATCTGCCTTATCTAAATCAAGCCATGAAGATCGACACTGAGTTTTGCTGGTAGTAACCAGCATTTATATAGAATCAAATATACAGAAAGTAATTAATATAGAATGCAATTATATAAAACAAACATGGTTATAGAGTGTAAATAACATAAAATGAACAAATATAGAAAAGCAATAATATAGCAAGCACAGAACCACTATGCTATGGATCGAAAAAATATAAAAAATTCACATTTTTTATTTCTAACAATAAAAATAAAAATTAATTATTTAAAATGAATTATTTTATACATGAAAATAGATTTAAAATTCATTTTATTGTAATTTACTTCCTCTAGCCCGATCAACTTCCTAAACTACTTTAAAAACTTTTTCTAAAAAATCACAAAATAATGGTAAACTAATTTTCTTTAGTATCACCAACTCAGCTTTTTAATAAGTTTGAACAAAAAGAAAGATTTAGTTATTGCTAATATATTGGCAATGTCAAAGGCCAAATTAAGTAACTAGCCCCACTATGCGGGCGATATTTTAAATTGAATATCTCGCAATTAAATTGAATTGTAATTTAATTATATAAAATATTGTAAAAAATAATTATTATTTTATTTTCTTTTACTTTTTAATGTTTTTGTAGTATAAATTTCTATTTTTTTTCTTTGTTAAATACCAGATTTAGTTGACAGTTAATATATAGGATGAAATATTTTGTTAAGGCGAGTAAGAAATGTTCATAGACCTCTGGCAAGTTTCAAGAACACTTTACAGTATACATTTTATTTGTAAGAAAACGCCACACAATAAAATTTATTTTCTTTTAACACTAAATACCTTCTTGATGTAGATTCGGGTTGAAGTTGCATAAGATCCAGGATATCTATCTTATGACGGTCTCTTATTAAGGAGAATCTCTGCAGTTCTTGTGCAGACCCAAGATTAGTAGTATTGGAAACACTTGCCAAGATTATGTTAAGGAGTAAATGATAAAACTTTTCCATCGCCTGCTTTGAACAACGATAAATTTTCAATATCTTTGATTTGAATGTTGGAGCAATTTGCAAATGTTAAAGGTATTTATTTTCTTCTTTATCTTGTTAAATTATCTTATCTTATCTCTAAATTTATCTTGTTTTATTACAGATCAGAATTAGTTTCAATATGAAGGAAATTATTATTGTCTATTATATTATTTTTCTCTGGCAACCATTATTATCCAAATTTAACAGTATTAATTATTACAAAATTTAAATCGTCAAAGGAACCAAACTTACCATTGTTTAATACAATAAATTCAAATGAATAAGGTATGTACAAAATCAACACCTAGCAACAGCTTCGATGTAACAAAGTTCCTCTAAATCAACAATACAATGTCTTGTTATTTTTAGCATTGTGATTTTAATATTATTTGTTCAAAAAGAATTATTGTCTATTGCTAATATTTGAGAATATTTTTAAAATTTCCAAAATATACATAAAAAATTGACATTAAACTAAATACTATTAAAAATTATCATTATATTTCAAAAACATATTTTTTGTAACTACTCATTTGTCTTATCAATTTTAAAAGAGGGCAATTTTGCAAAAACAATTCTCTTTTGCGAATTCGTCGTGTTTTTGGAGATAAAAGTGCAGTAAAGCAGTAATTCTTTATAGAGTCATGTCATATTATACTATAATTATTATTATTATACGTAACGACAACTTATCTAACGAGGCCATGTAAAGACCACCTAAAAGCATGTAAAAGGCTACCAGATAAAAACAATATGATAAAGATGATAATAAACGTGTTAATGAAAAGATAGTGTATGCCTGACAATATCAGCCTTATATATAGATCTACATGCACTATGATCGATCGGTTTTAGGCCTAAAGAGCAGTTAATAGAGCAACTGTCCATCGCAAGAATTAAATTAAGTTAGAGGTACTTCTCTACCAATAAGCTACAAGTGTTTTCTTTCGAGACTAAATCTCTTCTAACGAGATTTCTAATCAGAACCTTTTTCTTATCAGTTTCCCGGAAATCTGAAAAATCCCGAAAAATTCTAGAAACTCTAACGATTTACAAATCTTACAAAACTAGGATGCGTTGCCAGCTTCACTGGCTTCAAGGCAATTTAATATATAGATTCCTTCAAATTTAGTATGATAAAATAGACACCCATGTCCTACACCCGACTGAAAATTTAAATAGGACCTTAAGGGGGCCCTTTGAAAATGACCCGATATCATTTTGGCATTGACGTAAATATCTTTCTAGGAACCTTACCGGGATACGTTACCCGGACCTTACAGGGATTTAAATTGTATCGATGGGGTCATTGAAGGGACCTTATCGGGTTTCCCTAAATTATAAAATGACTTCAGGTTGCCCCAGTTGGAACATCATACGAATCTTATGAGGCTTCTGTATCTAGTTTAATTTTCAAAAGAACTGGGAGTTCCTCGGACAGATTTAAGGTCTACGGCCTTGTAAGTAACTTATCCTTGAAATAAATTGGGATTGACTAATAATAATAAATCGGGTTCTCATGGACCCCTGATCAAGCTTTTTTAAGTAGGACTGTCCTTAAATAGTTACAGCTTATGAGGTTCCCAGGTTAGGTCGGTTAAGTTTCTAATCGTAAAAATGTGCATAGCTCTCATAGGAAAATGCAGTTGTGTTTTAAGTACTTTTGGTCAAATTTATCGAGAAATATTCGAGAAATCGAAATTTTCTAAACCGATTGTACAATAATGTTGCAGTTTGTACTATGATGACGTGAGCCTTTTATATAGAACACAAACAACTAGACATTTTGACCTTATTTTTCTATTGCAATCTGCAACATAATTTTCAAAATTTTTACATTATTTTAGTCTCTGAAAAAAAGGGAAAAAATATCACCTCTCCATAAGTAGAAAAAGTATTTCTATGGTGGCAACAGTCAATCAATACTTAGTACACAAGCAACAATTGCCAGCACAACAGCAAATATGATTTTGGGATTTTGTCGAAATTCTATTTCTATTTGTTGCGATTAGAAACATTAGGTCGTGCAAAAAGGTAGTATATGTTTAAAAGACAGAAAAGAACGCCATTTATCCTTTGCCTTCAGACTTATACCTCGGAAAAATTGTGCTTTTCTCCCTTTTAGTGTATAATGTGTTTTTTTTAATCAATGAACTCTGTTTTAGTGTAAATTGTTCATCTAAAATTGATAAATCAGGTAGGAAATCAATTTTTTCGTCTTATCATATCTTCATAATTCCTAGAAACTGATTTGGATTCCGAAAAACTGAAGATATTCGGTAAAACTTTTAGTTGATTGGGTTATTGTATCAGGAAAAATTTCTATTTTCGATGAGGAACGCTTTAGAGAATTTAGACAAAGTTTAAAATACAAATCTTGACCTTTGAGGAATTGAACGCATGCAGTACGTTAGAGCTCATGTCAGAATCTACATATCTACTTAACGATACTTGTTTTTCTATCAGGCCCAGACATAGCACGAAATTTTATGTACGATAATTCTATTGGTCCTAGTGAAGACGTCTTACACTGGTACAAAATAAACTTTAGTTCTAGTTTTTTTTTTATAGATTGCACAAAATTGTTTTTTCCTGCTAAAATGACACAAACCTATTTTTGTTGTTATTATCAGATATCAGTGGAAAAATTATTTTATTAAATATGCCTTCTGAAAGTAGGCAATAACACTTCAATTGTGTTTTCTTGGTTGCCTATTCTTTACTAATATACTTTAGCTGTGTAAACCGGGTTAGATCAAATAGAAAAAACATGACGTATAGCCATATAGACATAAATGAGATACGGTGGAGAAGGTGCATATAGAATGACGCAGTAAAATTACAATAAAGCAATGTAGTATTCTGATATTGTGCTGGTAAATGTAAAGCGAAACGACAAAAGACTGTTTTTGAATATCGTACGTAGTCTGCAGAAGTATTCGGTCTTAGTGAAAGACTAGAAATGTCAAAAATCATTAAAAACTTAAAGATTCTAGGGATAAAACACTACAGTCAAGAACAGAATTTTGTATTGGTTTTTGTTCTCAATTTCTCAAAAGGAACCAAAACCCTAACAGCTATCATCAGCATAGGTCTTTAGCTCCAAAAACTCGGCCCAAATCGGTCCAGACTAATCGAGTGGTTATTTCGTTTGCAGAGAGTAAACAAATCACTTTTATTTATTTTTTAATTATCTGGAAACAGATCTTGTTTCTGTAGAACGTATATTTTGGACTCATACTAAAACATTACTATCCTCCAGATGCTTCAAGATTATTTCCTCTACTGATTTTAAATTGGGTTGAATTATGTACTTACATTTTGCCATTTTTAGTAATAGAGATTTGAAGGCGTATTTCCTGCAATGTCAGATTGTGACAGGGAGTATAAAGGTATTGGAAAACATCCGATGAAAGCTGTTCTTAAGTATGTATCATCCTCAATGCTACTATAAATAAGATATCCATGATGTTTGCAATGAGTAATTCACTTGTTGAATGATAACAATTTTTTAATAACATTCGTTAACATTCCTGAAACTAACACGTGGTTTGTGTGTACATTAGCTATTGCTATTATTAGCAGGGTGAGTCTCCAACAAGTAATGTATTCCGAAGTCATAGGTAAAGCTACAGTTTTCCAGAAACGTATTTTGAAAAAAATTTTTTCTTGATTTGATAGAACTGTTTCTTCAAATTGCGATCTTGAAATTAAACCATCAGGATTTTTAGCTAACATTAAGAAGAGAACAGAATATAGTAACGAATATATTAGGCATCCCCATACTTTATCATTTACACAACTTATCTTAATGAGATCAAATACAGTTCTTCTAAATTTTTAAAATTTACTAGCAACCGAGATTTGAACCCATGTCCTTCTGATGAAGAGGCAGGAGCTACACCATTCTACCACGGAGAGCCTAGATGTTTGTGATTGAATAATGTTTTTTAGGTCTATGGCTAGCTGGTAAGGTTACTATGAAAGCATCAAAAATTGGAAACATTTAAACAAGAAATATTCATTTTTCTACTAAATTCGTATACTGATATAAGAATTACCTATTGCAAAACTACCCGTATGGTACATTTTGAAGACGAAAAGATCAGAAAATAATTACTAGATACGTATATTCCAGATAATTCTCAACGAAGATTTGATAACTGTTAGAAGTTATATACGATACAGTGATGCGAAGAGTAAATTTAACATCATCTGATCATGACAATACACCACTGAGGTTAAGTGAAAAAACAGTTACGCTGAACTTCGCATCGTATTGTAATTCCCATTTCATTATCCTGCCAATGTCGATAAGTATACTTAAGAATATCCTAGGAAAATTACTGATATTGGTGAAAAAGGGAAAAAGAAAAAGAGATAGGAAATTCAAAATACCACTTTTAATTAATCACTAACATATCTAGAAAATGACTGGAATTTCAAGTTATTTGTACTTTCCTTCCAATACTTCCAACCAAATATGTTTGGGATACAATCTCAACATTATTTGCTTCAATTTCTTCCAATTGAAGATACTTAAATATCTTTTGGTGCTATCTGGCCTCTTCTAACAAAAAACGAAGCTAATAACGATAAAACGTTTCATGTAGATGTTGTTGACGTCTTTAGAATTTCCAATTGAAGTATATAAAACTAATGGAAGAATAAAAAGGTGCAGAAAATTCTATGCAGCCTTATTTATAGGCCATGAATCTTCACCATCATCACCATATACAAAAAAGAGTCTGTAGAAGTATCCTGAAGTTGGATATACATTTTGGCATGAGGCTCATTATGCTTTCTTGTACTCCTACATGTAATTCACCATTCTGTTTTCTTCACGTTCCAGGTTCCCTCAACTGGAAAGTTGGCAATTCCAGCAAGCAATACGGATGTAAATGAAAACTATTAATCAATGATATTCAATTGGACTTAATTTGTTTCTTTGTAATTTATTTATTGACAACTCTTGTCATAAAAGTAAAAATAAATGCAAGTAAAATCAAATCTTTCCTATTGTGTGAAATTGTTGAACTAACAATTGAACTTTTATATTAAAAAGTAAATATCCAATCATTTAAAGAAGTGCAACTTACTTTTAAAATAAACGTAGTATACACGATCGCTAACGTAGTTCAGTGACTCAGTCAGCAGGAGCGAGGTGGTAAAAAGTAAAACCAGTTGCCGCCGCAGCAGGTTCCATACTAGCTTTTATAATAATAATACTAATAATAATTTTAATATCTCTTCAAAATTGTACAATTACAGAAAGATTTTACAAACCATGTTTTAAAAGCACTGGTTTAATCCCTATATTCGATTTATCAATGAAACCTATGTACAATCTATTTTTTAATTGTTTTATTTAGTTGAAGAAAAAATATACTACCTATACAACTTGAGTGGAATGCCCATGTCGTCCTCGAAAATTAAGGCACTCCGCCTTCGGCGTCGTTGTACAAACTACTATTTTTGCATGATAACTATATTTGAACTAATTACAGTTCCCTTTATCAAATGCAATCTAAAATGTGTTCAATTGGGCAAAACCATTTAACAAAAATTGCTATCGCTTAAAATTGCAAGAACGATTAGAGAGTTATTTTCTAAAAGATTTTTTAACATTATTACTATTATTGTCTGCTACAATTTTTAATATAATCTGATCAAACTTTCTACTAATCAAACACGACAGAAAAAAGCTTCCATTTTACTTAAAGAGGCTTATGATTTATGTGAGGAAATAACATCAGTCTGTATAAAACTTTCTAATTCGACAAGATAACTGATAAAAACCTACATTTTACCCCCTTACCATTCCAAGCCAACAATATTAACGAAAATTAACAGGTTGTTGACGCTGGAGGCGTATAATTTCGAGCTTTTATATATCACGAAACGTAGGCATTTGTCATGGTTTTGGCCAAGCAGGATACCTAACACCTAATTTAGGAAACATAAAACATAAAACCACGCTCATACTTACTTATACCATATGAATGTACCCATTGTTCTTGTGTTGAATATCTGATTTAAATGGAATTTATTACGGTATCAGTAAAATACGCTAGTTACGTCTTACAACCGAATTTTTCTTCGAGTTAACTAGGTTCGTTCACACATTTTTGTCTTGTTACCATAAAAAGCGCGTAATTGCATTATAATATGAGGTTATGTTTGTATCCTCTCAACTGGTTTAATTTAGTCATTATTTTCGTTTTAATATAAAAAGGAATCAGTTTAAACTCAATCAGAACTTGATCTAAGAGTAGGTGTCATAATTTCTAATAAACTGTGGAATTTATTATATGTTTTCATTGAATAATTAAGGCACAAATTGCCAACATATACAAATAACTGTTATTTAAAATGAATTTTAAATTAGCCAATAGATTAAAACCGATTAAGTAGGTGGGACCTATAATAGTGTGTATAATTAAAGGAGAAAAGGAGTCTTTTAATGATGACCGCCTCTTGATTATAGAAGACATAATTCCAAATATTTATTGGTTTTCTATACCTATCTATTGGATTTTAAAACGAATTTCGTCAAGGAATGTTAGGAATCTTCTTCTGGAACAGTAGCGAAACTAAGCTGTAATTAAAATTTATAACGTTACTTTAGCTTGATTTGTATTGGTAGATAGAGATTTACATTTAATGAAAAAAAAATATATATGGTTAAGTGATCATCGCTGTAAAACAATTAATTAGTATTGATAAGTATTAGCTATACATTCATTTTACAAGATATAGGATGGGATAGTTACGAGTTAAAGTCTATTGGAATTGTTAGTCAATCGAAACAGTGAATTGCAAAGCTTACACTTATACAATACGCTTCTACCTATAAAGAATATCAAATTCTGCATTCTTCTTGGCATCTCTTCTAAGGAGAGCACTCAGTAGTCAAGAAGACACTAGTCAGGTGTGAAAGCAAGATGAGCAGCCTCGTTCAAGATAAAACTATGCACTTCAGTACTGCAACCAGATTGATTTTTAATTGAGGGGAGGAAGGGGTATATAGGGCTTCGGAGCACATTGAACTATTTAGGATTTCCACCGTTAGACCTGATGTAAAAATTTCAAATAAATTACAACAGATGGCCTTTCTTTTCTTTTTCTTTTTCGTTTCTCCAAGATTTTTAAAAGTAGGCCCTATTATGTGTTTAATATTAACGACACAGTAGGGACAAACTGGTCCACTAGATAGTTATAGTTTTTAAACTAATCAGTTGTATTCATCAACTGTCAAAGCTGAAATAAGTGAAAATTATATGCAGCAAGCTGTAACAGCCGTAATATCAAAAATAATGTCGCGATATATACATAGTTGCTACATATGGCGAGTCTTTATCTTTAGATACCAATAACAACGACATATGCAATGATTTAGACGACACATCAATCAATGATAGTAACAAGTACCAACAGCAATCATATGCTTCTATTTCTAATATCCTCCCCCTGATGGAATGACGGACGGCAGTTGGTTTAATGTGTCAATTTGGTTCATATGAGCTTCCAAAACGCTGCTTTCATTCAAATCGAACTCCAACGCATAAACCAGCTGTACCTGCCTGGCATACCAAGCCTATAATTTGGTAGATCGGGGTGCTAAAACCATTAAAAAACCAAGTCCTGCCACAATTGAGGTTGGATTCGATCGGGCAGTGGTCCTCAATTCCACAGGACTTGGACAGGACAGGACAGGACCCAATTCCCCATTGGGGGATAGTCTGAAGCTGGACGAGGTACAATCTCCTAGGAGAGAATGCCGACGGGTGAGCACGTTTATCGCTCCGGTACTAGCCTGGAGAGCTAGTAGAGGATGAATAATAACCTCGCTCCAACCAGTGAGTTACTGGTAGCACTGTGCAAGCAGTGCGCGCTAATTGAGCGTATCTCAATTCGAATCCCTAAGGGGACCGTATACAAAAAAGATTTGGACACTCTGTCTGTCGTTGTTGAGATGGAATGGACCAATACTACTACAACAATCAAATAAACGAACAATTACGCATGTTCAACTACGGCCCTTTTTAGCCAGTAGCCAGATATTGGGCTATGAAGGTGAGAACACACAAAGTGAGTGCGTGTGAGGAGGAACATGTACCTGCCTTGTTTCAATCCTAACTTCAGTCTTTACACTTGCCACAATTTCATCTTTTCCATTAAGCTCCAAAACGACCTAATGATCACAGCACCCTTTTCTTCCGCTGTACATCAACTAACACTAATTCTCTATCTTCAAGGGGACGTGTTTGCTTCTCGTTGACATGACTCCAGCTAAGACAGGTATTCCTTTCAGAATCTTTGTTGAAGCTCCTTTTTCAGAATGCCAAGGTACTTCCAACGACATAGAATCGTATTCGCTTAGTCCTACAGTATTAGGCAAAAACATGGAAGGTGTAAGGGCCTCCAATTCACCAACATCCTCACAAATATAGGAAAGTGATCTCCAGTTAGTACTTCCTCCATAATTATTAGCAATCTTTTAATTCTTCTTGGTTCAACGTAGCACTGTCTGAATCTACTCCAGAATCTTCCCCACCACGGTACTTGGTGGCTAACTTCCACAAAATTGGCCCCATTTGCTCCACTTTCTGAATCGCTTTCCAATAACTGTAGTATATCATTAGTTCCTCGAAAATTGGTTGCGCTGTCACTGAAGATAACTTTGAATGACTATTCATTCTGATAAACCTCAAGGTTCCAATAAAAGGAGCTGTGGTAAGTGGCGAACTTCTAATCGTACTCCACAAAACACAGCACAGGAAAAATAATCACACAATATATTTTTTCGTGTTCTTCAGGTATAAAAGAACGGTCTACACCAACTTCCACTACTCTGGCTGCTTGTATCCGTTCCAATGGCAAATGTAGTGGTTCTATAAAAACAGGCTTAGCTCTAAACCTCTTGCAACGTACGTACATATTGTCTGACAACTGAATCCAATGTTTTTTCTGTAACTTGTGTCATCAAATATCTCACTTTAGCGTGCCAATACATACAAGATCAGCTGCTTCACTAACTAACTCAGGAAATTCTTATCATCACGTAATATTAATCTTAAGATTAGTTACTACACGAAGTATTCCATTATCGTGATAAATATTTATCCAACTTCTTCATTGTTGCTTGTTCTTCATCATCTTTCAACTCTTGTTGAATAGTAAGTAAAATTTCTGAGGTTTTCGTGCACTTTTTCTAAAAGTTCTTAAACTGCAGATCATGAATCGGCTATTTTACTTAATTATCTATTAGCTGATATTTATCTGATATCTGCTGAGGTCTGAGATGAATAGCTGTTCGGATATAGTTTGATGACTACTTAAGATATTCTGGAGGTTTGGTAGTCATATAGGCAACTGTATGTCTGATTAATGATATGAATATACCATCGGCAATGTGCTTCAAAGACTGTATCTCCTATTATGTTTGATGATTTTAGATTAATATGAGAAACATTCATGCGATATTATTTGTATAGCAGTTCTATAGTTACAAACTAAACTGTGGTGGATCTAAAATTTTCCAGCGATTAAAATCGATACATCAAGTTAGTCAGGCCACGCTAGCGGATCAGAGTACCGCAAATGACGTCAGATTGGAACGAGAAAAGCTCGAAATTGTTTATTATTGTTATCCCAATTGAATTTACTCAAATCCACATTTAGTTTAAAGGTTTTTTTACATAGTTTTCAGTGTGAAAACCCCAAATTGGAATATGCCAAATACATAAAACGCGATTTCAATTCGTCAATTATTAAATTTAACTTCCTTTTGCCCCAACATGGTGTCGCTTTCGGTGCTCTGATCTGTGGTCTGGCAGACTCGATGTAGTGACGCTATAAGCGATTAGTCAATACATCTAGTCAGTCAAGCCGCGCTGGTCGATCAGAGTGCGAACGGCCCCGTATTGGAGAGAAAAAAGGGCGAGATTGTTTGTTATTGTTATCTGAATGTATTGTAAATCCACGTTTATTTCAGAAATATTTCCTATATCATTTTTATTCTGAAAGTTCCGAACCAAATTCGTAGAATTATTATATTACACGTTTTACATACTAGATGTCGTGACCGTAATCGCTGGTACAGTCAGCGATTATCGTCACTGCATTGTGTTAGCTACTAGATTCAGTGACCTTACCAGCAATGAGTTATCGTCGTACTGAACTTAATCAGCGCACTTATCTGATCGTGGAATTCTCAACTAACATAGGCTGTTCTAACAATGATATTTCCATTTTCTAAATGCAATAACTGAGCCACTAGTTTCGCACAAAATTTTTTTTCAATGCGCTGTATTAACTGCCCATTCAATTTGTGTATAGGAAATTAGTGTACTTTAGGTATGGGTGAAATCTACCTATGTAACTCTTCTGTTAATGTTATGTACCCTTAACTTGATTGATTGATTGATGGATTGATTAACTTAACCTTGATAATACATATTATAAACTTCTAGGACTTGTAAAAGAGATCACAGTGGATCATGTTTTGATAATGATCTATACCCAGAACCGTACCATTTCCATATTACTACCAGCAAATGTGTTTTGTCATAATGCCTGTGAACATCGACATAATAAGATTTACTTAGAGGTTCAAAATAGTGTCGGAGCTGCTTAAAGGCTTTCTGTAGAGTGTTCTTCAAATTGCCAAACTTCAGATCAGAGCAGAGAAGAGCCGCCGAATCCCAAGATTTGGTGAAAAGGCGCTTCACTACATTGAAGAGAATTCAAAGATAAGTACGCGAGTCATTGCACATATGTATTATGTACAGATCACAAGAGTTCATGAGTTCCAGCTCATTTTGCACCACAGGTTGAATTCTATCGCTGGTATCTACAACTTTGTCTGTTATATCCTCGGTTTCCTTTATCTCCAGAGCATTCCAGGACAGGCTTGTTGTCAATGTGTAGGCTGGCGTATTCAGCGATTGTTTAATATGACTGTACAGTGTACGTTCTTCCATTGCGGCTCGCCACTCTCATGTACTACTTGACCTTCCTGGAAGAGGTACTCTGACAGTGCTGGCCGACGCAGCGTGTTATTAAATATTCGTCCACAAAAGTGGTTCCTGGATAATGGCGCACCAGCACACTTCTCAGTCGATGTCCAAATTCTCATTGACGCAACATTTGGAAGAATATGGATTGGCCGATATGGCTCTCCACCAGTATGACTTCCACGCTCACCTGATTTGATCCGACTTGACTGTTTACTAGGGAATCACATGAAGAGCTTTGTTTATAAGACTCCTGTCGACCCAGAGGAACACAGGTGCAAAACAAAATCTATCAAAACGTTGACATTATATCGAAATTGAAGACACTTCTCCAATTTCGTTGCTTTGAAAAACTTTTGTAAAACATTATTAGTGTTATAATAAAACCGCATTTCAAATTGTGCGTTTCTTATCAAGTCAATATCCACTCTAAATCTCCCTAAAATCCGTAGAAATTTGTAATATTATTAACTTACAGTCTGTATAGATCTCTCATACGTTCTTGTAATGGGTCTAAAGATTTCGAACGTGATTTAAAGATGTCACTACTTAAGTATCTTAAAATGTAACTTTTGAAGGTATTTAGAATCTGACTAAAAAGGCTTGAAGGTTGGAAAACGAGAGAATAACCTCAGAAATGTTACAACTTTTACAAATATAATAAATTAGTCTGTAAATAGAGGTAGGTGAACGTTGCATGGAAATCATCTTAAGATGCACTTGTATTAGAAATTTGGAAAATTGAGATTGATAAAAACTTTATCGTCATCAAATTGACATATTTAAAAAAAAGACCCCTTGATTAATATTTACGAGATAAGCGCCATAAATTCTCGGCCCGGCAGGCTTCTACAGGGGACATCATGTTCAAACTTGGTTGCGTCCGTTGAACATGTAAGAGGCCTACACTATATACATGTATTACGGCTAGAAGCGTAATAGATTTTAGTAGTCACTCAAGCATCGTATCGAGTGCATGGAAATGTCGCAGCTAACGAAAAATCAGTACCGCGCGGTCATTAAATTTTTAACAAAAGAAGGGTACACGCCTAATCAAATCAAACAACCTTTAGACGGCGTTTGTGGTGATTTATCTCCTTCATAATCCACTGTTAAAAAGTGGTCAAAAAATGTTTCCGTTTGGTGTAAGAATCTCTTGAAGATGATGGTCGGCCAATTGAAGCGGTAACGCCTCAAAAAGCTGCAATCATTGAATAAATGGTATTAGAGGATCATCGTTTGAAAGTTAGGGAGTTAGCAGTGATGTCTGATATTTCGGAAACAAGTGTTCACCGAATTCTTCATGACCATTTGGGCACGAAGAAAATTAGTGCAAGATGGGTACTGCGTCTTCTTTCTGCTGTTCAACGTCAACGTCGCGTCGAATGTGTGCGCGCTCGTTTTTAAACTTGTGTGGAGACCACCCAAAGACGATTTTGGAGTCCATTGTCACTGCAGATGATACAATGGTTCTGTATTATGATCCTCTATCCAAAAGGGAATCGATGGAATGGCGGCGCCCCGATGAACCTCGTCCCAAAAGTCATTTAATCGACAAAGAAAGTTATTCGAACATTCTGGGATTGTGACGGCATTTTACTGATTGATTTTAAAGACACAATACTACTGTTAACAGTACATATTATGCGTCCTTATTGCATAAAATGAGAAACAATATTCGTGAAAGGCGTCGAGGAAAATTGAGAAGAGGTGTTCGATTATTTACAAGACAATGCTCCCGTTCATGCTGCCGCAATTTCACAAGCTGCCATTCACGAATGCGGCTTTGAAATGTTGAATCATCCACCGTACAGTCCGGATATGGCTCCTAGTGACTATTATTTATTTTCCAATTTAAAGAAAGACCTTAGGGGACGTCGTTTTAAGGACGAAAACGAGTTGCAAGCAGCTGTAACTGAACAGTTTGAAGGAAAAACTTCAGATTATTTTTACAAGGGCATTGAATTATTAATTCCACGTTGTAATAAGTGTATTGAAATTAGGGGAGATTATATTGAAAAATAAAAATTATTATATTTTACCAAGTTTTTTTTTTCTATATCAGGCCGAGAATTTATGGCTCTTACCTCGTACATGTTAGATGTGTAAGGGTACGTCTACGTTTTAATGTCGAGGTATTTACATGCTTGGTAAAGAATCCATAAGAAATAACTACTTTTGAATGGATGCGGAAATACTATGTAGGTACTTGCATGAATTTGCATACGCTAATAATTTTCTTTGGTCAGCAATACGGAACGAATCCCATCCTCGTCGCCAGTAATAATGAATTGATGAGATTACATTAAAGATATGAAAACCCTTTAAATATTTAAATTATGTAGTCTAATGTATATATTTGTCTAAAAGAAGATTCTGTATAACTACTGCTTATCACGTGCTATACTAGGGCCTATCGTCAGACTTATACTCTTTGGAATAACTGAGGATAAAGTGATATTTTTCAATTAATGTTTTAAACTAATTAAATTGCATTTTATTACAAAAAATAAAATATTTCAAGACATCAAGGATTAATGATACCATATGTCAGTCTCTTCATGCTACCTGATCACAACAGAAGCTGCTTCGTGGCCTTATACTTTAATAAAAAGATGTAACGACATAAAAATTCATAAGCTGTAAAAGTCAAGTAAATGATTAACAGAGGATGTGATTTCCGTCTGTCGGGATTTTTCGAGAAAATAAGAATTCCGGCTGCCCGGTCCCGATCTGCTGCCTTCAATAAAATCGTTTTGATTGCACGCAATGTCGTAAATAATGAATTTCTAATGTAAAATGTTATTTATAGAATGCATGATTGCGATTTATATTTAAAAAATGTTATAATATAATAAATAATAATAATAAAAATAAACTAGATCAATAACAAACTGCAACATGATTTCCATGTTAGGTTAGAATCGACATAAATAATATATCCATGAATATGCAGAGCTTTCACAGTGTACAAACACGTTCAGGGCAACCAGTCAGTGTTTAACATTACTTGTTATATGCGCAAATATTGAATATTCATTTACATACATGCATTCGTAATAGTTTTATGGAAAGTTACTTTATAAAAATCTAAATTTCCCAGTAAAATATAGCCATCAAATGGTGAATGGCTCTTGGTTGAAGGGATTGGAGATTTTATGTAAGTCCACTTATCGTTAGTCTGTAAGGATTATTATAAAAATTTTTATGTAATCCAATCTGTTTCTTTATTATAGATTTTATGAACTAGCTCTAGCTATAATGGCATGTCATGTAAAAGGTGTAGAGTTTGACATCCTGACATTATCTGAAAGATCTAATCAGTTTTAAACAGCACTTTGTACACAAATGTGATCTAAATCATCGTTTAAGTAAGGTGACCCAATCACTATATCAGTTTATGTACACCATATCCGGAATATATTAAATATACCCATTATTAATAATTTTTCTTTTTTTACAAGTTTCTCAGCAGCTGCCGCTCTTCGCGAATACTTTTATAAAACCTTATTATATTGTATCATTTTTTGTTCTTCTTTCAACAATACGGAAATGAATAAAAAGATTCCGACATGTCCAATTACGATTTGTAGCCATTTGGAACGGACCTGATTTTTTCTACAATTAATTGGCCATCGACTGGGCCAATAAGGAAACCGTTCACGAAATATTTCGGTTACATTCTTGTTGTTCTTCTTCTTCTGCTTCTTTGTCTTTTCGATCACACAAACATGGTAGATCGGTTTTTCAGTTTCTTCGGCAAAAACTCGTTTCGATTTTGATTGGCTGAATTGGAATCGCCGACTGGTTTTTATGTATCTTTGATATTCCCTCTGTTTATTGTGAACGGAAAGGAACGGATACATCTCGGGTTTTATAATATGTCAAAGAATCTTTTATTTATTGATGTGTCTCTCTTCGGATACTAATCAGATATTTCTAGTTTTACTGCATTTTCTACGAGTTTATATTACACGTACGAAAAATATATATGATTCTTCTGGTGGATGGGTTTTTATAAGATGATTCATTATTACATTCACAATAAGAAATTCTCATTCACACGACTAATTAAAAAGGTATAATAACACTAAGGATAATTCATTAAAATGTTTCTTCTCATAAATAATAATATGAATGCTTTAGGAAACATATTGAAGGATAACAGTAGCAAGTACTAAAATAAAAATAACAGCATAATTTTAAAAATGAGCCCTGAGCCTCACACCGCATGCAACCTGCATTTAGGACTTCTATGCTTCAGGAGTCGTCTCGAATTAAATCCATTACCGAGTGCAACCGTTCGTAGCAATAACCTCTCATTAAAGCAAAAGAGGCTACGAAAGTTTATTGGGTTGGAAACACCCCATTTGACAGTCTGAAATAATGATGTGCTATACGGATTGTAAGAAGCACTGACATATCAATTACCAAGTAGCTTTGTCAAAGATGTTCGCTTTCTCTTTTGACCGATTAAAGCGCAAGCTGTTGCTGATGAACCCTTTGCCACACCCTGAATTATCCGTAAGTTGAAATAATTCCCAAAGGATTTGGTTTCAGAAATCGTGAAACGACAGTTAGGAAACACTGGTTTATGATACACCTTATTTAGCATTTCGTTTCTTAGCTCGCCGAGGTCAGCCATATATCGCTCTATATTTTCCGAGATATGTAGCATTGTCAAAAAATGAGTTAATAATTGAAGCATTGACACTGCTCGAACATACAAGATTCAGAAGAAAAAACTCAAACTGTGGCGTAAACTTACTAAAACGGTACTTCACCATTACCATACACACTTTTAGTCACTCTGGACACGTGTTTGCAAAGCTAGGGTGTCATATTCAGCAGACATTGAAAAACTAAACTAAGATCTAAAAATTCCAACCTTATATACCTTCAACCCCTATATCCTATACTATTCCCTATACAGAACTTCACGGTTCGTCGGTAATCGGTCAAATTTGACTAACCGACAAGCTTGACTGATTAATTACTGGAGCAATTCTAAAAGGCTGGACCTAATAGGATGTAAATCAATGAAGTTTAGTTTTTCAGTGTCTGCTGAAGATGACAGCAGCTGTGATCAGAGTGATTAAAGGTGTGTGGTGATGGTAAAGTACCGTTTTAACAAGATTCATCTTAGTCATTACAAAGCAAGTATTGGGAAAAAATGATACCGACTCGATTTTGGGCAAATAGTTTAACATATCAAAAGTCGCTAATGATCCAGTGTAGTTCTCCGCCGATATTGACTTGAAATGACCTCGAAGATTGGTTTCTTCCTAGTATATCGTTATCGCAAACTGTGGCAACCTAGGAATTTCTTATATATAAAAGGTGTAGGAAATCCAATTTTGTACAAAAATGTCTGCATCAATTTTAGTGTCAGTTCACGCATTTCTCTTCAACATTAAAAAGAAAACTACATCCGATTATGTGAGAATTGTGAAACTGTGAAGAATACTTATAGAAATGTGCATTGTATTATCATAAGTGAAGTGAAAGAGATATCACAGCATCACGAAAGAGTTATGACAACGGTCGATGAAAGGTCACACAATTTTAACCCAAAAGATGTCCATCTAATTACTATCTGTATCATTTGCACTTTTTTTTCATCGTTGAGTCTTTTAGCTGTTCGACCTGGCTCTTCAGCGGCTTCTTCTAAAGATTTCATCCAATCCAAACCAATCTTTGGGATCATTTCAATGCCACAACTGAAGAAGCTGGCACTGGGTTATTGGGTACTTTTAGTATGTTAAAGTACATGACCCACTAAGCATTTACATGTATACATTTAATCAATCATGTACCATTTTCCCTATTTCCTGAAAAATTAAATAAAATGGTTAACCTATTAATATTTTCTTTTGTTAAAAACGCAAGCTCTGCCTATTTGACTTCATGTTTAATATTTCAATAGAATTTTTGTGGCAACCAACGTTCGCCTATATACTCCTCCCTTTTATTGGTCTAAGAGTGTCCGTTCCTTGCTGAAGTACTGTTTCTGCACCTACTCCAAACGAAGTGTCATGAAATTCTATCACAGGGTTCTCTTACATTCTTGCAAAACCTCTAGGTACTCTGAGCGGTGTGAAACTCCGACAGAGTATAATGAAAGTTGGCATATGTTGGCAAGTGTAGGAGTAATACTTTACTCTAGAAACAAGAAACACCTATCCTGTAGATCAAACGAAAGATTCGGGGCAAGAATTTGGCGACTTTGATTTAAAATATAAAAAAAGCTTAAACAAATTAAATTACTCATTTTCCTAGTTCCACGTTCTGAAGATCGGAGGGTTCGAAAACCGTATCGGTTTTCGGTCTTCGATTCTATTTCGGAAGACATAGACTGTGTAATGTCTCTATATTCTAATCCCAATAACTGAAGGCCAGAGATCAAGCACAGCATGTACCCACTTTAGATGTTCAGATGGTTTTATAGAACCATTTCGGCTTAGAAGCAGAGTGTGGTTTTGTAACAGATTTTGGTCATGAGTATTGGGTTCAGCTGCATAGCAGATTGAATTAACTAGTGTTGTTGGCTACATGGGACATGACCGACACAGACTGGACAAGACTGAACACGGAATGGATCACTGCAGCTTACTCCTTCAGTTCAGTTTCGGAACAGATTAACAATTTGGCTATCTTGCTCTTGCTAATCAAAACACACTGAAGTCTACAGATCATTTATTTAATCAGTTTTACTGTAGAGTTCAGTTTTGGAACAGAATAGAATAATCTAGCATCCGTAGGTGAAGGCTGGAGGCTGAGATGGACACGTAGTATCAGTTCGGCCTTCAGTTGTGCTTCTGAATTTTGAAACAGAATCCGTACATCTTAACCTTATAAAAAGGATTTTTCCAGTTAAAATCATACGCGCCATCCCCCTCTATCAAAATTTCTGAAAACAGAAGGCCGGCCAATAATAATTACTATCGATAATTGTATAAGGCAGAGATAAAGTGACAATATTATTTGGTTGCCTAATCAGTTATTACAAGATACTTGCAGAAAATCGAATCTAGCAGTGTTTATCCCCTAATAGAAATAATAGATCAACGCTGAGAGCATTGCGTCGAAGCCATTTAAAGTGTTCTTACTAGTGAATCATATACTATTAGGATTTTAGCAATGTTCCTCTCACGCACGACACGCTTTTTTGATGCATGTATTTCAAAATTTCAATTTATCTCCTGCAAGGACAATTACTCAATCAATAGGTCATCAATATGTTTGTATTTTTTATATGATTACTGATCGGACTGTAAAATCATGTAATTCATGGATTGCTTTAACACCTCCCTCCAGTATTGAATCTGGAACCTTCTGTAACGGGTGTCCAAGAAGTATTGTTATTAAGTGGGCTATGATACAGAAATGGAACGTAATATTAAAATAAACATACAATTATTGACACACAAACGTTGTAATGTAAAAGATTAAATTTACTAATATGCATTTTGGGTATCCGATGGTTAATTAGAATGGAATCTGTAGCTGCTGAATGGGATGAGATATCTATCTTCTTATCAATGCTAGCAAACTATTTCTGATAAATATAATTCTTAATATAATTAGTGCATATCTTTCATAATAACCGAGAAAAATATTTGGGTTTGAAAAGTGGATTTGGTGGTCACTGGTTTAAGAATCACCATTGGAGCTGGATGTAGCTAATTGCATTTTCAAGGTGATAACCGCTACATTGATGCAGCTGATGCTAGGTGATGTCACAATTTGTTTTGACTATTATTTTCGTTTCGTCCTATTTAGTTTATGCACACTCAATGTCAGCTAATGTTGTGTGGTCATCACTTTTTCCATGAAGTAGATTTTACAGAATTTGATTTTGCATATTTGACACTGGACTTTATTAAATCTATTTCTAATTAATTATTCTCCCTGTTTAACATAATGTACCTATAACACAAGGGATAATCTATCGTTATTGAGAAGATTAATGTATTTTCTCGTTTTAAGTAATTAAAAGTAAGTAGACGTGTATTTATAACGATTTACTTATTAGTTATTACTGAAGTCGTATTCCTTTTTTAGGGCATTTTAAATTTTGTAAACATTAAAACAGATGTTTGTAAAAACAATACCATACTACTTCATAGATAGCCTCTCAATAACATTCGACTTCCAAATTATCCCAAAAGGTCGCATAGTTTTACGAAGTAATAAAAGTAGTAATTAAGATGCTTATTTATTATTAAGATGGTTAAACTCAACCACTATCTTTTAGTTTTTCATGTATTAGATATTTAAACATAGGTGACCGCAGAAATTTGTCTAGGGGGACAAGCCTAGAATCCCCAAGGCCATAATTTACACACGATATTCTTGTTATACATATATTTTTTAACATTTTTAAAAATATTTTTTCTACTTGTCTAGTAATTATTTTGGGTATTAAATTATTTTTCATCGGAGGAGTAATGTAATATTTCCATATAATTCAAATTGTTCAGCTTCCAGAGGGGGGAGTGCCCCTCCTTGCCCTCATTTCAAAATTATTCATTTCGTTGTGTTACGTTATTTATTTGATAAAAGTAAATTATTTTACATAAAACACATTTGATGTGATATTACAAAGAATGCATTAATATTTCGATTTATTGGTTTGGTATTTTTACGATTATTCGTACTTAATTATATTTATTTAAAAATAAATTACAAATATTTACTTGTTTTGTAATGTGTACCGCTTCGGAAAAATGAAACTGTTTTTAAAGATAGTGGGTGTAATTATTTAACTCGGACGGAAGGAAATTTGTATCGTTTATTATTAACATCAAGTAAAAAAGTAAGTCAAGGTTACGTTATAGTAGAGCAACTCGACTCTTAAATGCAATAATAGTAATAATAAAGTATTGAATGAATGTAAACATGCAAAAATGAAATGTGATACCGTTAATGCGTATAATTGCCCAAATATTGTTTTTAAACCTACTTTTGTATTTGTTAAACAAGGCATTTGATCTTATAGAGGTACATAGGTCGTCATACGATCCAGCAGTTTCCAAAAGTTTGTCTTTTTAGAAAATCTCTTTCGATGTTCGTATCATCAAAAATGACATTTCACGAGTTTAGTAAAACACCGTATATGACAGAATATGATGTTTTCAGAATTATGTTCTATCAACTCTTCAATACAAATGCAGATTTGCTTTGTAAAACTGATTGTAGAAGAAACTAAAATTTAATAGAAAAGTTTCAGCACTTGTCAAACCTCAGAATCACATGTTTCGCACATTTTCCAATCTTAACAACAAATAGGTACTTTGAGTTTATGGAATCTGTCAAGATAATTATGATGACTGTATATGTGTATATCCTTTCGTTTATAGTTTATGTATACGGTGTTAGTATCAAATAAATTTCAAAGAAATTCATAACTGCATGTTCTGTTTCCCAATCAATAAATTTTGGATGTTTGGTTGTTTTCCAAAATATTTCTGTTTGTTTGTAAAAACTTATTTTAACATTACTACAGGGAACGTTCTAACAACCCATACCCATAAATTTTATTTTTTGTTTTAACTTCCACCAACGTATTATTTATTTTATTTTGACAAGGTATTTCATCAACATGTGCAACACGAAAAAAAAGATGAATTGGCGTCTTTTCATCGCTTTGATACTTTCATCTAAAGCCAAAAGAATTTCTTCGCGTAAACATAATGCAACACTTCCTAATTTTATTGTCAAAAGACACTCACTCACACTCGCACATATTCAAACACACGCACGTGGGTTGAAGAGAAGTCGGTCCTAACCTCTAACTTTTGACGGGCAACGTGATGAATGGATACATTCGTCGCGCCCAAAAATAAAGTAAGCTGCTTTACAACCGGACTAATTTACGTAGGTTTTTTTCCGAGAGGAGTTTGATATTCGGAGCAGTAGCTTCTGGCAAGTGCTTATCGTAAATCTGTGCGGACAAATGTAAAGTGTTTGTTTTTAGCCCACATCGATTTGGACCACTTAACGTTGTCTCATACTATGAGATTGCATATATTATAATGTATTGAGAAGAGTTTTACTCTGCTGATTTTTTCTGTTATGGTTAATTTATTGAGTGGATATTAGCGTTTTTGATGTTCTTCTCTTGTCGACTACTATAGTGACTACTACTTTATAACATTTCGCGAACATTGGGTTTTTGTAGTTCCCACGGTTGGTTGGTTAAAATGGGCTGACTGTTCGGACATAATAATAAGTAGGTAGTTTGAAACTATTAAAGACCTTAATGTGTTAGATATTTCTTGTAATGTAATGGAGTGCTGTGGATTTAAGATAGTATCATGATGATGATGTAGAAATATTTTCACATATAGTATACAAAAAATGGAAGACTAAACGATCAAATGAATTGCTGAGTCAACCATGTAAACCTGAAAATTGTCGCAGTACAAAAGTAGTACTCATGTTTATGACGCCGTTGATTTAATATTCAGATTCAGTGTTGTCCATTTAAATATATCATCCTGTGTTATCGAGCTGCTGCTGTCATCAGATAGAGAAGTTATGTTGGGAGGTTGCTTGCACTGCACCTACAATTTGTTTCATATCAACTTACATGCTATATCTTCATATCTAAACTGCCGTACACAAGACACCCTACAACGTGTATAAAACGTGGGTGCAGTGAAAGTGGAAGAGAAAAAAAAACATCTTGTACATATCTATCGATCGGAATAATTTCTCGCAGTGTAATAAATTTAAATATAAATCACATAATAATAATTAAAAGCGATTAAAAGAAAAAAGGAGAAACAATTTGTTGAATCATTTTCTTGGTTGTTACTTATAACCCTGTGACACATTTAATTAACTAATCAACTTTAATTAATTAGCTTGTATTGACGGTAACATGAGATAAAACTTGAGATATGTCTTTGACAGTTTAAATAGAACAAACATACCCAAACACAACATGACGTAGTCAATTTAATTATTCGTTTTTTGTTTTTGCGGACTATATTACATATATATGGGTTGAATGTCTTGGTTTTTTCAGCTATCCAATTAGGAGCGAAATGATTGACTTGTGAAATATAGACTATTGTTCATTTAAAATTCAAAAGAACTAGAACAATTTGTTAGGTGCTTTAAAGGTTTTACTTCCGTGAATAGCTTTTAATTTTTTTTCTTTCCAAATGATATTGACATATCAGATCACTTTTTTGATTCAAGCTAGAATTGTATTTTTGAGAAGAATCGACTCTATCAATATTAAAATCTGTATATGTAATTCCTAATTTGTACATTAGCTGCCCGATTAATTTTAAATAGTACCATTAAAACTGAATTGTCTTCTGTCATCCTATCTTAGTTAGAATGCCAGAAACCTTTAAAGCTCCTCTAAAGCCAAAGTAGCTATTAGAAAAAAAGACACTGATAGTTAGAGAGACAGCTAGAGACAAAAATGAATCTGTAGGGGGCCATATCTCAATCTTTATCTACAACAAAACTGAAATCTAAACAGATCTATGATAAAAAAGAAGATATAACCTATTAATCCATTCTACAGTCCTTAGATATCGCTGAACGAAATGATTGCAGCTAACGAATTCTGAACAGAACCTCAAGTTAAAGAAAAATAAAGTATCATCGATATTGGAACTTGCGTCAGTCGTCTAGTTCTTGGTTGGATTTCCAAACTCCAAAATGTAAAATCTTCTTCAGAGCTTATGGTAAAAACGTAGGTAATTAACATCGATAGACCATTGATGGTTGTCGATAGATCGATTATTTCGATTAACAGCAACACAAAACTGAAAACTGCAACGAAATCAGGCTTGCTTGTAAAATATGCATGGAGAGATTCTAAGATGTTTGTCTAAATACCGTCATGAGGCTCGCTCATGAAACGCTCGGAAGAACGTACTTCGAGTTAACTCCAAACAGAGCACATTCCCATACATGTTAGAACCAAATTGACCAACTACAGTTGAATCTCTTTAACCACAAACCTCACATCGCAGTGGATTTCCAAACGAGGCGACGGTGGCGATTTTAATGGTTTAATGTTTAGTATTTAGTAATAAAAAAAATTAAACAAATGCTACCATAGCAGGAGATAAAAAACCAATCCCTAATGTACTGCTTTCGTTCTTCTTTTCACTTTGGTCGAAAATCCTTTATTGTTATCGAAAGACACGGCAAAAGTAGAAAGCTAGCAAATGATAAATCTGAAAATGAAATGGACACCACTCACGCTTTAAATTGAGACTATGACAAGCGGCAAATATCCGGGAATCGGCTCATACTCGAAGCTATGCTAACATAGAGCCCAATATTCCAATCGCCAACTGAGCTCTTAGAAAGCGTAGTAATTCTAGAAAGAGCCAACTCAACTACCAACTATGTACTTTTACAATCATGCTTGCGGGACATGTTCAAGTAGATAGCGGATTTAAAATTGAAAGAATATGAGAGCATTCCAATCGCCAATTGAGCTGGTCACGACACGCTTTAGCCGAGCCAACTATCAACTACTTTCACAAACATGCTTGCAGAAAATGTTCGAGCATATATGATGGCCTATGAAGAAAATGCAAAATCGAAAAAAATCAGATCAAATATCAGATCATTCCAATCGACAATTGAGCTCGTAGAACCCACACGCCTTAGAGCATGTCCGCCGAACCAACTACAAACTACTTTCACAAACATGCTCACAGGATATATTCGAGCACGTATGGCGGTTTATAAAGAAAATGGAAAATCGAAAAAACATCAGAGCATTCCAATTGCCAATTGAACTCGTAGAACTCACACGCCTTAGAGCATTTCCACCGAGCCAACTATCAACTACGTACTTTCAGAAACATGCTTGAGGGATAAGTTCAAGCATGTATGGCAGCCTTTAAAGAAAATGCAAAATTGAAAAAAAATTTCAGATCAAATATCAGAGCATTTAATCACCAACTGAGCGCTCAGAACCTCCGCATGAGAGCATGTCGACCGAGCCAACTACCAACTACTTTTACAATCATGCTCGCGGGATATGTCCGAACATGTATGGCACTCTTTACAGCAAATGCAAAATCTAAAAAACATTAGAGCATTCTAATCGCTAACTGAGCTCGTAGAACCCACACGCCTTAGAGCATGTCCGCCGAACCAACTACAAACTACTTTCACAAACATGCTCGCAGGATATATTCGAGCACGTATGGCGGTTTATAAAGAAAATGGAAAATCGAAAAAACAACAGAGCATTCCAATTGCCAATTGAACTCGTAGAACTCACACGCCTTAGAGCATTTCCACCGAGCCAACTATCAACTACGTACTTTCACAAACATGCTTGAGGGATAAGTTCAAGCATGTATGGCAGCCTTTAAAGAAAATGCAAAATTGAAAAAAATTATCAGATCAAATATCAGAGCATTTTAATCGCCAACTGAGCTCGCAGAACCTCCGCATGAGAGCATGTCGACTGAGCCAACTACCAACTACTTTTACAATCATGCTCGCGGGATATGTCCGAACATGTATGGCACTCTTTACAGCAAATGCAAAATCTAAAAAAACATTAGAGCATTCTAATCGCTAACTGAGCTCGTAGAACCCACACGCCTTAGAGCATGTCCGCCGAACCAACTACAAACTACTTTCACAAACATGCTCGCAGGATATATTCGAGCACGTATGGCGGTTTATAAAGAAAATGGAAAATCGAAAAAACATCAGAGCATTCCAATTGCCAATTGAACTCGTAGAACTCACACACCTTAGAGCATGCCCAACGAGCCAACTACCAACTACCAACTACATTTACAAACATGCTCGAGGGATATTTTCAAGCATATATAGCAGTCTTTAAAGAAAATGAAAAATCGAAAAAAATGATCGGAGCAAATACCTCAGCATTCCAATAGCCAACTGACCTCGTAGAAGCTATACGCCTTAGAGCATGCCCGCCAAGTCAACTACCAACTACTTTCACAAACATGCTGCGTGATATGCTCGAGTATGTATGAAGGTCTTCAAAAAATTCAAAATTGAAAAAATTATCAGAGAATTCCGATCGCCAACTCAGATCGTAGAACCCACACGCCTTAGAGCATGCCCGCCCAGCCAACTACAAACATGCTCACAAACCTTCACTGGGAAGCCTAACCAAATGTGGGAAGGGGTTGGGTAATTGCCCTCCCGATATTCCTGTTTGACGGATTTATATTTGCCTTCGGTCGAGCTCTGCTCGGTTCTACCTAAGACAGACTAAATGAGTGTCGCGAAGAAGTGTTGTCTGGTTCATGTCAACGCCTTGTACGGCAGTGACACCAAGGCACTCTGCCTGGCAAAACGGTGTCTCAGTCACGTCGAATGGAGTAAAGAGCCATTGAACGGGATAGACCTGACTAGACTCTTCAAACTGGTTCCAGGAGACGTCTGCGGTTCATTGACGAAGGAATGAGCTGCCAACACGTTCCCCATATCTAGGGACTTGTATGTAGGCCTTATTTTTGTGCAAAGATCTTGATAAGGTAAACTACACAATTTCTAGAATTAGTACGAACTAGAACCTGAAATAACCACTGCACAGTACCGTACCGAAGGAAGACATTTTATCCTTTTATAAAATTGGGTAAGGTTAGAACAGAGCCAGATTTACAACAGATTAGAGTGGTTAGACTCGGTTTATTAAAAAAATGCCAAAAACAGATTTACCTGAAAAATAATGTATTTGGAGGTTGCAAACAAGTTCTTAGCACTCTTAATAAGCGACTCTTTGGTACTTTTCTGCTGTAGTATATATCAACATTTCTTTTAACCATAGTAGATTTGACATGAATAGATAGCATCTGGCATGACATAGATAGCGACGTGGATGAGCATTGAATATCCAGTATTCCAATAAACACGACCCAAACCTAAATATGGCCTAGGCACTAATGTATAAGAAAACAACAGAGCCTGGAGCGCGTTTCAAATGGTTTTAACAAATAATAATCGCTACGGATTCGAACTCTAAGTTTGATTTTTGGAATCCGGGGAGTCATTTTAAATCCCCGACTTAAGCTGATTAGACAAGCCACCACAAAAACGGTAGTTGAGCATAACATACATTCATTATTCATTTTGTAAGAAATCAAAATCGAACTTAGCTATTGCTCGTTCGTCCTTAAATTTCCTATGTATCAAGTAGGGTAAAAGCATTTTTTTCTGTATCCGCCGAATTTGTTCATCTTCCAACTCAAGTGTTTCAATTTTGTTTACGGAAAGAGAGTTTCACCGTAGAACCCCTTTTATCAAAAAATTTCCTTTTTGCTTTTGGACTTAAAGTTTCCCATAGGAAATGCATAGAAATCTTGACCATTCTTTGGGGTGATTCTTGGTTCCACAGTCACTGTTTTCGTGGATCGTCTCACATATCTAATCTACAATCTACGCCGCTGCTGCTTGCAAATATCAAGCCGTGGCTGACCGTTGCGTTCCGAGAATAGACCGTCATCTACTTTATCCTTTCTGGGAATTTTAGCTTAAGAAATATCGTAAGGGTTATAACACCAAGACCGAATTATCAATTATGACTTTTTTTATTTATAAACTGTTTTATATTTTTAGAAAACTAAAGTTTTTGATTTAAAGGCCATCCTGAATATCGAATTTTAATTGCAGTTCAAAACCAAGAGATTGTGACAAAGACAACCATTCTGCACTCCAGATCACCAGAGTGTAACCTGCTGCAGACTGTGTCCATAATGAGAACTTTTTGCCACTAACAATAACCTAAAGGAAGAAACGTTAGTTGAAGACTAACAAGACTTTAAATGTATTATCTTATATTAGTCATAAATTCTATAGATTTTGAAGAAGTAGAGGTGTCTACGTATATGTATGCGTAGATCTAGAGTACTGTTGTGAACGACTCACAATTCATATAGTTTTTGGATAGATACGAAGTGGTACTAGGCAACACGAAGCAATAAACTAGTAGAGTCAAATAAATAATTCATAGAAGTAAACTTGCGTTTTATTTCCTTCTACAAGAATTAATAAAAGTAGCCCTAACACTACACACAGTGTTAACCTCGCTACATTTGGTGATCCCGACGTTCATGAAGAAGAATTTGGCAGTACTGGTCTTTGCCTGCTGCACTGAATTCTCCAGGTGAACCACATCTAGTTATGCCTGCGTCATCTGTCATCAGCTGCTACTCGACTTCTGTCGTCGGAAGATCCTGCTACTGCTTCACTTGCGTGACTTGTCGTGGCTGGCTGAAGGTGACCGTTGGAACCAGAACTAGTGCTCCTTCTCATATCCGATAAGTTCAAATCATTTTATTTACTTAATTAATATTTAAAATGGCGACTGTCAAAGTTCCATTTCCAGTTTTTACGAGTAACGATATCGACCTGTATTTTATTTTGGTAGAGAGATACTTTACTCGTATGCTGATCAACGATGAACTAGCCAAATATAACTTATTAACCCTAAACTTACTTTTCGACATTTTAGGAGCTCATCGCGACCTATCCATTAATCCCCCGAGACAAAGACCATATACTACCTTGAAACGGGCAGTAATAAAATCTAATCTAGTACTACGAGAATCTCGCATTAACAATCTTTTGGAGACTCTTCAATTCTCTGGTAGTGTCAAAGAATTGCTTTTTAACATTCAGAAGTTAGCTATCGATCTAGATCTAACTGAAGAATTAACCAAAGACTTTTTAATAGCTAAATTACCACCAGAACTTAAAATTCAGTCCTTAGATTTCAATGACTTACCATTAATATCTTTTGTAGAAAGATTAGATTTAATTTATTCTATGCAAAAGGCACCAAAACCTTTAACTGCTCCTGCATTAGAAGCTAAGCTGGACAGTTTGACGACCAATCTTACTACCATTTCCAATGAGCTGTCTATCATGAACAAGCGACAATCCCCTGTAACTACTACATTCTCTCCAAAACCCCAAATTCCTCAGCATTTCAATAAACATCGTTCCATGCCTTCAGGAAAAACCAATTCACAATTACAATCGTGCTATTTTCACAAACACTTTCAAAATAATGCACGTAATTGTACGGGAAATTGTTCATACCAAACACAAAAACTAACTTCGCACTCTCCTGGCCTCCAGGGAGGGTCATGCAGGATTAATTCAATCCCTCCAACTTCTAATTTAATATTTTTACAGGATCTAACCTACAAAATTAATTTTGTGGTTGACAGTGGTGCAGATTACTCCATTTTACCAACCCACATTGCAGTTTCCTGTAACCAAAACATCACACCTGCCAACCTTTCATTTATGGCAGTGAACAATACGTCAATTTCTGTGACAGGTATTGTAACTTTGAGGTTACATTTCCCAATTCCTGGCCTACCGCCATGCCACTGGAAATTTTATGTCGCTGACATATCTACAGCCATTCTAGGCCTGGATTTTTTGCAGCGGCACAACTTAACTATTGACTGCTTTTCTCGACGAGTCATTTGCACGGCAGATGTCAAGCTCACCAGAAACCGCAGCCAAGGTTGTCAATTTCCGGCTCCAACAGTGAATCGTCTCACTGACTGCTCTTCTCGGCGGGTCATTTGCACAGCAGACGTCCAGCCCGCCCGAACTCGCAGTCGAGGTTCCACAATCCCCCCAGTTAAGACTGACTGCTATTTTCAGCGGGTCATTTGCACAGCAGATGTCCAGCCCGCCCGAACTCGCAGTCGAGGTTCCACAACCCACCAAGTTAAGACTGGCACTAAACGAAAAATATTTTCTGCTCAGGCTAATGTTTTGACTCCTCCTTCTGAGTCAATCGTTACCCCTGCGATTTCTTACCCTCTTCTTCCCTTACCTTCAAACACTAACGTACACTCTTCAGGTACTGTTAACAACATGTCTAGCGATCTTAATGTTTATAGCAAGATGCTAAACACACACTTCCCGGAGCTTTTACGTAAGTTCGACTACCATCAACCCGTTGAACATACTGTAGTCCATCACATTGACACGACCGGCCCTCCAGTTAAAGCACGCTGTCGCAAACTGAACGATTGTTGTTAGAAGATCGGATGTTGTTAAAATATGATATCAAAAGAAATTGCGACAGAAAACGTGAAGAAATCCTAATAAAAGCAGAATAAATTTACCTAACAGAACATATATTATGACTGCAATTGAAAAGAAAATTATCAAAATTATCAATAGCAGAATCAATTAATGAAAGGGTAGAAAAAAACTTTTGTTGCCATTTCGTTCAATTAGATTAATTTTTGGATGAAAATTTCAGAGATGTTTTAACTTAGCAATTCTAATAGGTTGACCTAATTGTTATGAATCTTGTTTTCCTAAACTAAAAGCAAATCATTCAACTAGTAGGTATTATCCTTTAGGAATACAGAATTGTCTAAATGCAAATGCTTTATACCTTTTTCTTTCCATCGGCCATTTTAAAATACATTCTCCATTGTATTCCTTGCATCCAACAACAAACAAAAAAGATTCGCATTTTACATTCAGCAAAAGCAAGATGTATTCACTTGTCTTGTATTCTAAAAGTAGCCCCCACAGATCACAAGTTTTCTACATGTCCCAGCTGTCCAGTCCGGCCCTCTGTGCACTGAGCTGCTGCCCTTGCGTGGCTGCACTGAGACAATGCCCCATTGTATGCAACCAATCTGCATAATCAGCAGTCTTGTCCTGTTCCTCGATATTTATTACGAGCTTTCGAGATGTTTGGCTTCTAGCGCTACTGTGACGACGACGGTATTGTTGGTTCTTTTATTTTTGTTTTTTCTTTCAAAAATGCAATTTTAGAATTTTCTAAATCAACATAACATTATATAGTCCAGTTTGAGATATTTTAGAATCTAGATCTTCAGAAATGGACAATCAGACTATTCCGTATTAAATTATGATAAAGCGTATGATAAAGCATCAGCAACCGTTATTATATAAGCAAATTCCTAATGAAACGTTTATATTTATGTAATTGAAGAAATCTAAATATTGTGTGAAGAAAAAATCAAAAGGAGAAGAAACTAAGAGGAAAAACTCGTCTAGGTCTTAAAAGTGAACAGCTCCTAAGCCATAAGCAGATGCATCCTAACTAAAACATCGAATCTACAATATTTGATAGCTTTTTCAAATTTTGGCGTGCTTTTTATAGATGTCCATTTCAGACAAATAAATGCCTTAATTTTGTAAAGAAAACCGTTACCTTACCAGTTTTAAATATTTTCTTCACTAATAATTTCATCACTGTTATAAACATGTCCAGTTAATGACAGAAAACATTCAACCGGTTTCTTAATATTTTTGCCAATTGATATTAATTATTATATATCGGTTATTTATATATGTTGATTTAAATTCTTAATCTAGTAGATGTCAGTTTTAGATTGGCTTTTATAGTTCGGAACTTTTTTTCTTTTGCCGAAGCATTTCCAAGTGGACAGTTTCAAAGGTGATCCAGGTCCGAAAGATTGAGTAACTTCTTCCTTTTTTTTATTATTACATTAACATAAACAATCTTCATATTTAACAAATTATTCATTTTTAAATATTTTAGTTTGATAAAAAAATTCTGCCCTTTATTCCTAGCCTTGATTTCAGAAAACAGCTTTCTCTTTTTTTGCTTCTCCTCCCATGAAAGAGCAAAACAACGGAAATGACGCAAGATTTTATCGTCGTTTCTGAGTTCGTTTTAAGTCCTTGAATTAAAATTTTTACGATTTTTTGAAAATTCCTTATGCAAAATTGTTTATAAATAGATAAAACGTAACTGTACACGCACCATGAACGGTTTTGCTCTTGTAACTATAAATAATAAACAAGTAAAATTTAAAATTTAAATCTAGTCGCCTGTCTGGATGCTTTTGCAATAGATTGATCTTATCAGTAACGAACAAAATGTTTCACATTGAGTTAGCGCCAAAACTTAAATCAATTATGTTAAAACAAACCAAACAAAAATTACTGACTATTGGTTGACCTAAAAGTAATTTTTTTAATAAATCGAGAGTCATCACCACCTTAGCCCATTTCTTAGTGCATTAAATGACAGTTCATTTAGAACCACTTTACGGGCCAAAGTCATCAAAATCCAGTTTACCCAGCTATTACTCACAAGCTTGTTATGAGATGGTAATGATAATAATCAATATTGGATTACTATTGGGGGTCTAAGGTATAGGGGCAATATAACTTATAACTTGTAATAGCACAAAATTTTGCTTGTCTTACCCCTATACAGCTACTTGATCATTCTTTTGTGGAAACTCACCTGAAACAAAAAATTACAATTAATTTTCTTAATAAGACTCAATATTGTTTATGGGCACATGGGTACATGTGTACTTATCTAAAAAGCTTGGCCAATACGTTTGCTCAAGGAAAAGTTGAGACAACATAACTGCAATCGAAAATTTATTAAATTTGTTATATGAAACCCTCTCGTTTCTAGGAATCGAGAATGGATTAAGTGTTGAGAAAACTATTGTATCATTAGGGCATGGTTCGGTTTATTTCAATTGCTGCAGTAACTGTTGACATTGCCTTTTAACAGTTTCTAGGGCAGTTTTTTGGGCAGGGCGACTATGATTCTCATTCATGTCTGAACGAGTCTCAGGTCGCCATCGTTTGGTTTGGAGATAGGTGGCTGCTGATTAAGGTTGGATCCAGTGTGGAGAGCCTAGTTAGGTCTATCCCTTCAGTGGACCCACGGGTTTTCGCCCTCCCTTAAGTAGGTTGACGTACCCTAATTTAAATATCGATACGGTTGAGTCGAGTAAGGGAAGCTGCATAGGCATACAGAGTAACCAAAGCAGAAGCGGTTAAGGCTAGAGAAGGAGTACTCTCTCACTATTCCAACTAGAGAACAGTGGAAGCAAAAACAAGTTGAGTTTCAGCCAGATGCCTTGATGTGTTACACAGACGGAGCTCGAGTAGCAGAAAGGCAATCCTCTGGTGCAGGAATTTATGTAGGAAACCGAGGGGTACAAGAAAGCTTCGCTTTAGGAAAGTTTACCACAAGGTTTCTCAAGCAGAAGTTTACGCCATTCTATCGGTGGCAACCAAGGATGAGATTAGGACAGCACCAGAGAGTAAAATCTATATCTTCTCTGACAGCCAAGCTGCACTAAAGGCAATCTACTCATCCAGGACGAGATCAGCTCTCGTCCACATAGGCGCCCGCAGGAATTTGTCCAGGGGGGGCAAGCCTGTACCTCATTACTGCATGTAATGAGGTACTATTCCTTGTATTCAAATAAATATTTTATTATTATTATTATTAAGCCTAGAATGAACGGTATGCTAGGCGGGGGGGCAAGCCTAAAATAAACGACATGCTAGGGGGGCAAGCTTAGAAAAAAACGGTATATTATACAAAATTTTCAATAAAATTTAAATTGCTCAACTTCCAGGGGGGGCAAGCGCCCCGCCTTGCCTCCCCATCCGGACACCTATGATCGTCCAGGAATGTGAGGATGCTTTAGCAGGGTTGGGAAGGAAGAAAGAGGTGGAACTGGTTTGGGCTCCAGGACATACAGGGGTACAGGGCAACGAGAAGGCTGATGAACTGGCCAAACTCGGAGCTGAGGATATCTGTCTAGGACCAGAACCCTTTCTGAGTATCACAAGGCAGCAGATCTCGATAGCCCTAATGGAGTGGGCCTATGAGAGTAGTAAAGAGAAGTGGAAAAGGTGCAGAGGCTGTCGGCAGGCAAAGGACCATATACAGGGATCCGACTCAAAGAAGTCGATCTGGCTAATGGGAAGGAGCCGTAAATATTTTGATAGGGATCTTGACAGGCCACTGTAAACTAAGAAGACACCTATTTTTGATAAAAGTAGAGAAGACCCCATTTACTCAAGATGTGGGAGATGAAGAAACATTCTACCACTACCTGGGAGAATGCGTGGCTTACCAGCGTCTACGTTTTTAAACGTTTGGTGTAGTTACGCTTCGAAGGGAATAATAATAATAATAATAATTGCTACAACCCATAGCCTGGAAACCAGGCCCCAGAAGCTATAAGCTTGTGCGGGAGGGAGGCGGCGATTATTATTATTACGTAGGCTCTAAGTGCGGCTGCAGCCGACTTACAGATAGAACAGCGCAAATCCCACATTTGTGTTACAGCTAAGGAAAACTGCAGAAAACCTTAACCAGATCTGCCGGTGCCGGCAGTCGACCCCGGGGCGCCTGGGTGAAAGTCCGGCACGCCAGACATTACACTACCAAGGCTGTTAGTGGCACTCTCTAGCGTGGACCGATATCCTAACCTTTATTGGGAAATCGGGCAGGTTTGCAGAGGGAGAAGAGGTTTTTGAAGTAGGTGATAGCAGAGGTGTCAAGGGGTTGGCAAAAAGGGTCTATAAAACCCTACTTGCTAGACTTCGATCTCCCCCATAACTACTACTACTATTTCTACTACCACCACTAAGGCTATACTGGGTGGATCACCTTAGGGAATGTTATATAGCCTCTCACATTCAAGTCAATTTCACCTCCACGCGGTACTTTCCGGGTCTTTACTTTAGGTACTTGGAATGGACTCATTGGGGTAGTTGATAAAGTCCGCATGCTGAACTAAGGATGAAGAGACTTTCTAGGGGAGCTTGGATATAATAAACAGGATATTCTATAGTCAAGATAAAGGTTTAGGTTGCTAGAGTCCAAAGTTAGACTTATGTTAAATTTAAAATTACAGTAAAGTGATTGCATTTAGGTTAGACATTAGGTTAAAAACTAGGCAAACAATTAGGTTAGAGGCTATGTTAGGTTAGATTAAAAATCGAGTTGGATTAACTTATATATAACGTTACGATATGTTTCGGTTAGAAGTTTTATCATAGTGTTAACTTTCTAGAAAATAACCAGCTAGGTTATCAAAGAATTTCAGAATCACGCGCTTCTGAACGTCACTAGTTGGAATTCGAGATAGCGATCGGCTTTCAACCAGGGCAGACTGGAAACACTTAATTAGATTTCGACGAAACTTGATATGTTGGACAAGCAGGCCTTGGTTTTCTATAATAACATCTTAAAGACGATGGTCATAGGGTAAAGTTTTTAGTGAAAACTTGACTAAACGTAAACGGGTAATAACTTGTTAAATGAATAAACCGTCTATGAAAAACTTTCAGAATTTTCTGTTAAAAACTCAAAAACTAAATTTGTGCACTGCCACCTTTTTCTTAGAATGAAAGAAAATAAAGACTAAAGAAATCAAAACGTCACGTTCGACATAATCTTTTTCTCATGCTTCAAGTTAAGTTACTTCGCCCTGACGCGTGACGCAATAAAAATGATTGTTAGTATACTCAGTACGCAGAACGGCTACCTAAATGATGAGTAATTTGGTCTGAGATTTCTTGACGTCACTATCGCTTCGGCATGGATTCAATAGTTCTACTAATGAAGAACAGGAAAATCAGATCGCATAGTTAACCCTAAAAAAATAATTCATACGGTTCAGTATCTTTCAAAAATATAAACGCGACTTTAAGGTGGTCGTAGCATTTGAACAGATCATTTTCTAGGCTGTTTGATTTACTTATAACCAAGGCTGTTAAATGCACATTCAGTACGTGTACAATTATGATGAGCGATTTAACTCTCGTCGTAATTGTAGAAGCACGAGCGCACAGAATTTAACTAAGAATTGTATGCTAGAAACGTTCTGCCTTCATTGGATTTACAGGCGCATAGGGTTTTTCAAAGACATTTGGCTTTACAAGTTATAGTTGTGTCTCATTTATAAATAAAATGATGCAAGTCGCTCTAATTGGAATTTTAACAATATCTAAGGCTTCCAGGTCAACTCAGCCTGTGAAAATGAGTACCTGGGAAATCATGTCCTGCGGTCGGCGTAAAGCTAGTCATTTTACCACCCTTGAGTACCGAAACAGTCGAGAATAGCAGCCTACCCTGCTATACCCCAATGGGCTTTCATGGCCTGTGAAAGGGGACATTATTATTATTATTAAGTCGCTCTAAAGGTATTCAGAACAAATCCAGCAATACATTGAGCCTTCTGGATTAATTCGTTGTATTTCCAAGCAATTGAAGAAAAATAGGCGTTTGACTTTTGCAAAAGCCCGTTTCCAAAAGTCTTAGTTAGTTACTAATAATTTAGCATCTTCTTATGAAGATATTACATTTTATGTTACTGATACCCGCAGATGATATAAAACTGGTATGCATACACAAGTAATGTAAAACCATATGCAACAGTTTTTCTTACATGTCATCTTTGGTGACAGCGCGGACAGTATACGGAAAGGGCACACCAACATTTTATATGGTTCATATTATTCATCTTTGTTGTAGACATTATTATTATCTAGATTTAATTTATATACTTCGTATCATTAGATTGAAATTCATTTTGTGGAAATTTCTAGAATTTCTGAACTTTTCCATTTTTGGGCTTTGTTCGAGTGTACCATAAAAATGTGTACAACACACGTTCACAGAAAGTCTTTCACACGCACATACATACATACACGAACTTCAAGGATGTGAACTTAAGATAAAGTAACAGGATCCATGTAACATTTTCTATATTTTAGTAACATGTTGTCACGTCTCTGAACTTCTGTAAGTCGGACCCCCTATGGATTTGTGGCGCTTCACGAATACAAATTCCAGTTTTATTCTCAAGTCGTAAACAAAGCTGATGGAGTTTTCTAATTACTACTGTTTCTCAACTTCTCTCTGTGTTATTATAAAAGGTATACAACTGTGTTCGAATGCGATTGTCTGAACGTTAAAAGAGAGAAACGCTCTACGTAGTATTTTTTTAAAAGCAGTTTTTGTGAATTCGATTAGGAGAGGAGGAATTTTTACTGCTTTTAGCTTCTTGTTGTTGTCTTTGGAGAGATATTAAATGTTGTGCAATAACTTCTAAATATTTATCGCCAATCGTATAGATTGTATTAAGATTTTATCTTTTATAATATTATATGTGTGTTGTACATTTTTTTGCTTTTAGATTTTTTGGGGGAACTTTCTCACGCAATAGGAGATGGCGCTTACTACTATTAGAAATAAATGGGGAAACTTGATGGACATTTAGATGTCTGGCTTCGATAGTTTATTTATATGGCAATTCTAGGTAATTATAAACAAAGAATTTTATTATCCAATGAAATGTCATTTAATATAAACGGTTTTGGTAGCTGAAGTATGGATTTATGAGCTGTAGCTTCCTGTGTTTTACAAATAGATGGCGTGAGGTCAATTATGTTGATGCTTATCTACTTCTATTAAATCATTTTCTTTAATGATTTACTTACAGAAATTGTAACGATATGAAACCAACCAATATATATTCATTTTAATCTTAAATTTTTCTAAATGTAAATAAATATGTACGAGTTATTTGATACATACTATATACAATATCGTTGTTTATTTTTAATTGTTTATTTGAGGGTATAAAGCTATGGTTTGGTTATGTTGTCAAGATTCATTATGGCTTTTTTTCTGAGAAATCAGATCAAAACGGTATAGATTGCAAAAAGAACTTCCAGCGCCATCTGTCGTTGGCAGCCCGAAGCTGACTCGAGGGGATGGAGCTTAGCCACAAAAATTTTCCTAGCTAGAAAATTTGTAGAAAAATTCAATTCTTCGCAATAAACCATCTTCAGTTAATCTGAAACAGTTTGAAATCTATATTTAAAGGCAAAAATCTAGAGAATCTGCTTTTATTTCAACGAAAACAAACATAAATTATTTGGTCTACTTGCATCAAAACTTGTAACTCAATTGAAGAAAGAGACGATAAGCATAACAGGAGAACCGATCCTGACTATGCAATATACCTCTGTCCACCCACAGAAATTCTCACTAATGCAGTTCAGAGGAAACAGATACAAGAATGTCACAACCTGCCCAGGAGGTGGATTGATTGGGTGTACAAGTCTTTTATTATCAGGGCAGAAAACGTAGATGATGTACTACTCAGGCATTATTCATATACCTACAAGTAAGTTTCTTCTGGTCTACTCTTGCAGCTAGCAAAAACTCTGAATGCATTACAACTACGTCTGGATTAGTAGACCTTTAGGCGATAAAGCTGTCTCTTTCGATTTCCAATGCGTTGAGTAGAAGTGATACAACTTTCTCATTTGCTAACTATCTATGCTAAGACACAGGTTTGAGTACAAACCTGAGTACAATCGTACAAAATGGTTTCCAAGAACTTTTGTAAGCAGCTTCTCCACATTATCAAGTCACACGAACGATGACAGTATTTAGTATTGGCATTAACCAATTTCTAATACATACCCAACCAATTGTAAAACTGTAAAGTACTATCCTTTAGTTCTTTCTTCTTTCTTTTAAACAGCCCAAGAGATGCAATACCTGCTGGAATGCCTAAACTTCGTCTCCAAGGTGTTGCTAAGCCCAATGCAGGGCAATAGCCTCTAAAATACATCTGCGTTACATTTTTGAATAACTTTCAGCCATTTGGGTAAGAAAACATGAAGAGTTTTGTCTGTTTAGCAAATCTTACCCTAATAGCATGACAAATAATGCACCTTCAGGATACATAACCACATCAGACGGTCCTGGACGTTCACGAAAGTACTTCTTGTCATTTTTGTGATTGTGGGTGTGCTCAATTGTAAATTTCTTTGCCTCAGAGGGAAGGGTATTTGCCAATTAACCAACAGCGATACTTTAGTTGCCGTCAGGTTCTCCTCTGTAAGATGTTGCCCCTTTGTAACTTGTACGGGATCAGTTGAGTTTCTCGATTGATACCGACTGTCATGTCTCGGTGTTAGGCATGCCCCTGCAGTTGCCGACAATTAGTTTTCTTCCTCTCCCTAGGTGGTTTCCATTATGCTCAGGTTTCTGAAACTTCTTCACAGTCTGCGAATCTGTGTGACAAAGAACATGTCAATTTGAACAATGTCACACTATTGCTTTCCACCTTTAAAAATTCAGTAAGTGCACTGTCTGCCTGACTGACGGCTTCCCCATGGTGGACGGGTGATCAGATGATAAAATGTCAAGTACGGTAAATTCGAATGCCTTGATGGTTACCAGATGCAGATGATGTAACTCATGTAAAGCACGCCGCGCAAAACTAATGGAAATCAGGATACAGGCAGATTGGGTTGAAACTGATATATGTTGTAGTTCATGACATCCTGATCGAAAGTCCCCATGAGCAGAAAGTCTGAAATTGGCCAGTTTTTGAGTGAAGCGTCAAGGTCTACTGAACAAACGGTCAAAAGTACGAAGTTTTGATCTTTCAAGATTTGACATCAATTATCTAAAAGAGCTGACAGTCTGTATTTACCGGATCCATTTAGCACCTGCTTACATTCAGGATAAACAAGTACGTGATGGGTCTGAAGTACTTGAGCTTGATGAGCACAGATGGTTTTCTTAGGGTCTGATTGTACTCTCGTTTTAAATAATGCAACAAATAAAGTACCAATTATGTGTTGCTTATAAACCTAATGAGGATCTAACACGATCAAGAAATTGAAGGAGCAGAAATGATTGCTCCATTTTTATTAATCTTATCATAAAATCATAAAATGGTCCTTTCTAGAGCCACAATGATGTGCAAATCCGATCGCGCAACCTCCCGCGGTGTACATTGAGTAATACTAATGTCAACAGTTACACCTATACAAATGTGTGTTAGCATATGTATATAAGCTTTGAGAGAGCTCTCCAAGTGCAGGTGTCGAAAAACCGCCAGATATAGTGTCTGGCTTGAACCTCAACCTTACAGTTTTTCAAAAACATATGTATGTGTTTGTTTGTTTGCGTGAGAGTATTATGTGCATAGTATGTTACACATTTGGATGATTTCGTTAAACAACTCAAAAACTGGCCATTTTCAGACTTTGCGCCCCCTTTTGAGGACTTTTGATCATGATGTCATGACCTACAACATACATGAGCCCCATAAAAAACAAATTTATGTCCATATGACTTAACAATCATTCTTGATTTCTCTCAAGAACTAGCCGTAGAGCTGTATATAACCACGAAGATTTTTCTTAGTACGAACGACATGAGAGTTAAACTCTTCTCTGCCTTGCCTTTCAATACCTGCGAAGCAGTGCACTGGTCGTTCTGGGGTTTCGTAACCTATTCTGTCATGTGGATTTATGTTGGTTGGTGGTTGCGTTGGATCTCGCTCCGTCGTTTGCTCATTATTGCTAGTGGTGATGCTAAACAGGAGCTGGCAGACACCGAACCGAATAGAAAGTGATAGTGAGGTAAAGCTGATCTCCATTTTGTTGACTATACCTATCTGAAAGGTTAATGCTGACGGGAGTTGATGTGGATGAAATACACGTCGTTGGTATGGAAATGGCTCCTTTATGGTGATTGTAGAATATGAGGTGCTGGTGTGTTGGAACAGCAGAGCACTCGCATACCTAGATAGATAGATACTTCATGCTTAGTCAACCTGGATGGTAGGACATGTTCCAACAACTGAAGTCCCATGACAAGTTGATCCTTGGTCTCGACTGAGACTTTCAAGCTTCTTTTAATTTTCTAGTGTAATATGAATACAGAAACTACGAAATACTATGTTTTATTAAAAACGTTTTCGCCTTTTTATCTCGCTGGGTATAAAATCCTTCTACATAGAAGAATTTTTCCTCTGATGATTTACATAGTGGATTACTGTGTTATTTTTGATTAGTTTCAACACGACTCGGTGCAATGTCGGAAAGCGCTGTTCATTCAGACCTTTTTACTTCTTCACGTATCTTGTGCAGTATGTGACGAGATGTAAGATCAGGAGTAGTATGTGTAATGTCTTGGACGCTATAGAAGGTAGAACCATAAACAGCCGTTAAGCTCCCAATATGATACGGACGCCTTCATGAAAAACTTGAAAAACAAAATGTCAAGTATACAGAGAACCGTATATTAAACAAAAGTACGTAGAGTTATGTTAAAAATTAAAGAAGTCATTATAGGTTAGGTTAGACTTCTATCGATTTTACTGGTAGAAGTCCTTCTGAATAAAAGACTGAAAAATATCACAAGGACTTCTCCAATAGGACGCAATCTATGGTACAGAATACTCTAGAGCTGTAGTTCTGAACTTGTGGTATGCGTTTCCCTAAGTACATGTAATGAACTAAATGGGGGCCGCACAGCTAAGAAAAAACTAGTGTATGAACAAAGGTCATGAAACAATGAAGAATAAAATTGTTAAAACTGAATCAAATTCAGTATTCTCTATAATTTTGAAATAGGTTTAGACGACAGCAGCTATATAGCTAAGATGCAATAAAACAGCAGCTTATAAATAAATGAAGCTAATAGAATCTGTATAACAATTTAGTTATCAAATCTGGATTTAAGATGAACTAGTAAAAATAATTTAAATAACATTAGTAGAAGTAACATTTAGATTAACATATCAGTTCTACCAAATTCCAGTCATTTCAATATCCCAAGTTTTATGACGTGGGAAAACTTTTTCTCCAAAACCATACTGAAGAAATCAAAAAGATTTTACTATTTCGTTAAATATATTAGCTAAACAGCCTCAATAGTTACCTCTATGTAAGATGTTCTACAAAAGTTAGAAGATAATGTATCTTAGACGATCAGTGCTTTAGAAGTCCTAATAGTTTCCTTTATTCAAGAGCATCCACAAAAGTCCATTTTGGACTTGTATGCGACATATAACATTGCAGATCAACATTCCTCACGGATATAGAATTTTTTAAGTTGTAAAGGTTGGCCTTTTTTTGAGATATCTAAACCGAACTTTTCATCGGATTGAATTTAAAATTATTTAACTATAGTTCTTAAGTAAGCCTCCAGAGACCTCTACATTTCAAAGCTTTACTCCCTCTGTTCTGACTTCAGAGCCACAAAATGAAAGCTCACTGCCTTAATGTACTTGTCAAACTGGCTATCAAATCTTAGTATATTAAAAACTTTTAAAAAGGTCGATCAAACCTAAAAGTTATGTTCTGTTTTGCCGAACACCTTGTAGATGGGTAGATGGATGTACCCTTACTAAGATACAGTAGAGCCCTAGGAGACTAACGTTTAATGCTCTCTAGCAGCCATTCTTGAAGTCACGTTTACCAATTGCTGGTGATCAATGATATTACTCTATTGGTACTTCGCGATTCATTTACTTCTTAAGTCAAAGAAGAAAAAAGGCCATGAATAACAACAAATATAATAAACATGATAGATGAGCGCAGAAAATCCAAAAAACGACAACACGAAACAAGGACAACAAAACTATAGAGAATTAAGAAAAATTAACGATAACGTTAATTTTATAAACGAAAATTGCTCTGAAATTCAACAAAGACTCCATGTAGAAAAGATTGGCAAAACATATACGAAAATTAAAGATATGTTCAAGAAAAGAAAACTTAAATGACAAAAAGTAGTAAATAAACAGGCAAAAATAATTTCAAGAACTCAAAGACTACGGAGAAGCAGAAAGAATATCTAGAAGAGCTGTGCAATGGTGAAGAGAGCCCATAAACGTTAACAATGAAGAAGGCCATAGACCAATTTTGAGATCACAATTTAAAAGAGCCCTACAAGATATTGTTTCAATCCAATCTGACTACACTCTGTTTCCATTTGATTTGTACGGGGTTCTTTGCCTCTATAATTTATTGTCAACCCCCAATCAACCCTAATACTAAAAATAAATATGTGCTCTATCTATTTCGAAGGGAATAGTTTGAATTAACAGTTGTATGCTACATCAGATTGTTCGAGTAGAGTGAATGGTGGGGTTTGAAACCTTCAAAACAAAATGGACAGTATCAATAGTCCAAGGTCTACTGGCTGAGATACTTAGATATACCAAAGATAATCGACAACCATACACTAAATCTTGAGATGCGGCATACACGTTATGCGCTTTTTCAAGAAGGCACAAATAGCGGGTATATTCAACCCCTATATCTAGACATACTTCTCTTATTAAATCGGCACTTTCTCCACTGATAGAAGCTTTCGCAAAAAATTCAATTGAATTTTAAAAATAGAGTAGCAAACGCACTAAATAATTCAGGCTGAACAAAATTAAAGATAAGAGCGCCAGATATCTCTAGCAATCTACGAGGAAAGCTAGGGAATGTAGTTGTGCATCTTTTGACAGGTACTCACCAAAATTTCAGCCATTTTGGACGCGCAGTTGTTATTTGACAATCGTTTGAGTGAGTCGATGTGAGTGTTTTTGTGAAAATGGAAAAAATCGAGTATCGAGCTGTCATTAAATATTTGTTTTTGAAAGGCAATACGCCTACGCAAATCAAAGATGAGTTGAACTCATGTGTATGGGGACTCTGCGCCATGATTTGCCACAGTGGAATTTTGGGCAGCTGAATTTAAACGTGGCCGTACCAGCTTGGGAGACGATGAACGTTTGGGACGTCCAAAAACTGCAACCACTGACGATAACATCGCTAAAGTTCACCAAATGGTGCTAAACGACCGTCGAATTAAAGTGAGAGAGATAGCAGAGGCTATGAATATGTCCAAAGAACGTGTTTGTCACATATTGAATCAAGATTTAGGCATGAGAAAGCTGTCCGCGCGTTGGGTGCAGCGTTTGCTCACGTTAGACCAAAAACGTGTTCGAATGAACATTTCCAACGCTTTGTTGGCGCAGTTTAGGCGCAATAAATCAGAGTCTTGACGCCGATTAATTACTGTAGATGAAACTTGGATACATCATTCTACGCCCGAAACAAAAATACAGTCAAAACAGTGGACTGCGAAGAGGCAATCGGCTCCAAAAAAAGCAAAAACTGTTATGTCGGCTGGGAAAGTGATGGCGACTGTTTTTTGGGATAGTCATGGAGTTATCTTAATCGATTATCTTCAAACAGGAAAAACCATTACAGGAGCATACTACGCATCATTACTTGACAAGCTGAAGGCAGAAATTGCGGAAAAACGACCACATTTGCAGAAAAAGAAAATCCTGTTTCACCAAAACAATGCGCCGTCTCACACCTCCGCGGTTGCCATGGCGAAAATCCACGAATTACGGTTTGAACTGCTTGACCATCCTCCTTACTCACCAGATCTAGCCCCAAGCGACTTCTTTTTGTTCCCTCATCTAAAAATTGCGCTTGGAGGACAGAGATTCTCGTCAAATGAGGAGGCAATATCCTTCGTGAACAATTATTTTGCAGAGAAAAACGCCGAGTACTATTTGGACGGGTTAAAGAGATGGGAGCATCGCTGGGAGAAGTGTGTAGACTTACAGGGAGACTATGTAGAAAAACAAAAATAAATTTAAAGAAAAAATGTCTTGTATCTTTGTTAGGACGGAAACTTTTCAGACCACCCTCGTAGATAGTTAAAATCTACGGTGATGTTAAAACACTGACACAAATATAGTACTTCGTTAACTTTAAAAAGCTTCCGTCATACAAAAAGTGTTGGTTATAGTGTGCAATTCATTAAAATTGAGCACACAAAAGGAATTAATTTAATTTAGTACAGAAAAAACAGATTTTCACATGGCTTTTCACCTTGTCTCGAGGTTTTATAACTAATTAAGTGTTAGGTAAAAATGTAAGCTTCATTATTATTATGTATAGTCCTTTTTTGCGTCCCGACATAAATATATGTTATATTATTACACGTTGAAATGTGATGTATTTAGGTTGGACGGAACGTCCGGTGTTTCACTAATGTTTTTATTATTTCATGACAATTTTATAACGTTTTTGTCATATATCCACCTATTAAATTAAGTCATTATTTTGACAACTACTTTAGAATGCACTCTAGAGTAACAAATTACCCTTTTTGTTTGTACATTGTTATAATAGGGTTTTTTATATACACATCAGTTGTGGACATAACGCGTGAACATTGTGATCACTTTAATAAATAAATAAAAGAAAGAAGTGTAGCATTCACGGTTTGTTAGAACGGTATTATTATTGTTATTATTATTATTACAATGTGCAATTATTTTGCGCGAACAAATAAATTGATATAATAATGATTATATGTGTGGCGCGCCAGCGGGTTTTTTTGCAAAGACCAGGATTTTCTTGGTGTGAAATTTGAAAATTAAGAATGCAACTTAGTAGTAATAACAGTAATGATTATAGTGATAATAATAATAATAATAATAAAAGTGATGTTAAAAAATTTTAAAAATTCTACATATTTTTCATAATATCTAAAAAGAGAGAATATACTACTTAACGTTGACAATAAATATGTCAGCCGCTTCAACGCTGAACAACTTGTAACATGATATGTGAAAAAAATAAAAACAGGTCGTAAAAATTAAAATTCCCATATATAAAACTTCAAGTTTACATTTTCGTGTATTTATAGAGTCATAATAACTTTGTCAAGATCATAAAGAATATTGAATAATCTGGAAGCTGCTTCTACTGACGGGTCAGCTTGACTTCGCTGTATATAAAAATGTATAAAAATACACGACACATAAGTAGATAAAACTCCCAAAAAAAATTTTTTCTTTATAGTTACCTCTTTCTATAATTGATTTGATGTGTTTTAGCTTGGACATGTTGATATTAATATGGAAATACTTAATTTTTCTTCTTTAAACTGCCTTTCCTTAAGATAAGTTTTTTCATATATCATCAACATTAGTTATACTAGTTGAATATTCGTGCCTCACAAACTAATTATTTTTCATTTTTATACCGAGTATTTTATAACTGAATTAACAGTGGCAATTATAGACATCGTAGGAACCAATCTAAAAGCAACAAAAATCTTAGCATTTACTTCTACTTTTAAGCGACTCCTTCCGAATAACATTCGCACACATTACTCAAATTATTGTCTTTTGGGGTATCTGATTTTGTATAATCTTGAAATTATTTTCTGTTGTAAACGAATTCTCTTTACTTTACATAGAACTGATAAACTACGAAGGTAATAATTTAACTTTAGCGAACCTATTGATAGTCCTTCATAATCTTCAATCTACACATAAATAAGAAATCCTCTGCAAATATATTCACATCTTATGCAAAGATTCTCAGGGCCTATTCTTCGAACTGCAATCACTTCAATCTGAAACTTAAAATTAATTTTCCTTCAGAATCAGCCTTGTCCATTGAGCAAATTAGGCGTTGCCTATGGGCGTACGGAGTACAGACAGTCAAAATTGTTATATAGGTATAGTAAATAGCATTCATTTGGAATGATCGTTAGGCACTTTACAGCTATCTTCCACAGAAATATTTCTTTAGGATTTAGAACATGGACTATTGTGTTCAATAATGTTGGTGTTGGAATGTATACTTTTGCATCGGCAAAAGATAAAAATACAAGTTCGCATACTTAAATCTATATCTGACTCAAAGTCTGATAGTTTCCAGTCTCTTCATGAATTACTGTAGCCAGTTTTGCAGTTTTACATCTTTCACTTTAAAGAATCTATTCAAGCATACTTGATCCCTCTAATAGGGCCATTTATTACTAGCTACGATATGCTCAACTTTTGGCATGCTTAAGTGTATGTTGTTCATTTGAATATATGTTTCGACGTTTCAAACAGTCCCATTTCCTAAAGGTGTAACCAGTCCAATATAGATGTAATTTTAAGAACTTTTCCATGGTGTATGACACATCGGCAGACATGTAGTATGAAAACGGCAACGATCAACAAAACAGTAAAATTAGATCAAAAAAGGATACAAGAAAAATTAACTGGAAGTAAATTGTCTGAAAAATATTCGCGAATGCATACTGTTTGAGAAACCGATGAGTTCCAAGTTTAGCAACGTGTGTCAAAGCCGCCACCTTAGCAAATATGGCGGCTAAAATAAAAATTCCTGAACAAGTCGATTTTTATAGGTTTTAAATAAAAAAGAGCAACTTATTATTACTTGCAAAGGTTTTTACAAACTAGTTGCTGTTATATTTAACCACGACTAATAGCTTTGGATATATACCATCAAAATGTAAAAGATCCTTATGCATTTCTTATGGGAAACACAGCTTACATTTTTGATACCATATCTCCGAAATAATAACTGGTATCTAAACAAAAACAAAACAAAAGCCAGCTTGTGAGGAATTTCAAGCAATAAAAGGCTCTCTTGCGTTTTCTATGTTAAACCTACCAAAATCGAGTTATTCAGAAACTTTTATTTTAACCGCGATCTTTTCCAAGCATTACCTTTCTCAATTCGGGACTTGTCGGTTTCGTAAACTATATCATCAGCCAATTTTCAGCCAAGTATGCGTTTTTGATCGAATTTTTCTGTACTATTGAACGTTGACCTTTGCATAGTCCATGTCCGCTGGGGTGTCATATGGCATTGTAAAGCACTTAAAATTATCTTCTACATTCTATATAGTAATATGACATACTTTAAGTGTCTTTCATTGGATATGCTTAAGAATTAGGTGCAGTAGTTCAACTGTTTTCATGATTATCTCAAGATTACATTTCTTAACGTTTTAGATATGTACCTACAGTTTCTTTTGACCTAATTTGGGATGAATTTTTAATGTTTATTTTTATAGAAAGCGGTCATTTACCTGTCTACGAGCTGGTTCAAACAAGTGCTATGCGAGCATTTTTGGTTCATTAGGATCACTGTTCACTTCTCGTACTATATTTACTTTGAAGAGACACAATGCGTTTGGTTTTCAGATACCCGAACTGAAATTTTACTACTTTCGGGGTGGTGGTACTTTTCGTTCAGTGATGTAAGTAGATGCCAATTGCTAAAATTTACACTAAAAGGAACTTCGTTATTTTAACAGTTTACCAAGTGAAAACTAAATTATTCTAAAATGCAAGTCCAAAGCCATAATCATGTCCACCGGTGACCTCTTTGGAAAGATCCTCATCAGCCACAGTACTCTGTTTCTCTCCATGATTAGCTCCATTGCTACAGGACTCAACTGCTTCACCGAGACAGTCAGAAATTTTTTGTTATATGTCAGTTTATGGTTCATTATATGGCCCTACCATTTTGAATATGTTATGAATTATTACACCATAATATTACCTTCTTTAATCAGACGTTTTAAGCATTGAAATTTCTTTGTAGACTTAACAGAAACTAAAATAAAGACAAACATTCAAGTCAACTAACAGTTTAAAAACCTACATACAGTAAAGCGGTGCGAAATGACCAAAATGTTGAAATTGCAAACGCTCTATTGCGTAAAAATCTGTTTGCGTTGTTGCATCAACGTTTTGAATATTGAGGGAGAAATCGAAATTTTTAATTAATAAAAGCGAATATGTCTCACTTTTCCAGTCTTTTGATTTTGGACTCAGGTAAGTAATAGAAGACTATAAAAACTCGCCACAACAGAGTTTTTATAATCTTCAGTGCAGTCGCGGGATCCAGGGGGGTAGCATCAATTTTCTTGGGAAATAACGAATCATAGCACATTAATTACATCCTCCAGGCAAAAAATGAAGGAAATATGTGATTTTATGAGATTTTTGAAACCTTTTCTGTCTTAAAATGTTATAAACAGACTAAGCAATCTTCAGGCGTTCGGAAGATATGACCAATTAAATTAGCCAAGTTTTATATTGAACGCCAACCGCAATTTATAAGTACTAATGCTTTTGCGAATTGAACATTTTGGTTATTTTGCGCCACCATACCCTAATGTACAGTAATATCATGTTGGTACAATATGGAAGCGCCTGGGCTCTTCATGACATACATATACAATACATATATGTCCTGTCCATGACTCCTTTCATGATATTGTTTGCTGAAATGGTAGATTTTGGGTGGAATTGAATTCACTGAGACATTAAGAAAAATTTTAATTGGCCTGGAAACCTTCGATTTAGACAATTCGTTCTTGACCTTTGTCCAGCTAGAATCGATATTTAGCCCAGTGTACACCCCAACCCTGCCTCCTCTCATAAACTGTGGTGCTTAAACTTTCAATTTACAATGATCAATTCTATTGATTACAATGGCGGAATCTTAAGCAATTCTTCTTGAGAGTACCCTCTTCTTCAAGCTTGATATGTGAAATACAGTAGATGTACATTAAAACAGGTTTATGCTTTAGAACACCACCTCTTCTATCCATACGGTTATCCTTGTGAGAGGAATGTGAAAAGTAACTTAATGCACATTTGCAAGTTGTAAAGTGACATTTTCTTTCAAGTAGAAGAAACCTTTACCACTTTTCAAGTGTAACAGTCTTTTAGGAAAGATCATTTTATCCATATGCCATATAGAGAATGATACCGGTGGGGCATTTTAAATCGGACAGAGCGACTGTACATATGTCTACGTAAAGTGCTCAACTGCTCACCGCATCTGCCTCCTTCAAAAAAGTTTGTTGTTCCCAAAGTTGAAATTCATGCTAAATGATTGTTAGAATGGTTTCAAGGTATCAATTTTTGAGTTCAGAAGTTCTACAATGGATTGTAAGTCTTCTAATTTGAAGTACTCAAGGATTGACCCGAACAATCGAAATAAGTTGAGCGATTACACTATAGAGGAGACTAATTTGAAAGAGATATCAGTGAAAAGTGCTTACGTCTGTAGTTCTAACCGGTTTTGTAGTTCCGATTTTAGAAGCAATGGGAATCCTTTCGTCTATAGATTTTCAAATAATTACCAAAATAGCGTTTTTATAGCATTTTTATTTAATTTTACAAAAAAAATATATTATCGTAAACAGTTTTCAGGCGGATTCGAAATCAATGGTACTGCTATTCTTTCGATGATTTATTAAACTATCGTTAGCTGACGCTCCACCCCTTCCCTACGTTTTTGTGATTGCGAGCGAAAATACATATTTATGTATGTATATATATATATATATATAGTATGTTACGGTCGATGTAGTAAACCGGCCAATGTGATTAATGACAAAAATTGCGTAGAAGCATATTTAGTAATTATTTAGTAAACTTCAACTAACACTTATTAATTGAGCAGCCTTATTAGTTAATTTTCAAGCCGCAGCTGAGGTTAAGATACTGTTAATTTGAAGTTTCACGTTATGAGACTGGGTGGCCATAGCTAATAATATTACTTATTATTGTCGCTATCAAAAATATCCCAAGCAGCATTTTTAGTCATCGCTACGTACCAGCAACTACCAGTGGAACTATTAAGTTTTTGCCAATAGTCACAAGCATGTAATTGATGCTTTCGTGGAATTTATTTTCGACACTCTTTTCTCTTTGACACATCGTGTCGCATGGTTACTATCTCTACTCTAACGTTTTCTATACTAAAGCTGCGATCGTGTCACAAAATGGATTACTATTTTATTTGTAATACGTACTTACGTACTTATTTTGTCATTCCAGTAAACTAAAATTTTAAACCACTGCAACTTTTCTGTTGAATGCGACGACGATAGGTCGAAAAATAACAACGCGCCTTCTTTAAATACATTTTTTTATGAAAATGTCTATGTTAATAAAATATGACAAAAATACTTATAAGTTGATACATATGATAGAAATCTTTTTTATTTTATTCCAGTTATGTTCTTTTATGTGTTTAAATAAAAGATATTCAATTATTTTCATTAACTTTATTAATATTGAGTGAGCAGGGAGCATTACATACACATTGCATACACTGTACAAGGTGTGTGTCCTCCAAGCCGACTCAAGTGGTACTGACGAACTAGCCAGGATTGGCTAATTACATCACTACAAATAAACGTTGCGAAATTCAATTTACATACATAGTAATTCGTAAGGCGCAATTTGGCACCATTTTGTTATTTCTATTGAAGGTTATGTAGTAAAACATCTAATAACAATCATAACAAATTGCAAATTGATTGATGGCCTCCAACATTTTACAAGTAAATATGGAGATGGAGTGGTTTACGAAAACTTACTTTAAAGTGATTCTTCTGGGTAGCAAAAACGTAAGTTTTACTTTCAATATTACTGTCAGGTTCTGTTACTTTAAAGGGTTAAACAATGGTTCCAGGCAGGTGACAGGAACTTTCAGTACTACTTTAAAGTTTTAAAAACATTAAAGTAGTTTCGTGCAAGTTACTAGTATAATCATAATACCACTTTAAAGTTACAACGACTTTACAGTAATAATACTAAGTAGTAATACCGTTCCATATATTTTATAAGCTACTAAGAAGTAATGGAACTACATAGTTCCAATAAATAGTATAAACAACTACACAATTACTAAAATATTCCGAATTGAAGTAATTAAACCTATAAAGTAATAAACTTAGTTGTAGTTACGTAACAACTACTCAATCAAAGTTCCGATGTCAGTTACTGCTACTTAGATGCTACTTGGCATGTTACTTATTGCCACTGCATTTTCATTTGGTTCGTTATTTTATTAGTTTCTCAAACATTTATATAAACAATTCTTTTGAGAACTACTTCGCTATTATTTCTTTTTTTCTGTAATAATTTATAATAATTTTTTTTAATTTTAAACCTATTGTTGGTGAATGGTAATTGTTTCTTGCGTAGTATTTCTTTCGTTTTATATCAAACTATATATGAAGAAACATTCTCTAATGAAATCAGATATCAAATTGTCGAAGAAGTGATGCATAGTTAAGATGAATACTCAACTTTTATTGTAGGAGACCCTACTTATAGACTACCTGTATAGAAAATTCTTTGTATTGTAGATATAGATACCTTATGTGTAATCATAGCAAAATATGCATGCATTGTGGAAATTGCAGCAACAATAAATGTTTCTCCTAATTGTCAATTTCGATTTTTGTTTCTGAAGATTTACTTAATTTTTTAAATTTCGGTAATGGCACTCGCATATGCACTATGCAGTTTACGATTCTCGGGTAATCGGGATATTATGACGTTTTGCTGTGTAACAGTCAATCTGACATTCAGGAAGTGTTCGGATTGTTTCTTGTAAGTAGGGCTATATTTATCTCAGCCCGTTTTTGGACATGGTCAGTTATAAGTAGCTTTATCACGTGATCGCCGTTTCGAAGACAAAAAAAATGAAACAATTGCCCACGGGACCAGAACTTGAACCTTGTTTATAAGGAGGTATTACAGTCAATATTAAAATGCTAGAAATATATTGCCAAATCTTTGGCAACTGGTCCACTATCTTCAATGAAAACCCGAAGTAAACCCTATTGTAAACACACAGTAAACTTCCCTAGTATTAAATTAAATCATTTATTCAGAACAAGGAAAAATATAGGATCAGTTATCAGTTATGAAGCTTTCAGTTTCAGACTAAACGGCAAAATTTTATGTTCAAAGCATATGAATAATACACTCGAATAATTAGTTCCTACATACGTGATATGTCAAGACTTAATTTAAAAAAATTACAAAACGCATTAACCACAAATAATAGATAGAGAATGTGCCCTATATAAAGGTTGTGGAAGTTTAACCTTTACGTACATTTAAAAAATGTTACTGGATACTGCATTGATACTTAACTAATACGCCACTTTAATAGATTAAATGATTTTCAAAAGTATCCAGCAAAAGATGGCTTCGGTAAACTTCTAATTTCTAAAAATGTCAGTATTTGTTACTGTTTTTTTAATGCGGAGTTGTTAATTACACAGTGTAATAAAGAATAATTTCATACATACAAATCATAAAATACAAAATTAATTTGTACAAATTCACTATTTGTCACTACCTTTTCTAGCAAACAAAAAAAAACTGACTTTAAAATAAATTGTGTCCGTGTATGCAACATACTTTTTTTTTGTTAGAACTTCCTATATCATAACAACAAGGGTATCATCCAACCTAAAAAATGATCAAATTAGGAAACATAAATTAAATAGAAATTTGACACTAAGCTTAAAGAAGCGGAACAAATTAAGCGGTATTATACTAACTTACACACACACACTAGAGGGATGCCGGAACTAACCGCCGCGAGTTGTAAGCGACACCTTATTATTTCCGCTAGCAGTTGACACTTGAAAAAAGTTAAAAGTAAACAAAAAAAAACACCTAACGAAATAATAACTATAAATAAATAATATTTAAAAATATTATATATCTAATAATAAGAGAGCTTTATCATAAATTAAAGCGATATGTTGGCAGGAGTGTAAACTGAAACCGAGTAGAAGATATCCAGTGGCCAGTAGGGGGTCAGAAAGCGAATATATGTATAAACTTTTATTATGTACGTGCATAATCTTTGATGTTATCAAGGTAACAAAACTATAAAAATGATTTTTTCTGGAGACAGTTTTCCCAGAAACTAATAAAACTGCTCGAGACCGCATAGAAATATACAAATTATTGTTTTATTTGTTGGATTTGTATGGTTTCTCGTCTCTTTCACATCGTAATCTATAATTTTAATGTGTAAGAGCAATTAGATAATCTAGAAATTTGTTGAAACACAAGTTATAATTAAAATGTCAGATAAAAAGTAATTAAATCTGTTAAATTTAAATTTAAAATAAAAAGCTTTTTGTTGTACTCTTTTGAATATTTTAAAAAGCAACCTCTGTTTGAACGAGAATGCTTCTGAAAAGTGCAAATTATATTCATATTTTTTTATTTAACCTAAAAACCTGTTAACAACTTTTTTCGGCGTTAGAAAATCTTATCAAATTAATTATACAAAATACACGTAACAAAAAATTATCATCGTTACACTAATATTATCTTATTACAATTGTCCCGCTTGAAAAAGGGGGAAGCAACGTAATGGGTTAATCGCAAAGAAATTTATAGTAGCGGAAACGGAAAAGTACCAAAATTATTCTCATACCTTGAAAGAAAAAATGTTTACATGTATAGGTATAAGTATGCAATTCTCAAATGGAATTAAACAAGTAAAAATATTTCATGGTAATAATAAATAAACATAAACTGAATGAGATCAGAAATAAATTATAAGTTTATAAATTTGCCCAAATTTATATTTAAAAGTCAAAATAGAATCTAGTTGAAAAGTTTTTTGTATAGTTATTAAAATTTCAACACGCTTAAGCTTTTAAAAAGCATAGAATAATTAATTACAATTTGCTTAAAAGGGAAGAAAATATAATTTTAGCAAATTTAAGTGGAGGAGTATTAAATGAATAATATTTCTAATTTTCCCCATCAAAAACTAAAAAATAATTTAGTCATTATTTAATTATATTTTAGGACTTTTAGTGGACACACTATCTGAATTTCCGCGCAAGTGATAAAATCCATTAAAATTAAATTCCAAGTTTGAATAAAGTAATATAATTAAACGCAAATTAATTAAAATAAAGAATTTTATTTGAAAAAACGCTATGTTGACTTTCAATTACTATAAATCCGTAAATATATAAACGTAAGATGCCTCTAAAACTATTTACACATATTTCTAATTGATAAATTTTAATAGTTATTTTATTACACATTAAAAATCAATAATCAGCAAATAAATTTTAATAAGATCATGCAGTAATTGAATCATAAAATGGTCAAGATGATAATTAATTACTTGAGCCTGTTTTAATTATTTTTTTAATAATCTTAAACATAAATTTTAGGAATATTTGGTACATGGCAATAGCAGTTGCGTAAAACGATAAAATGATAAAATTTGTATAATTGAAATTTAACTATACCCCCCCCCCCCCCCCCCCCCAGTATTAGCATCATATATATAAATGGAATTTTAAATTCTCAATATTTATTACACGTATAAAACGGCAGATTCTATTTATTTAGAAAACATTTCAGATTCAATTTATATATTTAGATATTAAACTTAAATAGAATGTTGTCTAAATATATTTTATTGTATTATAGTATATTTAAAAAAATTAAACAAAAAATTCATTTCTATTTAGTTTATTGTCATAATAAAACCATAAAAATATACAGCTTTAACATTGGTTGAAGTTAGGACATAAAGTTATATCAATTTCATTATCGATTTCAGAGCCGCAAATATAAGAATATTATAGTTTCGCAATAAAACGCTTAAAAGTATTTTAAATAATGAAACGAAAGTAGAGATATTTTCATACAGAGTTCGGTTTGAACCGTGATTGAGTGTGGTTGCATTGTAACTTAATTATAGTTTTAAATTATTTTGTCTAATTTCATTTAGTCAGTTCCCTACTTTAATTAAAACTCTTGTATCATAAAACAATTTCTATCTAATATCAAAGTGTACACTGGTGCTTCTGATAGTGAAATCAAAATAGAACATAAAATTTACTTTCTTTAATATATAAACAATTTCTATAAACTTGGAAGTACAATACAGTACAAAGGTGAAGTATAATCCTTACCTTTGTCCGCTCCTCTGTCTATCTTTATTTTATCTATCATAAATTTAAACAATACCTGTACTACCAAAACATGATTTTACGCAAAAATCAGTTCCCAACCTAACATAAAAATGGATAATAAAGATGAAACAGATATAAACCACACAATCGGCGAGGTCTATGTAGTTACTAATACAACGGAAAACGTACCCAACAAACCATCTTATTCAAGCATTACAAAATCAAGATCTTTCTATCCATATCCTAAGAAAAATCAATGTATTGTTTTAAATACTGTACATGGTATAAAATTAAAAAGTTACATCTATGAAATCGGTAAATTCCCAAGCAGCATTTTTAGTCGCCGCTACGTACCAGCAACCACCGGTGGAACTATAAAGTTTTTGCCGTTAGTCACAAAAACGTAATTGCTACGGTATTGTTACGTGCCTGGAACCAAAATGGGGAACAATTCTCGGGTAGCAGATACGTTTCAGTAACCTTTCCGGAACTTGTCCAGCTACCTTTAGGCTACGTAGCGGGAACGTGGCGGCGTAGTAATTGCTACTTTAGTGGAACTTGTTTTCTCTTTGACACATCGTGTCGCGTCGTTGTTCTCTCTTACTCTTGCAACTTAACAAATATTCTTTCACTTTCTCTACTAATGCCGCGGTCGTGTCACAAAATGGATTACTATTTTATTTGTAATTCGTACATAATACATAAAGAGATGAAATGTTTCGTTATTTTGTCAATCTAGCATACCAAAATTATAAACCATCGCAACTTTTCTGTTAAATGCAATGATGATAGATCGATAAATAACAACGCGCCTTCTTTATATATATTTTTTAATAAAAATTGTCTAAAATAAAATATGACAAAAATACTTATAAATTGATAAACATGATAGAAACCATTTTTATTTTATTCCGAAGGCACAATTTGACATCGATTTGTTATCTTTATTGAGAGTTATAGTAAAAGACTTTTTAACAATTGCAACAAATTGCAAATCGATTAATAGCCTTCAACATTTTACAAGTAAATATGGAGTTGTTTTGAAAATGTCACCTTAAAGTAGTATAAACTGTAACGGGAACTAAACAAATTCTACTTCTAGGTTGTTGTTACCACGAAGTGTAAAATATGGTTTCTGTAGCCACTTTCTAGCTCCTAATGTCACTGCAAAATTCCCATTGGAACTTAACCTCAAATTTAAACGTCAATCGTAAACAAACAACCAATATTTTTATACTGATTGCTACTTAATAACAATTATTATTTAATTATGGCTCATTTTAAAGTTGTAGCGACGAAAGAAAAAAGGGGAATATATTTCACTCTTGTTTATTACATGATGGTTTATCAGTGATCTCATCCCTATTTTTTTCTATTTTGTATTGTAAACAGTTGATTTTGTTTCCACTGATTTTACTTAACTGCTGTTCCAATTTTCTATAAAAGGTGGACGTATACCTAAAATTCTTTTTTTCTTATTGCATTTGCCTTTGACATTTTTATTAAAAACTTGCAAAATTACTACCACTGCGAAAATACAATTAACCTCCAAATTCCAAACTAAAATTACTTTCAAGTGATTCTCCTGGGTAGCATAAACGTAAGTTTTACTTTCAATGCTACTGTATAGTTCAGTTACTTTAAAGGTTAAGCAATGGTTTCAGACCAGTGGCAGGAACTTTCGGTGCTACTTTAAAGTTTTAAAAACTTAAAAGTAGCTTCGGGCAAGTTACTGCTACAATCATAATATCACTTGAAGTTGCAACAACATTAAGGTAATTATACTAAGTAGCAATACCGTTCCACATACTTTAAAAAGCTACTTAGAAGTAATGTAACTACATAGTTCTAATAAATAGTAAAAGTAACTACATAATTACTAAAATATTCCAAATTGAAGTAATTAAACCTATAAAGTCATAAATTTAGTTGTAGTTACGTAACAGCTACTCAATCAAAGTTCCGATCTCAGTTACCGCTACTTAGATGCTGCTTGGGTTAATAGATCCAAAACAAATTATTGCTGCTTCTAGAATGTCTCATGAAAGAAATGGTATATATCTATCAAATACAGCACTAGTAGATCAGTTAACTTCACTACACAAAACTATTACTGTTGAAGGACATAAAATACAATTAAGACGTTTAATAACACAAACACGTAAAATTATACTCTCCAACGTATGTCCAACTATTCAGTAATTGAAGAACTTAGAATACATGGAATAAACCCATCATCGCAAATTTACATGATAAAAGCAGGATTTCAGGAATCAGAATATGCTCATATAATGAGCTTTAGGAGATTTCTATATATTCCTTTAGAAAACAATGTAAATTTTCCAAATAGTATCGATATTACTTTTGAAGATGAAAACTATCATATCTTTATACAAGATGATATTATAAAATGTTTTAATTGTAAAGCAACTGGCCGTACAGCTTCAAACTGTCGAGTAAATATTACTTCTGAAAATAGTTATGCTGAAAGAAGTAGTAAGAAAAGACCCTGTCCATCAACAGTAGAATCAGCTACTGAAAATGAAACACAAAACATATCAATTTTACCTATAAATGACTCAAGCGAAAGAAAGAAACTACCTCATGCACTTACAATAAATTTACAACAACCTGTAGCTGCAGATATGGACGTTTTAAGCGTCGAAGCCTCGCATTTCTTTCCAATGTTTTCAAATACAGCTAGAGATGTGGAGACGAGTTTCCTTACAAACTCAAATGCTATAAAAAATACTAAAGATCAAATAGAAGAAAAACGAATAGAAATTAAAGAGAAGAAAAAGAAAAAGGATAAGAAGATTAGAAAACTAAGCTCCCAAACTTCCTATGAAGAAGAAATACGTGAAATGAAAGAAGTTCTTGAATCTTTAAACAAAGTATTATCGGAAAACTCGTCCTTTCTACATCAATTTACGATCGCATCATTGGCCGAATTCATGATTGACATGAAAACCTCGCGTGATCCATTACAATCGGTAAAAAAGTACTCGGACAATATAGATGCAATAATAATAACATTGAAGGACTTATACCCATCTTTTACGAATCAAAAGGCAAAATATCGATTTACTCAAATCATAAATTCTTTGCAGAAAGAGATAGACAACCAACAATAATTCGAGAATATAGCCAGTAACCTAAGTGAAACAGATACCGATTGTACCAGTCACTGAATTCTTTTTAAAACTTTAAAACTATACCATTTGATTACATATAATATAACAAATAACATTAATAAACAAAATAAAATGACAAGTATCCTTCAGTTTAATTGCAATGGTTATTACACCCATTTGACAGATATTCAAATACTAATTGAAACTGTCCAACCGCAAGTACTGTGTTTACAAGCAACACATTTAGAAGAAAATGCTTTTCCTCATCTGACAGGATATGGTGGATACCATAAACCTCGCATTTCGCCACATGCCAGTGAGGGGTCAGTATATTTGTAAAAAATAACATACACTCCCAGATAATTGCCACTCCAAGTACGCTTGAAGTAATAACAGTACAGATTTTCTTACCCCAGAAAATTGTCATTTCTAATATCTATATACCACCTGATTACCACTTGAACGAAGACGAACTTGAACAACTAATAAATGTACTCCCTGAACCCTATCTATTATTAGGTGATTTCAACGCACGTAGCACGTTATGGGGAGATTACATCATAAACACGAAAGGACGTATCTTGGAAAGACTTCTTGAAAATAACCACATAACTCTACTTAATACAGGCTCACCTACAAGGTACAATATTAGCACAAACACTGCTTCAAGCGTTGACTTCTCCCTAAGCCATCCTCTGATAGCTCTAGATTTTACATGGAGCAGTATGAAAACATTGCACGGCACTGATTATTATCCTATTGTAATTACAAAAACAAACATATCTAAGACAGAATATGACAGTTTTCCGATTAGATGGAAGATAAACAAAGCAGACTGGAATAAATTCTCAAATATATTAGCACAAACAGAATTTTCGGTTTCAAATGATGATAATATTGGTATAATGACAACTAAGTTTACCAACCTTATAATAAACGCTGCTAAAGAAAGCATCCCACTAACCAAGACAAAACAATTTAAATATAAAGTCCCATGGTGGAATAAGCAGTGTAAAAACGCTATTAAACAAAAGAATAAAGCGTTCTGTAAACTTCGTAAACAAAATACAGTAGAAGCTAAGATTGAATATAAAAAGTACAGAGCTATAGCAAAAAGAACAGTCAAAGGTAGCAAAGAAAAGGCATGGGCTGATTATGTTAACAGTATAGACCTACATACGACAAATAAAGAAATGTGGCAAAAAATAAGAAGTATGAAAGGTAAACAAATTCCTTTTCAAATTACAGCAATGTTCAAAAACAATGACACTTTAACAACAAACATCAAAGATATAGCGAACACTCTTGCATATACTTTTGCTTCAAATTCGAGTATTATCGCCAATCAAGCAGATAATATTCATAATCAACCAATAACTGATATACCGAACCCAACTGCTGAAATCGAATCATACAATCAACGGATAAATATTTCTGAATTGGAATACGCACTGACGCAATGTCGAGAATCGAGTCCTGGTATTGACGGAGTTCACTATACAATGATAAAGAACCTCTCACCAACCTTCAAAGAGCATTTATTAAAGATGTACAACTATAAGTGGCTAAATAATGTATTTCCACTGGAATGACGGAAAGCTATCATTGTACCACTTTTAAAACCCGATAAAGAAAAAACCAACCCTCAAAATTATAGACCAATTTCACTGACTTGTGCCTTATGTAAATTGTTGGAAAGAATAATAAATTATAGGTTAGTCTGGTTTTTAGAAAATACTAAAAAGCTATATCTATATCAGAGCGGTTTCCGGAAAGGTCGATCTACAACAGATGCTCTCTGTTTGCTAGAATCAGATGTTAAGAACGCATTCGTTAATAAAGAGCATGTGACATCAATCTTCTTTGATATTAAGAAAGCATACGATACTATATGGAAACAAAAAATCTTAAAAACATTAACGCAATGGAACATCAGGGGTCACATGTTCTATTTTATAAAAAAACTTCTTCAAGACAGACGTTTCTATGTCAGAATAGGAAATACATTATCGGATGAATACTCACAAGAAAATGGCATCCCTCAAGGTTCGTTTATTAGCCCCATACTTTTCTTGATTGCTATTAATGACATTTCCGACACAATTCCAAAAATGGTACGCTCTCAATTATTTGCCGATAATCTTGTAATTTATCATACAAACAGAAATGTTAACATTAGTCAAGCAATATTACAAAGAACAATAACGGCTTTGGAGAAATGGGCTACATCTAACAGACTGACTTTTTCGTCTGAAAAAACAAAATGTGTTATCTTCACAAGAAACAATTATGTACCCTACATTAATCTGAAACTGAATAACACGCAACTTCAAATTACCGATAATCATAAATACCTTGGAATGGTGCTTGATCGAAAATTAAATTGGTCCAGTCATATCAAGCACGTAATTAATAAATGCAGAAAAACTTTTGATATTTTAAAAATTTTGGCTCATCATAAATGGAGAAGTTCAGAGAATACACTTATGACAGTATTCAATATGATGATTGTGTCTAAAATTGAATATGGGAGCATTTTATACGGATCGGCAAATTTAAACCTTCTTCAAAAATTAAATACACAATACAACAACGGACTGAGACTTATAATCGGAGCTTTTCGCACGACTCCTACAATCAGTCTATATGCAACCTTAGGATTTCTTCCACCTCAGCATCGAAGAACAATTAAACTATTACATTATACTTCATCCATTTTATCAAATGACTCTCATCCTAATTATAAACAAACGAAAACACCACCATTTCAAAACAGATACAATCATTTTTTAAAATATCCAAAACCATCCTTATTACGGGCCAAAGAATCTCTAGAATTACTTAACATAAATACCACTATCAAACAAATTCCTCATCCTATCTCTCCTTCATTTATTCATCCGCCAAAAGTGAACATGGAACTATGTGAATTTAATAAAGAATATACTTCACCAGCAGTCTTCAAAGTAAGATTGTACCAGATTCTAAACCAATATCCTGATGCGATACGCATTTACACAGACGGTTCAAAAGTAAACACTGGAGTAGGAAGTGCTTTCGTCTGCTTAAATCTAAATTTAAGTGGGAGATTTCGACTACCCGACTACGCAACAATCTATAGTGCCGAACTAGTAGCAATAAGGCAGGCTTTACAGGTGATAGAAGAAAACGAAAATGAAGAGTTTCTAATTTTATCAGACTCAAAAAGCGCTCTTCAGGGAATACAACATCTTTATTCAAAATACGTCTATGTCTTGGAGATACATAACCTCTTATATAGAATCCACGAACTACATAAGCAGGTGAGGTTTATATGGATACCATCTCATATAGGTATCTCCGGAAATGAAATGGCAGACCAACAAGCAAAACAAGCCACACTCTTACCAGTGATTTTAGAAATATCAGTTTCCGAAGAAGATGTTCGACAACATATCAAAATTACAGTTCAGCAAGTCTGGCAAAACGAATGGAGACAAATAGATAACAATAAACTAAGCAGCATCCAACCTACTCCAACAGAACGGAAACCTGGAATACCATTAAGCAGAAAAGAGAAGATAATACTAACAAGACTCCGCCTGGGTCATACAAAATTAACGCATTGTTATTTATTAGAAAAACTACTTTCCCCGGAATGTGAGGTCTGTACGGTTCGGGTAACAGTGAAACATATTTTATGTGAGTGTCCAAAGTACGAACAATATCGGCTACAGTACAATATCGCAAATATTCAAAGTGCCTTATCTGACTGCCCAAGTAACACAATTAAATTTATAAAGCAAATTGGTATATATAACCAACTATAAATAATGTAATTTAAGTCATTTCCTCCTATTAATTTTTTCTATTACGTCGAAGGTGTCAAAAGACCTTGTTGTTATAAGGCACCTAAATTTATCTTAATAAAAAAAAAATATATATATTTTCATATACGTTTTATATTGTTTTTCATTATAAAGTTAAATATTGCTCAGCTATGTATTATTTACATAATCTGTATGATGTATCCTAAATTGAGGATTCTTTTCAAAATGTAGGTATGTTGAATATAATTTATAAAATATGAAAATTTAAATGTAAATATTTTGGTCAAATTGAAATATTTAGTGAATATTTCTAATCATGCTAAATTTTATATTAAGTTTTATTTGTATAATAATTGTTTATTAATTATATATGTTAAATTTTTATATATTGTCAAAACATTTATTAAATATGCATAAAATATAAAGATTCAAATATAAATTACTTAATGTACAATTTAATATGAAAGATGTTTTATATTAAAAAGACATTTAATGTTTAAAATACATTTAACAAATATCTACTATATATATTGAGATGTCTAGAATTCATCTCATTGAAAATTTATTGAACGATTCAATCGTAAACGTAACAATAATCATTTCATGCAATAAAATAAAATAAAGGATAGATATGCTAGGATGTTAGGTCTATTTAATCTATAGGCTACATGTTAGGTCACAGATAGATTTATCAATTTCTAAAACGGAAATCAAAAAGGATAAAATCTCATGCAAACATAACCTAAATCTTTATATATAAATAGTGTGATTTTTAAAAAAGGATATCAATGATTTATATTGTTTCTTGCTAATACATGTTTTATGCAATCCAAGTAACATATTAGGATGATTTTTCCATTTGTTTGGAGAATTTAATTTTCCTGGTTAAATTTAGGGTTTACGATCATTAACGTAGCAAGATTTTTTCTGTTTTCCATGAGACTGACTCAGTTTCGGATAATATTTAACTAAAAATATGTAAATTAGGTCAATCTTGTAAAGACTAATCTAGCACAATAAACTTACAAGTTCTCACATAATAATACTGAGTATTTATTTTAATGAAGGTTTCGGATTTGTTGATATGCTTCGTGTTTTACAAATATTGATTCTTATGCAACATTTATCACCATTGTTTGAATGAAAACACTTTTGACTATAACTGATGACAATTTGACTATAATTTGACTTCATTTGAGTTGATTTGAAAATGGATTTCGTATAAAGCATCGTTGGGTTTACCTGATCGTAGAGAGGAATCTTAATTTGTGTTTTTCTTTTATTGTAAAGATGTCCTTGTGTGAATTTTATATGTATTAGTTATATAGTGTAATTATGTATTCATTTTGTAAAGGATGAAGCTGGATTTATTGAGTTTTGTGTATAATTAGTTCACAATGAGATTTGTTCATCGTCAATCGATTTTGCTAATTATCTTCGTTATGGTAGACTTTGGAATATGAGTGTCTTATATTGTTTTAATCGTTATTTTACCAGCTACAATCCTATCTTTGTAGAATTAAGATCTGTGGGAATTTTTATCAGCTGTTTTTGAATAGTGACGTCATATAAAACATTCGCGAGGCGGTTGTTTGGAAAAATTGACAGAATTTTCATTTGTTTTGCGAAATCATATATAAACCACAGCTAAAATTAACAATTTCAGTCGAAAAAAAGGACTTGGGGAATCAATGCTCGACTCCGGATTGAAAATCTGTAAATTAAGTGAGGTTAAAAGTGTTGACCATATGGTTTATGTCAACAGAAGAAAATTCAACAAAGTTTAAAGAATAATTTACCTGGATATTTTAAAAATTAAAGAAGATTTATTCTTTATTCAACAATTACATGGAAGTGTGAACGAGTTATTCTAAAATAAATTTAAGAAGGTTTTATTTCCATTATCGTATTAAATAATCGACGTATTTACAATATAAAATCATCTGACAGATTTGAATGCAGTAGTACCAATATAAAATAATATTAGAGTGAAAGAGATAAAGTACATCAAGATCCATTTACTTTATATACAAGGTTGGTCAAATTAAAAGGTTTTGATTTAATTTTTCAATAACAAAAATTATAAAGACTATCTGAATAATTTCAGAATTCATTTTTCTAACCTTAAAGGTTTTTAAATAATTAAATTCTTATGAATAAAACAAATTAAATTTCTCTATTAAAATTTAATTATCATAAATTAAATTTATTGGAACATTTATAAATATTTTTTTATTTGATGACATTGATTGATGTCAGTTTGCTCAAGTGGACAACTGTTATAGCCCTATGCTAGGCTATTATAAGAATACTAATAATAATAATAATAAACGTCTTTATTTCATACAAGCAATATACAAACTATACAAAAGTAAAAACACGTAAAAGAAAATAAATAAAATACATTGTTTGCAGAAACCACAAGGCGTAGTTCAAGCTGAGAGCTTGCTCTTCCACTAAAACCTTGAAAAATAAAGAATAGAAATTTAGGGAAAAAAAAGAAACCTCGGTGCAAATTCAAACATAATAATCTTACTAATCATACTCTGAAAGTAAAAAACAAAGTATAAAAATATATTAAAAATGTAAAAAAATATATGAGGTGTGAAATCCCATTCGAAGTGGTTCGCAAACTGGTGATAATTAGTTGCATTAAAGTTTTAGTTATTGGAGCTGAAGCTGTAACTGTTGACTCAGAAGAAGTTGTTTGTATTGTTTTTTAAAGCTTTGGGCAGATAATTCTATTAAATCTAAAGGTAGAGAGTTATAAAGTTTGGAAATTTGATAGCTAAAACTCCTTTCAAGAAGAGCCGTTCTATGGCGTCGTGGGCGTAATTGTGCCCTTAAAGCGAATGTTGATATTGTGAACATCGCTTCTAAATCTGATTTTACGATACAAATAAGAACGTTTTTTTCAGTATTAAAATTTTATGATAAAAACATGCACTTAATAATTTCCTTCTATTAGACATGGAGAGCCATTTAGATCTGGAGAAAGTATGTGAGATATGGTCATATTTTCTTACACCAAAGATGAGTCTCAAGCATGAGTTTTGGACTCTCTGAATTCGTCGTGCTCGATCGTATGTCAAAGATGGACCATATACTTGGCAGCAATGTGCAAATTGAGATAGAACTAAGGCCTCACATAAATTGGACTTCATTTTAGTAGATAATGATTGTCTGTGAGGATAAATTAACTTTAAGTTAATTTATGCTTTCTTTACACAATTAGTTACATGCGAATTAAACCTGAAGCTATTATCTACAATAAGTCCCAAATTACGGGTTTCTTTGACTAAAGGCATGACAGAACCATCAACAGATAATTTGAAATGATGTTCTAATAGTGATAGCTGAGTATTATTACCAAATAGTAGTGCTACGGATTTAAGTGGATTGAGCTTGAGACAATGTTCCTTAAAAAAAATTTGAAATACTATTCAGATCTTCATTGATTTTAAGTGAAGCATGCTCATAATCACCGACCAAGAACGAATGATATAACTGAGTATCATCAGCATACATATGAGCATTACAGGTGTTAAGACATTTGTGAAAGGTAGAAGTATAGATAATATAGAGGAGAGGTCCTAATATGGAGCCTTGAGGAACACCGCGCAAGACGTTTTTCAAGTCAGATGCACCATTGGGTAATTTTACAAATTGAGTTCTATCGGTTAAATAACTTTGCAAGAGGGATACAGAATTATCAGATAGTCCAATATAATGCAGTATAGCACAAGTGTTAATGATGTGAGTGATATAAGGAATAATCATTGGAATACAAAGTTTAATGATTTGTAGATTGATACCATCTGCACCAGTACTATTACTTCTCAGTTTATTAATAATAGAGCAGACAGTAGCTTCGGTTACAAGGTTAAAATTAAGTTTGATAATGACATTATTAGTAAAGCTATTGTTAAGGTAATATTGAGAAAGGTCAGTGATATCATGATTTAGAATAGGAATTGAATCTAAGAAATAATTATTAATTTCATTAGAGTTAAGAAGATTGTTAGGCAGTACATGATTATTATTTTTAGAAATATTTAAGGATTTTAATTCACACCAAATAGCCTTAGAGCTCTTATTGTTTAAAGTGAATTCAAAATATGCTTTTTTCTCATTTTTAATTGCTGAGGTTGTAAAGTTCCGCAATGTTTTATAATAGTCCCAATGTTAGGACTTTTTAGTTTTTTAAATCTCTGTTTAGCTTTATCTCTAAGGGACATTAGCAATTGGACATTAGTAGTAAGCCAGGGTGCTATGCTTTTGGTTATTCTAGCAGTTTTAAAAGGAGCATGAAGATTTATCACAGATAATAAGCAAGAATTTAAAAAATTAACTTTATCATCAACTACAACCATATCGTAAATAAGATGGAGCGGGAGTTGTTTGAGATCGTTATAAAATAGGTTAAAATTGATTAATTTATTATTAACGACTAATTAACACACTTGAGCAAGCTCAGGAAAGAATTTCCTATTTTACTTTATTGTTCTGTTCTGAATAATTTTCCTTTTATTTTTCTTTGAATTTGATTTTCATTTATTTTCATTAATAAAATAAAGACTGTGCTTTCACTTTATCTATGTGTTCATTTGATGTGTATACAAGCATCCATTTCTTTTTCTTTTCATATTTAGAGTTTACCTTGCTGTTGTCCAGTTGCGGAAGTCCAAGTGTCTGCATTGTAAGTTTTTCTTTACTTCCAGGTGTAAGAATCAATAAGATTTTATTATTTCAACTATTTCATGCTCTATCGAATTAAACCTGAGTTAGCCGATTGGGAAAAGGAAAAATATTGGGGTGTATTTTATTTTATTTTATTAGGGTTCACCGTAGATATTTTATGGGTTATCCTGACAGTGGCGCAGATTAAAAATCACCTCAATTTTATGATACTGGGCATTCCCAAATTCAAGAAGAAGTCAAGTAAAAACGAAAACAAAATTTAAAAATTAGAAATTTCTATAATTAAATTACACTCGAAAACCAAACGAATTACTTATTCGTTATTGTATTATTATTACTCACTATTATTTAATATATTTTTCTAACTTCTTGAACTGTTGGTTGTAATTAAATTCACAACAGACTATAAACCATCATACAATTAGATTTATTGTATTTTCGAGTCCAATTAATCAGCAATTACTTTATAATGCCATTATTATGTTAATTACAGTAGTGTGAACGATTTGTATTAAATCAAGCTCCAATCACTATTCATTACTGTATTTCAAATTTATCAAAGAAATCAGTTTAGGAATTTAAACCTAACTTTCCGAAATAATTCAGTATAAAAAATTATTGGAACAATAACTATAAGAATTTATTTTTAATTCATACTACACTTAATTGCCTAATTAATTAATCAATCATATAAATTTAGTTCATGCTTAATTTGCAAAGATAAATTAGAAATTAAATTATTTTTCTAAAATTTAATAATTGTATATCTAAAATCTATGGTTTCATAATTATGTAAATAGTTAGGTTATACACTTATAGGTATTCTGAATGTGTAACCAAAAAATGATAAAAGTAATTTAGTTATAAATCAATTTAAATAAAATAAGATTACAATGAATTATTATACGTAAAATTTCGTAAATAATTTGTATTATTTTATTGTAATTTCATTGCCAATAAAACGTATATCAACTAAGAGTTTAACTAATCTTATTAATTAACAATTATATCAGTGATTAATTATTTAATTCATAGGTAATAACTCTTATTTTTCTTTATTTTGTTTAATTTTTTCTAAAATAGTCTTGAACGGAAACCTGATCAGTAAATCATATAATTAATTTAATTAAACACAAATTACTTTAGATACCTAATTATTAATAATTACTGATTAATCTGACATCTAAATAATAAAAATTAATACACTACTAAATTTTTCATATGGAGAATTAAATTTTCTTAAAGAATCGGTTGCTGAAATTGAAGCTATCTTTAACTGAATACTTCAGAAACATTAGGTATATAGGATGAATACATTTGGGTTTTTGTAAGAACACCTTTTCCTTTAGTTTGTATACCCTTGGAATTTACCCTTTTAAACATAAGTAATTCGATTTATTTATATGAAAAATTGCAAAATTCCTGAAGAAATTCAAAACCTATTTTAAATACCACAACCATAAAAATACATATGATTTATGTACACCGCAATAGCAAATACCATTTTTTCCACGTTGAAATAAAGGCAAGGACGACGATTACAACAATAAATACTAAGATATAAATATAAAAAAAACAATACAAGAAAGATAATCATTATTCTATAATTATATATAAATACTATCGATAATAATTTTAAAATTAACTGTCCTATATTATTATGACTTGGCTACAAAATACAGGACGATAACAATAATACTATTTGACCTTTTATGTATAGAAATAACACAAAAAAAAGAAATAAAAAATTTCTATACTTGGATAAAGTGCATGTTAACACAAATACTAGTAGCGGCAGGCTGTAGACGTGCGGTTCAGTACAAATTTTATTTTCTATTGTTCCCATTATAGAAACGCTTTTTTCAACAATTATTTATTACATTAATTAAATTTATTGTTTATAATTGTTATTTTACTTTAATGTTCTTTTATTAAAACTTTAATAAATTTGATTTTTATGTTACACCTATATTAAGTTGAACTATTGTTCTTTTTTGCACTAAAAATTAAAAAAAAAGTAAAAGTGCTGCTAGTAGAGATTATATTTTATTGTTATATCACAATAATTAGTACAAATTGTTACATTATATTAAAATTTTCCACAAAAAAAGCTACTGTTATAAATTCCCTTCACTATAAAATTATGGCATTAAAACTGGTAGGTAACTCTAAGAGTTGCTCTCCTAAGAGTATAACGTTTTAACGTTTTTGTAAGGAGTAATAACGAACTTGGGTAATAAATTACAGTAACTGAATAGAAAAGCGAAAACCCACAGGAACATACAAATTAAGCATTTAGAAATTTACATAATGTTCGCTTCTTTAAACGTGTGTACGTTAATCAATGATTTCACCTCTTCGGTTTTATCGAAAGGTGTAATTTGAAAGGTAGTAGGTACTTGCAGCCAGCAGCAGCTTGCGCGCATCGCACTCCACTCTTGAAAATGCCCTGCAATTTACACATATATATGTATACATACATATACGTGGACATAAAACATCACGACATGGCATGGTAGCTATAAAGTAGCATGTTCAGTAAACAGGTGAGCGGGCAACGGACAGACGGACGGACAACACGCGATCTAGAGGAATAGTAGTAAGATCGCGGGCCGTGACAAAACAAGCTCTAAAAACAACGGTTTACTTATCCCGTTCATACTGTTAGGTTTTTTTATGCACTATAATATTGCACGATATTGAAGAAGTATTCGAATTAATTATTCAAAATTGAATTGAAAATAAAACCAGATTCATTTATACAATACTTAACCGTTTTATATATCATAATGCGTACTCATCTTCAAATCCTGTTCAAAAAATGTTTACTTCTAGGATCGCTTCTACTAAACTAATTTTAATTATTCGTAGTTGTGGTGTTTGAAAACTCGTGAAGGGCAGTTAAATTATTGCATTATAGACATACATAACTCGGCCCACTTACAGCACATCGCGCTACCCTCGACGCCCTGGTTTAGAACTAACCGATTATATATCATAACCTTTTTGCCACAAATTGGTATTTTATTACCATTAATATGTGGTGTATATGTATTTATCAGCCGATATGTATTTATTTTTAATGGTGCTGTTAGCTATAAAGCTTTCTCTAGAATTTACTGTGCATGTTAACATATTAAGGTGAAATTACAACAAACATAACTAACTCTGCCTATTGATTTATTTTTTACTTGAGTAGAGTACTCATTTCCTTTTTCTGGAAATTCGCTCAAAAAGGAAAGCTGAATTTATATTTCACAGGAACATAGTAGAAGAGATCAACGCTCGCTCAGTGTACAATTGTATAGTAGTCCTCAATGATGTTTAAAATATGACCGAAATTGATATTCATATTTATTTGTAAACCTTGTGTGCAAATTATTTTACCGATTGCCGCGGGAAAAATGATAATGGTAATTTGTAAGTGTAGGAATATTACCTACATATTACATAGGAATTACATTACATAGGAATATAACCCAGATAATAAATAAAACTGGAATGGTTTGTATGGAAATTCTTGTAGAAAAGACTTAAGTATGCATTGACATGTTCTTATCTTAACATTTTTAATTTAAGGTAGGATTTTTTTTCAATCGGAATTTTAATTTTAATGGAGAATTAAAAAAGTAAGTAGTAAGGTTTTTTTGTCCTGCTGCGGAATAAATTGCTATGTGGAATCGCCTAGGAGGTTATATTCCAGTATTTAAATCACGTTGTATTTTCTATGATGCCTTTCCCCATGTAACACCCGGTATATAGTTACAAAAACAACTCCAATTTTAAACTTCTCTCATACAACTAAATCTTCTATGTACTGGTTAGATTATGCAAAAAAGCGAGAAGAGAAAATTCAGGTAATTGTTACCCACGAAGTAAGCATTTAACAAAAGTTCTATTAGCCCCGATTCTTTTCAAAAGTCTCATTCTTTGCAAAAACAGCGATTCCAGCGCGATTTTCTTCATTTAAATCGTAGAGAGCAGAAACGCCATTTTGGTCTTTATTATGTCCTATGATCTAGTGGTGTGTTATAACGCTTCTCGTGACACCCAACGCCCGAGCGTCGCGAAATCAATAGATCTCTAACACTTCTCGAGAAATCAAGCTAAACAGTAGCGGCGCGTCAAAACGTTTTGTTATCGGAAGTACTAACAATAAAGTTGGCGCATTTATCATGTCACCCAGATGGTCACTCTAAGCGTGCGCATAAGCATGGATGGTACTCTTGAAGGTCTCTCGAATTGTCAAACCAGTGGGAGTAATAGAAACGGCAATATATAAAAATCTGTATCTAAGATAAAGATGGATAGACTGCATATTTCAAAGCTTCTCATAAGCATGTCTCATGACGCCTAGGCGTTGTAACACTCCGAGAAGCATCGATACCTTTATGCGTTATAACCCACCACTAATCCGATCCGAATGTTTTCGATGGTCATCCCTTAAAGTACAATTTTATTGATATAAAGAAATAAGAAAATAATAAAAAGGAAAAGTAACGTTTGTCGAGAAATGTATTAAAATAACTTCTGTATTTGTAAGGCTTTCAATTTACGGCGCTGCCAATTTTTTTAACACAAGGCGCAGCAGTACGCTGGGTGTTTCCAGGTATGTACTGAAATTATAGTGATACCCATCTTCACTTCTAATCCCATCTAAAAAACTAGGGAGGATCTTGAAACTATAGAAAGACTGTCCCACAATGAGCGGTGCGTGGCCGAGTTCACTGTCATGATTAACCGGCAAAAAGATTTTGTGGTCTGACAAGGGTTAGTGCACTTCGCCGTGCTGTCGGAGAGGACTTTAAGCAGTCGGTCGCGACAATCACGTAAACACCTGCCTGTGGTTGTCGATAAGATTAAAAATTCGCCATATACTACGCACAAGTATGTTTATACTTCTGTGGTTAGGCAATGTCAATTATAATTAACATTAATAATAATAAAATAGTAAGTCGTGGTTCCGGTCGAAGGTCGTAGTTTTCGACATTATTCTGTCACTCAAGAACTCATAGATCTAGATCGAAGATCGGCATTTAGCCTAGGGCATTATCGTTAAATGCTTCTTGATGTTGTTTTTGTGTTTCCGCTACCATCCTGCCGAATCTGACGTAAACCATGAACACTGCCTCTACTAAAAAGCATAGAAAAACGCACGGATTCAACTAAACTGTGTCCCTTGATGAAATCGCTGAAAAATAAGTATCTATTCCACATGAGTACATGAGTATGTACATATGTACATGAGTACAAAGTGTGAAAAGCATTGGTTGACAATACTTGACAAAATCTTTTATTCTTAATGACTGTAAGAAGGAACTACTTTTCCCAACAAAAGCAATGACATGAGACGTTGTCAACTGTGAGAAGTTAAGTTATTATTCCTCGCCAAAAATAAACCTATTCGGGTGTTGTCTTTTAGACGGATTATTTTTGAATGACTAAGATCAAAGAAGAAGAAGAATATTATAGATTCATTCAAATACTAAAAAAACCTATGACAATTCGCCTCAAAGATTAAGGAGGATATTAGAGCAATCTTCCTCCGTAGGAAATCAAATTTATCATTAAATGTAACGATATTATCAGCAGTCGTTGACTGAATTATGTTACAAAAGTTATTGTTTGCCAAAATGTAGCCCCCTTTGCCTTCCGGTGACTGATAACACAATATAATAACAACCAATAGGTACACACTCGCAAATATTTCAAGCCGCCGCCGGCGCCTGTACAGAATAACAGTTCTGCTGTGATGTCCGCTGCTCGTTATTACATCATGCAAGACGATGACGATCAGCATGCCTTCAAAGCTAGATTAACACTTTAAAATGCCGACAACCGAGTGAATATGCTTTTACATTTTATGCTGTGCTAATAATATGAGAATCATCATTCGCTTAGTATCTATGCACTTCAAATGAACCATACAAGAATAAATGTTGAACACCTTATGGGCCGCTATTATCAGGTTATTCTGTACTACCACTACTACCAACACGAGAAATAATAATACCGACCTTCGCAAAAATAAGAACATTGATTACTTACGAACTAAGTACATAAAAAACTAGATACGTTTCTGTACTTATTTATGTTGCAGAATGATTTTTAAACCTAAAAACATTTTGTTTAGGGTGAATGCCAACTAGTGAACTTAAAGTTATAGTTTCATATTCTTGTGTTTCTCTTGTTGTACATAATTAACAAACCAATTCTATGAACATAACCTACGCGGCCTTTATTTTTCAGCAATTCTTACTACTCGACAAGGCGACTTTTTCGCAAGTTCTTCAATCTCTAGCTAACGTTAACTGAAGGTTAATCACCATAGATAATTATGTTCGTTACGACAATTGGATCCATAGTAACTAACTCAGTTAAAGCTAAGCGGGTGTTTACTAAAGATTGAAAGACTTTTAGAAGTTAGTCAAAACTATGACAAAGGATCCGATACTTAGAGCAGATGAACTGAGGTCATCTAAGATGGTTAGTTCCTAAGTAAATATTTATTAAAATCGTTTTTAGCTTCTGATGGTGATATTAACCTTCGGCTACTGACACCATCTCAGCTGACGTTAGTAATGACTCTGGATGTCACTGATCCTAAAAGAATTAATTTTATAAAATCCACATGTCATACAAGAACTACTTTCAAACTTTTTCTTTAGGTACCGTCTAAAAAGTATTACATAAAAATTGCATGGTAGCTTACCTATATGATAAATAACTACATTAGTAATTGTCCGCCGGTTTATTGGATATTCGTGTTATATAAACATGAATATCTAATTCCTAATATTCCTAAAGAACTAAAAGTTCCTAATATTAGCAAATTATGTCCAGCACTCAATTGCGCTCCAAAGAGGTAGTAGATGAAATACTCCACCCAGCTCAATTAAAGGCAAAATATTTTATTACTTTTACTAATCACAAGGTCGAATAATAGTAATTATATAATATTAGATTGAGAAGACATTTCTTATAGTCGAGCTGTATTATTGCTAAAATAAGCTAATAAGAGTGCGAGGTTATAATAGTCTCCATGGTTTATATATATTATTTTTTTCACTACTAGCACATTTATTCTTATTATTTAATCATTTTTATATTGACAATAAAGTAAAAAGTTTGATATCAATTCTAGATTTAAATATCCGCGGAAAACACAACAGTAGCTTTTAAAATTGTCATTTCTGAAAATTATGAGTTGGCCCGTGAGGGCTAGACACGTAAACAAATGAGATCGTAAAGGCCTTGCTATTTATACTGTGTGTCGTATAAAGCTTTCTTGTCTATTGAACAAGAATCATTTTTAAAGCAAATCATTTGGGATAATTATTTAATAATTTAATAATCAAAAGCGCCGTATTTATTTTGAACAAGTTTGCTGTGATGCGTGGTTAATGTAAATAAACTTACTGGACGCCGTAAAGTGCTACCGGCCTAGGTCGTAAAAACATAGTATCTATGAGACGAGACCTTTGGTGAAGAAAATTCATTTCTCACTAGTAATAAAAGCTAGCAGTGAAGAAAAATAGAATAGAATATTGAGCTTTACCTCTAGAGGCAACTATAAAAATTACTAATTGCTGATGAAAGTGACAAAAGACGCTGTGTTAGAGACCATCTTCAACTCCAGGCAAATATACGAATTGTATAATTTTCGTGACTGATTGCGAGAAATTTCTTTTCGTTAATAAAGCTATCGTGGATTTCTAAAGCTTTCTGCAGGAATTACAACTAGCCAAATTTTAGCGGCGTAGGTTTCTAATTACAAACTTTCATCCTCTAGAGTTATTGACATCTCCTGCGGTAGCTGTTAGAAGCTAAAATATATTAACAAATGGGAAAAACCCCCTATTCGCCGCCGTCGAATATTTGAGACTGCATGACTCATCGACACGACTCATCGACGTGACTCAGCAACAGCTGCATGTATGATTCATCAACACCTGCATATATGATTCACCGGTGTGACATCGACGGCTGCACATAACAATACACCAACTAGTCTAATCTAGTAAGTTCCAGAACTTTACATGGGAAATATAAATTGAGGTTGCGGGTAAAAGCAGGCAGTTAATGTTTAACCGGCGTAGTGAAATGCACTGTGTGTAATTAGTAATCGAATGTTAGTGAATAAATAAATGTTAATCATTGTTGTAATAATAGTACATAAATAGTTCTTATATAAATAGCATGCTTTAAGTTTGTAAACATCTAGAATTTAAATAGTTCATTAAATAGTTTATAGTTATAGTGTTTTTAATTAAGTGTATGTAAATAATATATCTATTGTATATATACGATTAAACAGCATTTTTGTTATTATTTTAAATAGAACGTTGCAATATTTATAAATATCGCCATCTGTAAAACAGTGGCAACTCTTGGAGTTACAGTTTTGTTAAAAGGGCTTCGCAATTAGTGATTGCATATACACTCGACGGAAAAAAACGCACCACTTGAAAATGCACCAAAAATACCAAAATCTCATTACTCGGCGGATTTTGGACGAAAATGGAGGATCCTTCGAGTACTAAAAAGTTTAAAGTGTCTAGTTTAAAGGCGTATGAGCGAATGTTACGTTTAAGCTTTTCCGCTCCCCGCCATTTCCCGAAGAATAAAAAATGTTTTTGATTAAAAAATGTCAATCTTTAACAGCTTGTACGGTGTACCAAAAAAATCATGGACCCTATCGACCGCCAAGGCAATAAAGTTCAGTCCTTTTTCTGTCAAGTTTTCAAAACTTCGAGTGCCTATGATTTTTTGGCGCAAGGTTATTAATTTTTGAAGTTTACCCTGCATTTTGTCGGGTGTTTTTCCTCTTCCGCCAGCGACATTATTATCGGTTGAGTTTGAATCTTTTCTTCTCCAAATTCAAAAAATTTTGAAAAATGTTTAATTAATAAAAACATTTTTTTTCATTAACGTTCATTTTTTTACGTGTAACCGCAGACAACGTTACCCGATGTGCATGCCTAAATTAATGTTTTGATTTTTATTTTACTAATGTTGAAATTAATCAGTATCAGAAAGTTATTCGAAGCATTACAATGCCACAATTAACGGGCATTCAACATGCACGAATTGTTGCTCTTTTGGAGGTAAGAGTTAGCATGCGACACACACACACATGATGTGTAAAATCCGACCGACAACGTCCTCATGGTGCACATCGGGTAACGCTGATGTCGGCCGTTACACGTTATAAAAATTAAAGTTAATAGAAAAATGTTTTTATTAATTAAAACCATTTTTCAAAATTTTTGAATTTGGGAAAAAAATGTTCAAACTCAACCGGTAATAATGTCGCCGGCAGAAGACGAACGACTCCCGACAAAATGCAGGGTACATTTCAAAAATTCATGACTTCGCGCCAAGTCATGGTAGGCACTCGAAGTTTTCAGAACTTTACAGAAAAAGGGCTGAACTTTATTGCTCTGGCGGTCGATTGGGTCCACGATTTTTTTGGTACACCGTACAAGCTGTTAAAGTTTGACATTTTTTTAATCAAAAACATTTTTTATTCTTCGGGGGATGGCGGGGAGCGGAAAAGCTTAAACGTAACATTCGCTCATACGCCCTTAAACTAGACACTTTAAACTTTTTAGCACTCAAAGGATCATCCATTTTTGTCTAAAATCCGCCGAGTTATGACGGTTTGAGATTTTAGTATTTTTGGTGCGTTTTCAAGTGGTGCGTTTTTTTCCCTCGAGTGTATATGCTGACATGCATCAGCCCTTCCCTGGTGTTTAAGAACAATGAGTCTGAGAATAGTGCAATGAAACGAAGGTTTGTCCTGCATATGAGATAAGTTTTACTTTTAATAATAAAGTTCTTGATAGATTTACAGTGTCAGTTTTGGCATTTCTACTTCAAAAAATCAAATCTCTAACCCAATAACTCAACCCATAACAGTAAGCAAATGTCAGAAGGCTAACAACGATTTGAAAGCCGTGGATAATTTGTAAATACATAAATATTAAGATGAACGTACATTTTTGCATAAATTTTAACGCGTTATTAAAAGAAAGACCTGTTTTCGAAGACACCTAAATCTTTTTTTCCATTAATAACATAACATCAAAGTTCTTTCATAAATATTAAAATACTATAGCACATATATGCATATGCATACATAACCTACAAATGTGAAGGATATTTCAATCGCGCGCGAAAAAAAAATGTCATTGGTTGTTGATTTTAGATTCTTATCGCTTATTAGATTCATGATAAGAAATTTTATAGTCTTATTATGGTTTTCATTCAATAATAATTAATTCTATTAACTTTCTCTTTTTCTGAGTCCTCAGGCAGATAAAATTTGAAAAATTCCTTTTTCGTTTTTTATGTCTTTGATTTATTAGAGCAGTGTCCGTTGACCTAAATAGTACTAAAAAATGTACAATATTAATGCTTGTGCAATTTAAAATTAACAATAAGTATTAAATGAATGAACAAGAAAAGATAAAACTAATTGTTCATTTAAAAAGAATATTATCGTAATTTCTTTGTCGATATCGTGCAGCAATTTCTCAATATGGCGTGTCGCAATGACCTCACAAATAATCTGGGAACTGCAATCTGCAGCAATTTTCATATTCTTGGAATATTTCTCATGCGAAATTGACATTTATTTATTCTTGGCTTCCGTTGGGGATTTTAAAAATATATCAGTGCACATTATTCAGAATATGACCATATAAAAGAAAATAGTTGAAGAAAACGAAGATAAAAAAAACATAATGTTTGATGATTTTGATTTCCTCTTTTTAAGGTTATTTTATTATTATTACTATTATGATTAATCAAAGCTCGTTGCGAAATCATGGAATCGCAGGAAATGCCTGGTTAGCTTTTACGGTTGCTACAAATTATGTTAATGAGGGAACTAAAATAGCACCTGGATAAGTATAACCACAAATTTATAATTTTTTGGTTTTAAAATTGATCATGCTATTCTTTCTAACCAAAAAGTTTACCCAGATTATTGCGGTTTCCAAATTATTGTCATCTCCACCACCAAGTCTCCGTTACCACTACCACATCCTGATCGTTTTATTCCGAGTGCATTATTATTAAAACGAGCAAAAGCATCATCTGTCTGATGGTTTTACAGAACGAGCATAACAGGAAAACATTTAGCATTTCTAATTTTCGCGTTTTTAAAATAAACAACGTTCAAGAAGATGTAATTTACACGCGTGGGTTGAGATCAAATAATAATATTCCTAGTTTTATTGCTGACTTCACGTGTGCGCAGCGTTCGAGATCATTCCGCTGCAGCAGACCGAAGATATTAAAACTTTGACAGCCTTAAAGTGCATGGTTTTACTGTCATTTTAATATGTGCTAATGTGTCATTTACAGCTATCGCTTTGGATACTTTGTGCAAGTCTTTTTGTGTAGAAAGCCTGACGTCGAGATTAAGATATTAGACAGTTATGCATTAAACTCGTTGCACCTGACCTTAATCGCTTTATAGAAAACGCTACATCGAATCTAAAAATGAAATTATCTCGACGTACAATAAACGACTTTTAACTATGTGTCTATACCGCATATTTTATGAAGTGATTTTTTTTGTATAATTCCTGTTAGCGCATTAAAATCATCAATAGAATTCTTTAGTTATAATAGCAGCAACCGGCAATTTAAAGGAAATATTGCAGTAGAAAGAATATTTTGCAGTTAAGAATGTTCTCATAAAACACCAAGTGTTCTTTAGTGTTAGCAATAAAACATCTAAAATGTGTGCACCTTATTGTACATTTTAAAACATTATTTTTGACCTCATTTATGAATTTAATGAATGAGGTGAAGGGTGATGCAGAGTATTGCTTCGAACTCAGGAATTTAGCTTAATGACTACTACCCATAATACTTCTAATCTGTATTCAGTTTCTTTTGTCTCTAAAAATGCAAAATTGCCAAAATTAAGAGAAATGGGCAATATTCTTGCTTAAAAAGCCGCATTTTATTTGCCCTTTAGATGATATTCTTCCCCCCCACCCCGCTTGATGCGTCTACAAAACTCCCAACTCCCTCCTGCACTGGAGGAAACTATCGAGAAACCCCTCGAGAAACTAACGAGACACAAAGTCCTTTAATCCTAATGCAAGTACAACACTCCCTGGTACATTGCACTCTATAGAGTTTAGTCAACAGTAATGAGTTCGTTGTGCTACTGCCATATGGTAGTCCAACATTTTTTTACGCTTGCATCGTAAACACTTCGTTTACAGGACGATTAATTTATGAAGAATCAGATACTTGTAGGCTTAGACCAGAAACAGGGAGTTGAAGGAAACAATCAGCGAGGGGTATATGATACGCCGACAACGAACACTTGTCCGACGGTAGGCACTACGCCAACTAACCGTTTTTGACACTTTTCCGACAGTGAACACTACGCCGACCCTTAAAATAAATTTTGCTACTGGACACTACGCCGTCCGCAAGCCGTGGATACTTTGCTGACCGTGGACACCACGCCGATTGCAAGCGGTGGATACTTTTTCGGCCGTAAACACTAACCTAACCTAACTCAAGGTCATATTGTAGAAACATCACAGAGGTCATATTTATGAAAATCTATCACCAGGTCAATTCGTTTTAGCTTCGGAACTTTACGTTAAAATCCCCACAAGAATTTTAACTATGGACAGCTCTGGTCGGTGTAGTGTCCATGGTCGACAAGGGTATACTACTTGCGGTCGGTGTAGTGTCTACGGTCGGTAAAGTGTTTAGTAGCAAAATTCATTTTAAGGGTCGGTGTAATGTCCAAAAAGGTCAGTCGGCATAGTGTACACGGTCGGCGTAGTGTCCGCGGTCGACATTGGATCCGGTTGGCAAAGTGTCAAGCTACCTTTATATTACATTCCCGACCATAGTATTTCTAATCTTTACCCTAAATGTCTAAATATAACTACATTGTAACGCAATACTTTAAAATACTACACCATTTATCTATTCTAACTGGTTACTCTATTCTTACTCTCTTACTTATTCTTATTTTCAACGTTTTCTTTGTTTTTGTTTTAGGTGTACAAGGAGAAGCGAGGGAGGATGGTGCGGTTCTGTAACAGCCGTTTTGTCTAAGTTATGCAAAACTTCATAAAGAAAAAGCACATTAGAAACTAAAAAAATGTAATAATAACAAGAAAGATAAAAAAGCGCATGCCGCCGGTAACACATAACGACTCAGATGGAGTGGAGAAGAAGGAACGAAGTGCAGCGAGGCAAACAATTTCCCAATTACTAAATTTTTCCCAAAATGCTTAAAAGGCGTGAGCCACTGCCAAGTAGGTTTTAAAATAAATTATGTAAGAGTACTCTGAACAGTAACCCATACATGACAGCATTACGGGTTCAATTCTGCTACATATGATCAGAAATTCAAAGCGTAAAAGAATTAGAAATACTAGTTCATTCAACTAGTACAGGAAAAACTAATTAAGAATTTACTTTAAGGAGGGCCCGAGCTAAACTTTGGTATGAGGAAGTGGTTCAAACCTTTTTCTAAGTTTTAACACTAGTAATTATCTGATTACAGTGAACGCTTATCTCCTGAAAACGGGTTGAAACCTAGCGTAGCTACCAACTCGAAGTCGACTCTAACATAGCAACCCCGCTAACTTGCTGAGTTACTCCTACAGTTTTCTGGAGTTGCTATTTCTGATCGGAAATAAATCTTCTTGGTAGCATATTGCTGTGACTATTGAGTGCACCCTACTTTACTTAAAAGGAAATTCCTCGTTCCATGAGATGGTATATTTCTTACTTTGAAGTTCATTTACAGTATGAAGACGAAATTTCAAAGTTAAGTCAGAAGTCAAATGCAGTTCCCACAAACTGAGTGAACTCAATAACTGACGAAACTAAAGATTTTTACGAACAGCGATCAAGGACTAGTTGGAAACCGTAAAAATGAGTATGCCAATTACGGGGGACTCAACTGAGGAGACGAAACGAGTCAAATAAAGCGTCCCCGACCTTGAACGTTAATTCAAGTTTGAACGTTACTTCTAGATGGCGCTACGATTCTGGACAACGCTGACAGTGTTGACAGATTATGCGATTTATCGCAAATTTTATCGCAAATCTGGCTAATTTTTATGAAACATTGCGACCCATATGGCACTCCAGCGAACTGTCAACAATGGCCAGCGTGGTCTGAGCGTTGTCAAGGACCGAAGCGCCCTCTAACGAAAATTTTTTAAAATACAGGCCATTGGGTACGCAAATGTTTGGAACGCCCATTGCCGATTCGTCTCCTCAGTTGAGTCCCCCGTAATGCCAATGTATGTCTGATCTTACATTTCATTATGTCATATATTATGTTATGTCAAATATATAGATAACATAAAGTGTATAGCGCGTAGTATAATATATAGTACATAGTGATTGTGTATATTGTATAGACTATAGAGTATAGGAGAGTGTATAGTATATAGTAAATAGTGCATAGTGTATAGTATACAGTGAAGAGTGTATAGTCTAGACTAGAATGTAAAATGTATAGTATATAGTGATAGCGTATATTGTATAGAGTATAGCCTGATGTATAGTATACACTGCATAGACCATATAATGAGTATAGTGTGTCGTGTGTAGGGTGTAACGTGTAGTGTGCACCGTGTAGAGTATAGCGTGTAACGTGTAGCGTATAGTGTGTAGTGTATTGTATTCGATCGATTGAACACTTAGCCTCCCCAAAGATATACCCTATAGCCATTTTTAAGATATTGTTGAAAAGTACAACACCTCTAAGTATCGGTGCTTCAAAATAGACTGAACGCGAATGTTTCTTTCAGTTTTTCAGAATGCATTGTAAAATTCAGATGCCTTAACCTTTCTAAATCCAGGGTTTTATAGGGCACATAACCATATTATTTTTTTGTTAGGCGTTTGCGATATTTTATAAAGTTTTAAAAGAAGTTCCCATGAGATTTCATTTTTAGAAACAAAAGTGCTCTGCAAGCTAAGAACAAAAAATATTGTAAATATATCCTGCAATAAAAAAGTTGCTAAAATTATGAATTGCTGAATTGTTGTGAGATATTTATGTTGAAATAATAACACTTTCAAATAAACAGGTGAATACTTAAAAAGTAACCCTTTAATGACCCTTGACATGACGCGTAATTTTTTTAAACATCGACGCTTCATAGTACAGGATCCGTTATTGATGTCGTTGAGCACCGATCGAGTAACCGAATAAAATGTATTTTTTATGAAATAAAATATGTTAACAAAAGTAACGTAGATGGGTTGCCTAAATAAATTTGTTCAAGGATATTTTTAATTAAAAATTCAATATTTAATTTTTTTAAATACTCTCACCGATCTCGTAACCAAAAAAAATTAACACTAATTGAAAGTGCAAACCCTATAGAAGACGCAAACATAGGGTTGCTTACCTTTTTTCTGTTCAAGGCTATACAGTTGCCAAGTTTAAATAAGTGAATTGAAAGTGATACCTTCACTGATCGAGTAACCAAATAAATTATATGTCAAAATAAAGCTTATTTTTTTGCAAAACGATAGTATAAGGTTGCTTGCAAAAAACCGTTCAACCGTCTATGGGTACTGTATCGATATTGTATAAAAAAATAAACTTTAATATAACACAATACCCTTATGAAATATTTTTTGTTCATTTAAATTTTTAATTTTAATATTAATTTATTAAAAATTTTTTTCTTTCATTACAAATTTTTCAATTTCATATTAATTAATTTAAAAAAAATATCGGACATTTGCAAAAAAATTGTATGCGTCAAATTTTTGAAACAATGATGACACATTTATTTTATTTATATTTAGTTCCTTCTTAAAAGAGATAAAAATTTCAAGATAAGTATATATCACTAACATGCTTTAAATGTTTAAAATAAATATTTACATTTTGATATTATATACGGAACGTTTTTTTAGCGCCAATACCTCTGTCACAAAAATTTGCTATTTTTCTAATTTGTCATGCAAAATCAATATGCTCAATATGATAAAAATACTCATATTTGGTTAGTTCAATACTGCAGTTATTACAATAAAAATAAAGAAAACACTATGACATAATTTTATTTTTGAATGAAATTATGATTTTTAAAAGTTTTAAATATTATTTAAAAATATGTAAATAAAAACGTAATTATAAAGATATAAGAATAGTCATATTATTAACAAATGTTAAAAAAAGATATGATTAACAAAATGTTTTTCAACAATACTGAATTATTACTTCGGGATACAAATCGATTTTCTTCAAAAAAAATATTTTGGAGTATATTGTCAGTTGCTCCAACACAACGCTTGCCGTTTACTAACCGCTCAACCGCACAGAGCAAGCGCACTCTCTGTCATACGTCACAAGATGCGGGCCCAGTTGCTATGCCCCGTCCTTTTCTATCGCATTGGACAGTACGCATAGACCCTCTCTCTCGCACAATTTCAAACGACGGACGTAGTGTGAGCAGCTGTCATTCTGCGTCCCCCTCTATCGCACTGAATAGAATGGGTCTATCTCTCTCTTGCACGCTTCGATTTAAAAATTTTAAACCCTTGCAACCCTGACTCTTGAACGGTTTTTTGCAAGCAACCTTATACTATCGTTTTGCAAAAAAATAAGCTTTATTTTGACATATAATTTATTTGGTTACTCGATCGGTGAAGGTATCACTTTCAATTCACTTATTTAAACTTGGCAACTGTATAGCCTTGAACAGAAAAAGGTAAGCAACCCTATGTTTGCGTCTTCTATAGGGTTTGCACTTTCAATTAGTGTTAATTTTTTTTGGTTACGCGATCGGTGAAAGTATTTAAAAAAATTAAATATTGAATTTTTAATTAAAAATATCCTTGAACAAATTTATTTAGGCAACTCATCTACGTTACTTTTGTTAACATATTTTATTTCATAAAAAATACATTTTATTCGGTTACTCGATCGGTGCTCAACGACATCAATAACGGATCTTAGACTATCATTAATGTGATCTTCGAAACGTGCGTCACCATTGGCGTCGGTAGATATTAATATACCGGGAAGAAATCAATAACGGCAAAAATTATTTATCCGGCATTATTTTTCTTAAAAAGAATGAACTCACAAGTGCGTATTGTTTGGCCAATGTATACAACACTACAATATAAGCAAGGCAATTGCTAAGTATCTCATTTTATAATTGTTTGATCTAGACGTATTTATAAATGTCATTTAAATATTATTTGATTATTACATAGATATACATTAATTGACAAGAGAAATTGCAAAATTCTTAAAACATAGATTTATAGTATATCTCTGCATGGTATATTTTTAGTTTATTCACCTTGTGGTATTTTAAGACTTATAAGTCGATTTTGTTATGCCTCATAACTTTCACCCAAGGTTTAAAATTAAAGATTCTTTATAATTTTAAATTTTAATTATGCAATTCATGATAAGTAACACACAGAAGATTCTGCTAACGGTAATTTTCAATACCTTTTTCGTTTTCCACACCATGAAACCCACTGAACTTTTATTCAACTCAATCGTAACAATAAAGTAAATTTATTCAAATTATTGATGAAATGACAAGAAGAGTAGAATTAATAGCAAGCAATATTTATTACCTACTTTTCAAATCCAACTTATATAATTACCCAATTAAATTGTCAGCAATCAGCATCTCCAGCAACACAACTACTAACTTAAGACTACAAAATGAAAACCAAATTGCATACTACAAGAAGAAGACTGTTATAAATAGAACCACATTTTGCAGACAGTAGCGTTTAATTTTTTTCTTCTATACGTTAGCTTCAATTAACCGATAAAAGACTTTTCATACAAAACGAAAAACGGTACTGTTAAATACATCTCGGTGTGCTGTGGTGTGTGTGTGAATAGTGTGCGCAAAAGAGGCTTCTTCTATAAAGCAGCATATGGTATTCGACGTTGGCCATTAATTACACTATAAAATTTACCTATCTTTTAGTATAGTACAGAATGCTCCTTAGATAAAGCATGACCACTTTTAGCGCCGCTTTTAACGGTTTAAGTATAGTAAGTAAAATCCCCGGAGGCGTTTAAGAGAAAATAACACATTTCCGTGCTACGTTTGACATTATAACTACAAAAAAAATCTGAAATAAGAATGAGGAATAGTTGTCTAGACCAAGGGACCCTAATTTTGACTTGACTATAGAATATGTAAGGTGCAGTCACGACAAACCTCAAATCACGCGCGTATAATACTTATTATGTTTTATTTTCTTGGCCATATATTAGGGGGAACACGCAAGCTACACATCTGTATGTTTGTATGCTTCTTACCACTATTTTAACTAAATTTTTGGAAAATACTAAAATGTTAATCATACTACACTACACACTACTACTACTACACTACATAATCATGAAATAAATAAAGATTATTAAAAGTTTCGCAAGATTTATTAAATTATAACCTGACAATTGTTTCGACAGCTAATACATATATAAACAAACAAATGTTATTGTGATTCTGTTCTAAAAGGTGTTTGGCTTAAGTAAATTTTTCGGAATGTTTATTTCTGTAACCACGCACGTGCTCTTTATATCTTATGTGAACATTTCGTAGTGTATGCCCAATGTATACCAAACTACAAAAAAAAAATTCAAATGGTAAATGCCCGATTTCATGATATCGTGTATTCTGTCTTCAGCATTAAATAGGAATGAAAAAGTACTCGTGTTGGTTCTAAAGGCTATTGTGTAATTGTTGGTTTTTCGTGTACTATATGGGCAACTTTTGTTGATATTTTGCCAAAATAAGTAATTTGTGCCATTTGTGTAATTGTCAATGGGACATATTGTTTTCATACCTAACCTACCTTATAATATTTTTGTTTAACTAGTGTGTCAATCATATTTAAATTATAATGATTTACATGCGCTAGATGTTTAATGGTTTAAATCTCTTTGTTAAAATCAGGCTGTGTGAGTAGAATAGTTAAAGCTCTGTGTACCAAAAATCTGTAAGCTGATTTGTTTATCATTAGTTTATGTGATTTGTGGTGACAGGATTCATTTGGTATGGTTATGTCCGTATGTGTTGGTTTTCTGTATATGAAAAATTCAAATAGATTGTGTGCGTTAATCTTAATAGTTAAGCCCAAAAATCAATATAATTAATAATCAATATAATGAATGCAAAATATAATATGTTTAGAACGGTTAAATTCAAATATTTGATCTTCTCACTTATCCATAAGCATGTTATCTAACAGAGGACTGAGTGAATTTCCCATAGATAAACCAACTTTTTGTAAGTGATAATGGCTCATACAAAGATCAAATAATTGATTTCTTTTATAACTCCATTTTCCTACAATCTGCCCTGGAGGGCAATAAGTAATATATAATGTTTACAGGGGTAATATGACAGTGTAAACACTGTCTTACAACAGTCTTGCGGAGGAGGGTTCCATTGAACCCTCTCCATATAAGGTATATTTTTATTTAAGACAAGAATAGTATGGATTATATATAGTATAGTCTAATATCGAATAATTTTAGTCGAAACGTGTCGGCAGGTCTGATGGTTTAAACTTTTTCAGTCTTCTAGGTTCTTCGTCTTCTAGCATTAGAGTGTGTACAAGTTCATTTGAATGAAAACTTAGTCTGTCTTTATACTTTTTGGCATAGTTTTGAATTTCACTTTTCACTGTTTGGATGCACAGATCACTTAGTAAGACTCTATTAGGTACATACCACGGAACATTTGCAATAGTACGAAGCACTTTAGTTTGAAAACGTTCCAAGATGTCAACATTCGACTTGCACGTAGTTGCCCCATAGTGATATTCCATAGGTTTTAGGGAGACTTTATATACTAGGCGTTTGTTACTCAGTGATAGCTTCGAGCTTCTTCCTATTAGCCAGTATAGTTTATCAATTTAAGACCCAGTTTTTACGCTTGTTGAAGATGTGGCTTCACCATGTCAGCCTACGGTCTAAATGAAGTCCTAAATGAGTTACGGTTGGACAGTTGCTCCTTTTCATCGTAAATGTTATGTGCTGTGATTTGGCTTCATTTACTTGTATTCTCCAGAATTTGAGCCATTGCTGTATTTTGTTTAAGTGTGCTTGTAGATATGTGGACCCTTCTTCGGATCGAATATGTGATGCCAGTATTGCTATGTTATCAGCAAAGGTAGCCGATGTGGTTCGCCTCGATGTCGGAAATTGGCTGTGTACAGCAGATAAAGTAAGGGGCCCTGAACCCCACTGCCTTGCGAGACTCCAGAGTGTATCGCATGGAGGACAATAGTTGCATCTTTATATTTAACGAAGAATTTTCTATCAGTCGAGTAGGATTTAAGGATAAGGTATATTTGAGGAGGAAGAGAGTTTTTTAATTTATACAATAACTCTTGATACCAGACCTTATCGAAGGCTTGAGAGGAATCTAGAAAAACAGCGGAGCAGTATCTATTACCTTCGAGATCATTAAATATCTTGCTGACTACACGATGAATTTGTTCAATTGTCCCATGTTGGTTACGGAAACTAAATTAATGGTTTGGTATCAGTTCTTGCTCGTTCAGCATCGGTTTAATTCTTAACAATAATAATTTTTCCAGGATTTTAGCTAGTATAGGGATAAGATTAATAGGTCTATAGGATGTGACTTCTCCAGAGGGTTTACCTGTTTTGGGAACCATTACTATCTGGGCTGTTTTCCATATACTAGGATAGTATCCTATTCTTAGAATGGCATTATAGATTTGTGTAATATAGCGAATTGCTTTTCTAGATAGCTGTTTTACTAGTTCACCAGTTATTATGTCATATCCTGGAGCTTTTTTAAGATTGGTTTTGTTATCTATTATTTCCTGTACTTCATTAATTGTAAACAGTTTAAGCGGTAAATGCATTTGAAAGGGAGATTCAAGAAGGTTGAGGATTTCTCTATCTTTTTCAGGACATTGAGAGGGATGAGGATTGAAGACATTAGCTAGGTGTTTCGCGAAGGCATTAGCTTTGTCAGAATCGCTAAGAGCCCAAGATCCATCTTTGTTTTTGGGACTCACGTGTTACTAGACCTGATGGACGAAGCTTCCATAAAAGAAAATAACCAAAATCATATATCTACTGGAGAGCCAACCTATTGGCCAACTGATCGCAGAAAACTTCCTGAACTAATTGATTTTGGTATTGTAAAAGGTTTTAGCACTCGTCAATGTGAAATAAAATCTTGTCTTGAGCTAGCTGCTGATCATTCAGCCATCATCATCATCTCACTGATTGGGAGTTCTTCCGACTCAGGCTAGACTACCTACTAAATTCTTAAGTAGCGCTCAAAAATGAGCATGACATCGAACATGCAGCGATGGAATATACAGAACTAGTACAGCAGGCTGCAAGGGAGGCGACACCTGAGTCACCAAAGCTCTCTGCAAGCACAAAATGTCCTATCTTAATAAAAGAAAAAAGGCGACTGCGAGCTCGCTGGCAACTCACCAGATACGATGCAGATAAGAAAGCACTAAACAAAGCAAATAATTGAATTAACTCTAACCTTTTAACTAATTTTCTATTACTGCTAACCAAGAAATTATCTAACAAAAGAATACCTTTTTGTGGCGCTATTTTGGAGAACATGCTAGATACGTCAAAGCTAACCAGTTTTTAATATGGTGGAAGATGTATCAATTTTTTGTATTTACCTTAGCAACATATTTGTTTATATTTATACTACCGTTGGTAATGACAGCTTAGCTGTCGAAACAATTGTCAGGTAATAATTTCATAAGTCTTGTAAAAGGTTTTATTAATCTTTATTTATTTCAAATTAATTGTATTTTCGTTCTTTTATCGTCAGCAAAAACTTCGCTAAAAATCTGAGTCTAACAATACTTTCGCCTGTTTATTGTCTACTTGTTTACGCTGTTTACGTGCTCACACTCAGTGATCTTATTTTGATAAAAATCTTGAGATGAATGAATTTTTTTCTGAATTAAACTTTTGTTATTCTTAGGTTAATTCAAAAATTCATTCTCGTGTATATATGTGCTTTACAGTTAATTTATATACAAACATACAATTAAAAAGAATTAATTTAACAACTAGAAAAAAAGAACCACAGGAAATGTTATCCAAAAGGTGGCAGTAAAATTATGTACTTATGTAAATTGAATTTAAATTTTCTACAAATAAAAACTTGTGTTTTGAATAATCATGGAAAGAATTACGATTTTTATCTGTTCTTCTAATCCACATTTATATCCATTTTTACGAATTAAAACAACGGAGAGAAAAAAGTGTGTACTACATGCTTACCAAAAAACCGATGTCTTTATTAAGATTAAAACATAGTTTTTTATTTCGTTCACGGTATGAAACTGAGATATGATTATTAAAATCTGATATGATATATTATTTTATATAAACGTTACCTACTTCTGTTACTAGTACTGGCATTACTATATTAGGTTGGAAGAAAAAGAATGAATGCAAGAACCGGAAGAACAACAAGTTTAATTTATAGGTGTATATCAAAGTCTTGTAAATCTTGAACTGCACTAATTAATTTTAGAGTGAAAACATTCATTTTACAGTTAAGCTTTTGTTTTAATATTATACAGGTATTGTTTTTAGTATATCATAGATATAAAGAATTTTCCTGCTTCTAGCTTATGGCATTCTCCTTGAGATTGTTTATCTTGAGAAATAATCTATCTACATATAAATCTTTTTATATGAAATGATTGCGTTTAGTTTTGACGTAGATGTTAGCAATCATGATAGGGTGTTCCCCAGTGCTCGCTATTATCACCTATACTGCTTGCCAATCTAAGATATTTATGATTTACTTCACATACAAGTAGTACATGTAGATATTACGCACATTATACTTCTAAGCGATCTGACCTTCTTATATATCTATTTATTTAATCAAATTTTAAAAGCACTGTTTACTTTTTCATTATTATTCATATAAAAATAGATAATAATCAGTCAAAGATTTAAAATCAATAGAGTACTCTATGCAATTGTAATTATTTTAAATATGTGTTGCTATATTCGTTTGAAGTGCAAGCAGGCGATACCAAAACTCGTAGAGGTAATGCTGCTGCCATCACTGGGTGCCCTTGGCAAACTCTTTCCATGTTTTCCTTTCCCTTTGAGTTCTGGATTGCAACCATGTAAATCCATTTCTTCCAGTAGCTTTCCCATGTCTCCGTTCTATTCCATTCTTGGTCTACCTTATCCTGTTTTTCCTTAGTTTTCGCTACCCATACTCTTTCTATTTGTCTTCTTTCATATAGCCAACTTAAATGTCCCAACCGTTGTAGTTGTGCTCTTTCCATGTATGTTTCTGCACTATCAATTGAAAACTTCGTTGTAATAAATAAATTTCATTTACTTGTCCGTGATCTACTCCCGCAGTTTTTCCATTCCTTAGAGTTTTGATAGCTTCTGTTAATCCATTTCAGAAATTTCTTCTATTTCCTCTTGTTCTTCGCTACTGTATATATCAGTATTTTTTGTACAGTTGCGCACATCTTGGCCTTCCAATAGTTCAACAAAGTATTCATTCCATCTGTCTAAAATCCGTTCGGCATTACATAGTACCTGCCCATTTTGATTTTTTACATTCCTTTTTGGTTTTGTTTCTCAAAATGGTTTGTCATTTTCATTAGGCCAATATTATAATGATAGTTAATCAATTTATTATTAATATTACTTCAATCATATTTTTCATGAAGTCTTGATTCATTATACACGCTACAGCTGTACGTGCTCTTTCTTGCTTCTTCACCCCACTATACTTATACAATGATTACACAGCCCCACAAAAAAAATAATGTTCTGATTTGGGAACGTGACGATGGTATTCCGATGTATTTTTCGACGCTGAAACCGAATCCGAATCCTCAGAAATGCACATATACCCTCAAAATCTTGCGCTAGAGCCAAAACTAACCCTCAAATGGAGCAAAACCACGCCTGACATATGGTGACAACAAATACATGCAAACAGTGGTTGAAAACCTCAAATGTTTAGTATTCGGAAATAGGCCTCTGGTATATGGCCAAGAACCCACCTCCCTGAGGAGGTTAAACCAGCCCAAAATGGGTCAAAACCACCCCTTAGATAAAAATACAATAAATACATGCAAAAAATAATTGAAAACAGCAAATGTTTGGTTTTTGGAAATAGACCTCTGGTATATGACCAACACCCCTCTCCCACCCTCTTGAAAGGGTAAGACCAACCCACAATGGGTATACCACCAAAAATACATGCAAAAAATGATTGAAAACAGCAAATTTTGTGTTTTTTGAAAAATAGACCTCTGGTATATGGCCAAGGACCCTTCTCCCTGAGGGGGAATCACCCCAAAATGGGCCAAAATCACCCCTTAGATCAAAATACATGCAAAAAATGATTGAAAACCGCAAATGTTTTGTTTTTGGAAATAGACCTCTGGTGTATTATGACCAACACCCCCCCCACCTTCTTGAAAGGGTAATACCACCCCAAAATGGGGTATAACCACCCCTTACATCAGAGTTACAATAAATAATAACACATTTGCGTGTCTTTATTTAGTGTAACCCTAAAGTAAGGGGTGGTTATACCCCATTTTGGAGTGATTTTACCCTCTCAAGGGGGGAGAGGGGTGTTGGCCATATACCAGATTTTTATTTCCAAATACTAAACATTTGAGGTTTTCGACCATTTTTTGCATGTATTTATTGTCACCATATGTCAGGAGTGGTTTTACTCCATTTGAGTTGGTTAGTTTTGGCTCTAGCGCAAGATTTTGAGGGTAGATGTGCATTTCTGAGGTCGGATTCGGTTTCAGCGTCGAGAAATACATCAGAATACCATAGTCACGTTCCCAAATCAGAACATTATTTTTTTTATAGGGCTGTGTTATCTATTATCATTTCTTCTTTATCTTCTTTCTTGTCTGCGTCAATGCTATTAGCTTTACTCCTGAGTTTTTAAACTCTTCTATTAATTTATTCATTTTCTTTTCCATGTAGACTACGTGTCTTCCATGTTCCCATTTTAGTAGATTCTTTTTTTCTTATTCTTTATATTTTATTGCATTATAAATACCTTTTTTGTTCTTGTCTAGTTGTCTTGTTGCTATGGTATTTTTCTCATTCTTTTGCATTTTTCTTCTTATCCTGTCTTTCTTTCTCGGCAATTTCGTCTTGTATTCCTCTTTCTTTCTTCGTTAAATCATTGTTTATATATAGTTTCTTCCCTTCTCTTGGCTTCAGTTTTTATGTTTTTATTCTATATAATCTTCTAATTCTAGTAGACATGTTTTTTGTTTTACTTAAATGAATACGTATGTAATTACCCTAGTAATGTATACTATATTTAATAAATATTTGTTAAATGTATTTAAAACATTAAGTGTCTTTTAATATAAAATTTTTATTTTCATCGAATAATTTATATTTTAATCTTTATATAATCATTTATATTTAATACATATTTGGACAAATAGGTAAAAATCTACAATATGTATTAAATGTTTCCATGGCAGGTATTAGAAAATTAATATTTAAAAATATATTTTTGATAAACATTTCATAGTTATAGTACAAATAAAACTGAACGTAAAATTTAGCATGATTAGGAATATTCAATACATGTTTGCTTTTGTGTAAACTATTTACATTTAAATCTTCATATTCTATAAACATTTAAGGTACATTTGCAAAAAAAATATTTTCAAAATTTTAGATTATATAAATATTAAATAACTCATCAATGTTTAACTTTACAATTAAAATATGGAAAACATTTGCTGAATCGAGAAAACCTATGAAAACTTTTCTTTTTATTTTACAAGGCGTTTTCAAACGGTTCATTGTGAAAATATAATTATATTTTTAAACTTGAAGCTCATAAGTGGCAATGTTAGTTTCCTGTGTAAGAGTTTCGGTTTGTTATGACAGTCGACGTTAGTCCGTTGGAATTACATGATGCGTAATGCAGTGCATGATGGTGTTTGTTTGTTAATAAGCGTTTGGTTGGTATAAAATCAAATAAAATAGTGCAGTTAATCGAATTGGTGGTGGTTTTTATTGCACTGTATTAATTTTCATTGAATGTATATTATTCAACCTGATGGATATAACTTTGTGTTATAAGTTTTAATAATATTTCATAATATTACATCATATTTATCATGTTGACCAAAGTTTTATTTTTTTATATTTTTGTAAATATTCAATATCTATCGTATAGAAAGTATTTTATTGGTAATTTTTATAGTATAAGTTTTGATATAATTTTTATAATGTTTTTAAAAAATAACAGTTCAGCACATGAAATTCTGGCACCCCAAATATTACTGTAAGGGAATAATACTAACTTAAGAAAAATTTATTTTGCAAATCTTTCTGATGATTTTATATGTAAATTATATTATTTTATTAATATTAATCAGCTTAATTATTAGCTCAATATATCCTGTTTTACCTGTCAAGATTGCGTTTCTGAATATTCAGACAATTTTTTAAAATTTTTTGTTCATAATCTTATATTCGCATGAATAAATTTTAATAATATTTTATAAATAATTGGATTTTTAATAGTCATCTGGGTGTGTGATTCCGATGATAGCCAATGTACCCCCACATAAAAGTGTGCACGGTATTACAAACTAATCACATTGTACTGTTTTTACTTTCTATTATCTTTTTTATGATATTTTTACATTTACTTTTAATTATTTTTCATATAACAATATTTTCCTATTAAAACAAAATAATATTTAATATTTAAAATAAAAAAACTAGCCACTGATTTAGATTAAATTAGTTGATTTCTTTCAAGAATATTAAATCATTTTTCAACGATTGAAGCCCAATAGTTAATTATACAATACAACTCACTTTTAAATAGTTTTCTAAAGTATTCAACTGAAGATGGTTTGTTTTTTTAAGCTTGATAATGTTCACTCGATGGTCAATATAGTAGGATACAAATTTTACTAACATTTCAACAGAAAGTGAATTGTGTACATTTTATTTGTAAAAACATTCCAAAAAGTACAATCTTTTCATAACTTAAAAATTTTGATCCAAAGCAGATGAAACCTTGCATACAAGTTCCCTAGTAAGGAACTACAACTTTTATACTGCACACAATTGACAGGTTTAACAACTTTGACATACATTTGACTAACCCCAAGGGTAGAAAAAAAATGTATATGCTGTAGGTACAGACCGGGGGCATTCACTGTGCCAAGTTTTATCGGAATTCGTTATGCTTACAAATTGATTAATTTTACTTAATAATGACTGTTTTCAATAAGGATTGATTGATATAACAGGAAAAAGGTTTTTAAGTGGAAATTGGCAAATTTTCATTTTATGCAAGTACTTTCTGAGTTAGTAAGTAAATATTACTCAGTAGTATAAAATATATATTTTATATTATATTTTATAAATACATTTTTACATAAATAAAAATTAATCTACAAATAACTTTTCAATAGAGCTTCGTTCCCGTTCACCGACTATAAAACTTAAAATTTTAAGTACTTTGTATAATTTAATTATGCCCTTTTTCTTCACTAAACAATTATATCGTTGAAATTTATTACCGCTTATATATTGTTTAAACTGAATTATAAAACTGCCATTAACTGTAAAATATATTATTGCCGATTGTACAATTATTTTTTTTAAATATATTTAATTGCCGTTGGTATATAAAAAAACTGCATAAGTGCATAATATCCGGATTTAGGAAAGTAATTATTTGGTCGAATGAATCTTTTTTAAGTTAATTAAACTAGAAGGATTTAAAAATTGACCAATTATCATTAAATGGATTAATGTTTAAGAAACAAAACGTTAAGAATGCCTTCTTAACTACACAAAACGGGACATTACTGTCACTATAGTAACATTTCGAATATTGTTGCATTGAGTTTTAATAAATAAAAAGAAATTAAAAATATCAAGATGTTAACTAAACAAGGTGATAGTGTAGTGAACTGAGGTATGCTTTCCTCCAAGTAGGTGTTAGTGTTAAAAGGGTTCGCTATTTCTAAATAAAAATTTCTCCAAGTTAATAGATCTGCAGCAGATAATTAATTCTTTCTATTTATTTATAAGCACATTCATTTATATTCGTTAAAGTAGATGTGCTGGTGAATATATGACTGAAAAAAGCTATTTCTATATTAAGTTAATAGCATTTTATGATTAATATGGACCTGTATTTTTTTTTCAATAAACGTTTCATAAATAAATTTATTAAATAAGTTATTAAAGGCAGGTGTACAAGAAAAATTTAAAATAAATTACTTGAGTAAAAATAATAAAATAATATATAACTTTATGGAGAGAAAGAACAATAGGTTTATTAAAACTGGGAAGGTTTTTTTATATTATTGTATTTTGTTGTTATTGCTATTAATTACATAAAATTTTCCTGTTTGTTCTAATGGAAGCATTAATATGAATATTCTTGATTATAAAAATTAATTTTAATATTTTAAAGGTTGTTTGATTATACTTTTTTATATATGTATGAATATAGTTGTATATAAAAATGTGCCATGGGTTGACATTTCAAGGGTATTCATATCAAGAAACAACCGGTTATAATGTTTTTAAAATTTAAGGTACATAAATATATATCGCTTAATTTTTTTGTATGCAGTTTACGCTATCAATTTGAATATATTATCAAAAAAACTACATGACAAACTAGCAATGTATAACGAAACCATAATAGGTATAATGTAGGTACTATCACAGAAAACATTTTTTTTAAATAGTTAGCAACAACAACAACCACAATAATGATATTAATTCTTTCCAATGGTGAAAATATATAAATATTATGCGCACCATATAATTACCAAAAAAATTATAATTCTTGGCATATACAAAAATTCCCTACCCATTTACATAATTCTACAAAAATTATAGAGTACAACACACATCCGACAAAATACTCGTGTTAAATTCTTTCTTTCCTGTTTCAAACAAGTCGAGAAATGCACCTGCATCACTTTTAATACCAGTTACAGAAGCAATTACTATTTCTTCGTTTTTTGGTCTTCTTGGTTGATCTTTTCTTTTGCAAGATCGAAAAGTTGAGGTTAGACCTATTTACTCAACTCTTTTAAATTATTCAAGTCTTATGAGAAAATGGTCTTTGATTATTTCTTATCAACTTCCTTAATACACCACACACACGCACACACACTTGACATAGTAGTATGTAGTAGGTCCGAAAAATACAGCTATCAGTGTGTGAAAATTGTATGCTCATCCGCTTTTTAGTTTGATTAAAGAACGGATTTATACATGATTTTCTGGTTTGTTTGGACTGTAGATCGAATAAGGAAATTAATAACATGTTTATATAGTAATCAGCATTTCCTTCATTTAGGAAAATAAGAGACACGGGAATGTATATTCACACAACTTTTACAACGTGAGACACCCTGTAACATAGTGTTTCGACAGTTAGAATCAATAAATTATACAACCTAATTAGCCTAAACAAGCTATTTACATCAATTACTCGAGTTTATTTTTGATGCAGTTGTTAGTATGCATGTTAAGAAGATCTAGAAGATGACCATCACCTTCGATACTGCCAATAATACACACTGAGAAAAATATCAGTAACTATATTATAGTAAAACGATTTTTTGTTGTTTTAACTTAATTTTAGCAGCGTTAACTAAAAATCTAGGTCAGAATACACAAATGATTTGTAAAGTGAACTGCCTAGTTATGGTTAATCGGTCTTTGGTAGATTTTACTTGGCTTCTAGTAAAATCAACCATTAGTATGGTTAAAGTCAGCTTAACAAGGATTTTACGTTAGTTTGGTTAAATCTACAAGTACAGTTGGCTATTTCAGTCTATAACTCAAGCTAAAATAGCTTAAAACATTGATTTAATCGACTATATAAATAGGTAAAACGAACCAAACCTTACGGTTAAAATTCTTACCATTCGAAATAGTCGTTTTCACTTTGTAACAAACTACCAAAAATAGTGAATTGAAATCACCAATGTCATCTGGTAGAAACAACCAGAAAATATAGTAATGTGAACTTGAATCGATGGGTAAAATCAACTAAGCAGAATGGTATTTTAGTTATATACAATGGTCATGACTGCTATCATATGTAGCTGATTCCACCTCAGAAAGATGCTGAATTAACTTGACATATAGGTATTTTTACTATCCAATATTATTACATCAGCCAGAAAATCCAAGCTAATGCAACTACATCGTGAGTTACTTTTACTAGTCTACTAGGTTGATTTAACTATATGAGCTTCATTTCTAACTATCTCATTACGTATATCTAACTATACTATTAAGACTATTTTAACTATATGCAAGGCTGAAACAACCTAACACGGTATGGTAAATTTAACTATTTACCGGTTGCTTCTACCACATGGGAGTGTGTTTGGTTTAACCTTATTGAGTAAATTTAACCAAACACATTTTACTAAAATCGTATACTTCGTGTAAGTATTGTTGTCACTTTTTGTACCATATTTTCGGGTTGCTGCAACTAATTTTTGGTTAATTTAACCTGAACATTTTTTTCAGTGCAGAGTCGGCAACAGAGAAAAAAAAACAAGATGGAAGATTTATGGTTAATGCCAAACATTTTCCAAATGTTCCATGAATAAATAAAATTGCATTCAAGGTTGCGGTGTTTTCAATAGCTGAATTAATCGTAGGACCCATAGGACCATAACCCAGCGATACAATGTGCCAGGGGGCGCTTCACGAATACTCGGGTGTCATTCATTATAATATTGAGAGCTATAACGGGTCCATTACGGCACTGATTGACTATTTCAAAGAAAATGTTAAATAAATTAGGATTATTATCTTAACGAAATTTTTATACGATCGTAGATAAGATCGTGATTATACAGTGATTTCCCACCTTGAATATCTCCTAAACTATACAAATATCTCAGAAATTTCAGCAAAAACACGTCAAATTAATTTTCGAGGGGAACATTTAAATATATAGCATTCTCAGCCCCCCCCACCCACTGTGACACCTCATTTTAAAGGCAATAAGAAAAGAATCTTTTGACACAAAAATAATTAAAATGGGATCATGGATTGCTGAAATATAGGGTCTTCTAATAACCTCCTTCCAATATCATTTAAATTATCTCCAATTTATTATTTTAAAAACTATTCTTGTTAGTGAGATATCATCGGCAGTCTGACGTTGGTATGTGAAACTATTTAAATAATATTGAAGAAGAGTTGTTAGAAGACTTTTCCCCGTATCTCAGCAATCCATGATCCGATTTCAAGTTTTTTTGCTCCAAAAGATTTATTTTTTATTCCCTTTAAGATGAGGTGTGACAATGGGAGCGGGGGTTTGCCATTTAGCGGTTTAAAGTTAGTGGGGTGTGGGGTAAGAAGTAAAATTTTCGAAGTAAAAAATGAGATTTAAATTTTTTGGTTATATTTAAATGTCTAACCCGAAAAATAAATTGACGTGTTTTTATTGAAATCGATTTTTTGTATAGTTTGGGAGATATTCAAGGTGAGAAGTTTTTAAATGAACACACTGTATATAAATAACATAAGCAATATCTGTAGTTATTTTCTATTGCATCTGTATTATACATTTTTATAACACACAGTATAAATATATTCATCTATTTTGTTTATCTCTAGTTATAATTAAGTAATGAGGGGGTCGCCCTGGGAAGTTTGGCCTTGGCCAGACATGAAATACCCCTAGGACGTATCTTGACAATTGATCAAATAATACACAATTTCAATTTGTCTTACCCAGAAACAACTAATCATTTGGCGATTTTCTTGTTCAAACTCACCTGAAACAAAAAATAAGGATTAATTTTCTTAGCAAGAATATAGTTTTCTAAAAATTAATCATAAAATAATTCAGTGTGACAAAATTAAAACCCACATTTAAAACTGAGATGCGTCTAATAATGTAAATTAAATGTAACATTATATTAATGTTATTTTCGGTTATGTAACTATATCAACCTGGATGATGTGTGTGTGTGTGTGTAATTCACAGGAGACTACCTCTAGCTGATGACATCCAAAAGATCGAAACAGCTGTCCTAGAGTATCTCTTGTGAATTATACACATCACATTTTTAAATATGAATTTTAATTTTATCACACTGACTTATTTTATAAATATTTTCCACACTTTGAATTTTAATACCACAAATATTTTGTATTATATTTTATTTATCTTCTTCTTTCTTTCTCGTCTCCTTCTGCTCTTTCAGGCGTCGGATTATGTTTTATTTATAAAATAATTAAATTAAAGTAAATTGAAATAATAAAAAAATTAAATTAAATTTAAAATAAATAGATGTGTATTAGTAAAATTATAGAGGTTTCCCTACAAAACTTTAACACACAGTGGTACTAATCAAGAATGATATAAAGATTAACATAATATATATTATGTAACATTTATATCCAATATTTAAGTACTTGATTATTCTTGTCTCCTATATCGACAGGTATATTGACTGTAGTCTCGTTCGGCTTTCTAAATCTTGTGTCTACTGAATTTCGAAACAGAAAGTGAGAATTTAAAACTTGGAATGAAAAAACAATTAGTAAGATTTCGAATGGGGCAGGTATCCTTGGAAGATGGCGCAAGAACAGATAGGACGGCGAAAATGATGACGAGCGACATATTAAGCGATCGACGCTTGAAGGTGAAAGAAATATCAAAAATTTGCAATTTGTGCAACAATTGTCACAGAGGATGAAACTATGGTTCTGTGGTATGATCCTTTGTTCAAAAGTAAGTAGATGGAATGGGGGCAAAAAAGAGAATCACCGCCCAGAAAATTCAGGGTCTTTCAGTCGACAAAGAAGGTGATGGCTACCATCTTTGGGATTGTGAGGGCATTCTTCTCATAGACTTGAAAGAAGGCAACACCACAGCCAACGGGGCATACTGTGCAGCACTGCACAAATTACGACAAAATATCCGGGCGAAAAGACGTGGGAAACTGACCAAAAGCGTGCGTTTGTTGCACGACAATGCACTCGTGTACATTGACAGGTCGTGTACAGGTTTCTAACAAATGGATCACCCTCTGTATAGTCCAGATATGGCCGCCAGTGACTATTATCTGTTTGGACATTTGAGAAAGGACCTTCGCAGGCGCCATTTTAGTGACGACGAAGTGGTGAAGGCTGCAGTTTAATGGTCAGGCGCAATTTTGGCGGTTACCTCGTAGTTAGCAAGGATTTAGACTGGTTAATACCCTATAGAAAAAGTGAACTATAACGTTCAGAGGCGATCAAATATTATATTAGGTAAAGCACTGACATTTGGTGAACCTTAGCCTGTAAATCCTAGTATATTCAGTTAAGATTAAATAGATCAATCTCGATAAGATTTGTTAAACAATATCTACAGAAATTAATTATCATAGCTTAATTAATGCTAAAATATGCTACAAGAAGTTTGGGTTTTGGGTGTCTATTCTTCTCAACGGCCAAAGTTGAGAAGCTTCTCCTGGAGAGTAGATTATATAGGGTCTAACTAATTTAAGTAATACTCTCGTAATCGGGGGGGGGGGGAGTACTTGTAATGAATTAGAACATATTTTGCTTATCAACCTCTGCTCGCTTCCTGATAGTTTTCCAAATAATCGCATTTCAAATTTTAACTATGCCTCTAATAAGTATAAATGACTAATTTTCGGGGCGAAATAAGTCCAAGCAGCATCTAAGTAGCGGTAACTGTAACTTCTAAGGAACCATATCTCCTGTAGGTTAGTTTAGAATTTGGAGGTTAATTGTGTTTTTGCTGTGGTAGTAGTTTTGCAAGTTTTTAATAAAAATGTCAAAGGCAAATGCAATAAGAAAAATGAAGAATTTTAGATATACGTCCACCTTTTATAGAAAATTAAAACAGCAGTTAGGTGAAATCAGTGGAAACAAAATCAACTGTTTGCAATACAAAATAGGAAAAAATAGGGATGGGATCACTGGTAAACCATCATATAGTAAACATGGGTGAAATATATTCCCCTTTTTTCCTTCGTCGCTACAACTTTAAAATAAGCCATAATTAAATAATAATTGTTATTAAGTAGCAATCAGTATAAAAATATTGTTTGTTTGTTTACGATTCACGTTTAAATTTGAGGTTAAGTTCCAATGGGAATTTTGCAGTGACATTAGAAGCTAGAAAGTGGCTACGGAAACGTTGACGTCGTTTTATAGTAAGAGTCACTTGAAAGTTCCAGAATTTTTTAACTTATTTTATACTTCGTGGTAACAACAACCTAGAAGTAGAATTTGTTTAGTTCCCGTTACTGTTTATAAAGTGACACAAACTTTAGACACACATTTTACATTTAATACTACTTTAAGGTGACTTTTTCAAAACTACTCCATATTTACTTGTAAAATGTTGAAGGCTGTAAACACATGTAAATGTTAAAAAAGTGTTTTACTATAACTCTCAATAAAGATGACAAATCAATGCCAAATTGTGCCTTAGGAATAAAATAAAATGGTTTCTATCATGTTTATCAATTTATCAGTATTTTTGTCATATTTTATTTTAGACATTTTTTATTAAAAAATATATTTAAAGAAGGCTCGTTGTTATTTTTCGATCTGTCATCATCGCATTTAACAGAAAAGTTGCGATGGTTTATAATTTTGGTATGCTAGATTGACAAAATAACGAAACATTTCATCTCTTTATGTATTATGTACGTATTACAAATAAAATAGTAATCCATTTTGTGACACGACCGCAGCATTAGTAGAGAAAGTGAAAGAATATTTGTTAAGTTGCAAGAGTAAGAGAGAGCAACTACGCGACACGATGTGTCAAACGTAGCCTAAAAGTAGCTGGATAAGTTCCGGAGAGGTTACTGCAACGTATCTGCTACCCGAGAATTGTTCCCCATTTTGGTTCTAGGCACGTAACAATACCGTAGCAATTACGTTCTTGTGACTAACGGCAAAAACTTTATAGTTCCACTGGTGGTTGCTGGTACGTACCGGTGACTAAAAATGCTGCTTGGGAGTACTATGTAATCTTGAGAGAATTAAAGAAAATGTATGGACTACATCACTTAACAAAGTCCGTAGGTTATTCTGATGACAATTCTACAAGTAACCTTAAGAATTATCTTGAGAACATTGAATATTTCAGAATGTCTGCAGTTATTCCGAGAATCTATGTAAAAAAAGAATTGTCAAGTTGTAGGAGTTAAGAGGTGCAAACATAAATGCTAAATTAAATTTGGTATGGGTTAGCTGCATAAAATGATTTATTTACATCAATAATTCCTATATGAGCCACGATTTCTTTGGCTCAGTTGTCGAAACACAAGAGTTTAAGGATTTGTTATTATTGTTTGATGAATAACTTTTTTGTAATTACTGCTATAACATCATCGTAGGAATTAAGAGAATGGGAAGAACATCCATAACAAAGACCTTTTTTACACTACAAATCTTCAAAGCAAAATACTTTTTTATCAGGAAAATGCCTATACAAACATAAATATGGACTCAGTTTCTTGCTGAGCTTTTTAGATATATCCATAATTTGTATCTGTAATTCAGCAGCCCTATGGTTAGTACGAACGAACTGATCGCAATCAAAGATCTAATAATAAATCGATAATATTTAAGATATAGAAAAGGTCAGCTAATATTGCTAAATTGAGAAACCCTAATCACAACTCAATCAAACTGAAAGCAATACTCCTCGTCTTTGCTCAAGTTCTCATTTGAGCTGCCCAAATAAATTTGGCAAAAATCCCAAAATTCTTATAACTAATAGAAAATTCCAATAAATAATGAAGAGCAGTTCAAGTTAAAAAAGGTAACTTAGAACCTATACTTTTTGGGGATCTTACAATAGAATATTGATTAACCGCTTGCGGTTGGTCTGTGGTCGACTCTTGGTGATTTAATTGTCTTTTCGGCTTCGTTAAATAGAATAAGTAATAGTGATATTCTTTTGTTCAAACCAGTTTATTTCATATGTAACTTTTATTGACAGTATACTATTTGCATAATCTAATCACATCACCATAATAATAAAGTGTAAATTCTCAAACTTTAATAATAAATTATGATGAAGGAAAAGAAAATGATAATCTCTTGCTACTAAATTTGATCTCATTAATGGTACAGGTATAATATGCATTTACCGCATACTGGGTAATTATTATGTCACTTAATTTTATGCACGGCCTACTGTTTCAATAGAAAACCCGAAGGAAATTATTATTCATGGTATTATTCCTGAAAAAAATCAAACTCTAAAGTTTTGCATAAATATTTTCAATACGACTTGTTGAGCTTATAAAATATTTCAGGTCATAAATTAAAATTAAATTTAAAAAAAAAGAGTTACATAATTCAAGGTAGATTAATGACATCAAGTTAACGCTGAAATTAATTCCTTACTCACATTAATCAAAATTTTATAAACATATTAAACTTTTCTAATTATTTTATTTAAATTTATCATCGACTAAAAAGAAGAATAAATTGGACTTTCTTCAAGGTTTTCAGCAGAACTTTTCAAATAAAGACTGGAAATATTAAAATTATTCAATCCTCGTACCCGACTATTTGCATAATAAAAGTTGCTACAGGTGGATGAATGATCAAATGTGTTCACAACGAAATTATCGTTTTTAAGGCATACCAACTGAGGAACGAACTGGCTCATTGCTGTAAAGTTGCCGTTGCATACCGATTGTAAAGCAGCTTTTTGCACGGTCTGTAATCACCGGTGTGTACTTGCAGGCCGCTTGATATTTACGACACATTTTGCTATCAATCCGTCTCGCCTCGCTCACGTGTCACTTATCTGGATATTGAGCTGACATCGGTGACTTTGATCAAGTTTTAACCATTGACCATCGCCTTCTTGAAGTGAATCGACGAACAGATGAAGATATACCGTTAAAAAAGTTGTGAGATGTTTGAAGAAGAAGAAATAAAAAAAGAAGAACAACCACGGTGGATGCGTGAATTAAGTTCACGTGAAGAGATCGAGGTGAAGGTTACTTTGAGGCTTCAACCGGAATACTTAAGTAGATCTGGTTTCCCAAAAGTAATTATAATATTTAAGATGTAAACTTTTTTTGATTTTTTTGGCTGTAGAATTTTACGGAAATCAATAGTAATAAGAAATTGAAGAGGGAAAAGCAGTCTGGTTTATATTTGGGAACTCTTAAAACAACCTGCAGCAAGTTGACGATTATCGTAATACAAACTGACACCCCATTGATGGTTTGAAATGACTTGCACCTTGAAAGTACTTAACGGGGATTAGCATACATTAAAAAGAAAATTAAGCTCGAGCAAGGCAAACGTCAAGAAGTATTTTTTTTAGTTCTTTTTGATAATGACAAAAAGTAATAGTAAACCTGTACGTATGAACTTTAGAGTACTAAATAATGAAACACAATCTTTAGATGTTCTGGATTCTTATCGTTTTGGAAATCTTGAAACAGTACGCGCCCAAGGCTAGATTTGATGCATCCAAAATAGACTCAATTCAATTATCTTCACGTTTTATTTATTAAATACATTCTAAATTAATTGTTTCGCTTCTACATTTTAAAATAACAAAAGCGGTATTGGCAACTATGAAAACCAGTAGACATATCCGACCACTTTTTAATTAATTTCTCGTTACATGACAGATTCAATTAACAACCGTAGTAGCTTTCAAACATTTTTCTATTCTCTCCCTTAAACCGAAACTAATTTTATATGCTGTTATTTAACAAATTTCAATTAAGCGTTTCAATTATTGCTTAATAACCTCTCGGTCCGTCTTTCTATCACCATTTAAAGGTTTATTTATAGAAAATTTGCTCTTAGCAAGAAACTTTTAAAAGTGTACGTGCGCCTACAATCAATTTCATCTATTAAAAGTATTCATGGGTTTACATTTTCATAGCTGTAATGGGTGAAGTATTTCAATATTGACTTATATAGAGTTTAGTGATGGCGATCTCATGGGACCGATATGATGACTCCGGAACGCAGTTAAAAGACATTCGCCATGTGTGGTCACGATGCATCGCACGGTGCACTTTTATAAAACTCCCTCACTCTGTTTCGCCATTGGCTCGTAACATTGATTCGCGGAAATTGTTCACCATCAAAGTTATGTCTCCAACTATGGATTTAGAATGTAACTTCCCTATTCGATTATTATCTAAACATAACCTCTATTTGACAGGGAATATAACTTCTTTAAAATGTGCAACAATTGTTCAAGTTGTGATCATGTTGAAAAGTTCTGTCCAAACATGATTAAGCAAATTCATAAGATGCATGTAATCCCTTTTCATTGAAATATTTTAAAAAGTTATGGCAAAAAAGGTTATGTATGCAGTAGCTACGTATTTTAGCATTACTAATCGATTTTATCCTAGTTCAAATAATTTTTAGACTATCTAACGTTATTATAGCTAATCTAATTGAATAAAAGCAAAAAATGCCTCACACAAAAATGTACAAAAAATTCATTCACTTTTATTTTCGTTAATGGATTTGATTTAATTATAAAAAAGCACTCTACGTTCTAATTAAATTTAAAGAAATCTGTAAAATATGCACCAATTGGCAGATGAAAAGCAAACTTGAATTACCCCTAGCAAAGAATAGGCAAGGTCTGCTTGAAAAAAAAAAAAGCTCATAACGGATTCGACTGTTCTTTTTCTGCTATAAATAGATGTGCAAGCCGCTTGAGTGCATGGTCCTTCGTTTTCCCAAATGATTTTTTCTTGGACACCTAGTGATATGCGCTTTATATGACAAATCTATTCTGTGCGCTATCAATCTTGTGGGCCGGCGTTTGAATCTAACCACCATAAAAATACAATTAAGCTATAAGGTTATAGCCCTGCAATAAGTGAAATATAGACGAGATAGATAAGTCTGTAACAGTTTTTCACGCTTTACCTGGCTTACAAAAATTGGTTCCATATGGTGCCACAACGTCGATGCTTTAGGCGGCGAATAAATACGTGGATAAGCAAATCTAGATAAGGCAGTAATGGGTTGACTAAAAATTTGCACTAACTTTGTGTTGATTTTCAGATCATGATTTTCAATTTTCAAATAGTGGAATTTTCAAATTTGGAACAGGAATTGTAACACTTTAGAACAGAAAAATACAGGGGTCAAGATAGCAACTATGTTGTTGAATATTTTATATCAAAAGGGTTGTTAAGAGTAACAATTAAAATATTATCATGCGAGGTAGTGTAGCTAAGAAAAGTGGATGATCTGGTCGCAAGGTAACAGTAATAACGAAAAATAATAACGAGACGTTTATTTAATACTACACACTTTCAGATTTGAGAGATTAACTACTTATTTTTGTTTGTAGTAATTAGGCACAGCTCACTCTTAAATTATTATTTGAAAATTAAAAACAATGATTTGTGATTAATTACAATTCAAGCAAAGTTAGTACAAAATTTGTAGTGCAATACATTGCCGTGGATTGCATTTCCAACATTTTGTGATTTTTCTAAATATTTCAAGAATTGATTGTTCAAATGGATAATGTTACCTTTAAAGGACATTTCAACTTTTACAGTTTAAAATTTATGCAACTGTTGCTTAACATTTATTATTCATAGAGCACCTATATTTTTTTTAAATAATATGCGTTTATAATCATTACTGTTTAATCATAAAACTTCTTCTATGAGATAAATCCTTTTAAGCTTAGTATCGATTTGGTGATGTAAGGAATTCAGAGATTATAGTTTTCAATATTTTTTAGTACATCATGTAGTTAAAATTTTATGAAATTAACTTATTAGGTATCGTTGAAGTTTCATACATTTCATACTTTATTAAACGTTCAATAAGAGTATCTTATAAAATTCCTTTTTGACAATCTAAAAATTGGAAATGTATTGTATTTTTTTTAACTATACTTTAAGACGCCGAACAAACTAATTATGAACGAACTTTAAAAAATATATATTTTTTATTGTATTATCATTGCATATTTATTTATTTGTCCTTATGGGCCATATAAGTATCACAAATCTAATCGTGTAGTCATATAGAGTAGTCAAAGTAGATTTAGTCAAAGTATTTAGTAAAATTATTATTGACATTAGTAGGAATCAATGCTTCTATAAAAGGGGGTTTAAGTATTACAAGCTTATGACCAAGAAACATCAGTCCATAGAGAGATGAAGGGCATTTCTTAATCAAGATGGTCTATTTTGGTTTCTTGACTATGTCGTTTCTGGAAAGAGACTAATTAGATTAATAAAAGAAGCTTATGGGCATAGGTAGAGCATAACTAACTACACAGCTTTATCAAAAAAGATTTCTATGTAGCAGGCAGTCAAAATCAGTAGAATTTTAAAACTTGATATTTGGCCTTATGAAGACTATTAATAGTAAGTTGCAAGAATTAAATCTTTCATTTGGATATCACCATTTAGATTAAAGAGGAAAAGGATAGACAAATGATGACGGAAACAGGCGCGGAAATGGACAATGCAATTAAAAAAAAGAGAAACCCATACCAAGACAACAGATACAAGAAAATACGGAAGATAGAAGAGAAGAAAACAAGAAATTGATAATAAGGACAGGAACATGGAATGTACAAAGTTTAAATGGAAAAGAGGAGGAGCTAGTGAACGAATTTGAATGAAAATCCAAACTGAATATGCTAAGTGTAACTGAAACAAAGAAAAAAGGCAAAGGTATAGAGAATATGAGTGATCATATATTAATTTATAGTGGGGTGGAAATTACAGATCGAGCTAAAGAGGCAGTAGCATGGATAGTATAGAAAGAGTGGAAAGAAAGAATAATAAACTGGGAATATATAAATTCGAGGATACCGAAGGTAGAAATAAGAATAAATGAGAAGGAACGAATAGATTACATAGTAGCATATGGGCCCAACGAAAATGAGATAATAGAAGAAAAAGAGGAATTCTTTAATAGACTACAAGAAACAGTAGACACATGTGGTAACAAGATAATAATAGTGGGGGATATAAATGCAAGAGTAGGAAATGAGGCAACTCTATATGGACCTACAACTGGGGTGCATGGGAAGAACCGATCACGGGGAATGGTAGAGAATTATTAGAATTCTGTATGGAAAATGAGTTAATAATAACAAACACAAAATTTTGCCATAAAGATATACACAAATACACGAGAATATCAATAAGTAGAAACGAAAAATCAGTTATAGATTATGTAATAGCAACAAAAAATTTCAGGGTCAAGAGGAGCTTTGAAATAAATAGTGATCACTACTTAATAGAATCAAAAATAACTGACGAAGAGATAAGCAAGACAATTAGTAGAAGAAATGAAAAGAAGACTGTAAAAATCAATACATGTAAACTAAGAGATAAACAAATTCAAGAAAAATATAAAGAAACTGTGGAAAGAAAACTACAAACATATATGAACAAGTTGCAAGAATAAAAAATTCAAGATCTGTGGGAAATATTCAAGTATAACATTCTAGAAAGCGCAAGAGAAGTCTGCGGAACAACAACTGAAAGAAACAACAGTAAACGCACGGCATGGTGGTCAGAAGAGGTCAAACAAGCAATAATGAAGAAAAAGAAGCAAGGAAAAAATACATACAAGTGCGCACAGCAGACAGCTACGAAGAATACAGAAAGCACAGAAAAAGTGCAAAAGAAATAGTAATACAAGCAAAGAAAACAACATGGGAAAAATTTGGACAAAAAAATGGAAGAGAATTTTAAAGAAAACCAAAAACTATTCTACAGAGTTATAAGGATGATGAGTAATCAAAATAATTACGAATTAGGGTACGTTAGAGATTTAGGCCAGGACAGGGGACCACAGACGCTCTACATGTAATAAAACAGTTAATGGAAAGAACGATACATGGGAATGAGACAATATATATATGTGCTTCATAGACATGAAAAAAGCATTTGACTGGGTAAATAGAAAAGATATATGGAGAATTTTAAGTAAACGTAAGGTCAACAAAAGATTAATAAATAATATAAGAATATTGTATAAACAGACAAACATTTACGTACGAACCAAAAACCGAATATCGAAAAAATTTGTAACAAATTCGGGAGTACGACAAGGGGAAACTCTAAGCCAATATCTATTCTCTGTCTTGATGGATGAGATAATACGAGAATGTAACACGAAAATTAAGACAACTTGGGGCTACTACAATATGGAAACAGTAGATGTAAACCACCTGGCATTCGCAGATGATTTAGTTTTGCTAGCAAAGAAAAAAGAAGACCTGCAGCATAGCCTAAGAGTGTGGAACGAAGTGCTAAAGAGATATCGACAGGAGATATCGTAAATCTAGACAAAACAAAAGCAATGGTAATTTCAACAAGACCACAGAAGACCAAGATCAAACTAGACCAAGTGACAGTGGAACAGGTAGCACAATTTAAATATCTGGGAGATGCCATATCAGAGGATGGTAGAATGGATGCAGAAATAGATGAACGAATTAAAGCCACCTCAAAATTATACTTTGATTTAAATAAGCGGATATATAATAAGAAAGAAATATCAACAAGGACAAAAATTAGATGGTACAATTCGTTATACATTCCTATTTAACATATGCTTCAGAGCTATGGGCATTGAATAAGAAACAGAGAAGAAAAATCCAGGCAAGTGAAATAAAAATCTTAAGAAGAATAGCCGGACTGAAACTCTTAGATAACGTAAGAAATGAAGAAATACGAAAAAGACTGGGGGTAACGTCAAGTAGAACATAGAATAAAAGAAAATGCAATGAGATGTTTCGGACATATGGTGAGAATGCCTACAACAGGAGCAGCAAAAAGAATATGAAAAATGGGAAGAACAAAACGAGAGGTACACCAAAATGAAAGTGGAATGACAAAATATGACGATATGCGAAGGCAATGAGTATGGAATGGAGGGAAGCAGAAGAAGACGCAAGAGATAGGAAGAAGTGAAGAAATAGGATTAAGAGAAATAGTAGATAAGAAGACGCCTCAACACTGGCAAATGCCGGTAAGTGCGGAACGGATTAAGTAAGTAAGCACCATTTAGATTAATTAATTATTTAACAATTAACAAAACTTATAAACATTGCATGTAATTTGGCCTACATTTGATGCAGTGTTTCCAAATTTGCTCATCCAGCAGTCTTACCCAGTATCAGCACTCGTGTGCAAGCAGTTACATAGTTGCATTCAGGCTGCATCTTCTTGACGGTTAACTTTTCTTCAAATTTATCTTTTTTCGTTACTAGATATTCAATTGATACCATTACTTGATCTATTATTTCATGTTATCAACAGGCCTAATATATATCAAAATATTCTTCTAACACTTAAAACTACATAAGAAGGATTCATGCACGATGGAGCACCATTACAATAAAAGTATAAACCAACCAAATGCATAAGTAAAGATTAAATAAAATTATCAGAAGTATTAAAATTAATGCCCCTTTCATAGTTTTACATTCACAAACTTAACGATTTTCTCAGAAAAAAAAATTAAAATGTTAAGTGCATATAGACGAAAAATTAGTACTAGAAATAAACTTAACTCTTAGTAATAAACTTGAATAAATCTTGAAGTCTATAATTAAGAAGATGCAAATGAAAGCTTCCTAATAGGAAAACCTACAATTAACCTAACTTTTCCTTATCGCATATATACTTATGTGTTCAAGCATATTCAAACGTGTGCAGCAATATTTGAGAGCGTATGAGATCATAAATAATTACCATCGATGAAAAATTGTTCTGCAAAAACCTTTATGTAAAAGTTATATTACAATAATAAATTATATACTAGACATTCGCAACAGCAGGTGAAGCAGCTGATGTGTTAATAACATGATGGCATTACAAGACAGTTTAAAAACATGGCAAATAGGTGGTCTCAAAATATATTACTAAAATATATTTTGGTAATTGGTAATATGGTTTGGCATTTCTCTTGGTTTTTTCTCCGTGTGCTGTTGCTTCTTCTTAACTTTTGCAGGAATAAATACAACCATGTAGTGAAATTCTTCTAGATACTGTCATAATGAAAAATTTATAGCCCAAGAGGACTTTGAATGTTTTGTATGTGTGTATGATAAGATTATTTGAAATGACTTATATATAGCCTCTCTGAACGTGGAAGTATTTCAAGGATAGTGTGAACAAAATCACTTCCAACAAGTTAATAAGAGAAAGTATTATACGTGCTTAAAATTAAATTAAAAAAAAGAAAAAACTGTCTGAAAACACACTTGTCATTAAAGGGTCTATTTTACAAAATTAAAAAAAAGACACAGTTCTCTAAAATAAAGGGCAAGGAGACGGGGAATAAAACAATTGATCTATTATTCGCTTCTCCAATTTGCTTATATATGCCGATAAAGTGAGTATTAATAGTAGGAATACAAGTTGGCCTTGATATATCTCTTTTCATTCAGACTTAAGATCCCTCATGCATATTAGCAGTGCTCTGAAACATTTCCTGGCCGAAAAGAATTGCGAAATGAAGGAGAAGCAGGATTCTATATCGTTAGTTTATAATTTTCGGCACGGTATCGCAAATTGTTCTGCAATTCCCTTCAGTCTACATTTTTGTTGTGACTGTATCGGCGGGGCGACTAAGACTGTCTCTCATTACTGGACTGGCCTGGACCACTTTGTTGTTGGGTGGTTGCAAGTTAAGTCGATCTAATACGGAGAGATTATCCAGGTCTCTCACGGTCAGTAGCCCTTTGACAACTAGTCTATGAGAGGCCAGATAGTTAGCAGTCATAGTCCAAACGATAAATCTGCTACTCGACTTTAGCACTACTACTAAATAATAAGGAGTTCACTGGACCTTGGACGAGAACATTCGACGTCTCCGCACATAGTAGGGCTATTTCGGACACTACCTTAAGGAATGTCGATGAATATATAGCCTCTTACGCATCTAGACAACTTTACCTACTCACAGTAATCGCCGCGCCGGACTCTAATCTTAGGTAAAGGCAGGCTGGTGTGGCAAAGCAAACCAGTTCTATAATAGGTACATCTGCGTGGGTATATTGTCCAAGCCCAGCTCGCACTTGACTTGGATCTGATGGAGACTTTGGACACAGGGACGTTCCGCGGGGACGTGAACCCCGACTGATCAACACGTAAATAATTCCGACACTAGCGTGAAGAGCTAGGCAGAACTGGCAGTGCACACATAAGTGATGCGCGAATTGAGAGTATCTCAGTAAGCTCCTCCAAAAGGGGAATGTGCCCGTAGGCCAACTGTAGGTGCATATGCCACATAAATTCTTGAATATGAAATAGTTTTGTGAGCTTTAAGATCAAGTAGAGTTCACAGACTACTCCTCGACCTCGACTGAAGATACTACAACTCCATTAGCTTCTATTTAAATATATAGTTGCCTTTCATTTCTTTACACTTGCTGCTTGCCGTGATTAAGTAGTTTAGTTTAGTTTTTTACTACGAAAATTATTCGTAGTTCGTAAAAATGATGTACCTAAAGTAATTTTTGAATTTTGATATTTTGCTTTAGCAGCTTTTACTCAGCGATGAACCAACCCAGCAACCTTATTATACCTCTATATGTGACATAAATTATTTGCCAGTTTAGGTGCCAGGCTCTTACCTAGTATCAAATTCTTAATGTAGCCTTAGTCAATACTGATCTCCAGTAATTATGCAGAAGACATATGTAAGATGCAGAATAATATGTAATCTACCGAGTACTTCCATAAATGCTGTTAACAAAGTTGAACGCAACCTATTTTACACAGTGTGCTATAAAATAACTGCAGATAACATACAGCAACTAGTACTTAGGTTATGTTATTTGACTATTGATACTGCTTAAATGTGGTATGGAAAAGAATGCTGCCTTCTGAACCTTAAATCCCATGGGAAAATCCGCGTTTTTTAGCGAGTTAGTGAAAAATTTGTTCATAAATGCTAATATGTGAAAAAGGCGCATTTTAGCAATAGAAAACAAAACCGATGAAGTTATAAAAATAAACCAATTTTTATCCCTATTTCTGTGGTCTAAGGGACAATTTTGGGGTTTTTTGCTCATTATCTCGAAATGCAATCCATAATTCGAAATATAACAAGAGTTAAAATTTGTAGAGTACAACAAATACATGCGATTTGGTTTGTGTCGTCCAAAAGGGTTAAAAATTGACCGAGAATTATACAAGTTTGAAATTTCCGAAAAAATGGCCAAAAATAGGAGGATTTCAGTTTTTGTCGATTTTAGGGGATAAAATGCATATAAGAGGAAATAATTTTTAGAGGAGGAAAAACACATCGATTTCGGCCCTGGCGAACTTATTTTTCATCGGAATTGACCGCTTTAACTCGGTCAAAATAGTCTTAAACTGGTCAAAACAGTTAAAAATGGTAATTATTGCATAAAAATTTTTGTGTAATAATAAATTATCATTTTATACGATTTTTAACTATTTTGACTATTTTCAAAGAGCTTTAACTTGGTCAAATTCAATGAAAAATAAGTTCATCACTGAAATCGATGTGTTTTTTCCTCCTCTACAAATCCTTTCCGCTTGTATATGGGTCCAAAATACGTTTTATCCCCCTAAAATTGAGAAAAACTGAAACACCCCCTTTTTTGGCTAAAATTCGTGATTTTTTCGCATGTTTCAAAGTGCTATAACTCGGTCACTTTTTAACCTTTTTTAACGTAACAAAACCAGATCGCGTGTATCTTTTGTGCTCTACAATTTGAACTGTTGAGTTGTTATATGTCGATTTAGGGCTTACGTTCCGAGATATTGAGCAAAAACCCTCAGAATTGCCCTTTAGATCGCCGAAAAAGAGGTTAAAAATTGCTTTATTTTTATAACCTCTTCGGTTTTTGTTTTCTATTGCTAAGATGCACCTTTTTTTCATATATTAGCATTTATGAATGAATTTTTCCATAATATAAGTCTATTTTTATTGTACTACTAGCTCTTGGTTATTTTTGAAGTAGAACACACTAATTTAGTGATATATTATCCTAGTTTCTCAAACCCCACTCTCCGAAATTGGAGGCAAGGCATCCATTTTGGATTTAAAAACATCTTCTTTCAAAAGAGTGTTTGTAATAACACTAAAACAATTTACTTTTCCGTTTAGCTTGTCAGCTCTTGCATGATCAAAAGTCAGATAAACAACATTCACCATTCTCTGATGTATCAGACATTCTTTCAGGTCTGTTGATATCCGTTAAACGTGAGGACGTTCTTTTGCGTATAGCAGTGCTCCAACCATCGATAGCAGACATTAAATCCGTAAACACGCAAATTGCTCCCAATTTTCTTCGTAATCAAATAAAGATCATGTCGCCTGAAATGAGATTTTTCTCAGACATAAATGTTTCCTCCTTGCACTATTTGGACAAGTCTCAAGAGCAACCTGCAGTCCTTTACCTAGTTCATCTTCATCACAGTATCAAGAGAATCCTAGGCCCACTATGCAAAACTTCTCCATTTGGCAACGCCTTACCTTCACCACTGAAACTGAATGCAAAGATATATCTAAACGCCCGCCGAAACGCACTTTTTAGCATTTGACTTTAGACTCAAAAGTAGAGGAAGTAACAAGCCAAGCCAAAACGACGTGGAAACTAAGGCAAATGACCACGAAGAATTCGAAAACCATTCCCAAAAGAAAACAAGAATGTGCAGGCATCCTCTGATGAAGACGAGCCAATAACTTTGTCTCTAGACTAGACAATGAAAGCGACTAAGAAGTCCCGACTTTTCGTGGTGTGACATTCTCTTTTGAGAAACCCATTTAATAGGGGGAGTGGATAAGTTGTCAGAAGTGTTTAAATGAGGTGTGTGTGGGTGAAATTGAATGGAAACCATGAGCAGAATATCACTTGTTTAAAGATGTTTGTTCTCAAACAAAGACTTATGGTAAATAAAAATAACAAGAAATAAACAAAGATTTACACTTTCAGTTACTGCAAAGTGTATTTGTGCACTGTACCGGATGGCTCACATACGCTGACCTTATGCCTTATCTTGTAAACTATGAGAGTTACAAAAATAGGTAAATACCAAAGATGGTTGGCATAAAATAAATTTTGCAAAAATTTTGTATATACAGGGTTAATCGGTTTGCTACGGCTCCTATCAACTTTCTTATTTTAAATGAAACACCCTGTATATTTTTTACGATTTTTGTTTATACACTATGTTGTAAGCATTTTTGACTAACATTTTAGAGTAAATTTAATTTCGTTAAATGTTTTTAAGAATGCAACATTTTAAATCAAACAAATGTAATCAGATCTACTCAAAATTATACGGACTTCCGGTATGTATGTTAACAAAAACACGTATAATAAAGTGTAGAATCAAAAACATATACAGGGGGTTTTGTTTAGAATAAAAATATTAATAGTAGCTGTAGCAAAACGACTCACCCTGTATATACAAAAATATATCAGCCAAGTCAGGTATTATACCTTTTTTCATAACAGGCAATAGCGTAACTACCGTCCCCGCAGATCCTGCGACCCGGGAGTCGCAACCCCCCCGAATGACGCTGCTTTCGTGAGATTTAATTTTTTGAGAATAGAGATTTTAAAAAAGCATTGGAGGTAAAAAACATACTAGGAAAACAATAAAAGGTAATTATGGCACTACGTACCTGCTCAAAACAATTAAGGGATATTTAGTTTATAATTGTTAGCGTTGCCAAGGACGTTGTTCATATGTGTATAAAGCTAAGAACTTTTGTGTTTGTCGGATGGTAACAACTTTTACTAAATCATCAAGATTTTATCTAAGAAATTTCAACAGAAATCGGTACAAAACAATTCAAATACTCATTATTTGTTGTGTAGAAACACACTCGTACGTAAACATATAGTTTCTGGTCTAATGATCCAAATTACTATTGACCAGATTACTATAGTATGAGCAAAAAGTAACTCCATCAAAGGTGCCTTTGGAATTTTGAACTCATGTGTATTATAACACCAGAAAATTAAACAAAATAAGCGGAGTTCCTTGACAGTGACAGTTGAATTCGATATCATTCTTTGGTGTTGTAATACACGAGTTCAAAATTTTAAAGCCACCTTTGACGGAGTTACTTTTTGCTCGTACTATAATAACACCGGCTCCGATTGCAAAGTAAACTATGAGTGGGCGTTATAGATTATAACGCCCACTTATAATGACCTGGTTGTTATGGAGTTGTATATGTAGTTCGTATCACAGGTATAAACAACGAATTATATGCAAGTGAAACATAAAATGGTTATATAGTGGATTATTTATCTGCTTTGACAATAACTAAAACGTTTGTGGCGTACTTGTTGTAAATTGTAATGAAATTTGAAAGTTGTTTCAAAACTTCAAACTAAATGTGATTGACTTTTTGTCAGTGAATTCTCGGAGAAATGTATAGCTGTTCTGCAGTTTAGGTCCGCCACCCGTGACCGCACATGCTATATATCGTTCGATGCGTCTCATCGAGATGAATAATAGTGTCGACAGTGAAATTTGGGGAAGCGGTAGTTTTTGAGGCAATCGCCAAAAACTTTTTTGAAAGGAAAGCCATAGATTTCCATGTTAATTGGTTAATTCCCCCCAACCTATTTGCAAATGCATGTTTTGATGCTCATGCGACCTTACTTAACCAAATACTAAATTAAAACACGTATGAATTGACGAAGAACGTAAACCTAAATTAAACCTAACTTAAACCTAGGTTAGGTTCGGTTCGGATTGGTTGGGTTAGATTTGGTTAAGTTCAGTTAGAACACTGTTGTTTAGCTCGATGACATGCATCGAATGGTAACTAGTATATAAGGCTGCGAGTGGCGGTCCTAATCTAAAATTTCACTAAATATATTAAAAGGGTTTAATAGGGGAAAATAGCAAAAACAATGTACTATTTTGACAGTTTAATTGACCAATTCGCGTACGTTAAAGCCCGGAAAACTGTAATTGTTATTAAATCTCATTAATTGTACAAAAAATTGGTTGAAGAGCTACAAGCAAATAAAAAGGTAATGAATTTATTATTACTAGTTATTGCATATTTCATTTTAACAAAAGTTATCTACGTATAACTGTATACAAGGTGTGTAAATTAAGTAATGAGACTAGCAACGTAGCGTTCGATCTGGCGACACGTGGGACGCGGTTCTTGGAGTAGCGGCAGGTGAACATGTGATACGCCTTCAGTACGAGTTTGAACTCGCCTAAGTCATTTGGTTGTCCGTAGCGATTTTTTTCGTGAAACAGTTTTTTCTACTGAGTTCTAAAAATGAGTGACATCAATTTCGAGCAACAGAACTTTTTGCTTCAGACTTGGGCACATTGCAACGGAATCTTTTGCAAATGCTTTTTGTGTTTTGTCAAGGGCCCAGGTGTTTCGGTGGTTTAAGGCATTTTCAGAAGGAAGAGACTCGATTGAAGATGAACCACGAAGCGCAAGGCCTTCATCTTCAAGAACTGATGAAAATGTCAACAGAATCCGGGATCTTATGCGTTCAGATCGTCGGTTGACAGTCAGAATGATCTGGGAAGAGTTGAATTTGACACACACCACCGTTCACTAGAGTTTGACCAATTAATTGGGGGATGAGAAAAATCTGCAAAATAATGGTCCCAAAAAACCTTTCGCAAGACCAAAAGGACATCAGGAGAGAAAGGTGCCTTGACTTCTTGGAATGGATTGAAAATGATCCCCATTTTCTGGAACGTGTCATTACTGGTGACGAGTCTTGGGTGATTGAGTACGACCCGGAAACCAAGCGCCAGAGCATGGAGTGGCAAACTTCATACTCTACAAGGCCCAAAAAAGCAAGAATGAGCAAGTCGAAGATCAAATGCATGCTGATTTGTTTTTTCGATAGCCAGGGAATCGTCCACAAAGAGTTTGTGCCTCAAGGCCAAACGGACAATCAACACTTTTACCGAGAGGTTCTTGAAAAACTTCAGAAAAGGGTCATTCGTGTAAGACCAAACATCAAGAACAACTGGATGTTGCATCACGATAATGCGCCTTGTCATACAGCAATTTCAATAAACGAGTTTTTGGCCAGTAAAAACATTCCCGTGGCTCCTCAGCCTCCTTATTCGCCTGACTTGAGTCCTTGTGACTTTTTCCTCTTCCGGAGATTGAAAAGTCACCTCAAGGGAACTCATTTTGGGACACTCGAAAACATTCAAACGGCTGTTACCAACAATTGAAGGCTATTCCAGTATCCGAGTTCCAGCACTGCTATGAGGATTGGAAGAACCGTTTCAAGCGCTGTGTGGCTTCCCAAGGAAGTAATTTTGAGGGAGACAATATTGAATTGTAATTCTATTCGAATAAAAAAATTGAAAAAATCAGTCTCATTACTTAATTTACACACCTCGTATATGAGGGGCACAAACGTAAGTCTCCACCCTGTACCTAATAGGTACTGTATCCCCTTTAATCAGGGCTCTTTTTTACATCAAAAGGAATAAAAATGCAAAACTCGTTATTTAACGTTATCGTAGATCCGGATCGGGATATCACATGTATGTAGGGAATTTCATAAATTAGATTATTTATTTGCAAAAAAACCTTTTACAGGTTTTCAAACATTTTGAAACTTAAGACATTCACCATTTGAACTTTTATTTCCATCTGTGCCAATCATTTCTTCCTCGATCCGTACTCACGAAGGAGAATAATGCAACATCCGTTTTTTCGAAATAAACACCGATCCGTTTGCTAATTTATTATTTACTCTGTGCAATACTTATAAAAGTGAAGTGGGTCCAGCGAAGAATTACGCAAGCAAATCAATTACCAGACATCTAGTAAACCTGTACGTACCGTAGTGCGCTCATACATCAGCGTGCATTACCCAACTCTCGGCCGGTCCGGCTAATGGTCACGACTTGGCCATTTACCTCCGGCAGAGAGACTTATCGGCGGATAAATTGCCGCCGCTCGAATTTTCATGTCAGCACACAATAGATCTGAGATACACGCAGCCTGTGTGAGGTATATTGACAGTTGTATGAAACAGCGCGTGTTCAACGTCTACGGAATGAAAATTTACAAAAGGGATGATCATGTTTCTTGAGACTCGACCGCGTGCGATATTAATGTATAGTGGAACGGGATGATATCAATATCCCAAAGAGATAGAAAAAGAGAATAAAATGATTATTTTTATCTTATACGAAGATCAAAACCAGATCAACAACATTTAACAAACATCCGCTAAAGCGGGTCACTGCGGGAGTAGGTACAAACAGGAGGAAAAAAACGAAAAAAAGAAAATCGTCAATGTCGTTTTAAGAAAGATGTGGAAACGATACAAATTTTTAATCGATGGATTTTAAATATGTATATCTAAACATAGGATGACCCAGAAAACTAAATTACCTTGAGGGATACTTTTAGTTAGACCATGTAATTAATTATCGGAACTACTGCACCTTTTCATTATTCATATAATACAATTTTTTTATGACGGTATTTAAAGGACAAGACCATTGAAAGTAAATTCATGGGAGATTAATATCTACGAGTTGTTGGAGATTCATTATGGATGATAATGTTGAATTTTTTAAAGAAATGTAAAAGGATGCTTGTTTACGATTTTACATGAATATACGACGACGCATTTAGTTTTCTGAAAAACTCAAAACTTAGAAAAAAAATGATTCTTTATTGGATATTAGCCTTTCTGACCCGGGAAATTCCCGGGACATAAAATGATCACTTAATTTTTGATTTTTTCGAATCCCGAGAGATATAACTCCAGACAAGTCGTATTTATTGTGCATATGCACGTATACAATATGCATTGTATAATTGTAATTCTGAGGTTAAAATTCTTTTCTTAGCGGGAAGCTTACAGAACGTAGACAACAGTTAAAAATAATACACCTAGCCTTATAGGAAAGTATAAGCTGAAAAATACATCGAGAAATATTTATGACTAGAAACAATCAGAAATAATACAATTTGTGGGTGTAATACCAGGTACTTAATAACTATCAAAATAGTTTACAGGAAAGTACGTGTTAAAAACTTTGTTTATTTTGCAACTTCAACCGAGCTTTTTCAAATAATACTTATTAAACTGTCATAGTATTAGGAAAAATACATGTTGTGAAAGCTGTAAATGATTTAAACTTGCCGACAAACGATTATTACTAAATAGGAAAGGTTTCATGATTCAGGAGAATTTATGTAGTGTACCTGATGTGCTCTTTAACACTTATTTTGCTATGAGAACTCTCGAGAAAACGTGAATAGAGAAGGAAGTGACTTAAAAATAATTAACTTGTTATTCGTTATTTTGTTCCCAGTCTATCCTCAATAGTCATTCGAACGCGCTAAGACGTTCTCCTTCAAGATGCAAACAATACATTTTATAAATTCTATAAATAAATTTTATAAACCGATTAGATTTTATAAATTCGCTAAAGTAATTTAAAAATTGCTAACTTAATACAACAAAATAAACTGATAAGTTTTTGATAACTATGGAGAAGGGGTAGTTGTTAACAGATTTTGTTTACGTGCTGTGACCGTTTTTGTGCGAACTGCGATGGATTCTGATAGAATATCAGAAATTCACGGGACTTATTAAGCCCAACCGTCCCGAAAAACTCAAGCAGTCGAACCTGAATCTCGGCTTCCATTAGTTTTAAAATGAAATGCATATGAAAACTTACATATGCATTACCAATGCCACGGAATCAAATCCTTTAGATTTTTATCTGTGCGGACATCTAAGATGTCTAGTCTAGGTTGCTCCTACTGACAATGCAGAAAAACTTCGCCAAGGCATTTTTGGCATTTAGGAAAAAAGTTTCCACACATAAAGAAGTATCAGAAGTATCAAATGATATAAAAAAACTCCCTCTCCCTAGCCAACTGTCTTTTATCTATAGTATGCGTATTTTAACCTTAGAATGTTTTTTCGATATATTTTGTACGGTTCTCCCTTTTTAAGTACTTTTGACATTTGTTTATTGACATTCATATATGAATAACGCATTCTACCAAGAAAGTGTTTTACATTATTTTATGTCTAGGTGATATTTTATTCAAGTGTGCATGACACCTACTATAGGTTTCTATTTTTGTTGCAGATGTTTTGACCAGTAAAATTAGATGGTGTTGAGAATGGTTTTCTAATCGTTTTTAGTATTCATACTTACATATCTAAATATGCAAAAACGCTATCGAACGACGTATTATTACACGTAAGCCGAGCTGCAAAAGGTTGCAGGAAATATCAGTCTAGCAGTTGCAGTTCATCTGACTGCGATTCAGATGATTCTATGCAAGATCCGGGATGGGAACCTGTAGCAGCAGTGGTTGCTGAAGCACTTGAATCATCTGATGAAATCCAACACGATGTGGGCAATATTGAAAATGTTCTTCAGGAATTAGCTATGAAAGAAACTGCGGATGTGGATGATAAAGCAATTACAACGGATTCCATCTGGAGTGAATATATGGACGATATAAAGCATTTACCTTTAGTGGTGTCTAAGGACTATAGAGAGCTCTATCAGCCGACATTTCTCAACTGAAAGCGTTTTTCCGAATCGATTATAACGAGGTTATAGATCATGTTACTTCCGAAACTACCAGATTTGCGACACAGGCCATAGAATTCAACACGTCAAGAAAATAGGTCACATCAGTAAATGGATACCAACTAATGCTGCAAAAATAAAGAAGTTTCTATAATTGGCACTATGGATCACTTTCAACTATGTCAGGAAATCAAAAAAAAAACGAAATATAACATACCCAAGGAAGTCCTCTTAGCAAAAATTAAAAAGGGATAAATAATAGCCCGAAAGGATCAAAATGGTATCGTAATTCTGAAGTGGAGAGACACATGCGATGTGGGCACGACAAGGCTGCTGCCATCACAAAACATGCGTCGGTAGTGGTACGTAATAGTACACGCTCATAATATTGAAGAACCATCTTCTAATAATAACGATCAGATATAGATTTTGCAGACACGCAACCACAACTTTCTAACATAGAAATTCGAACAACTTCTGCAGCACAAAGTCCTTACCATCCAAAAATACCGAAAATATAGAAAACGTAAACCTCGAAAGGTTGCAGAAAAACCCTTGGCAATCATAGCTTATAACAAAGGGAAAATTTGGAGTGACCGTTTAATCAATTGGTTTCCTATGCCACAATTCTCCGAAAAGGAATAAAATCGTACAGAAAGCTTCAAATTTAACTAATATTAGCAACAACAGTTGTCAAAGCCTGGGTCTTTTACAAACAAGCATCCAAAAGGAAAATTCAAATTCGAGCATTTCCAGAAAAAATGACGGCAGATTTTTGAACATGTACAGCAAGAAAGGCCAAGAACTTCTACAATTTCCTGTCACCACCTGTCAGGAAGTGTTAACGCTGATGATGAAGATTCGAAGAAAATTTAGCCTACGTTACACAAACATTCAAAAAATTTGGTCGTAACGAAGCCAGAAATCGGACAAAAATAGTTTACACCTATTATACCTGAGCAGCCACAACTTTGTTTAGAATGTTTTAATACTAGGCATTAATACGTGTGATTTGTATTGTATTTATTATCCTGTAAGACAGTTTCTTGTAAATAAATAATTAAATTTGTTTCTATTTGTTTGTGTTTAAGCATTTTTTAATAATTTTTTAAGAACATTTTCGTTTAACAAAGAATAAATATTATTTTTGCATTTTATAGCCTCAGATTCTTATGTTTATAATTTTGCACAAACCGAAAATGTTGCTAAAATACGAAAGTGTTCCATAGAGGACACGCTTTTAAATTCTCGTATAAAATACATTGTAGTATCATTCGTAAATTAAAAACATGGCGGCAAACCCATCGTAGCCTGTCATACATATTTGAATGTGTCATTCATAGATGAATGACATGATATATTACCTGTATTCTTCTGTAATCTAAAACGTGACATTCGAGGTTTTCAGCATTGAGAATCATTACTAACAATATCGTTAACTACCGCCCTAATTTGATTTCGTTGTAATCAGTACGCTATCGACTAAAATTGTGACATTTGAATGCCTGATAAGTAATGTGTTGAATTATTAGAAAAATACTGTAACAGAAATTATTGCAGTGAATCAAAAAAGGCCGTATATACCGAACAATCCAGAGAGCGGCCATCTAGATGTTTTGAGAATTCTACACCGCGGTATTTAAATGTTGCGACCGCACGAAGAAGGGGCATCGACAATTAGAAGCGGCGTAATAGAAATAAATAAACTTAAGTGAAAATAAATAATAAATAAGTGTGGAATTAAACTAAATAATCATGCAGTAGTGTTAAATAAATCTGTTTAAATTTATTTATTGGTTAGTAATCTTGTGTGTTAATTAGTTTTAGACGTTAGTTATAGTAAACATTCCCACGAAATTCTAAATCCTAGTTCTAATTACAAGATCGGTACGTTATATGTTAGATATTCCTTTAAATAAAAATCCTCAACATAATGCTACCAACATATCACGCAAATTCGCGTAATTTCTATAAATAACCATAGATTGCAAAATGAAGTATGTTTAACTCTTCGCGAATTAATTACCGTAAGAATTACCACGCAAATGTGAATGACTTCTGTAACTAAGGGTGGCAAGATTTATTTACTATCTATGCTTGACTCTTCACGAATTAATTAAAGACGCTGAAATGCTTACCAGGATCGTAATTGATACAAAGAGTTCGTTAGGCTTCCTTTAAACAAATTCTTATGAAAGACCAGTCGAAACGGAAATAATTTAAGCTAGGTATAACTAATTATGAGTAGTAAATTAGAAAATATTTGAAAACAAATTCAAATTTACTTCCAAATAAATGGCTTTTTAAACAAGAATAACTTTATAAGGGCGTGAAAAATGAAAAGGGGTCTGTAACTATAACAGCGCTAATAGATTATGGAAGTGAAAGAGTCAGTAACAGCCGTATATTTAATTTGAAATTAATCTAAACCTAGAAAATGACGATAAGATTTAGTATCTGTAGAGTTTTTTTTCCAAAATCTTGAGAATTCTAACAACTAATGTTATATCGCATATATGATGCTGACATATTTGTTCCATGCTGATCCAAAGATGATCAGAATTTTCAGTGACTAGACAAGCACAATGTGTTTTTGAGAAGTTAACATTGTGGCAGTGAAAGATGCTGTAAATTTATGTAAGCCATTATTTTCTTTTTAAGAAAATCGGATGTTAAGCTATTTGAAATTGTTGCACGATTGCATGGAAAGTTTAGATAATTTGTAAAATCTAGAAGCACAACCTTCATAGTAGATGATTCACATTGATGAAGGCAGATGAATAACTGTTATATTACTTTTAAATATTTTTATACCCATAAAAATGACAAATTTGTCATTTTTACGGAGATGAATAACTGTTTGTGAAATAAGTAGGCTTCCCTATTATGCCTACTATGCTTAGAATGAGCAAGATTTCAGCTCATTTGGTTGGGAAAAATATTTGTTATCAACACCCAACAGCTGCTTTTTATACTTTAACTCAAAAACAATCAATACAAGAAATTCCGCATACCCATAGCAGGACCTTTATGTAAAACACATTCTGAGTATGTTTCTGTTGGTCAGATAATGATTACTATGACATAAGTTTAGTATAAATTATCTACCAAATACGTAATGCCTAATTCAGTACTATCTGTAATTTGTATTGTTTGTAACGGTTTAACATCAAACCATGGTCTATTTGTCGGGATTATTGGGATGCTCCCAAAAATAATCTCAATTTTGTTCAAGCCTGGATAGGTACAGCATACAATAAAGAAGAGTACTTTAATGGTCGGTTTCATTGCTATATGGAAGCCTATCTAGATAACAAAAGTACGTCATAATAACCTCAAAATCCAGTGATCACTCATCAAAAGACGTCAGTGGACTAAAACTCTAATGACGTCCAGTAAATGACATTAAAATGACGTGCCACGTATCACGTCATAGTGTCGTCTTATTTCAGTGATAAATTTATTTTATATTTTACTAATGTTGGTCTCAAGTCATTAGCAAAGCATTACAAAAGATGTTTTGATCTCGTAAGTGACATTAGTGTTACTTTCTTTTGTTTCATTATGTAAGTCATACCCTTCATTAATCCAAAGCTTAATAATCTTCCCCGAATTAAGACTTGATTTCATGTCGATCCAGAGGGCTTTGCACAGTAAGAGTAGAGAGCGCGACGGGCATTTTCACCATTAGGCCAGCCGGATCAATGTTTTTGCATTTTGATGATTATCCTTTTCAGTTTCTGTTACAATTTCCACAAACGGGTTAAGGTTATCACCGAGAAAACAAACACCGAGAAAGACAACTACCGAGAAACCACAACTGAGAAAACATAACCGAGAAACTATATCCGAGAAACCATAACCGAGAAACCACAACCGAGAAACCATAACCAAGAAACCACAACCGAGAAAACCAAAGCCGAGAATGAAAACTACCAAGAATGCATCCATGCATATGAACTAATAATTATTTAATTAATTAATATTAGAATATTAACACTCACTCGGTATAGCGTGTCCTGTTAGAATTAGTCTTTCTCTCTCAGTCATCACCTTAACTATTGGAGTCTGTCCATGTTAGATCTGTCAAACTTACTAACTTATAACCTAACCTCCACTACATAGCGTTTCCTTTACGCCGTTGGTCTTTCCACGCCATATGTAATCTCCTCGGTCTCTTTTAGATCTATCAAAGTTACTAACATGTAATTATTACTTCATGCATTCTCGGTAGTTTCCATTTTCGGCTTTGGTTTTCTCGGTTGTGGTTTCTCGGATATGGTTTCTCGGTTGTGGTTTCTCGGTTACGGTTTCTCGGTTATGGTTTCTCGGTTTTGGTTTCTCGGTTTTGGTTTCTTTATCGGTGTTGTCTTTCTCGGTGATGACCGGATACATAATTTTTAGTGCGTTTTAATATTCTTTCTATGACAGTTTCTGCAATATATTTAATTTTGTGCCGAATTGTGGCCCTTACGACGGCGAAACCTACACCAAGATATCGGCCAATCGATGTAGGCGACCCTTACGGGTCCGTGCGCGCGCAGTCCATCTTGATTACTGATTTTGGTTTTGTAATTCCAACTCCATTAAAGATTACAATTCACATTAATAATAAAGGTTTTGTAAAGTGCACAGATTTATATTTTACAGCAATTGCGGTTATGTTTATCATAACTATTTCTTTGTCATTGCAATTTATACGCAATCCATACCCTTCTTGCGAATTAAATATTTTCGTGATTGTAAAAAAATTGAAGTATGGCCATACTTTCATATGTATTTATTTGTAAAAACCATTGGGGAGAGTGTACGAAATCACGTCCAGTATAAACGTAAAATTAACGTCAAGCTTATGACGTCAACATTCAGAGACATCAAAGTCATTATACGTCATATTTACGTCATCCTGCTAATGCATTTATGTCATACAGTGACCATTTTCTTACGTCGTTTTTACGTGCATCTGCTATTGGAGAATATATCTAATATGTTTGCAACTGCAATTTTGTGTATTTATTTCACTCATGTTTATTGCTACTGTATTTTTATGTTAAATTCATTAGGTGACCTTTAATAGAATTAATAAATATCAGTATGAATATTCATATGAAACTTTTTGTGTATTATTTTGTTCTCAAGAAGAATAGGAAAATAGCAGCAGATACTTTTATAGACGAACAGGTATTAGACTATAAAAAAATGTTTTTTCTAATAAAGACTTAAATTGTTAATCAGTCTCTAGTTTAACTATATAATACAAAAATATAATAAATACAGTTAGAAACATAATTCCGTAGTTTTAAAAATCTAGAAATTGGTATAGGGGGGCTGTGGAGTCCCCAAAATTTCGATACGGTCTTATATTTTTTGATGAAATGCTAATGAGTTATGTAAATGCAATAGTTCCATCATTAAATAACATTTTTAATTATATTTATTCATAAATTGTTGCAAATTTCAAGAATATTAGGAAAATTCCATGGGAGACTTCAACGTTGCGTTAAGCAACGAACCCGCAACAAACCTGCAACCAACCATTTACAAACTCTTCATCTTTTATTATAATTGTTATTAATCATAACATTTTTAAATTAGTTTTCTAATTCTTAAAATGTTTGTAAGGTTAATCTTCTCTCTTAAAGAAAGCGTTTTGTATATTCAAAGAATGCTCAACAATAAATGGAGATCGGGTTTAATATAAATGCTTTTAAAAATAATAAAATCCCAGATATGAAAGGAAAATATTCGTTTTTAAATAAAACCTGCCCGTAAAAATGTACGTAATACAAAGAGAGAGATAATATAGACGAGGAGCATGATGACCTATATTCAAAAACAAGACAAGAGAGAAAAGAACGAGTCGTATCGGAGCTTCAAGAGTGCAACAATTAAAAAAAGAAACTGGTCCTCTTTCCACTCGCACACACATCGTATATTTAACTTTGTAAAATATCCCATTCGGGAGTAAATCATTCCGTCAAATGTTTAGCATACCTCGACTCGACTTTCATATACAGTAGTGAAAGAGGATGGCATTAAAACATTAATATACCTCGTTATACAATTAATCACGGACGGTCGTTTTCATATTCAAACGGTAGCGCCGTGTATTCCGTAAATACTCAGACTTACTGTTATTTTGCCGGAACGTTTATTTTATTACGTATTTTTGTTTCGTTCCTTTTATATGAAATTGTTCGAATGCATAACTTCGCTACCGTTTTCTTTTATGCGAAATAAGATTTTATTTAAATAACTTCGAACACTAACATAATATAACATCGCGAGTAGTACAACCCCATAATTGTTTCGTTTTCAGTTTTTATTCTTTCATCTCACTTCACTGCCGTTCATCTATCTCCTTTTATTGCTCATAAATAATACCAGATTATAAATAACATTGAGGAATTAAAACTATGTCGGTCGTTAACAAGACATAGCAAAAGAATAAAGGATCTGAAACCTCGTAAGTGGCTTTAACTTTAGAATAAAAACTTTAAAAGATTGTTCATAAAATTTGACCTCAATGCTTATGCGCTATGTAGTGATCTGACACGAGGCTTCTAGAAATAAATACTAACAGTTGCATTCCATGGTGAAATTCTTGATTAGCATGCAAATAGTATTGATTATAGTTCTCGCCAGAATAGTGTTCTGGGGGTCCTCATTGAAAGAAAACGCTTTCGTAGAGTTAAATTTCAAAAATCTGAAAAATTTGCAAAATTCCTAATTCTCTCTGATTCTAAAGCTCTCGAATCTTCTCATAAATTAATCATTATCTGCAATGTCACTTTCTTGGAAGGGTAATCCCCCGAAAAAATAAGAAAGTATAAAGAATTTCCCTTCCACATTTAAGGATGTATCCTTTTCAGGATTGGATCATGACAAGATAAAAGTTAGTAAAGTCTCCACATACAGTATATCATTCGATTCCCTATGGCAGTGTTTCCCAACCGGCAGTCCATGGACCGCCTCAGATTTTTACCCGTCCGTAAGATATTTATGACTTTGTTACTTTAGTGCTAACTAATACAATATATAATATAAAACCCATCGGAAACCGATTCAGATTAGTTTTAAACTATTGCCGATATCTACTGAACGGCAAAATAGGTTGAAAAATGTTATGGAAACATAACCAAATTCATTTTAAATTACCTTGAATCGCAACGCGTTTCGCTAAGGTAGCATAATTTGAAAGTGATCCATAAAATGGCATCTGATACCACAACATGTTGCATGGCAGGAAGCGTTCAACAGAAAATCAGAAAACGCTATTGAAACTGTTGTATCGGCTGAACGCACCCATGACAACTACGGTCCGCGAGCACGTGCTTGAATTTTGAAGCTGCACTGTTTCTGGCTGAATCGGTTTTGTCTTATTATCTTAGTCAGTTGGTCATTTTTGAAAGAAAATCCCTTGAATTAAAAATTCAGAAACAATGTTTTAAAAAGTCTTTCTTTGGTGATATTTGCAATATTTCTGGTCCCTACCGGTTGGGAAATACTGCAGTATGACATACGAAGTTCAAAAACACCAATCGAGACACTAATTCCCCTCCCCCACTTAGCTACTATCCAAAAACTTCTTGAAAAAGCAAACTGGCAAAACCTCAATATTACCGGTAGGCTCTCCAAGACCTAAGGAGTTCAAAAACATTCACCACCGTCGAATGACAACACTCCTGGAGCATTATGACTATCCATGTGGAGAAAGTTCGCAAAAGAGTTGTACCGCGGTACTGATTGAACGTATACTTCCTTAAATACTCTGTAGTGCTGTGGTGAAAAGCCCTAATCAACTTGGCCATTCTAAAATCTAGAAGCGCCAGGAATTATGGCCTTGAAGCATAACTTTGGCAAAAATGTGATCATTAGAAAAACTAACTTGTACATATATATTATTGCCTATTATTCTGCCTTTTTGCAGGTTCTTCTCTTTTGTTTCAGATAACTGTTGAAACAAAATTGTACGCAAGTACCCCTACTTCATAAATTTACCGCAATTTCAAGGTCGAGGATCTAGAAAATGTGATACAAGCCGGTTAAGCTGGAACATCAAAAAAACTCACAGCAAAAGCATATTAAGTACCTCGTTCAACTTTATTTAGGTTATTTAAGCCTTTGGAAAGAATTTAGGGGCAGTTGGTCAGAGTGATGGCCATTATAGCGGAAACACTTGGTGCGGGTTTCCGTGTAACTGGACTGGATGTGAAGACTGTTATTCCAAAAGATCTCGAAAAACAGGAGCAAACAGTTAACGTTTTCGAAAACAACATTCCTGGAGAGGATTTACTTAATTCTTTGTGTCAAAGAAACAACCTGTCCACACGTTTTGCTTTTAACATCAGAAAATCTAGAGCATTATATGAATAATTTTGACATATATAACTACGATCTAAATAATGCTAAAGGTTATCTAGGCACAAAGAAGTCGTAGTCCATCGGAACACCAAGAGAGTGGAAACGGTTCAAAACCACTCTCGCAACTCTTTTAGTATCATGGTCTGTGTTGTTTATAAATCGGTCAATTTATATGAGAACTGCCTAGTAGGTGGTTTTCCTGGAACGAAATATGCCAATATTAAACTTGTTTTGCCTCACACAAAAGAAACCAAAAAACTGAGAGTTACAACTATTATTGTCGGCGATAATATTATAAACCATTTTCACCTACAGTGATTCAGTCCTGCAAAGAAAATGCCATCTGCATAACTCCCTTCCCTGCTAATAATACTCATCTGTTGCAGCCACTAGACGTGACTGTATGCGATCGGATGAAAAGATATTGACGAAATTCTCGTCTCTCCACAACTGGAGAAAAGAAAATTTATCGCTACTCGAGAAAGCTTCCTAAAGAACAGTTTCATACATTGCTTTCTAGATTATGGAATGGCATCTCAGAAAATGTAGGCGAAAATTTGAAATCTGGGTTTAAGACCACAGGGCTTTTTTCACATAATACATAAGAGGCGCAGAAAAGGATTCCTGATAAATTGGCAACAGAAGATAAAGGCATCATAGGAAGATCTCTAGATGCAGCATGCTGCAAGTTGATTGACCTTTTAAAAGAACACCGAGGAATCGACAGTGCGGAAAAACAAAAAAGTAAACGGAGTAAAAATCTAGCTCAAAATTCAGACAATATGGTTGTGCTTAGAGACTCTGATACAAAGAGTGATTCTGCCACCGCAAAACCACAGGATGCTCCCGAACCAATTCCCACATGTTTCGATGTAATGAACCCAAAGAAGAAAAGAATAAAGGCAGTGCCCAAAATACGACCTAGAAAAAAAAAAAGACTAAAAAATAGTAAAATGTGGGATGTGCAAATGACCATAAGGAAAAAATGAAATGCGGAAATCTGCGGCTCTTGCAACAATGCACCTTTATTATGCCTACGGACGCTGTAATGATTTAGAAAGCGAGTACAATAAAGACGTTGATGATTCTGACGCTGACAATAACTATCTTCCACGTGAATAGTAGCAGTATCCGTCAAAGATTATTTAGAATAATTTAGAATAATTAATAATGACCAAGTAGCCTCAACTCCGGTGCTACTTGGTCATACCATGTTTATGGTTATTATACACCATGCATAAGTTAGGTGTTGTACTATTTTGAAGTTGTCGATATAGACTTTATTTCAGATCAAAATATTGATTATTTAGGTTCAAAATTATCTAAAACTGATAAAAAGGTGTCCAAGTAGCCCCGGTTTACGGTACATTTTTCTTGTCAAGATAACACACGAGAGAGACCTAGTTCACTGCCTTAAATCTCCATTTTTGTAAATGAGTATTCATGTCGATGTACTGAATATTAACCAATTTGCAATTGCGTAGAAAACTGTATGTATAAACTACCTTCCAAAGAGGTCCAGGGGTTTCAGTTGGTTCTAGACATGAACATTCTGTATAGCCATTTTGAATCTATTTTATGTTAATTAACTGTTATAGCAACCACATCAGACGCATTGACGCAATGCCATACCTCGGCAGATTGCATCTTTGTTTAGGATTGCAATTTAAACGATTTTGGTCCTTATCTTTAGTCTTTCCAAATAAAATACTGAGAAACGGCATAGATGCGTCTTGGTATATAAGCAATAAGACCTCCATAAGGACCTAGAAATGGAGAAAGTAAGATGACCTCCATAAGGACCTAGAAATGCAGAAAGTAAGATGAAATAAATAAGTTCTTCCGGAATAATGAAGAACGTTAACGTCTAAGCAGCTGCTCGATAATAGTGTGATAGTGAGAAGACTAAAAAAGGTGAAGCTATTTGAGTTAGTGCAGCGAAGTGAACGTTAAAAATAGAGCCCAGTGTGTGTGCGGCTGTGCGCACAACCAGAAATGGTGTGTTTAAGGGACACTATATAAACTACCAAAGGTGAAATTAATTAGCCTTATAATTAGCCTAAGACTAGATGCTACATTTAAGTGTCGGACAGGCATTTACCTAAAGAAAAAATATACCTTTAGACAACGTCCAGTTTGCTCAATAAGTTATATTTAGTTTCACTTGTAAAATTTACGTAAGTGTAGGAAAAGTCTAGCTGTAAAAATATTGAAACGTCTAAATATGAAATCTTTGAATTTAAAGGTTGGGAAACGTTGACCATATAAAGTTATACTACTTTGAAACTTGGAATCTCTTGCACCTTTATGCAAAACACATCGTGTCTGAAACTTTCTTATCATATTATCCCATCAATAAGTGTAGTGAAAGCATATTGGGATACTAAGCATTATTGAGATGATCATCCGAAAATAAATACATGTATCGAGACCGACAGGATTTTGGTAAAGCTCTCTGCATTAAATATGCACAGTTCTGCAGAATATGGCAAAATAGAAGTTCTAAAGAGCCCTTCGAATATACTACACAGACAATTTTCTTCTGACTTAACCAATTGGGTAAAATTATCTGCAGGGAATTCTACGTAGGAACATAGTACGTGTTTTTATCTGGGTAGAAATCAACAAAAATTCACGTAATTTAGACTGATGAGCTACTTCCTTCTTCCAGATCTGCTCAATACGATAAGCTAACTAGTGAAACATAAGAAGTTAGTCGTAACAGATTATATTTGAAGACAAAAAAAGAAGGAAGAAGTTACAGATTGACAAATATTGAAATAATATGTGGATATTGCAACAATACGTCATCTTGTGGCTTAATGGTGGAAGTTTTACAGAAGAAAAGTTGCATAAAATCAGTTCTGAGGGGCGTTTCTTCTCTTGCCATGTTTTTACATTTTTACTACAGAACAGAAGAATGATCCACCTATAGCGATAGCTCATAGCTGGATAGTTTTTTAATAATTTACTCGTCAATGGCTATTGAATAATACATATCCCATTTTGCTTCTATTGGGCCTCTAGATCGGTAGCTTTTCAATGAGCCTTTCTGTACATCAAAAGTTTCCATTAAAGAATTCCTGAACAATTGTTCCCAATTTCTAATATTTCCTTCAAAGTAAACCAGTATAATCCATCTTGTAAAGCTAAAGAAATCGGTAAAGCCAAAGCATCGGAACTTGTAAAGTTCATATGTAAAATTATGTCACTGGTTTTCTGAGATCAATTGAATTGAGAATGTATTAACAAGAATGAAAAAATGCATTGGCCTATTGTTATTTTTTTAAATGATAACGTTACCGTTTTATAACCAACGGTACTTCCATCGACCAGTCCAAGAAGGAAATAAGTAACGGGAGACAGTCTTTACAAGGGCTTTTAGGAAGATGGAGGTGTTAACGTTGAAGTCATCTTATAAGAGCACAGCAGAAGAGATTACATCATTACCTACAGATTTTCTTGGTTATTTTGCAACTGTTTCTTTAATCTTTAAACCTATTTTGCCACCTATTTTTAAGAAACAATAGAATTTTTGACCAGATTGGAATTTTTTTGTTCTACACTAAAACACCTCTGTCTATCTATTAAGAATAGTGAAAATACCCCCTAGGACCATTTATACAGAAAACCAGAAAACTTAGCTCATCATCAAGAACGGTTAGAGAGGCTAGTCTTCTGCGAGGTCCTTAGGTCTTTACAATTTAGATGTAGGTTTCATTTTGATATCCTCCCAAGAGCTTTAATTTCACTGTTAAAGCTACCTAAAGAATGTTTTTAGGGTTAGATTATTAGAAAGCTAATAGGTATTGTCGGTACGTGGAGGGAGGGATGCAAAACTTTAAAAGATCATTTTTGAGAAAAATTTGTAGAAAAAGTGTTCTTCTTTGAATCTTTCAGGAAACGAATAAGTTTATGCATGATCAGCATAATTCTCAACACAATGCTAACAGAAACGATCAATAATTATTAATGGACGTTCAATTAAATAATTAAATCGATTACAGTCATGAAAACTTTGGTTGTCAAGATTATAAATGATTGTGGTTAACCTCAAAGAGTGATCTAAACCTACATACATAATCTATGCCCCTTTTACCGCATTTGCATTGTCGGGGTTCCAAACAAACTCTTATAGGAGTGCAACGGCGGTAATGGAGCTATTGTAGCAAGTATATACGCTTCCCTATACTTTATCACTCATACAACTTTCATACCTTATCCTAACGAGCTTAAATACGATTGTACAAAACTTTTAAAATTCAGTTGTAACGGAGATTTGAACCCATGTCCCTCTGATGGGAAAGGAGAATCTATCTACGCGACCACGGAGGGTTTTCACACGTTAAATAGTCCATGATGAAATTATAATCAAGTATCTGGCAATCATTCTTGATAGAAGCCTAATAACAGGCGCTTTATTTACTTATTTACTTACCGTCCGTCGGATTCATATAAAGATCTTGCAGAGTGTATCTTCAAGGTTCCCAGATTCTAGTTCTAGGACTATTTTCCATTTTACAAGGGTGCCAAGATCGCCAAAGCTATTAAATACCGTACTAAGGATGCCAGACTGTTATTTTACGACGTTAGTTTACTTATTATTAACTTTCGGACAGAAGTGGTTGTGAAATTGGTTTCTTAATTCGAACTTAATTTATCTAATTGATAAGCTTTGGCTGTGTTTAACTTTTTCTCCTTTAGTGCAACAATAACTCCGAGATAAGTAGATATCCCCGGCCAACCCTGATGCAAATGACCATACTGTATCATTTGGTAACTGATCATATTAAAGGCGACTTAAATTATTTTCGAGTGCATTGAAACTCTAAACAGTTTCAATTTATAAATTTTTATCTGATAATGTAAGCAAGCTGAATGATGCACTCCAAAGTGCACTCTTTGTTTATGCATATTGCATCAGTTTTATATGTCAAATTCGTTTCAAGCGTACATATTAATCAAAATGGAAAAGCCTTGTGAATTAGCATATTATTCTTTTAAGATCTTTTTTATTACTATTTTATTATTTCTCATACGGAAACTTGAGACAGATTGATTTGGGTATGGGTGACTTAGATCAACTTTTTAACTCGTTCAAGAATGAAACGAGCCGAATAAATTTTATGAATTCGTCGACAGATCACTGAGCTGACAACACCGTTAATTTTACTGAAACGGTTTCGAAACAATTTTTTTTTCTCTTTCTTCGAATTATTTTATTGGAGTGTAAATTTCTCTTTGAGCTTATTTAATCACTAAAATTAATTTCAAGTCTGCAACTTACCGATAATAATCCTTTTTACAATAGATGTTCCCGTCCCTGGAGAAACAAGTGACTTCACCGTCCAGCGTATTTCGACACTGACAGCACTGCAGGCAAGCGGCATGCCATCTCCTATCGACAGCTTGCAGATAGAAGCGGTCAGCAATCCTCAATCCGCATCCGGCACAAATTGCAGCTTCGTCCCCGTTCGCAGGAGGTGTCGGTGGTGTCCCAGGCGGTTGTATCGGTTCTAATTTTGGAATATGTTCTAATTTAGGTATTTGGTGTTCGTATGAAGAGTGCGGCCTGCACAATTCCGCCGGCGTCCTGCAAATGTCGGTCTGGTGCGGCCTGCAGATATCCGACGAGCAGGAGGACTGTAGGTGGTTGTTATTCGATGGGGTGCTGCAAGAACTGCCGCTTGAAATGCTGGGGTCTACGTCCCCCATTGACGAGTCGCACGAGGGTAAATTCGGCGAAAGGTCGCGGGATGGGTCGTACGCCGGGCCTATGTACTGCTCGTGCTGCTGCTGAAAAAAATAAGAAGAAATTAAGAATCAACTATAAGATCCATAAAAAAAGGAGAGCTGTTTCGATCATCTCGGTCGCATCAGCATAACATATGTACCGAGAAAAATGTACCTTTTTTTAATAATTTGTGGTTTAAGACTAATAAAACATATTTTATTAACGAATTGATGAGCTGATTAAGAATTAATTATTATTATTTTAGAATACATTAAAGAGGGATTCCGTGCACATGTATGATGTTTCTAGGTAAAATATTCATTTACTTTCTCGTAAAACCGCGACCTCAAAAAATATTCAAGGTAATGGTTGATTCTTTTTTGGTTATTAAACAGGAATAAATCAAGTCGTGGCATTTTTTTTTATTTCGAGATAAAAATCAGATTATGATCCAAGGCAAAAACCAAGTATGGCTTTTAAGAGAATGCGAACTATCAAATAGTGACAGAGATATTAACACCTTGAGTAACGTTAATCTTAGGATTTTGAAATCATGTTTAAAATGTGCTTTTTATGTTTGAAGATTTTTATCAAATAAACATTCCTTTAGGTTTAAATGAGTAATAAGAACATTCCAGTGTTCTCAAAAACAAATCATATCCATAAATAGTATATGTATTCTATTCTACAGCGGTGAAATTACGCTGCGATCATCTTTTCTGTCAACAATTCTGGCTACTGCAAAAACATGAACGAACAATAAATATACAGAGAGAGAGAGACCTAAGGGTAACTAAGAGTTTTATTGGTTTAATAATAATTTTGAAAAGTAATTCTATAATGTTGCTAAATTCATGATGTAAGTAGATATGCTATGACAATTCCAGGCTAAAATCACATGTATTTTTAAATGGCGTGTAAAAACCCAATACAATACAATTGGTCGAAGATGGTTGTGAGTGATAATGTAATAATTACTCGCGGACTTGATGCACCAAGCGCTTGCTTTGTGATTGGTTGAATATTCACCCGCCAAACGCTCGCACGCCATGAATGCCTGCATCTGATTGGTTGATTTGAATTTTCGCACGGGCGTTTGACACCAGAATGTTTAAACAATCACGAGACAAGCGTTACGGGATCCCTAGCAACATCATGCGGTCCGCAAGTGCTTAAGCCACCAAACACAACCATCCACGTTAAATTACCTTGATCCGGAACTGTCATAGTATATCTACTGGCGATGACGTGGCGGCTATTTATGTTGCATCTGGGGCAATAATAACTAGTTTCAGAAAAGTGCACAGAAAATAATATCTTTAGGTACATCATAAACAGAAACCGATGTTAAAGGTGCTTTCATTGTTCCAGGTATTTATTATTGTTAAGGCCGCTTCTGTTTACTAACTACTGTTTAGTAACAATAATAGCGGCAGTCAAACGAGACGAGTAGGTTGAGCTGTAGTAACGCTGGAAAGATTCTGACTGGAAAGACCAGGTCCCCAAAATAATCTTATTAAACGAAAGAGTGTAATACATTCGACCCCTATCCAGAACTCTAGGAATCACGGCACTGCGAACGCATTCTCGGAAAAACAAAAAAGCACTTGTCCAGGCATTTATTTGAAAATTTCGAGGCAGCTGCCCAAAGAGGTGCCAAAAGCTTTATAATTACAGCTATGAGTACTGCCAACAGTCACCAATGTAAGTCGAGAAAGATGCCATGGTTACATTTTAACTGTTTGGTAAGGTAGATACCTGTGTATTTAGATCATATTAGAGCCCAGGTCTAGATTGCTATATTAGAAAGGTCTTCGTTTAGCAATATAATTCAGAAGACTTATACTTTGATCCATAGAAAAATATGATGGCTAAATCATATAGCCTTGGTAGTGTAGCGACTTGCGTGCTGGTCTCTCACCCAAGCGGACCAGGATAGAAATTCCGGTGCCTGCAGATCGGATTAAGATTTTCTGCAGTTTTCCTTATCTATAACACAAATGTAAGATTTGTGATATACTATCTGTAAGTCGGCTGCAGCTGCACGATGGTTTTTCGTGATAATAATAATTACCCCTCCCTCTCCTTCTTAGGCACAAGCTTCTTAGTTTCTGTGGCCTGGTTCTGCAGGTAATGGTAATATAATAATAAGTTATTATTAATCTCTTTTAGTGGATATAAGTTGGTTCTTAAGTAAGTCCATTGTAACAGTTCCCTAGAAATGTTCGCTTAAGTTAATATTACTGGGTTGTATTAGCAAGTGTGCGTTATTGATCTCTGGCGCACCAGATACTAAAAAACTGCTTCTGTTATATGAAACCTACACTGCTTAGATCGGCTTAGATGTTCTTTCGGAGAGTGGTTTTAGTGCAAATAGAGTTTCTATCCTCACTTATGTTTCCTTTATTTTTACTTTGTGTTGTGTATCTAACTAACCTAGCAGTCAGCTGTAACCGGTCTATTTGAACATTTGCATCTTAGTGGTAACACTGTGAAACCACATTTCAAATATTTCTTATTCATACAGAATAATCATATATCAGATTGTGAGTCATGTACCTGTAACTGTGACTATCCTTCCGATAAAAAAAACGATGCCATAATTGTGCAAACTTCTAATGACTTAAAGGTCTCCGCCACGTCACATACTCAAAATGCGACTGAGCACTTACAAGGTGAAGAGTTACATTTGAAGCATAATACGACTGACCGGTTTCAAAGCGCTTAGTCTTCTTTGGAACATAATTCGCAGCATGCAATAACTCTATGGGAAAGTGTCGACAACTTGTCTTTGGAACAGTTGATGTCTAATTTGGATAAGTAGAGCAATTTTACTTGGATAAAAAAAAATCAGTAAGTGTTCTAGCCTAGAAAAAGCTGGTCCCAAGATTATGTCTTTTAAACCAATTTATAGTCAACGCAACAGCAAAAACTATTTACGCCCTACTGCCAATAAATCACAGTTAAAAGTATTTTTAGCATAAACCTTATTATGCGATTGCAGAAACAACTGGGGACTATTGGTCGATACCAAAAACAGGGATCATTTTATTATTAATTGCATGCCAAGAACACGTTTCAACTGGTATTTGAGACACTGCACATAAATGACAATAGTATTGGAATATGGCGAACTGCACAAAGCTAGGCCATTATTACAACAATTTCAGAAACATTTTGCAAGGGGTATATCCCAGGAGAATCTTAAAGTATATACGAGTTCATGATTACATTTAAAAGCCGCTCTAGTATCCCAGCACAGTTTGGCCGAACAAGTGGTATTGGGTTTAACACTAAGTTATAGGGAAAAATAATAATTTACGAAAAGGTTTACGAAAAAAGAGATACAAGATAGGTATGTCATAGCTGAAAGATGTAAAAGAACGAAGAGCGACTAAAAGTGGACTTACTTGTCTAAAGTGGATGGACAAAAAATCTATACTATTTATGTCAAATCATCACGATTTCGAAACTGCACCTATGATCAACAGACGAATGAGAGATGGCACCTATCAACTGTCCGAGCCTTGTAGTAAACTATAACCAATTCACGGGTGATGTTGGTAAAGCCAGCATGCTGAGGTCCATCTATGAATTGGATATAAAACGTAGAAAATAGTGGGATAGTATATTCTTTCATCTAGTTGAAGTCACACACATAGAGGAACTTGTCTGTATTTTTCTAAAAGAATCGAAATTTTCAGTTGCTACTGGGCTCACTGGAGTTCCCCCAAATTCTAAAGATAAGAAGAGATTTGATTTCGAAAACTTCGTACCACTTAAAATCAGGTACATAACAAAACAGAGCATTTGCCAAAAAGATTAGTATTATGGTATTGTGCCCACTGTAGCTTCAAATAATTTTCACATAGGTCAAAAAGGTCATGCAAAACTTCTATGCAGAATTTTTATTTTATTTAAATAAAGTTTACTGCGTAACCACTATTTTTAAAAAATTGAGGTAATATTTTAATAATTTTATTATTTTGTTAATTTATCAAAAATAATATTTCATTAAGCCTTAAAATTCAATAATATAATAGTAATTTGCATATTAAGGCCGCGAAATCTCTTTTTAACGTACCAAGATTGTGGACAAGGCAGGACAGTCTCGAGGACGCTAAAGAACTTCGCGGACAAGGTACAGACAACATTTTTTGCGCAACCGTAAAAAATATGTAATTACAAATTCCATTGCTTTAATAAAATCAATAGTCTAATTCGTTGTAAATAGAAAGGCGGTTTCATGTTACAGCGTTTCTATGGAAAGGACATTAATAAAACAATTAGTTTTCTAAAAAAGAAATCGTAAAAATGTGTGGAGATACGGACACTAAGTGATTGACTAATTTACCCTTGGTAACGGTCGCGACATTGAATTTTGCGTTCTGTATTGCGGACACGATGTGTCCACTTCGCGTACATAGTTATGTGTATGCCAAGACCCCAAAATCTCTTTTCGTATCGAGAGAATAATTATTGCCGAGATCATCTGCGGCCAAGGCAGGACATTCTCCAGGACGCTAAAGAACTTCGCGGAGAAGATACACACAAAATTTTTTGTGCAACCGTAAAAATATGTAATTACAAATTTCATTGCTTTTAAAAACCAACAGTTTAATTCATTGCAAATATAAAGGCGGCTTTCGTGTTGGTGAGTTTCTATGGAATTTATATAAAAAAACAATTAGTTTTATTAGCCTTACTAACGGCCGCATATAGAATTTCGCTTCCTGTATTGCATACGCGATGAGTCCAGTTTGCGTACGGTTGTACAAAATAGTTGTTTGCATAACAAGGCCGCAAAATTTCTTTTTAACATACCGAGAAAATAATTGTCGTCGAGGCCGCTTGTGGCCGAGGCAGGACAATCTCGAGGACGCTAAAAAAATTTGCGAACAAGGTACACACAACATTTTTTTGCGCAACCGTAAAAATTATGTAATTACACTTCAGAATACGTTTAAAAAAATCAACAGTTTAATTCATTGTAAATAGAAAGACGCAAAATTGCATTTCTCCGACTGTATTGCGTACGCAAAGTGTCCACTTCGCGTACGACTGCATAAAAAATAGTTGTAATACAAAATTTAATACTAATAATATAAATACGTGGCAGGATCATCCCTGTACTATTAATCAGTAGTGTGCCATGTACATTTACTAAATCTAGAATTTCCCATCAACCATGACGAGAGCCTTAAATTAACGTTAACCTTGTACAAAATTCGTTTCAACCACGTAAACACTAACAAAAAAAGTTTGAATTTGAGAGCACTTCTAGAAGTTGAGCTATAGCTATACCAATTGGGGAGCTTGGATTCGATTAATTAATTCATGACCTTTAAGTGATTTAGAACCAAATATTGATTCAGACGGTCTTAATTACCAGGTTATTTACAATGAAGAATATTTTTTTCCACAGGTTCTAAGTCCAAGGTAGCTTTGGAAGTGTTATATAAATGTGCAGTACTTTCGAGGCATTTTAGTAAAACCTTTATAACTACTGTATGAGACCGGCAGCGTATTATTGGTATATTATGCCAGAAAGAACTAGCTTTAAGTATTAAATGAAAGGAGTAAAGAACTAGTTGTAGAACATACCAGTAAACCTAGGACATCTAGGATCAAATCTTGATTCAGATTAAATTCGGTCACCAGATTACATCCACGACATAACCCATTTATCAAACTCCTTATAGATAGAAGTTAGCTTACAGATTGATATGTTTCAATCATGCTTCCAAACCTTTTTTGAGCACCTGCTCGATAGACTGCAATGATCTTCTCTGTTGTATCATGAATAACTACCCGAGAGGGTTAAACTACAGATACAATTTTTAAAAGCATCCACAAGAGTACTCTTCTTTCTGATGAATCAGCTTTTATGATTAGCTGCTTAGTCTTCACCTAGCGCTTGGAAGGCTTACTACATCAACAGAATTTAACGAGAATGAAAAGGCAGTGTCAGGGTCGTGCTAACACTGCATTCAAAATGCCAAAAGATAATAATAACGTTTAATCTAACCAAAGCAGACTAGAATATTGTTTTTTATCTACTACAAGTAATGTGTCCCTATACAGTAAAGTCATAAGTATTAAGTATCTACTGAATTTTCTATTCTTTGATCAAATACCTTACGGGTTTTTTTTGGAAAACAATTTTTTTGTGTTGTAAATATTTGATGTTGTTTTTTCATAGCATACTCAAAAGATTTTTCGATTTGGTAATCAAGTACAATTATGTACTTGTAGTCCTATAAGGCTAGGTGAGCAGCAATCATGACTTTCTTAAAGCTAAACTTTGTCTGAATCCTTGCAGTAAATAAAAATGTGTTTTGTTAACAGTAAAGCTTAAGTACATATAACTAGTATTTTCTTAAACGCATTGGTTGTACGTTAATGTCACGACATGCCAAAACAGGAAACATTCCTCAATTCCAATTTTGCCGTTTATGATTTACTAGCATAACCCCCGTTGAAAAATCAACGGACACGTCTCTGGTCGCTTCTGCTTTCAACACAATAAGAAGAGATCGATTTACAAAAGTTGAGCTGCTGGTAACACCGCCGCCGCACACAGGGCTGAAACCTGATTCTAGCCGGTCAAAACTCCAAAAACCATTGTTAAAATCAAAGATATTCTAAGAATCAATATTTTTGTAGAGAGATTAGTGAACTCATAACTACCTGCCGTTCACCTTTACGGCAAATAATAACCATAATAAAACTTAGGTAAAGCGCAGGTCAGTGTTAACACTTCCGAAGGCGCCAATCTGTGTAGATGTATTTGTAGTTTGTTTGTTAACCTGGAAGTGTTTTTTGGGGAATTGTTTTTTTGATTGATTTCAATAATTTATAAAAACAGAATTGAAGTGCTAAAAAGTCTTACAAAAGGTAAGTTGATACTCTTCTAATATAGAAAACAGCGAGTTTTACTTTCCGAATAATAAATGTTTTATTTTGTGGTTTATAACTTATAAATCTTGCAAGCTTTTGCGTTTGTATTTTTAATATTTTGCTATTACCTAGTGTGTCAAAAAATTGTTTTGCACTTAATACTAGATTCGGGTACCTAAAACTGTGTAGAATAACATGGAATAGGTGAATTTTATTCAAAAAATATATTTAACGCCATAAACAGTACATGATTAATTGAAAAAAAACGAAAAAATGTAAAAAAATATTAGTCCAGTCAAACTAAACATTTGAAATGGAAAATGGAAGTAGGTACATGATTTTTTGTTTCGAGCATGCAGGGGGAGTGTAAAAAAGCTTAACTTGAAGTTTTTGACATCAAATTCATATCAGCTTTTTCCACCATTTTGAAAATAAGAGATCAAGTGTTGTTTTGAAATTATCTCTGTAACCGTAGGTCTGATGAGAAATTTGTAAGAAGCATTTAGCAATACGATTGTCTACAACTTTTATTCAGAAATTCTTCGCGTAATATAAAAATGAAAAAGTTGTGACGGAAAAACATTGAAAATTGAGGAGGTGGAAATTGTTGCTTAATTTTGTAAATGGTATAACTATTTCATTATTAGTGGAGCAAAAAAATTATTCATTCGTTTTTTGTACAGTACTTCATGACGAACATTTTTTCCTATTTCTGCCTATTTTTGCCTTTTTTATTTCGTTTATTGATATGAAGCCATGTTCACAGAGGTTCGCAGTAATAATACTGCGTGTAACTTTAAACGAGTTTTTTTCATAAACTGATTTTCGCACACTAGGTCCCTTATTTCCGCGAACGTCACATATTTAAAAATCAACATGCATAATGTTGCATAAACTGAAATACAATCGAAATGAAAAGGGGTAGTTATTAAACGATTAGCAATATAATTTTTGCACGTTATTTCAAGTTTTGCATTTTAAGTTGTGTAATATTTCTTAAAATAAAGAAGAATTCGTGTAAATGCTATTTATTTTACGTCCTTACCTTATCTTTTAATAACATAATTATGTAAATAACTTTTTCTTGGAAAAAATATAAAAGTATTAAACTGCTCCAGTTCTTTCTTTCTTTCTTTCTCCCCTTCCATTTATCCATGCAGGCGTCGGATTTGGGTTACTTATTCCTTTGTCCATTCTTTCCACTCTTTTCTGTTTTCAGCTAGCTCCTTCATTTCCACCATTGTTTTCCCTCTATCTCTTCCTATTTACACAATTTGTTGCATCCATTTTTTCCTAGGTCTTCCTCTTCTCCTTTTCTTACAGTTTTTTGCTCCCCATACTTTTTTAGTCAGTCTGTCTGGGCTCATTCTTGTCATATGACCGAACCAACTTAGTTGTTTTCTTTGTATCTTACTGATTATTGACTCCTGCTTTATCATTTCCCTTACTGTTCTGTTCGCAAGTCCATCCCGCTTTGTTTTCCCAGCTATTCTTCGTAAATGTTTCATCTCCATAGCTTCTACCTTCCCTTCGTGTTTCTTCTGTATCCCCACATATAATAGTGTGGGGATGGTTATTACATTATGAATTCTTAATTTTGTTTCCCAGTTCCAGTTCCCAGTTTGTTTGATCCAGTTCTAGTGGCTAAAAATTTTTTTTTTATTTTTTTTTGATTATTTTATTATTTTTATACTATTCTAGTAGTAGTATTTTATACTATTCGGCTAGAAACGGTTTCCAGCCCTGTGTACACCGGCAATCTGCGTACCACATACCTCGCATGATTCGTAGGTGCACACGCACTCAAATAATTACAATTAACTTATGTTTCCGTAAAAGCTGTTGAATTTCGAGTATCACTGAATAGATTTTAATACCTTACCTTGGGAAATGTTTAGTTATATAAAGATTGGCTAAAAAGTATTTCGAGAGTCGTATAATGAGCAAAATGTAAAAGAAATACTCAATAAAATTTGCAAAACAAACATAAAATGCCTTAAACGCTGTGAAAACGGTAACAGATAAAGGCAAACTGTAAGCGAACGAACTGTAGATCGATCAAAAAGATCTACAAAAAAGTCGGTGGTAGCATATATGTATCTCTTACAGATTACTCACAATCAAGGTTTCTTTAATAATTATTTTCTCGGAAAGCTCTTTTCCCCTGGACTGTTGTATTACTCCCCCCTGGATAAAACTTTAGAATTGTTTCAAGTATAATCTGCGAAAATTTGAAGATTGTAGCTTAAGTCATTGAAGAAATATATAGCCATCATGATTTTTGAAGAAATGCCTCCCCGTAGGGTTTTTAGGATTAAAAATATACTCATGCACCCCTTTGGGGCAAGGTCCACCTGCTTCTAAAATCTCAGCTTACTAAGTCTCCTAGTTTTTGAGATATTTTTCGGCGGGCATCAGACATCGGAACTGGCTATTATTGTAGGTTTGATGATCATGCATGAGCTGTATTAAGCAGAGCCGTACCTTATTTCAAAAATTTGTAAACCCAAAAAATGAAGTTTGAAAAGGTATAACAGTATAAAGCTAAATAAAAATATTATATTGGGCTAACAGCATGGTCGCCCAAAAACTACAAAAAATCACGATATATTGAAGGATTACTTCTAGTAGCATAGCATACTACGATTACTACTATAGCAGCATAGCACACTACTGGAAAAGATGGGGAAGTTTCAGAGCTATCTAGATTTTAATACTATCAACAGTCCAATCGATCAAATCTTAATTTTATAGAGATCCAAAATATCTGCTTTGGTTGCTATTGCGTTGTATTACTACTCACAACCGAAACGTTTCGCAATAACTTATCATCCGTAATGGTTACTTTTTTTTATGTCTACACATATTTTTTCCTTTTCATGTTGAAATATGTTCAAAAAGAAGAAGCGATGCGAACACATTGATAAATACGTTCATATTTAAATGTACGACGATTGTAATGCCATTATTTTAATGAGTTTAAATGTGTGCTAAGGTCATGTTATTTTAAGATTTAAGGTGCCCACTTTTTGCACACGTATATGTATGCATACGTGTATATTTCAGAATGTATGAGAGATGAAGCCGAGAAGCCGAGATATTTCTCTGAGTTTCCATGTCGCACGTAAACGTTTTATTACGACAGTAAATAAAAGGAAGGCCTCTGTGAAAGGATTTAGAAAGTGTGGTAGTACTTACTACTGCTGTTACTGATATAATAATATGAATATGCCGGAACGGGACGGCGAGCAAACAGCGGTTTGCTTTTCTCAACTGAAAGCCTGACAGCTGGTGCTTTTTCATTGCTTTTAATTTTTTCTCTAATTGTGTATTATTATTATTATTAATTTTTACCAACCTTGACTACTACTGGTCTATTATAATAAGGAACAATAAATAATAATCTTTGCTAATACGTTGTTATTACCCAACAAAAGATTTGTTCATTGAACAAGAAAAAAAAGTGGTAGCAACACAACCAGAAGTTTTGTTTCGTAACTTTAAATAGTTTGGTACAACTAACGCAACAACTTTATGATATGCACACGCAACTCAGTTTGAGACAAAAAAAAGCTTTTAAAAACAGTATCAAACCAGTCAGACTGTGTGTGTGTGTTGTGTGCGCTTGTAAGGTTGAGATGGTAATTTTTTCGTAAAGATAATCCCGTTTGACTTATAAGTTACGCCGAGATTTATATGCATAAAATAACATGAAGATTTACATTTTCTAATCTGAGGAAACTGACTTACGGGTCCATAATTCATTGAGCGGCCATCCGGTAGCTTGGCAAAACAAGCTATTCGGATTCTTGCATGCGAGCACCTAGGGCGATGAGCAGGTTTGAAATACACGAAGGAAGGTATAATTTAGAGAAGACATAGATATACTTCCTTACTTTCTGCGAAACACTACATCATCTCCAACCTTGTTCAACATCTCAGTTTTTTAAGGAAAAAGAATCAAGAAAAATAAATAAAATGCGTGTACACATACACAAACATATACAGGATTATCGAAAACTTTGCAAACATTTATGTAAAAATTGGCAAAAATGACCTTTTCACAAAATTTCTCATAAGTGCGGAACTTGAGCAAATTTAATTTTGAGGTTATCGTCTAGAATTTTCATCCATTTTGTGGATACACTTTTCACGACTTTCTTCCTGTAGTTTATATTGCTCAAATCAAATGTCTTTACTTGTCTAATTATGATCTTCGTCATTTGAAGATCTAAGGATAATGTCCTCCGGTTAAAGCTCTTATGGATTATAAACTTACTGGGTTTCTTTATTATCTAACATAGCATGGTTGGTGATCTGAAAGGATAACCAGGATGTTTTTCATCAAATGATCAGCAAGACTAATTATACCCATTTTATTCTGTAATATACGACCATCCTGTACACACTATGTGAATGTGTGTATCAAAACATACACACGCACCTATTTATAAATGTTATCTTGCCTACTTGAATAAAATTATTAACAAAAAAGAAAAGGGAAAAGAAATGATTAACGAACACTCCCATGGTTTGTTACATATTTAATCAGATAAATGGAAAGTTTTTAAACATAAAAAATAAATGCCTCGCCTATGAATTTCACTGGAAAAAGAAAACTCTATTTAAGAAAAACTTTTTTTATCTATAAAACTTGATCTCTATATTTTATTTAAACACCATCATAAAAATTATGTTAAACAGTTGCTTCTGGTTATTTATTTATCAACAGGTTAGATTAGTTATGACGTAAAAGAGTTCTCTGATTGAATCATTCAGAAAATTAGACCTTTTTGAATAAACCAACCATAAATCGGATTTATTTTCTTTATGATGGAAATCTAATACTCATAAACATTGATTATATTGATTAAATCGTTCAAAAAAACAGCTTTGAATTTCGTCCTCTTAAACCGCAAGTCTGTACCTTTCGACAGATTGAAGATCATTGCGATAAAAATGACTAAAAGTTAGAGTGACGTTAGGGCATTAAATATCAAACTTGTTGCTTTCGTGTATTTTTTAGAAATGTTTACAGGTCCTAGATATGTACATGAAATGTTGCAATGCGTATTATGTTGGGTAAACAAAATATCTCTGATCATTTATGGCAATTAAGTGTCGTAATTTTAGCGAGTCACGCAAAAAAACCGACTAAGGAATACCATCAAGACGATTTTCTTATTGCATAAGAACTTGCTAAAAAAGAATCAGCAATTTATTTTTCACTTTTAAGAGTCGATTTTCAAGTACCTTGGAAGTTCAGATTGCCTTTCAATTATCTTCATTTCATGAAGATTTGAAGATTTGCATCTACATTGGAAGTGAAAGGTTAGATGAAGAAAGAATCTTCAAAAACAATGATACGCATATCAATGCAGAATCAAATATTTAATTCATCTTCATTTCTTCATTTAAGTCAACAGTTTTATAAAACTAATTCTGTTTTTTTTTCAGAAAGCACGCTTAGAACGTGTTAATCGGTTACATGTATCAATAAAAATTAACTTTAATAATTATCAGATTTTAAGAAAATAATACTTTTAATCGGTGGTAAATACACAAGAGGTTGTATTTTTGCCAGATTTAATTATTTTTGCCAAAAGCCACGGTTTCTCAAAAATCAAGGGAATGAACAGCGTTATCTATGATTTACGAAAAGTTGCCAATCTTGAGGGTAATTTAGGGATATTAATAAACAATTCAGGAAGGAACCTGAACCTTTACCCGGAAATAGATGGAAGTAGCTTCTATTTTATCTAAGAAAATCACGTTGGCAGGCGACGCTTACGAAATTTTTATTTGTTTGTTATCGACGGTGTTTATTAATCATACATGGCAAAAAATCAGGCATCTAAATTGGTAAACGATTTTTGTTAGTGTTCATGTTACGCTAGTCAGAGTAAATAAAACGAATTAGTACCAATATACAGTGATTTGTCATAAGAAGAATTACATTTAACTCCGCTTAGACAAAACACATCTAAGAACACGTTGACAAGAAAAGCGTCTGCGTAATGTAACGACACTAATTAAAATCGCGACAAGCAGCAGCTGCATTCGACTTCGTTCATTTTCATAATTACAAATAAAGTGCATAAAATTTATATTCAGTGTTTTAATACAATAAACAAAGATATTGGAAAATTAGGCAAGTAAAAGCAATAATTATATATGTACATCTAATTCATAGAACAAAAGAGTAATTCTAAACTTTGACGGAGTAGTTCGAGAGAACTCCTAATAGAATTTCATGAAAGTTGGCATGGTGCAGGGGCAGTAATTCACTCTAGCAACAAGAACCAGCGGTAGTTTCTTGTTGCTAGAGTAAACCAGCGGTTTTCAACCTTTTAATATTTGGAACCTAACTTCTCGAATCTGTTTTAACCGCGCCCCCCTTACATGGACTTTTTGAAGTCCCGAACAATAAGGCTAAAATTCCGCAGGAATAGCAAAATTACGCCACATTTGGCAACGCTGTCGCTCCCACCGTATTTCTGCCGTTTTTACGAGAAGTTACCTTTTGTGTTATACTATTATATGTACTTACCTAATTTTAAAAGTGACGTTTTATTTTTGTATTAACTGAATACATCTTTTCTTATTTTTGTTTCAATAAGTATTTTGAATTTTTTGTCATGCCTTTGCGTCCCCATTTTTGTTATTTTGCGTCCCTAAAAGCCCCACAAGTTGAGAATCACTGCCGTAAACCAAGTAGTAAAATTCGAAGTAAAGGTTCCGGAGTGTCCTTTAACAAAAATAGTAGTGTCCGAACTATTATAAACCTGGACTCGTATATATTTTTTTCAATACATTTTTATGTATTAATTATGTGTACTTTTTATGTATGTTTACATTGCATAAAATAAATAAATCACATATTTTATGATTTACCCATAACCCCAGAATAAAAAACTACACTACTTTCATTCTTAATTTTAGTACTTCCTAAAATTTAAATCTAAATAGAAAACAAAACATACGAAACCCAAGCAGCATTTAAGTAGCGGTAACTGAGATCGGAACTTTGATTGAGTAGCTGTTACGTAACTACAACTAAATTTATGACTTTATAGGTTTAATTACTTCAATTTGGAATATTTTAGTAATTATGTAGTTACTTCTACTATTTATTAGAACTATGTAGTTCAATTACTTCTAAGTAGCTTTTTAAAGTATGTGGTAGTAGTTTTGCAAGTTTTTAATAAAAATGTCAAAGGCAAATGCAATAAGAAGAAAGAAGAATTTTAGATATACGTCCACCTTTTATAGAAAATTAAAACAGCAGTTAGGTGAAATCTGTGAAAACAAAAACTGTTTACAATACAAAATAGAAAAAAATAGGGATGAGATCACTGGCAAAACATCATGTAGTAAACAAGGGTGAAATATATTCCCCTTTTTTCTTTCATTGCTACAACTTTAAAACAAGCCATAATTAAATAATAATTGTTATTAAGTAGCAATCAGTATAACAATATTGGTTGTTTGTTTACGATTGACGTTTAAATTTGAGGTTAAGTTCCAATGGGAATCTTGCAGTGACATTAGGAGCTAGAAAGTGGCTACGGAAACGTTGACGTCGTTTTATAGTAAGAGTCACTCGAAAGTTCCAGAATTTTTTAACTAATTTTATACTTCGTGGTAACAACAACCTAGAAGTTAAGTTTGTTTAGTTCCCGTTACTGTTTATAAAGTGACACAAACTTTAGACACACATTTTACAGTTAATACTACTTTAAGGTGACTTTTTCAAAACTACTCCATATTTACTTGTAAAATGTTGAAGGCTATTAATCAATTTGCAATTTGTTGCAATTGTTAAAAAGTGTTTTACTATAACTCTCAATAAAGATAACAAATCGATGCCAAATTGTGCCTTAGGAATAAAATAAAATGGTTTCTATCATGTTTAAGTATTTTTGTCATATTTTATTCAAGACATTTTTTATTAAAAAATATTTAAAGAAGGCGCGTTTTTATTTTTCGATCTATCATCATCGCATTTAACAGAGAAGTTGCGATGGTTTATAATTTTGGTACGCTAGATTGACAAAATAATGAAACATTTCATCTCTTTATGTATTATGTACGTATTACAAATAAAATAGTAATCCATTTTGTGACACGGCCGCAGCATTAGTAGAGAAAGTGAAAGAATATTTGTTAAGTTGCAAGAGTAAGAGAGAGCAACTACGCGACACGATGTGTCAAAGAGAAAAAATGTTCCACAAAAGTAGCAATTACTACGTCGCCACGTTCCCGCTACGTAGCCTAAAGGTAGCTGGACAAGTTCCGGAGAGGTTACTGCAACGTATTTGCTACCCGAGAATTGTTCCCCATTTTGGTTCCAGGCACGTAACAATACCGTAGCAATTACATTCTTGTGACTAACGGCAAAAACTTTATAGTTCCACCGGTGGCTGCTGGTACGTAGCGGTGAGTAAAAGTGCTGCTTGAGAAGCTTTATAACAATCCACTCTTAATAGGCTATATTTTTTCCCATGTAGTCAATTTTAGTGTGAAAAGGTTACCATAAATGATTAAAGATATAATTGTTGTAGAGTGTGATAAATTTACACTAACATTGTATTGAAAATAACTCTACGGTTTACGAAGATAAAAATTAGATATTTTACTGTAAATGTATTGGACCTATACACACACTTTTTAGAGTGGTCTAGTGTTCGAATTTCCCACTAAATTTTTTACTCTGTAGAAAATCCACTATAGTTGAACTTATTATATTAAACACCTTGCATGACATTGGATATATCCTGTAAAGCCATTTGGGGACCAAATATCAGCCATTATGATACTTGCTTAACACTTAACACTTGGTTTGTGAAGTTCTGTATTTTAATTTGCGCAATTGGTCGATAAACACACAAAGGAGAAACCACTTTGCTCTCGAGTTGCACATTTGTTTATTCTATTACTTCTATATATTGAGATTTTACACGGATATATGAGTTCGATATTCCGTCCAAACATTTCCTTGGAAGTAGGAGTACTATAACAAATTTAAAAAAACAAATAATATTTTTTATTAATTAATTGCCCAAGTCTGCGCACTGTCTTGGATACCGAAAATTATTCTGTTGATGTAATTATATGAAAACTAAAATAATAACTATTTTTGACGTTTTTACTTATCGAAAGCTATGTTGCTTTTAGAACCTAACCTGTGGTAAATCTACTGACGATAAGTAGTGAACAAATGACCAAAAGTGAAGAATCTTGCAATTTTTTATATATACTTATGTACGTAGGTATTAATAATTCTTGAAAATTCAGTTTGCCAACTAGTTAATTTGTTATATTTATGAATACAATTATAATTATAAATGTATGAATTCACTTGAAAGAATATCTTTTAAAGCTCCAGTAATTAATTATAATGAGCAAACTTTTATTTTGTACTTAAGGTGACTGGTGGGTGATAAGTGGTGCCTCTTGCCATATCTAATTTTTGAATAATTTTAAAAAATGTAAGAGTACTTTACTAACATTTTAATTTCTGCTTTTAATGTCGTAAAAGTAAGAAATTGCATGCAATAAAAAATATTTTCCTAAAAGCTTTTTCTCTCTAGGGAGACAAAGTGGATGCTTTTCCTTTCTAAGAAGGCAAACTACCATTTTGCTTCCTGATACTGGAGAGCAAAATGGAACTATACTTCAACCATATATACAAGAAATGAGTCATTTTGGTAATCACACTTGAATAAACAAATTCGACCCGGGGTGAGATAAGATTAAGACTGCAAAGTTCACGTTGCCAAGACGTTGTGTTCCGCTACCGAAACTTTCTAGATCATTTATTGTTTATTTAGATTACAGCGTGGCCTTCGCGTAACTCTAGATGGTTTTGACATTTACGCCCACGTGTTTGTGATGACTCATTTTTTTGTAGTTTTGGTTGAACTATAAGAATAAGGTTAAGGTAATAAAAAAAATCTATTTATTAACATCCATATCGATTCTGTAACCTTTATACAGTTTGAGTCATAGTTGCATTCTACAATTTTATTTCGGCAAATCTACATTACATTATAAAATTCGTGTTGCAATCCTTATAGACTCTAGCGCATAGCACTGTGATGTAGCATTTGGCAAGTTATTCAAATTCTGCAAGGAGCGTACAAATCTCAGATTCTTATTCTGAGCTAATCTGCTAGTTATATGTAGCGATGCCATTTTTAAATGTTTGATAATAATTGTAATGCAGTTGATTCGAAAGCGTACCATTGAATACGGTACTATAGGATATACAGCACACGTCTAAGTATAATATTACCAGCCGCAGGCTAGACTTTGCCGATTGTATAGTAAAGTACACGATTTTGTGAAGTCTTACGTATAAAATTACCTAGAACTATTCGTCAGTCATAATCTATAGGCACGCCCACATCCCCAGACGGGATTGTGTACAACAGTAAAAATCGGTAAGTTCATGCCCGGGCCTAGTTATTACTTTGACATCAAAATTGTTGTGACATACGAGGTGTGGCAATTAAATAACGAGATTTTTAATTTAGCGTTTGATGTGGCAACACTGGAGTGATGTGGACTACACGGTCGGTGCCATGCCAGTGTAAATCGCCAGAATCGAGTACGATTCTACACTCACTTCAGTTTACCGTTTTTGCTTGAAGTTGCAAGTTCATAGCGTTCCTCTATGTGATTTAAAAAATTTTGAATATGGGTACCTCTGAACTGCATGTCGACAAACTAAGTGAAGTGAAAAAAGAACAAAAATTGAATCCGGAGACCAAGAGGCAGAATAAGCAGTGGGTGGCAGATGGGAAACCATGACACACAAAGGCCCGAATGACAAAACCAAAAATCAATTAATAGCAGTTTGTTTTTTTATGTCAAAGGACTAATCCACAAAAAATTCGCCCCACCAGGCCAGACAGTGAATTCAATGTTTTACATAGAAGTTTTGAAGCATTTGAAATGCATTGAATGCCAGAGTGCAGCGAGCTCCACCAAATTTGGTGGAAGATGGTTGAACGTTACATCACGATAACGCACCGTCGCATCATGCCTAGTTAGCGGCGAATTGATTTTTGGCTAAATAAAAGATTTCTGACCTCCGCCACCCACCATACAGCCCTGTGAACCTGCCCCGTATGGCGTCTTCCTATTCACAAAAATGAAGTCTACGCTGAAAGGAAACCCACTTGAGGGATGATACAAACCACTCATTCCGACGACATGCAGTTTAGAGGTATCAATATTTAAAAATTTCTAAATCGCAATCGAGGAACGCTGCTAACTTGCAACTTCCAGCATAGACGGTAAACTGAGTGTAGAATCTAGCGGTGTAGTTGGCATTACGCCAATGTTTCCACATTGAGTTTACCTAAAAAAAGATTTTAATCTAAATAAAGTGTATTCCATATGAACAACCTCATACACTGGAGATCCAACCAAGATCTAAGTATTTCACACAGTGCTGTCGAAAAGTAATGTATAAAAGTAAAGTTGTTACAAATATTTACTTTTGAAAAATTTTCCAGACATATCAAGAGGTTCTGATTAGCCGTCATCTTATGACATAATTTTTTAATTCTTCTGGTCATTTTCCTAGAAGCTGTGGCTGTGACGACATCGATATTTTTTAAAAGGCAACACCAATTCTTTTTCTCGAATTGGCAAGGTGCACTTACCAATTACGCAGCTCGAGTACGAGCCTATTTAGATAAGATATTGCCAAATCTGTGGATTAGAAGGATAGCTGTTCTCTGCAGAATCGTCTGATATGACTCCTCTCGATAAACCCTAATTTTTATGTGGATTCGTGAAAAGTAAGGCCATAGACCGCAAAACTTAGATGATTTAAGGGTGAGAAGTGCACCGTATAACTACGAAAATGATTGACTATGCCTAGCGTAAATTTCATACTGGGTACTATAAGGTTGAGAACGGATAACAGTTTAAACATTTGATTTAATTTCTTTTGTGATTTTCAATTTGTGTTAATTTATATTCTTCTTTAATTTCAAAGACATTTTTCTCAAAAATTTTCTTATGGCAGTACCCTTCTTGAGTACTATCAGATTGAGAAGAAAGCTCAGAACATTTGATTATTTGACTTTTTTTGCAATTTTTAATGCGAGTTCAATTATATTCTTCTAGCCTCATTTTTCTAAAAAAAAATCCTATCATAGTTCTCAATTTTTTTGAAGCTTTAACAGCTCTGACATTACTTGAGCTGTCAAAAGTACATTCTACAACATTTCTTTGTATTATTCAAATTAGTTTACCATGTCTATAATAAATAGTATGTAAATAATAACTTCCGACTTCATATTATCGCCATTAGTAATACACATTTTTTCTTTGCTAACGACTTGCTTATTATCTTAAATAAACGGAAAAAAAACGTAGTGGCGCCCAACATTTGTACGCCAAGCAAATTCGAGAAGTTGGTAATAATTTAATTTATTAATAAAATAAGCGTTTTAATAATAATTGCAAAGTAATAAAATATTTAATACCTACCGTTTTCTAATCATTTTATCTTCTAAAGGTAATTTGTGAAGAGTTATCGTGAACAGCGTTAAAGATTTCTGTTTTACACACTGCCCGTAACAAAAGTAAATAATTAAAGTGGAATGAGCTACTGTGCGTGCAGCCAGAGATAATCAATTTATTACCCAAGTGCAAATAATTCTAATTACTAGTCATGTGAGACTAGTGTAGGTCTATGAATATGCAATGAACTTGAATCTATTGCAATCGTCAGGCAATAACTGTTAGAGTATACGCTATGCAGGTACCTACTCGTGCTCTTTCCACCATGCGTACAGGAAAACTCGTGAATTCTTTATTTCAGCAATAATTTCGTTTATTGACACTTTTGCTATATTTATGCATTTTAATAATTTATACAGAGCTATAGAGAAAGAGATATATGTAATATTCCGCGTTTTGTTGCTGGTGCTGTTTGTTACTGCTGCTGCTTTGGCTGCTGCTGGTGCCTCGGTTATTGCGGCAATAAAACGTTCAACGTATGACACGAATGCATATTTATTATGTCAGAAAATACGTTCTAAGTCGAAAGTTATACAGTAACGTGGGCACCTGTTGATACATTTTAAAAAGGCGACCAAACCTGTGCCAGGAGGTCGAGTGTCGAATAAAACTAGCTTTTTTGAACGGTTCATTCACTGGGCAAGGAAATATTTAGCGACCTTGAATAATTTTACTCACTTCTCTTTAAGTCGTAAAAACTCTTAGATAATATTCTGGACATCTCTCTTCCAATCTAGTAGTATGTATGTATGTATCTATAAAAGATTTCTATTTAAGAACCTACCATTAATTTTATTTCCAGGAGAATATATTTATAGATTTTTTTTGTTTTATTCGACCATAAAAGTTCCTTGATAACTGCTTTGGAAATGATATACAAACCATGCCAGAAATTTTATCAACGAGCTATGCTAAGTTGGAAGCAACTTCTTCGATTTTTTTATATTTCATCCTTATCTTCAGTTTGATTTTTTTATTGGTTGGTTTCGGAATTATTAAAAAGTATTTTGTATAGATGCACATACAACTATCCTAGTAATTTTTTTACCATGAATAGACTACTGTAAGATGCTTAAAACTGTACTGTAATTTATAGTCAAATATAATTATCTCTTCTAATGAACTACAAAGAAGATTATATAAAGAACGCTCGTTGGTTATTTCTTAATATGAATTACATACTCGTAAATTTTCAATATTTCTCCGAATAAATCCTTTCTGGCATCTAAGAGCTTATAGCCTTTCCAACAAGCATTCATCTGATGTACTTTGGTATAGGCTCCATTCAAACGATCAGAAGATCCAATGTTTTGGTGCAACTTTGCTTCTCGCACACAACCATAATAGTTTTTGATAATTTCGCAGCAATCAGATAGGTAATACAGAAGTAGATATCTCTTCAAAGAATTTATAGCTCTGCCTAAGTCTTGTAGATCTGTCTAAATAGAAAAGATCTGATATTTTGCATGGTCTATAAAATTTGTAAATACAATATTTACTATACCTCTTTCGCAATAACTAAGTAAAAATTAAGGCACATTGACTAAAACTGATATGACTTGATTTTGCTTGAGTTGTCAGCAACAACATAGATATTCAAAAATCCTGGTCGGGTTTCGAAGAGTTCTTGCAAAACCGATGTTTGTTGGATCTTTAACTTGATAAATCGAATAGAAATTGAAAGAAAATTCCAAAATATATCTTCAGAATTTAAAAAATTATTATCTGACCATTTCCTCTGGTTTTGGATTTGTTTCTTAGATTTTCGTTGTATGAATTGCAAAAATTTGTTCGAACTGCATGAATTGATGAAGTTTGGACTAACTTTTAACTAGTGCCACTTTTGAACTACAGCTCTTCGAAGGTGTTTAAGCTTATTGAAGGCTTATATTAGCTTTCTGGTTAAACTTCTGATGCTGAAGATTATTGTCTAATCTAGAAAAACTGATTATGCATTAACTAACAGCTATCCATCAATATATCAATATGTCATCGTTATATTGATTTATGGAACTCTTTCAATTGTTTCAAAAATCTAACATGTTAAAGCTTGCAAATTGCCAAATCAAGTGTTGGCTAACATCAAGGTATAGAGTGGACTACGTCCACAAAGTACTCAAGAGAACAAATCCATCTAGACCTAAATGCAGAAAGAGTTTTTGAAATTTAGAAAGACTATTTTTACAGTATTTATGGAAAATTTTTTAAAGCTATAATATAATCCGATAGATAGGCATCGAGATGACTGATTTCAAGTGACTAACCTTTAGACCTCAAGAAAGATCATTGTCGAGTTGATCTGGTCATACTTCGGTAGAATTCTTCTAAATATATTTTAAGCTTGCATGCTTGAGAATGTGTAACTGATGCAAATGGGTTCATTTACTATGCCATTCTTTTTTCAACAGGTAAAATAAGAGTAATATTCTATGCTAGTCGGGTTTTGATCATAGTGTGATATTGTAGAAAAAGACGTCTTTGTAAGTTTTGCTTCTTGGTCGCAGATTTTGATTTGATCTTTAATGGAAATCGAAGAATGTGGAGGGCATCTTCATAGAAGTGCATTAAATGAAGATTCTTTATAGAATATTAGTATCCGCAGGTATACCAGGTCGTGCTTCATCTTGTCACAGTTCTCGTCCTCGCCGAAACTCTCAAAACCAATGACTAGAACTGGATAATATCACCAAAGGCTCTTACTAGATTTTCGTGACTTTGCTCATAAGTTAACTGCCTTTTGTAACTGTACAAAATCATGGCTCTAAAAGCACTTTGTGGAATTATTCTTAAGTTATATTGCTCCCAGTTACGTGCTCACCCTACGGCACCCTCCCGTTCTGTCACCTCCAAAACGCTACCTAGTGGCTTGCAGTTTCTCAATTCTTAAAGACAACCACTTATTGATGTTTATGCGGTTGTCGAGACCGACTGTTAACGTGCCCATCTGACCGCACAGCGAAGTATACTGAGGCGTTACATCCACAAGAGAAATCCTCTCTTCGGCTCCGGGGATCGGAGCGCCTGAGTCAGAGTTTGAATCTTGACCGAGCGACCACCTACTTCACTTAAATACACATCAACTTAATAAGTTCGAAAAGTAATAACTTTTGAGTAGCAATTTGAAACGTTTGCCGGATGTTACATTGGTTGTCAACTAGAACAGCTTCCAACTTTTGCAATTTTTTGCTCAACTTCTGTTCCATGGCTACTACTAAGTATTAACAGAAGAGCCCTGGTATATTCTTTTGGGCAAAGACGAAACAGCATCTTGGATTTCCCTGGTAGCTTACAAACCCCACGACAATCAATTCCTTCTGGGCCAGAACATCACTTCATGGGAACCTTTCACGCCTTAAATAATCCCGGAAAAATGTTTCTTTTTGTTTGAAACGGACGTTACATGGTTTTAGTCGGTTACTACCGGTGGTTACACTCGGGTTCTCATTGTTTTTGCAAATTTGTTACAAAAAAAGCGTAGTTGGAGAAACACGCCAAAAATGTAGGAAGGAATATCAAAAGACTTATCTAGTTATTCCGATACTACAAGCAGTTTGTTTATATAATCGACTCTGACGATTTTATTGCTGATTACTACTAATTAAAAATATACCTTAAAATTGCATCAACTCAAGGGTAACTCAAAGTTAGATCCCGATAGATTATTGGGATCAAGGCTCAAAAATAATAAATAATATCTGAAATACAAACAAATATTGGTATGGTCAAGCCAAAGATAAATCAAACAAAGCAGTACAAAACAGTTGTTATCATAAATTGTTAGGTAAGCAACGATAATACATATTTGCTTTACTGTGACTGCAACAATTATTTGTTTAACATGTATGTCCCCTAGGGTGGTACAAAAATAAGAAGTATCGATTTTAATTTCTCCACAAGGCTAAATTTGTTCCATGTGATGTAATAAAGTAACATAAAAAATTTGAAGCAAATCGACCAATATTTAGGAGTCGTTATAAATTGTAATTTTTTTCAAAAACGGACCGAAAATCCGTTACTTTGGAACATTACCTTTTGTTTGAAACATTTCACAAATATGACATACAAACATTTAGATCAACTGGACAAACATAGCTCTTGCAGCTTGGTCCACACTTTCTCGAGCACCAACAATTTCAGGAAGTAGTTTACCATCCCAATGTAGAAGGAGATTTCTCAACGGAAAAACTGGGTTTGTCTGCCTCAGCCACCTCTTTACAACCGGCCATTCTAGATCTCCTTAACGTGCTTTAAGACAGCACCAGATCGTCAAGAGAATGTCTCAAAGCCTTGGCTTAGGGTCCACAAACATAGCTCCACGATCAGGCAAGTTGACCCTGTCCAAAGCTCCAGCAACTTCTGGGTTTGATATTATGTTCTTGGCTGACCTCTTGTGGTTTAGTCTTTTTGGTGGATCATGGTTCATCGACAGATGATGGAACTGTAAGTCCATGTCCGTGTCATCATCGCCCATATCGCTGCCTTCAGATAAAGTTGAAGTGCTTTCCAGAACCTCATCTAAGTCACTATGTACTTCTAGCTGTTGTTACTCTTCAGCCTCATTCAATTTACGCTTGTCATTGACTTCCTCACGAGATCTTTTCCTTGCCTCCTTCTGTAACAGTTTGCTTTCTACTCCTGTCATGCTGCAGCTGGTAACGTACATCATCTGCATGATAAAGAATTGCTTATCCTCAAAATTAGTGATTATCTCCATCACGTTCTTAGGTGCAATATCAGTTAGTTTCTGAAGATCGTCTTTGAATGATTGCTCTTTAACTCTGCAGCTTTACAGTGACGTTGTTCTTCATTAGCTGATATTCATCATACAGCTTTATGAGTTTTCTTTCTGTGGAGTCGATTCACTGTGTTGGAACTCTAGCTTTCTTCCATATCTCCAGAATCTTGACAATCTTGATGACGACAGCGACTTAGTACCCTTTCCTCACCATCCACACGGCTGGCGAACTTCGTGTAGTAGTTGTCATCTATTCAATATCCAATTATTTATGAGAGTACCAATTATAACAAGCTGAAACTAATCAGTATCATAGAATTCAATAATCATGGCTGAAACTGAATGCTGAAATTAATCATTATCATAAAATTCATTAATTACAGAATTCATTAATCATTAATATTTAGTCCCAGCTGTGAAACACATTAATGACAAAATCCAAAATCGCAAAAATAGATTAATCATAGCGACCTCTAAACAGGCTTTGAATGGTCCATTTTTTTGCATCCACACCCAATGGAACATAGTTAGGCTTGTGGAGAGAATCTAGGCACGCTTTGAACTTTTTCCATATAGCCATGCACCACCCTAATGTCCCCAAGATCTTGTTGTGTTTAGGTCTGTCAACATCTAACATGCATTAATAGCTAATAAAAACACCGCGTCCCAATAAAGAATCCTTACGAAGGATTACAAACAAAATGCTTTTAGTTTAAGTGTTAACTTTTTAACCAAAATCAAGTGACTTCTATATTTCAATACTTATAGAACTGGTTTCTTGTGTGTTATATCTTCTATTGAAAAATGGTAGTTGTTGTAAATCTCCGTTTCAGGACTCAGGATACTTCGAACAAAATCTTAGCCAAGTCTAGACTTGGTTTATCCAATGATCGTGATTTAAAACATAATTTAATTTAAAAACAATGAAACAGTTTACTTTCTGGGAGGATATACCCCATAGATGAATATCTAGAAAAAGAATTATTCGAACAAATACAATTTTCTGGATTTGCACCATGTCATAATTGAGATTATAGTAATGGTTCGCCTAGAACTATGTAGAGCTTATTTGAGAGAGAAATAAAAGAGTGTCCAATAGAATATCCGCGAAATTAAGCGAAGTAAGCCCAGAGTAAATACAGAACTTTTCTGTAAAGAAACAATAGAAGCAGAAGGGCAAGTAATGCAACAAATGGTCTAACCCGAAAGTCGTCCTTTGTTCATTGACTTAGAACGTGAAAGTCGTGTTTATGTTTATACTTAAAGATAATAGGACAACAATACTATCAATCAGTAGGTTATGGACTTAATTAAATAAAAAAAAACTCTTTAACAGCATATTAGCAAGTTAGGTCAAAGATCATGGTTTGCTCTGCCCTTACAGTAACCCCCGGATTACCTGTAACTTTTGCAAATATATCATTTCCTGACTTTTCCTGAACTGGGCTTACGGAAAAACACTATGGCAAAATGAAGTCTATAATCTTTACAATTTTTGATCTTTTATTCTTGACCAGATAAATGCATAATTCCAAGATTATGCTAAAAGTTGTCTGGTTATACACATCAATTGGCTCAAACTCGTTTGATGGCCTTGGAATGTCAACACATGCTTCCTGTCACATCCTCCTTCATACAGGCAACAGGAACACTGTGTTCCGTGAACCTTAAAATTGGCAATTATTACTTATTAATTGATAATAAGTAGGTAATATTTGCCTGATTAAGAGGAAAATTATTACACCATGTGCGGGATTGTACTAATATGGTCATTTTTACCTGATGGTTGTAAATTACAGGAACTCCTTTAATGGAGCTCCACTTGTGCAATCAAAACCCATCTTTCAACCAAAATGCAAAAATTAATTTAGTAATTACCCATATATTTACAAAATTAGATATCCGCCCTGACTAATGATGGTAGGATTGATAGTATAAATTGGACGATTATCAACTCCATCAAAATTAACAATGTGGGATAACAGTATCATTTTCCAGTTGCAGGAAGTGACATTAATATTATTGAATTGTAGAGAAAAAATTGTAAAACTCACAGTGAAATGTTTTGGCAACAAAAATAATATAACACTTCAAAAATTCCTTTTATTCTGATTCATCGCCAGACTGCTCCAAAAATTATAATTAAACCTTACAGCAAAATGACTACCTGCTTTCAAAGTTGGCACTTGTATACTTTTAGTACGAGTTATAACTAAAATAAACATTGATATTAGTGTCTGTATAACATAAGAAAGCAAATAAACATCTCATTATAAAAACCACTTCTTGAATGAATTTGCTCGATACACCTAACCTATAAGCAATTTTTCTAGGTTAGTTTTTCATTCAGGAATACCTGTATGTGACGGAGGTAGTTAAAAAGCCGGAAACATTTTTCCATTTAATCACATTTATAGCTAGCTAATAATTAGAAAATAAAACGCCAACGCAAATAATAAATATGAAAAGAAGACGTCCACATGCTCGAGGTTACCACGATTTGTTCATAATATGCGGGTGCCAACCTGAACGGCTTAGGCGTCGTCTTCCTCCATCAAGATTTTGCTACAGTTTTGCAAAACAAACAACTTTCAGTTATCCGCACATAAAATTATACGTATCCAACCGAGCGCGCTACACAATCGCATCGTGCCCCAAGGATTCCAACAAGGCCCCCTATTATTATAAAAATCATAAACAAACACGAAAACCTTAAAGCATTCCATAACATGACGAGAATTCAGTGACTATAATAGGTCGTGCAGTGCAGCGGTCGTGAGTGATAGCTGTCAGACTTTGGTTACCCGCCAGAGGGCGGGTCGCGACCCGGAATATCGCCGAGTTGCCTTGTATATATCTATATAAATACATGTAGTATACTAGGCTTACTATATATATATTGTATGGCATGCAGCACGCGCTTTTAATAACAAACACTTTTTCTCCTTTAAAAGACAACTAACTATAACTGATGGGAACGACTACCTCCTTCTCTCTAATGAAAGGGAATTCAATTAATTACGCCGTAATCATTACGTCTATTATGAAGATGTTATATGTTGTTATCGTTGCGGGGCAATTCCTTCGAGAGATCATATCAATTATTTACTTGTGAGTGGATGTGGGTTAATTGATGGCTATAAAGTTGCAACAAATTTCAGTTTTACGTCCACGCAAGATCACGAACTTTCAAAACTTGACAAATTGTTTTGAATTTAGAAAAAAGGGTTTTAGCGTGCATTAAAGTAATGAGATCATTAAGTTGAGAGAGAAATGTTAACGTCTAACCTATTTTCTGATAATAATTGCGATATTAATTTGTCTTCGGTAATTAAGCATACAGAAAAAAGCTAGATTAATTAAATTTCTGCGATTGAAAAGCTAAGAAAGCTTTTGCTTTTAAGTTTGCCATGGCCAATAACTTATAGTAAATTTCACGAAGTACTAACTCATGTGAACACAATAGATTGACTTATATTGTCCTTAGATATGTCTATAGCCTTTAATGTTTTATACTAATTAAACACGTACCTTACCACTTCATTACTTCTCGCCATTTTTCTACCCATCAATATTACACCATCAACCAACCACCAATAAAGTGACAACCGATTACACCACCAGCATGCTGCCAACTACGGCCGACGAGCAGTCGTAGACGGCATTCACAAAGACGACCACCATCAATCCACAGAAGCACTTGACACTTGGCTGACATGTCATGACTATGAAAAATATTTCTAATATCTGGTCATCAATAATAATCAATGACTAAGTTACCTATGGGTCTTAGGATTGAACCAAAAGCTTTTTCTAGAGCAATGATAGCTGTTTTATTCATCATTCTACAATATTTTTAAAGAATAATAGTCTTAAGTACGGATGATTCAGAATACACTATGGGCGATGTTTTGTCAAATTCTAACGATAGTTTACAGAAGTAGAATTTTAAACAACGCAGAGAAGAATTATTGTACAATAGAAAAAGGGTTGTTAGCCATTGTCTGGGCAGTAAAGCTTAACATTTTTGACAGATCATACGCCTTTGTTTAGTATATACTTACTTGGCATAAAAATCCACCAAGTAGGTTCACTAAGTTTAAATTAACACTAGAAGAATATGATTTTGTAATTCAGTACGCCCAAGGCACAGATAATGTTACAGGTGCATTATCGCGAGTGGAAATAAATTTAATCGATCTAAAAAACATAAATCAACTAATCATAAACCTTTTTAACCATAGCTTAAGGTGTAAAAGAAATAATAAGTTTTTTAAACTTGTAAAACTTTAATTAATCTTTTGATTTTAATTATATTTTAAAAATAATAAATAGCCCATTAGGATTTTTATCAATACTAAACAGACAGACGGAATTACTATGAACATGTTTTCAGATTCGCTAAATATAGTTTTTATCCTGTAACTAACCCTTGTTGTCGCACATTTTCTAAGTTTAGTAAGCGTGAACTAGAACTTAACGTTAACTGGTTACGTCAATGTGTCATATTTACACATTGATGTTGTCCTATATTCCGTGGGTATACCTTGGAAGTATGCACCACTTGCTGCACAAACATCTCACATGCACGCCTTTCAATGTATTGCTAGCAAACTGCTGTTACCAACATGTTAATTGTTGAAGGGTGTAATTTCAAGAGATACTCACAGTGTCACATCAATGGTTTATGGAGGAATATGTCTTCACTATCAAATAACTTATCCGTTTGATTCGGGATAATCTAAAGTGTACTATACCTCATAATAATTAAATGCAGAAATTAGTCATTACAAATCAGATGCTTGAGATGTTCGTAGGTATCCGGATCACGTGCGTATAATCCTATATATTTACATTTATTGTCCGTATTGTTTTGACAAGTGTGGACCACACGGTTGACTAATTTTTTATTTGTCGGGATTTAGTATCACTATACCGATAAAAAACGAAGATACCGTTACCAAGATCTCGTTACCATTATGCACACGAAACTGGAAAATAGAAGGCATGGGTTTTTGGGTTTTTTATTTTCGCTAAAAGGAATAATTTCATTTTTCAAGAAGATACCGCTCCATGTCATTGGTTCGTGGGGATATACTATCAATTTCTGAACCAGTCATAAGAATTCGAGTAGTCGTGGTGAACCAATTTGAATTTGGTGAAAGCTATTCATTAGGATGATCAGTATCATCAGGATGGCATAGCAGATGAAGAAATGAACTGTAACAAGCCAAAAACGATGTACCTACGTGTACGAGTATAGGGTTCACATACAGAACCTAACCGAACATTTGCAACTTCTGAAGCAACCAACGTTACTACAAAGACAGCTAGGTATAGCCACTACCATGAGACAACTGATCCCAAAAGAAGTTGGAGACAAATAGGGTACAAAGTATAATCGTCCCTGGAAATCTTCTTGTCTAAGCCAGTTTTGACTCAAACCACTCCTGCTCTCCTCGTAGAAGAGTCATAGGTCAAAAGTAACACAGTCAATAGTACAGAACGCTTACTTATTAACGAGAGGTCACCACTGTGACTGGCTGCGCAATATCTTTAATAATACAGAGACCTCCTAAATTGCGCTCAGCGATTTTCAATGAAATCCAGCCGCAGTTTTCAGTAAAAAGAATTAGCCCAAATTGTGAAAACCCGCTGATTCTGGCCTCACTGATCCGTACCCGTTAGTTAACAGTTGGCCGCCATGAGCCGAAGGCGTGTGCGGCTTTGTTTTCCCTATTGTTATATTTTCAAATATTCGAATTGTCGTTGCGGATTAAAGGTAAATGGAAGAAATTATAAAATATTTTTTGTGCCTCCGTGCAATTTCATTATTTTTTTAGATACCAAAATAGTCGAAAAACTGACCTTTTGCCGGTCTAGGCAAAAACTAAGAATTTTTATGTTTGTCGGATGGTAACAACTTTTTCCAAATTTGCAAACAGAAACGAAATTTAGACGTAAATTTTTACCAACATGAAAACAAAAAAATCCTAATAGCACATGTCATCTAAAGAATAAATAAATTTTAACTAAGAGGTTTCTGCAAAAGTCAGCACAAGAAATTCGTGAAACACGCGCCCAAAAGCTACGTTGCAAATACTCGGCTATCCACCTCAATCTGCAACATACTCGTACGCAAACATATATTGCGCCCGCCTACGAGCCTTTGATCTTTCTAATCTATTTTGGGACATGGAAATCGGTCTTTCTCAGTCTGAGCCTGGGAAAATTTCTTTTCCAGTCAGAAACTAGAAAAATTGTATCCATGAAGATTTAAGTTGTTTCTAGTACTTATTTTATTATTATTTTTTGTATTTTGCTTTGTTATTTATTTATTTCCATCCATAAAACGCGATATACGATATGTTGACATTTTCTATTTCCTGTCAATTGCTAAAATGTTACATTTTATCCCTTGGGGCTAAAATACTTTAGCCTCATTACCCCCGTATAATATTCATCTTGCTTTTCTCACTATGCACGATTGTATTCTTAGTTCTTTTTAATATTTTATAGCGGTTATAATATTATAAAAAAAATTGTACACGGGAGGAATATCAGATTTCAACTCACTGTGTGATCGTTTACCTTCGCTGCGCGTCGGGTGACAAACCACACCTTGTGCTAAAATCTGTAATTTTCTTCCTTATATAATAACTGTTCTTACATTTCCTTGTATAATATTATATTATGTGAGAGCCTAAAACATTTAATTCGCAACTTACTTTCAAAGTGCCTTTCCTAGGCTCTCCCACCTTTAGGTCTCCTTCTTCGACTTCGGCGTCGCCTTGAAGTCTGCGGACTCGCCTATGAAAGAGGCACTTTCAAAGCTCTTTAAGTGAATAATTAATGTTGATTTGTTGATGTTGACAAATAACTAATAATGAATATGTTAAATAATTCTGTTTGTACTATTAAATTCTATTTGTGCGATATCCCATGCACTCTCTGCTGTTTACATCTACGCACACTAGTACCTTTTTTAGGAAGTTAATTGTGTAACCAAGAGCATTGGCCATCAGTGCTTAAGAAATCCTGAAAAAATCTATGCTGCAGACCTAAGAGAGCTAGTAACCTAAAACTAGCTTGGATAATAATAATTGCTACTACCCATTACCTGGAACGGGCGATTATTACTATTACGCAAGCCCAACGTGCGGCTGCAGCCGACTTAACAGGTGGTATAAGCACATTTGTGTTACAGCTAAGGGAAACTGCAGAAAACCTTAACCTGATATGTCGGTACCGGGAGTCGAACCGGGCCGCTTGAGTGAAAGACGTGTCTACAGTACCAAGGATATTCGTTAATACTGTTTTAAATTTTCGGTTATCCATTCTTTTTAATTGAAAGCTTCGATATTCAGATGTTACCGTTGACGGCACTCAAATGAATAAACAGGAATATCCAAGAACTGTGTCGATAAACAACAAAAAAACTGATTGCATCAGTTTGTAAAACCAAAACATGAGAAATTGTTTCCCAAGATCAACATTCTTCATAAAAAAGGTAATAATTTTATCAAAACACAAATTAAGTTATGGTTAATTTAAACAAGTCGTAAACAACCGATTATGTCGAAAAAGTCATTAACTAGATGTTATACCGCATTTAACAACTTAAAAAGTTTAACTTAATCCGCAAAAATCGTGTAAAATTTTTTATTTAATGTTTCTTATATGGGTTGTAATACACACACACACACACTTACGTACATCCGTAATCTTAAAAGAGCTTTATGAATTATGGGCATGTAATATTAAGTATACTCGAAAGGAAGAACAAGAACAAAACTTATATTATAAATACCGAATAAACTAGCGCTGTAAGTAGACGCCGCTTAAAAACAAAAGACGCTTATAAATTTTTAATGATTCACACAGAATTTAATGCTTACTTAAGAGTTTATCTTGATTTACCGTCAGTGTAATCACTACAAGACATTTGGAGCGTTTCAAGTACACACAACTCAACTATATCAAGCATAATATAAAATACAGACATGAATTTACAGTTAATTACAATAAAATACGAGCTGGATTCCATAAAGCACGACGAAATATATTTTCTAACTGTATTGTGGTTTTGAGAAATCACATTGAAAAGTTATCTTTGCAGATTTTCATTAACTATACACTGCTATTGATGATTGTGTAGAGATACTTGAGTAGATTGGAATCAATCATGAATGTAACTTTATAAGTTTTTTCGGTTACCATACATTAAAAGAAGCCTCGAACACTCGATGGACTTTGTGGTGCAGATACCTTTGACCTTGGTGTTAATTTCATGTATATGTACGCAGGTTCGATTCCAATTTTCTAATTTTTTTCGCAACTTGTATTATGGTTTCTAAAACGCACCAGTCAACTATTAAATGCTACCACAATAAAAAATTTAACAGTAAAACTTATCTTTCATTTTGCTACCAGTCCTAAATACTTTTTTCAGTAATATACAAAAGACAGAAAAAATCAAGATTTCCCAATCATTTGGAATTCTTATAAAGCAATAACTAATAACGGTATGATAAATTGTGAAGCTAAAAAAATGAACTAAATGTAAGCGACAAGGACATTAAACTAAAACCTGTTATAAATATTAATGTTACGATTTTAATATAAACTAGTATTCGATTTTTCTTTTTGGCGTGTGTGTGTATCAAAAAAAAGAAATATTAATATCATATAGGTTGGTATATATATATTTATAGTAAGTACGAACATAAAATTATAAAACGAAGAGAAAAGTTGGAGAGGTGCTGTTGACCCCATATTGGCGCAGATTAACAGGTAAACCGATTAAAGTCGAGCAGTCCTCCAGGTTGTCGGCTACATGTGAGAAAATACCCACACACGGTTCGTCAAGAAGTGCCGTGATGATAACTCTTTTTATTTTCTGAATTAGCGAATATTTAACATTTCAACATGAAAATGAGATACATTTTTTCAAAATTCCAATGGCTCACTAAAGTATGTATTATGCACGCTCTGAATATTTTTGATTTTCTGTTCTTTTATTAGGATGGGCCTCTTTTAAGTAGGCCTATTTTTTCCTGGTTGCTAGTTTTAACATGAAACATTTTTGCTTTAAAATCTTTGAAATCCTAGACCGCCTACCGGTTTCATTCTTAGTGCAGATGTTTTCGTGTAGATAAGGAGATTTTAGAAGAATTGTACTTGGAGCCTTTCAAAACCCAACACCCATTACTAAATGGACATTGAGGTATAAAAGAATAAGTCCTCTTAAACGCATTCTACGATGCTTTAAATCGTTTTGCTTGGTTTCTGATTAAGTTCTATCAATTGAATGAAAAGTCAAGAACACGTTATTAACTTGTTGATATGTACATAATTATTATGTACATGGCATCAATTCAATGTGAGTAGTTGAATATTTGACGTTTCTATTTAATATCTCGAGAATTGTGGAAATTGAACATTTTTGCATAAAATAATATTTTTATCAAATTTTAGAATGAAAGTTTAGATTTTTAACAGGCCAAACCATTTTTATAGAATCAATTTCCATCATTCAAATTACTGCTGAAATCACTGTGCACTGACAAAATGCAAAAGGGAATATCAAGGAATGGTGTGCTACGATGCATCACAACGCTTATATCGACCATAAAACATGAATGTGCAGTGGCGTGCGGTCCATGGAAGAAATGGAAGCAACGCTTCCGTTGAGAATTTATTAAAAATAAAAACCAACGCTAACAAAAATATTTTTATAAAATTATGGTTATCGTTTATTTAAATTTGTAACATTTAATATCAATTAATATTAATATCAATTCCGTACAGCAAAAAGTATAATTATTTAGAGTACTATTTTAAATTAGGCTCATTAAACTTGCACGGAAAGGTAATACCGATTCAAATTTGTTACATACACTGCATATAAGCACTGCTTACAACTGCTCTTCTCTTAGCCTTGGCGTGATTCAGCAGGCGTGGTCATATAGTAGACAATGCTCTTAGCATTGTTTGGCCGTTATTGTTAGTGTGCTTCATGCCCAAATGTTTATTTATTATAACTTGGTTCTTTGTTCGATTTAGTGTTTGTTAAATTTAATGTTACCTAAGTAATGTAAATCTGCGAATGAGACTGCATTTTGTCGCATTTTGTTATTTCAATTTATATAAGTTGGATTTTTTTAAAGACAAATAATTCTATTTAGTTTGCCTGTATGCAAATTTAAAATTGCATTATCGTCACGACTGCAAATTCAGCTGCTTCGGTGAAAGGTTCGAGATACATCCGAATCGGGTCGATTTTCTTTGTTCAGTTTGTAAATTATTAATAAAGAATTTTCCGCATACGCATTGGGGAGAAATTACAAATTATTAAGAAAGGCAGATCAAAACCAGAACTTTCAAATTTAACAACAAAGATTAAAACCTGCACTGGTATTTTGCTAAGAAAGACCGGAAAATCGAGTTGCAGTATAAATACATAGTAGTAGTTTTTTTAAAATAAAGAATAATAGTCAACAAATTCCATAAGTATAAAGTGTAAAAGTTCTTCTTTGAAAAACTTTTAAGCTTAATAATTGTAACACTGTTTTTTTATTGTACCTAGCATGGGCGGATCCAGAGAAGTATTTTGAGTGGAAAATTTTTGGAAAAATAATTGTTTTAATAAATAATAATTAAACAAACATTATTTGTTCCTATTCTATGTGTACTTATTTATTATTCCCTCCCCGTTAATCCGCGCCTGTAGGTTTATTATAATTAAAATCGTGGTTGCTTCCCTAGCCTAAATTCTCACCGCACGCCACTGTGAATGTGTGTCATTGCTTCATACTTTCTAATATATATATATTCCTTTTAAGGACCAAGAAATGCTGATATGCACTGACAAAATGTCTACATTATTGCAGAATTAAAACTGTAGTGCGACAAACAAATCTTCATTAAAATTAGTTGTTTCATTAATATCTTTTATTTTGACCCGCGGAATCTTAGTAGGCCACGTTCTCCAAAATAATTTGCAAATTAGTTTTCGATTTGTTTCAGACCATATTTATCTATATTTAAAGCATTTTGATATTTAAATAATTTTTTTGGCCTCCTGTATTTTAAAACGTTTGTTTCAGTTTGGTTTACGTCAACTGTAGCTTCATATTTACGCATGATGTCGTAAAATGACAAGCGAATGTGGTAAAAATACTAAAAAACACTGGGCAATTAGAGATATTTAAGAAACCAACTATTCTTGTAATAATTAAGTTTATGTAATAAAATACATGTTACCTAAGTTATTATTAAAAATATTTCGGGCTTTAATAGAAAAAATTAAAATTTAATTAATTTAAATCGCCGCAGCTCCATCTATTGTACGTTTGGAAACTACAAATGTCATCCAAGAGCACACTATTATGTGCATGTTTTGAATTATTTTTTTTTATTTTCTATAAAACTTGTCGGCCAAAAAATCTTATACAAATCTCATGCGTCAAGTCATTTTACAGGGCTCCAACTAATAAGGCACTCGCCCTACGGGCTCGTGCCTTAAACAAAGTTGTCGCCCTGTAAAGTTCGACTTACCGCATTCGAGTGTAAATAGCTATTACTACTCTGTTATCAGTGTAATGTCGCTTGGATTGGTTAAATTGCGTTGTTACAGAGCTTTTTGCCTTTAAGCACTGGACTAAGCAGTATCCATTTATAAGTACCTACTGAGACAAAATTCGTTAAGAGGACAAAAAAAAGTAAATATTTTAATCTTACATGATATTCTTAAAAACAATAAGGGATTTATACGTAGTAAACAAATTAAATTATTTAAATGACTTTTCTATCAAGTTAGGACACTTTTCTGATCAATTTAGATTCTGTGTACATTTACCAAAACATTGCTGGAAAGAAATTGCTAGGATCGTCGTGTCCGTGAGTTTTAGCAACAATGAGCACAAATACAAGAGCGTCTTATTGAGATCTCTGTATAAAGTCTCTGAATACACAGTCTAGATGGTAACAGCGTACAAATTAGAGCACGGTCTCCTGTTTAAAACTGCTTCCGCGCCGAAGTGTCCTGCATCACGCCACTTTGTACTTCTTAAATACCGCGTTATCTATGTTTATTTATTTAGTCTTTTATTTGCTTTGGAATTCGACATTTTGTATTAGCCGTGGCCCGTCTCAGAATAATTTCGCTTTTATTGTCTTTTTCTTAAATGATTCAATTAAATATGTTGGTTGAGAATTTTTAATAAAATCTCCTTTTCTTAAATTATATTTATAGAGATACATTAGGTTGCTTAATCAACAGTATTTATAGTCTATCCACCCCGCTTAGACTTCGTTTGATTCTTTTTGAGTTTCTTTTCATTTCACTTTTGTAGTAAACTGGTCTAGACTTTTTACTATACTAAAGAGCTTTTAAAAATATGGAAGGTAAGGCTTTCATCTCGTTTTCGAATAAATTTTTCACGCTTTATGACAGAGAATTTTCAAATGCATTTACGCGAATTCTCCAGGTCTACCGCGGATTTAATGGGTTTTATATAGTTTCCATGTTTACGACTATTTTCGGCATTATTTTGATTTTTGTTGGCCAGGGAATTCGTTGAATCTCATTAGAGGCTTTTGGGAAACTACTTCGTACACCAAACTGCAAGCAATTCAAGCTAACTATTTAAGATCTAGAGTGAGTGATGGATATATCTTCTATTTAATTAAATCATCGGCTAGTCTACTTCCTGAGACATTCGAGTAATGTAGGTTTTTCCGATTTTCAGGGTCTTTCCCCCCACTTGCCGATCGTCTTTTTTCTCCTTTTCTATAGAATTATTTACCACGTCTGTTTTCTTCAAGTGTTAAAAAGCCAGATCCCCACACCGCATTTTGGTGGTTGCTCAATTTTGGAGGGCTATCATTCGCCTGGAGCAAGTCGTGAAAACCAGAATCCAGGGGATACAAGAGGTCAACCCTGCATGGATTATTTGTATGAGCAGCCTCGCACAATTACTTTGAATTATTGGAATAAATCTAACTGCAATGTCCTTGTCAAATTGATAGACATGCAAAGGTGAGTCATTTTGCAAATATTTTAATTGTTAGATTATAGGAACTAAATTTTTTCAAGTCTAAATTAATTATTTATTTATTTAGTCTGAATTATTTAAGTATTTTTCGCACATGAATTAGTTATTAGTAGTAGCTGCATGTAGAGAATAATATCTGAGAGCTATTATTAAACTTTTTTTACTTGTTTATGTTTGTTGGTTTATTTAATTGTTTGTCTCTTACAGATATTTGTTACTATATTATTTAAGTATTTTCTTTACATCAATTCTTTTACGTTATTTTAACAATTCATTTCTAGATAATTATCAATAAAATTGTTAGATAAAACATTTTGATCTAAGATCATGTGAGGGCTCAGCCATACGGCTCTACAGTTCAATGGAGGAACCATTACTGGTTCAAGTTCATCAAGTCAAAAAGGTTTAAAAACTTTCATGCAAATGCATCCTCAATTAGCTTAACGCTGGCACTACTCTTATTATAGAATACCTACACGAGTAAAATCATCCAGGACGGGCATGAGTTCGAGCCTGGATTTGGAGAAAGACTTTTCAGCTCTGGGATCGAACTCGTGCCTCAGATGTTGGTGTGCGTGGTGAAACTGGAAATAAAAAGAAAATAAAATAAAACCTTTTATGATTAGTGATAGTCCCGTGAACATCTAATATCAGCGAATTTCGGTAGCAGGATCCGAAAAAATGATTATCGGGTGTTCTTAGAAAAGCACATACTTATATGTTATGATGATCTTTTACCCAATAAGATTATAATAATCATTTAAATAGACAGACTTGAATACCTGATTGGACATAAGTAATACCTTTTCTTGTTCCTATGGGGATTTCTTTTCTTGACATAAAATAGTGCAATCAGTAAAAAGTTTCACAATTAATATTTTAATATACGTATGAAGTAGCTTCAAAAATTCCTCAGAATCTGCGTCTACTGTTTGAATCAGTAGACGTGACAGAAAAATTATGTCTTTACAGGCTGGCGTGACTTTCTTATTCCTATCCAACCTATCAACAGCAGTTTGTTTGCGTACTAGTGAAAACGTCACGTCCAGATTTCAGAATGTTTGTCATTGAGTAGCGTACAATATCGAATGTGTATTTCTCTTCAGAGATCACTATCACAGACAGTAACGTTTCTTGAGAAAGCATATGGTGGCAGACTATGAAACAAGTCGCAAGTTTATAAGTGGACCAAGTCCTTGCGTGGCGTTCGTATTAGTGTTGACTACATCAAGAAATCATTGAGCGTGTTTAAAACAACAAAAGAAAGTCTTGTGAAGATACTTTCAGAAGTTGAAATATCAGTGGGAAATTGTCGCAATGATCTGCACATGTATGGAGTTTGGCAAAACGTAGTTCAGAAATGTTGTCTCCAGATCAGAAAGAAACACGAATGACACTTGTCTTGTTCTTATAGCATTGGCCTTACCAGGAAAATATATCACTATGGAAGCTGAAGATAAACATTTTTTCAAAAATGTATTCGCAAAAGACGAGACATGGTGTTTTTGTACGATCGAAAGCCAAAACGTCAGTAGTCCGAATGAAAATCAGAAAATCTTCACAGACACAGGATATCTTATCAAAATGGTTGATCAAGATAAAATATTTTTGAACAGCATATACACAGAAAACGAGACAAGGTGTACGATAAACAAAACATCGACCACCCCAATTAAAATTAATATCATTTTACCAGACTCAGAGATTTCGCTTGGACAAGAGCAAAGGAAGAGCTATGCTGGAAGTTTATCAATTTATTCATGAATTCACCATTATATAAGAAGGCCAACCATTATATAAGAAAATGCACGTTCATATCCTTTGTCGCCTAAGAAATGCAAGCAGAAGGAAACGTCCAGAAAAAAAGGAACTCAATTGGTCCATGTTGATCAAGCAGTATATCGAAAACAGCATAATGTGGCGACTATATAGCATCCATCTATTCTATACCTATTCCCACTTGGCACCAGCGGTTTTTAATTTGTTTCTTTACATGAAATCGATTAGCCATACGCGGCGAAGCATCTGAAGGAGATTTCGAAGAATGAGTTTCAGAGGTGTTACCAAATCTTTATGAACGTTGGTAAAAGTGTGTAGCTGCCGAAGTGAACTACTTTGAACGAAATGCGTAAATCCATCTATGGCACATTGTTTTCGTAAAATAAAGGAATTTCAAACGTAATTTTGTATACAGATCTGATCATCTACCCTTACTTAAACAGCTCGCTGCGTAAAGTGCGCACAATATATATTGTTTAGTGCAGTCTGGAGCGGAACATCGCATTTGGATTCCAATTTAATGATCAATGTCGGTATAAGGCTAGATGGTATTGATTATTAGCAATTTTATAGATCTATTAGTAGCTATTATGTACCAGCTGAACTTCATTATACCTGCCCCCAGCGATATGTGTGCTACTGGTTGAAGACGTCTATCCTAGACCAATAATGTTTATTCGTGATATAAGATCTCTAAGTTTTATTAAACTAATACGTAAGGCATAATTTTTTTAAGTTTCTCAAAACTTACTTTGAAAGATTTCCTGCTCTTCTATTTTCATCAATTTTGTGTACTTTTGAAGGTTGCATGCTAAGTGTTCGATGTAAGATCATTGAATTTAGAAATCAGAAAAGTAAGATTCAATTTAACTCATAGAAGAAATAATAATGACTAATTTAATAGCTATTGAGCTATTAATAGATGTATTTGTAAAGTGGGTGCTCGCGGGGTAAAGAGTCCGTTCAACTGTTACTCAGGCGGTCCGATTCGATCCTCGGAACCGGCGAAAGAGTCTTTCTCGTCGATAAAGCTTCAGCACACCTCCTCGTGCTGTTAGATGGTCACGGTAAGCAGTCGATCTCGACAACCACATAAACATCTTTCTGTGGTTGTAATTAAAAATAACCGTCCTATAGCACGCACAAGCATGTATTTACTTTAGTGGTTTGGTAATGTTAACTACAATTAACATAAATACAAATAGAAGTTTATTAATCTAGACTGCAGATTGTAGTATAGTATAGAAATTTCAGATTTATTACAGTTATCGCGATATAATGTAACAAATATAGTTAAACGACATAAAACTAGAGGTTCAATCGCCACAAAATCTCCAAATATAGGAAAAAGCATTACTGAAACCAATAGAAAGCCATTGAGAAGAATTATTGAAAGGAATCGGCAGGCAAATTACTTCGAGTTACACAAAATGGGATTTGGTACGTCAAAAGTAAGTTTCTTGGTTAGAAAATAATCAAGTGTCAATAAAAAGTGTTCTTAAAATCTGTAATTTTGTTTCAGGCTAAGCAAAAGCCACGTTTGACATCAGAGCAAAGGAAAAATAGATTAAAATATGCGAAAGAACATAAGCATTGGACCCTTCAGCAATGACATGCCATACAATGGAGCGATGAGTTCAGATTTGAAGTGTATGTTGGAGACAGTAGGAGTCTGGTTCGGAAACATGAGGGGTTCATTCTAACTGTCTTAAAAGAAAGGTAAAGTTTTCTGCATCGGTCATTTGATCTGGGGCAGCACGTCATCTAAAGATGTAGGAAAGCTTGATTTTATCAAAGAAATTGTGGATACAAACAAATATTTGGATATTTTAGAAGAATGTTTTATACCGGTCATGGAGCAAAATTTGACATCAGGGCAAGATTTTGTGTTCCAGCAGGACGGCGCAGCATGCCATACCACGAAAAGAGTTTTAATAGGATGGAAGACTACACGGTATACCGCTTTTGGGATGGGTTTTTAATAGCCCTGGCCTGTCCCCAATCAAAACTTTGTGACGCGAGATGAAAAAGGTGCTCTAGAAAGATCCCGTCAGAAAATCCCTGAACTGAAGCAAAGGCTTCAAGAAATATAGGATTCCTTTACACCGAAATTTTGTCAAAGCCTAGTTAAATCTATGCCTCAAAGAATTTTGGACGTCAAGGTGATGTTACCCAGTAGTAAACTTTAAAATTGTTTCTGTGTTGATCTTGCGTATTTTTTCACATTTTGCGTATTAGTTCTTATTTTGTTTTAATTATCAATTTTAGTGATTTAAAAGGTATTTCTTGTAGCTAAGAGATTCTAAAAACGTTTTTACAAGAATAAAAAACATTAAAGTTTACGCAGTACTTTTATTTTTGCCCCCAAAAAACGAATTGTTGAAACATTCAACATTGGGCCAACTGAGTTGAGAAGGGAATAGTAATATAAAACAAACCCTAAAATGTTTTGTTTAATAAAAAGAAAACTATAGGCGCCTTAAAAGTAGAATAATCAGGCGATTATAACTTGTCTTATTAAATATTTTAATTCGTGAACTCGCTGACTGATTAATTTACATTTTTTAATTGCACACATATGCAGAAAGTTTAAAATAAGTTTAAATCATTTTAAACCTAACATTAATACAGTTATAGTAAATTTAAATCACGTCACCAACGAACAAAGCCGATTGCTAAGTTACAAAATGTAGCATTCATAGTCCACTGCCAAGGACTCTTATGAAGGGTTCTAATGGAGGTTCTTATGAACATTTACATTTGTGAAAAATTATGTTTCGACATGAAGTAATGTCATTATCATTATCAAAGGCAAATAAACACGTTGTTTATTTTGTTTTGCATTCTTGTCCTAGGACTGTAAGTGACATTTACACTACATGCACATAAGTCAAATAAAGCTGCCCACACAACTGGTAGCGAAAAAGGGTAAGGTTTTTGGCCTATTTAATATGCAATAATATTTTACCAAATCATCTAAAACTATTCATTGACCCTCTACTAATATTGAGTTTAATTTCTGCAATCTGTTATTTCTTATGATATATAATTTTCAAAATTACAAAATATTAATTTCTTTGCAGTTAGAAATTTGTCGCGAATATTACGACACTTGGGTACATTATCGCAAATTATTCGAGGACATCTAACAAAAAAATGTCCAGCATAAACATCAAATTTGATTGCACTTGGTTTACATTTTATTCTAAAAGTTTCCATGGTCCTAAAAGAAACGCACATAGCCCCATGGTCACCAAAATTATTCAAGTGATCCCAAACCATAACACAGACGATAGTACACTATTAATATCCAAAGCCGGTCGTGTAATATGAATCTATAAATATTTAAAGATTATTATCGATTATGTCATAACGTATGCTAACAACCACTAAATATTGTAATCTATAATCACAAATAGCAATTATGATAATGATTATATTAAAGAACAAAAAAAAAACATCTTCACGTGTTTTATAAATTAAGTTCTGCTTAATTTAACATTAAATTATTACTTATTAAACGCTGTGTGTATATTTCTCAATTTTTTAGTGTCAAACTTGATAACATTTGGAGGCATCGAAAAATACACAAAAATAAACAGTTCATCAAACACCTTATCAAGTGAAAGAATGCAAATCAAAAGAAGCAAAGTCTGAAATATTTTCGCAATTACATTTATACATGAAATGTCAATGTCATTAAAAATAGAGAAATAATATGGTTCGTCTGGTTTTCAGACCGATAAACGGTTGCAATTGCATTTAACAAACCGGCTAAATAGGGTTCCGTGGTCATCGGCAATGTACAGTAGAGAAAATCTTTCACTATCTTTCTTACTCTCTCTTTTAATTGCTCTAATTTTTATATTTATACACAAATTGACTGCAGTGTTAACAAAACCATTTAGGTAATTGAGACGAGCTAAATAAGGAAGATAATGTGTATCACAACTGGAATTTACACTCATCGATGCAGTTAGTTCGCTTGATTATATTCATTTTAATTATAAATGTAATTGTGAACTAATTTTATAGGATTTTATTAAGATAAATTATGTGTGACAATATTAAACAATTTTTTTGAATCGATATATCAAAAACATGTCATTTCAAATATCCTCTTGATTTGTTTGAAAACCGTTCTACTGTAAACTTTAGGTGGGCAGACATGACACCCACACGAAAAACTGTCTCGTGATTTGATTTTTAAAAAATATTTAGGTTAGTTCTAAATTAATTTATTATAATAACAAGAGTATTAAAACAACATATGTTATTTTTCCACAAAAGTTTTATTAATATTTTAAAAATTAGATTTTTATTACTTTTTTAAATTTTGACATTTTTTATAGATTGTTTATTGGCGGCTTTTATTGGTTATTTGATAAAAAGTTTAATTATTCGGTTGGTTTTTTTAATGTCAGAATTTTTACGATTTATTATAGAAGATAATTTTGATTTTACGACTTCCTTTATTCTCACTTCAATATTTTAAGAATAATTTAGAAATTTTCCTATATGTTAGAATGTCAAAAACAAAAAAAAAAGAATAATGCGTAGATTTAATTCTAATAATTTTATTTCCCATTAAGTCAAATTAGGGTAAGTGTAGTAGTGATATACACCATTCAGCATTTCATTCAAACTTTATTGGAATTTCAATCTTTTACAAAAAAATTAAATAAATTGTAACCTTCTAGTGAACATTAATATTTACAAACAAGAACAACAAGCAATTAGATATAGTATATGTATGGTGTATCATTTAGCTTCCATGAGAATTAGCTATAATAGAAAATGTGTTAACCAAATCAAAAATATTAAATATTTAAAAATTACTTTAAACGTTCCCTGAGTTCAACGGTTTTGATACGGATTCATCCACTGATGTTTAATCTTCTTATAATAGCTTCCACAACCAGATAGTATTGGTGATACTGATAACACATCCCAAGCAGCATCTAAGTAGCGGTAACTGAGATCGGAACTTTGATTGAGTTGCTGTTACGTAACTACAACTAAATTTATGACTTTATAGGATTAATTACTTCAATTTGGAATATTTTAGTAATTATGTAGTTACTTCTACTATTTATTAGAACTATGTAGTTCCATTACTTCTAAGTAGCTTTTTAAAGCATGTGGAACGGTATTGCTACTTAGTATAATTACTCTAATGTTGTTGCAACTTCAAGTGATATTATGATTGTAGCAGTAACTTGTCCGAAGCTACTTTAAAGTTTTTAAAACTTTAAAGTAGCACCGAAAGTTCCTGCCACCGGTCTAAAACCATTGCTTAACCTTTAAGTAACTGAACTATACAGTAGTATTGAAAGTAAAACTTACGTTTATGCTACCCAGGGGAATCACTTGAAAGTAATTTTCACTACTTATTTGCATCAGAATTACTAGAAAGTTCCAGTTACTATTAAAACATTACAATGAAGTGACAGTAACTTCTAAAGAGGCATATCTCCTGTAGGTTAGTTTGGAATTTGGAGGTTAATTGTGTTTTTGCAGTGGTAGTAGTTTTGCAAATTTTCAATAAAAATGTCAAAGGCAAATGCAATAAGAAAAAAGAAGAATTTTAGATATACGTCCACCTTTTATAGAAAATTAAAACAGCAGTTAGGTGAAATCAGTGGAAACAAAATCAACTGTTTACAATACAAAATAGAAAAAAAATAGGGATGAGATCACTGGTAAAGCATCATGTAGTAAACAAGGGTGAAATATATTCCCCTTTTTTCTTTCGTCGCTACAACTTTAAAATAAGCCATAATTAAATAATAATTGTTATTAAGTAACAATCAGTATAAAAATATTGGTTGTTTGTTTACGATTGACGTTTAAATTTGAGTTTAAGTTCCAATGAGAATCTTGCAGTGACATTAGGAGCTAGAAAGTGGCTACGGAAACGTTGACGTCGTTTTATAGTAAGAGTCACTTGAAAGTTCCAGAATTTTTTAACTTATTTTATACTTCGTGGTAACAACAACCTAGAAGTAGAATTTGTTTAGTTCCCGTTACTGTTTATAAATTGACACAAACTGTAGACACACATTTTACAGTTAATACTACTTTAAGGTGACTTTTTCAAAACTACTCCACATTTACTTGTAAAATGTTGAAGGCTATTAATTAATTTGCAATTTGTTGCAATTGTTAAAATGTGTTTTACTATAACTCTCAATAAAGATAACAAATCGATGCCAAATTGTGCCTTAGGAATAAAATAAAATGGTTTCTATCTTGTTTATCAATTTATAAGTATTTTTGTCATATTTTATTCAAGACATTTTTTATTAAAAAATATATTTAAAGAAGGCGCGTTGTTATTTTTCGATCTATCATCATCGCATTTAACAGAAAAGTTGCGATGGTATATTATTTTGGTATGCTAGATTGACAAAATAACGAAACATTTCATCTCTTTACGTATTATGTACGTATTACAAATAAAATAGTAATCTATTTTGTGAAGCGACCGCAGCATTAGTAGAGAAAGTGAAAGAATATTTGTTAAGTTGCTAGAGTAAGAAAGAGCAACTACTCGACACGATGTGTCAAAGAGAAAAAAAGTTCCACGAAAGTAGCAATTACTGCGCCGCCACGTTCCCGCTACGTAGCCTAAAGGTAGCTGGACAAGTTCCGGAGAGGTTACTGCAACGTATCTGCTACCTGAGAATTGTTCCCCATTTTGGTTCCAGACACCTAACAATACCGTAGCATTTACGTTATTGTGACTAACGGCAAAAACTTTATAGTTCCACCGGTGACTGCTGGTACGTAGCGGTGACTAAAAATGCTGCTTGGGACCCCCCTGTCGAATTCCTGCTTCTATCCATATCTCCTCTGAAATTCGATTCTGTGTTCTCACCATTACTATGTTTTTCTGCAAAGTAGTTTCTATCAAATCTATAAGTTTAGTTGGTATTTGTAATTTGGTATATCATTTTCTACATTTATTCTGTCGGAGACATACTTAAAACCAAAAACGAACAGGTTGTACAACTCCATATCGTATTCATTGCTTGTCTCTGCTAATTGTTTCATAGTATTATTACCCTTGCTCAGGGGCATTCATAAGACTACTTTAAATTAAATTGATGGAACAAGATAGAGTAACAAAGATGGTACAAGAAAAAATGGCCCAAATGTAGCTACCACCAACCATTAAAAAAGACAGCATCACCAAAATGATTGAAGATAGAATGGCTATGCTCATCCCCAAAATCTGGATATCCGGTTGGTGAAGTAAAAAAGAAAATTGAAGAAGTGAGGGATCCTGACGTAGCAATAAAAGTAAAACCACCTACGTTCCATGAAAAGATATCTTGGGACACTCACTACGACTGTGAAGGCCAATGAATGTACTGGCGTGAAAAATGCTGTTTTTCTAACTGTAGTTTTGCGGGGAGACGCGTTGAACGACATGCAAGCAATTCCAGTTGGACAGAAAAGCGATTACTAGCTGTTAGTCTATCAGCTGGAGAAGAGATACGGAGACGCACATCTTCAACAAATGTACCACACGCGAAGAAAACGTATGAAGCCGTCGCATACGATTAGCGTATATACGCCACCCGATTGCGTTCTCTGGCAATCGTTTTGTAGACTTTCATCAATGGATTGAGAGACGGGGAACCACAGCAGTCATTGAATTTGGCATGACCAAAGGCAACAGACGATGCCGTTGGCCACGCAGTTGTGGAGAAGGGCGAAGCTGCCAGGATCGGACCGATGCTAGAATCGACGAACTAACTAGTTCTGATAGTTCTTCAGAAGGAAGAGACTCACAAGAAAAATCTTTAAGAGGTCCGAGGACCCCGCTGTAGAAACTCTGACAAACTAGATCACACACAACGATGCTGTGCCAAACCAAGAAAAGTATAGACGATCTGGATCGTCGAACGGACAAATTTCCGAAAAGAGTCTGTGGACATATCGCAGAATTTTTGTTTTTGCTTATTATAAATCTGTAATTCTGTATCATTCTTTAAAATTATGTTTATAAGTTCCTCATCGAAATCATCTACCTTTTCTATATGTTCAGACTCATTTTTTCTACAATTGCGAGTGCAATTGCGTGATCGCAACTCTTAATGATTGTATTGTTTTACCTTTTATAATTCTTATAATTCCCTGCATAATATCTCTATAATTCTTCATAATTCTCCTATAATTACTGCCTCTTAATTTCCTACTCCCCCCCCCGACCCCCTAAACTAAAATTCCGATTTTTCCGTCACATTTCGCTTGACTGGACAAACGTTTTAATAGCGCCTATTATATAGACGTCCAGTGACCGCAAAGAACAACCGATTATAGTCCGTGGAACGTTATATGAACCAAATGCTACATTTTGGAATATCCCTTAAACGTCTTAACCAGACGAATGTCCGGTGGATTGTATTTACTTCTGAAAAACGCCCCTGTGTGAGCGTCCCGGTCGCCCATTTCAGGTCCTAGGACAAGTCATTCTGTGACGTCGCATTTGTACGTCCATATAACGTCCCACGTACTATAATCGGTAGTTCTTTACATTCCCTGGGCGTCCGTAAAATGGACGGTATTAAGACAGACGTCATTTCACATCCATGGACCTGCGTACCAACAACGGATTTAAAAAAAGTAGTAATCAAGTCGAAAAAAGTAGAGTTTAGTGAGAAAAACTTATAGCGAGTATTTTAAAAATAATTATAACTACTTAAATCATATCAAACATTATATAAAATTAAAACGCGATTAGAGCTACCGCTATCAAACTAACTACTGACCTATTTTTTTCTATTTAGATTACTAAATAAGTTTATTCAACTAGTCTAATATTAGTTAAAATGGCAAACGTAAGATGAACTATTACTTAAAAAATACCAACACTGATACCTAGGAAAGGTAAGTTAAACGTTTGATGATTTCAATTTTTAATTAACGTTATTTAGATTAAATTAACCTTTTTCATTTAACCTAAATTCCAGGGGCTAAACATCAATAAGCCTAAACGTTTCAATTTCACCTGTTTATTTTTGATAAAAGTCTCTTTGAAAATTGCACAAAAAAACATTTAAATATATTATACATAACCTCGACAAATAATTTCCAAGCCCTGATATAAAAATATCTAACGTGTTTTGATATAACACGGATGCTTGAATTTATCAATGCGACCGAAACAGCTTCCTGAAAGTTTCAGATATGAAACCACAGTGTGGGAGTGAATAAAAAAACCAACACACGTTTTAAATTATATCAATTTTAATTTTGACAAAGTGAGAAAAAATTAAAAAGATGCAATGTAATGAGATTGAGAATCTAACCTGAAAAAATTATTTGCGTTTACTGAAACAAACACTAAAAAGAAGATAGAAGAAGAAGTCTACTTCAGCTTTGATTAATGCGATAATTGCGTGTTTTAATTCGAAACGGTTTATTTATACCAAAATAGACTGTCACTATTCATTTATAAGGTTTTTGCTGAAGACGAGCAAGGTCTCTAGAGGGGGGCAAGAAAGTTATGTTTGTGCTGCGCGCATACATATTAATATCATATAAATCCCAGGTGAATTTGAATTACAGTAATATGTCTTCATTATTATCAATATAATGAGAAAAATGTAAATTTTCGTGTTTTTTTTGCTTGGACATTAAATTTGAATTTAAATGATATTAGATTTTTGACATTTTGGAAGCTTTGGCATTTGGGTAAGATAGTAAAGATTATTTAGTGGGAAAGTCAGATCTTAAGATTTATTTTAAATTAATTTTTAGTTTTCTGAAAGATTTATGTAATTAAAATTTGTTTTTGACAAGAGTTGGACTTAAATTGCCTACTTTATTTCCGGTTTTGGTAATATTAAAACTACTTGATTGATATTTATTTTAAACCTAGGAATAGGAATTTCGAGTCAAAAGATAATCTCAATTATAAAAGCGTTTCTTTTGGAATCTTACAGTTTACATATTTCAATTTCTCAGTAAGCCTAATCCTCAAAATAGCTAAATTGCATTATTTAATGCAGACATACACTGAGCTAGCTGACTAAAAATAAAAATCCTTGTCTCTTTTATAAAATGTCCTTTCTTTCAACAGCAAAGCCATCTCATAGATAAAATAGAAATCCATAAATCCCACTCACTCATGTATACTTTTGTGAAGAAAAACAAAATTCTCAAATATTCCAAAGATTTATTATCAACATGTTTAGAAAAGAACTATGTGAAAGATTTATAAAAATTATCTCAGACTAGTTGTTTCAAATGTATATACTCTCTTTTTTTGCACGCACGGTTATAAATTAAACAATAAAAATAAGGTTTCTGCTGAATAAGGGAGAGAGTAGATTTGTGTTGATTCTCTTTTTCTACTACAAAAGCCATACTACAGTGACATGATGAAATATTTACACGAGATTCTAGAAAAGGTGTGTAGCAGACTGGAAACAATATATGTCCGTATAAATATTAAGCAAGCAGCATTGCAGGGCGACATACACGGTTACAGAATCGAAATGCCATAACTTATGGTCCAATCAGCGAGACTACCATTGCGAAGAAGTTTTCTCTCTTATTGGATGAAATGACCAAAAAAAGATGAATTCCAGAACTTGGTAGTTAACATCGATGAATTATGAATTGTTTTGTTGAAAAACCGTATTAAAATTTCAAACTAACTTACATATTTTTCCTAGAGGCCTATAGTAGTGGTTGTTGGACTTGCTTCGTACATACAATTCCATATAAGTTGATTTTACTACTACATGTGCCTTATAAAATATTGATGAATTTATGGTTAGAATTTATTGCAATTAGATACCGAGGGAATTTATCTATTGCATTTTTTATCCTGTGGGAAAGCAAATTCCTTTTAATTAAAAAAGAAGTTTAGAAATTAAAAAAGTGTATTAACAGAAAATTTTAAATTATTTGTAGTATTTTGCCTAATTCTCAAAAAATCCAAATTTTTTCCATTAAAATATTCTTTGGATAATTCTCACCTCAGCCTTTAGTGTATCCATTTTATGAAAATCGCATGCGATATTCTATAATGATAATTAAAACATACTCGGATGAATTTTATAACAACCACAGAAAACTTTTTACCGGAATCCACTTTTTCATTCCCTCTAATTAACCCTTTTGATAATTTGACATATTCAATAATATTTCTTTGCTGTTAATAGTTTCCTCTTGTTGCAAGCCAATACTTAAAACGCACGAAAGGAAGAAGCAATGAGTTGACGTTATAACGAATTCTGATAAGGATACGTGTGCAGTTCCCAGAGAGAACTGGAAAGGAAGGTTGCTCAGCCGTGAGTTGTGTCTACCGGCGCCTTATCTGAACGACCAATCCTTTGCTCGAAACCATAGGCGACTCGTATTTGTTAATTTTTTTATCCATTATAATTTTTCTTTTTTTCTTATTTCCACAATAATATTACGAAAGTTTTGTCTCCAATTAAAAATGAAATCTCAGCGCATTTAAATTAGACCTCTGAGTCGGTCGGTACGGAAGTGGTTTTTTGGTTAAAACTTTTAAATGTTTATCTTGTTCATATTGCGTGAAATGAGGGTCGAATTAACAGCAGACATGTATTTGCTAATTTTGGGTTTAATTAAGGCACTAATTTGAAATTGTCTCTACACATGATTGCCTTTGATTCGTGGGTTTTGTTATAGTGCATGTCGCAGCGTAAAAGGGGAAACCTGTAGTACCTACCTTCGCTTTTGCTTTAGTAATAAATGAAAGTAACAGCCAAAAATAGAAAATGCAGACTATAAAAGTTTTTACTTTTAATATTTATAAATAATCTGAATATTAAATTTCATTAAATAAAAACCCTTTTGAATTATTGAAATTTAGACGAAATGGAATTTGGAAAATTTCATACAAATTTTAACAAAACTAAAAACCCTTATTAAACGAACATTTTGTTAATTGAATACCGTTTATCTATTGTTTTGATCAAAATGATGATGTATTAGATCTAATAAGCATTAGATTAAATCATTAAAATAAAAATGTATTTATTTATGGCAGCGAGTTTATTGGATGCGCAGGTTCCAGTGTGTCTAATTCTCATTTACTCCTAATCCTTTTTACTAAAACTACTGTTTTACTTCGTGATTTTTGAAATTATTTAACTGGTATAACGTGTTTAAGTTTTCTAATATTTATCAAGCAAACTCCAGTTTGTTTAAAAAATTATTTATTTTTTATAACATTAAGCGACGTTTCGGGACCTTGTGTCCCCTTCTCAAGCAATCTAATATTTACATACGTAATATCCTATTAACACATTGTTTCATCTTTGGTCATTATGCTTGTTACAATTTATTTTTTGCTTTCAATACACCATGTTCGAAAAATTGTAACAAACATAATGACCATAAAAGATATTTTTTTTGTTAATTTTGTTTTCTTGTTTTTATGGCTTAGAAATACAAGCGTGAAGCTTATGGCACGATTAAGTTACTAAAAATATCCCATAAATTCAGTGACAATGTTTTGAGGTACACAAAAAAGACTTTTGTACAATTAATTCTCAAAGCTTCCGATAATTTTGGTAGCCTTGATAGTCTAGTGACTAGCGTGCTGGTCTCTCATTCATGCGACCCGAGATCGACTCTTGGTGCCAGAAAATATAGTTAGGGCGTCTGCAGTTTTCCTTAGCTGTAATACAAATGTAGGATTTGTGTTATAAGATCTGTAAGTCGGCTGCAGTCGCACGATGAGCATGCATAATAATAATCCCCCTTCCCTCCCGCACAAGCTTCATAGCTTCTGGGACCTCGTTTCCAGGTTATGGGTAGTCGTTATTATTATTATTATCTTAGATCAGCAAAACATCATAGGCCATATCCATAGGTTACTAAAACTCTTTTGCTCTTCTTCTGCAAAAGACTCAAAATAAGTCAAAAACTTGGCGACCAATAAACAAAAAAGTTCTTCATTCCAGGATTAGATGAATAATTGTTACATTGAAACTGCAGTTAGGCATTAGAAAAAAACATATATTAAACGGTAAAAGCGTTGCACTAATGGTAATAAAATAGGAGTCAACCACAATGTCAATATTTTCTGCATCATTTTATTATCCAGAATCTGTCTTAAAACAGCTTTTTGTACAGTCTTTGTGAACATTGTATAATTTTTCGCTTAAAAAGTGTCAAAATTATAAAATGGTGTAAAAATGAAAGAACATATGTAAAACAGCAGGACATAACAATTCCTGCATAAATATTATACGTGTAAGATCTTACGAAATATCGAGCAGGTGACCCAACAAATAGGGAAATAATTAATTTGACCAATTCCTTCGAATACTTTTAGCAGCTGCATGGATCGTTACGAAACAAAACCCGATAATAATAATACACATAATAACGAATAAATATAATCTTCACATTTTTATTTTCGGCGGTTCGCTTTTGCCTAATCTAAATAAAAATTTATTGTTTTTGGTGTTTTGATGATCATCATCGTTTATGGCTATGGATCACGCTAAAACTTTCAACATAAATTTTAATAAATACTTTCTGAACTTTAGCCGCAATGAAAACCCACAACTAACTAAGTACATTCTTTTACATTTAAAAAAAATACGTAATTAGGAAAAGAAAAGTTTAGGTTATTTGATATAAAAAGATAAAAGATACATAAGTGGATAACAAATTTTAAATTGGTGTTAGTTTAGTTTATCCTCTTTGATAATTATGTAAATTGAAACTTATTAGGTTAGATAAGATTAATTTACATCAATTTACTACTGCAACAATTTCATGCACAGTTAGAGTGTTCTTGCAATTTCCAGTTTGAATCAATATTTCATGTCTTCAGTGTAATCATTGACACAAATCATTTCGCCACCATCTTCACGATCCCGATAAAAAAATTCTCAATACAGCTAAAATAAAATAACAGCAATTCCAAATTTTCCAAATTTTATTTAATCCAATGCTCAACATTTCCAATGCGCAAAATTCCTAAACTTCTTGAAGAATCTCAAGGTTTTTTTTGTGATTTATTTCAACACTATTTTATTGTATTCGTGTATCACACACGTAAAAGGTTTACTTGAACGAAAAACAACAAGAAGTAAAAATATAATTAATTTAGAGGTAAAACGTGCGCTTTACCGTTGAGAGATATCATCTACAACTGTAGTAGGGAAACGAATCTTGAATAAAATAACAATTCTTAGTGCTGTTTCCTGTGTGTATATGTATATATGTATGCATTTGCGGATTTCCAGTGTTGAACTACGTCAGTCGTGTATCTTTTTCAATTATTGCATTTATGCAATTTGTAGACGCAACACTTTAAATTTAACCCATTAAATTTAACGCAACATTTAGATAAAATTTATTAGAATTCCTTATCGAAATTATAATTACAAATTTATAGGAGGGTGTATTTTTACATTCGATTGTATACTGTGTGCTTTTTTGTTTTTATTGCCGCTATAGTTTCTGTTTTAATGGTTTTATTTTTATTGTTTTTACAATAAAATTTAATTAATTGACTTATAGTTTATTAAAGTTGAGTTCTTATGTATATAGAAAGTTACGCAAATTTCTACTCACCTACGTTATATATTCGTGTTTAACGGCATATAAATGATAGCATAACACCTACACACGATGATGGACGTAAAGTGTTGTTAATTGTATACTCTTGTCCGGAAAAACGAGGCTTTTACCGGTTTAATATGTATTAAGTTCGTTAGTAAAGCCGGAAAATATTTATTTATTAAATTCATTCATTTGTTGCGGTTAGTTTGGTTTAAAACTATGGAATCTAAAGAACGCAATAAGTTTCTCGTGCTTATTTAAGTTTCTGCACAGCAGAGCTTCTGTATAATCGATGATAGGTTATCTATCCTCCCAACTAAGGAATTCCTAGTCCCCTTTATTTTATAACTAAACTAACATTAATACATACTGATCAACACTCTAACTCTTTGTGTGCTGAAATAAGAATTTAAAAATATAAATGCACAACTAGGCCTCCATGAGACTCCCCAAATTTCTAAAAAAACGCTTCTGTATCAACTTCTGCATAAATGGTTTACTTATTTATATTATGATGTAGTTTAGTACATGTTTAATTTGTGCTTACAATAAGGAAATTAAGTTAATACGACTTGAATAGCCCATGAAGTGATAAAAGTAGGTTTACTTAAAACATTCCAGCAATTTCAACACTTACTTCTGACTAAATAGACGAACAGGAGTAAGAACATAGGCGATCTTTGAGAGACTCACAATCTGGAGGTTTCAGATTTACACCTCCAAGTAGAAGAAGAAACTTACACTGTCGTCTTTCGGTAGTTTTCAAGTAAATCCCAGGTTTTTAAATTTGCTAAGATATCTTCCCCGTCCGAGGAGGAAGATGGAAAATCCATGTTTGTGCTATGGATGCTTACATCAAAACCGACTCAGTGGGGTGCTGGGTTCGGGACACTTAAAGGCGTGGGTCAAGACGAAGCTCAAAAAGCAATGGTCGAGGCGAGGGTACTAGGCTATGGTCTAGGCGAGTGCGGTGCACCGTTACGGACGTACCCTTACACGTATTGAAGATCCGAATCTTTTGACGCTAATGTCATTTCCTCGTGTCAAACGGAGATGGAGGAAAAATCTTCATCCAGAACTTCTCATGCAAAAGAATTAGTGTGCGTCCGTAACAGCGCACCGACCTTCGCCACGACCATAGCCTGGTACCATCGCCTCGCACACCAAAACATATACATACATCGTTTTAAATGTACGTGGCTGCAATGACGCACCGCTCATCGTACTGTACTTAGCGTGCTACAAAATAAAGCATAGTATTTTTTAGATCTCGTACACGTAGGGATGGATAAGCAAAAATTAATTAATGCAGTTTTCACCAGAGAACCAATATGATTTGAATATTTTCTTAAGTCTTTGTATAGGTGCTGAAATTCACCAGAATAAGTCCTCTTTTTATTTATGGTTTGTACTGCCGTCGTCTTTCCGGAGCTTTTACGCAAAAATAATTTTGTTAGGTTTGGATTTAACAAGATATCTTCTTCATGCATATAGGAAGAAGTAAAATCTATGTTTGCGCAATGGATGTTTACTTCAAGACTGGCCCCAGAAGGCTAAGTATAATATTCTGTTCTGGACACTAAAGGTGTCTCACCTCATTCTTACGGGTGCAGACGATTGAGTTTCGTAATTTAAGTAATTTTCTCAACCTTTGTTTTCATCAGTAAACCGTCCATCCGACAGGGTAAATCGATGTTCGAAGTTTCTGGAAAAACGTATCGTACCTTTTTGTAAAATTTTTGAACAGAAAACATTCGAAATAGCCAAAAATCCAATCCTTTCCCAAAAACCTGCATTTGTACAATCAAAATATTAAAACCTAGGTGGGCTAGAAGCTTTACTAAACTTGTGATATATCATTGTAAAGAAAGATTTATTTAGAACTTAATTCCGCGAAAATATACAAGACGTTACGAAAGTTGAATATTTATCCGGAAAATAAGTTGATCATGAAAAACAAATCTGTATGCTATTTTATAGATCAGGTAATTCTAAATAAGTCTCTCATTTACCTCTTTCCTCTACCTCTATTAATATTTCAGCAGATATAATCTGGACAATGAAAAATCGGCCACCCTGTATAACCTATTAAATAACTGGGAAGTAGTGTAGATTGTCTCTTAAAGAATGTGTGACTAATTAGAGATATTTCTTTGAAAAGATATTTCTTGGTTCATGCATATGGATGTGACAACGGCTTCCAGCTTATCTTAGATCCATCACTTTTCATTTCTAAGGTTTTTTGAACATTTCCAGATATAATAAACCAAAATCTACTGTTTTCTTTTGAATCAACCGTGTAACAGTATTTAATAAGACATCGGTAGCGTACATCACACTCCTACTTACACCTATATTTGTTTCTTTTTGGTTAGATGAAAAGTGTGGAGAATTCGTAGTTTTCGCCACACCTTTGTGTCAAACAGGGTAGTAGTACTGGCAAAAAAAGACTACAACAACAACCGCTCACAATATCTATTACCTATCGTTTTCTAAAATTCGTCAAAAGCTTTACTAACAGGAAATTTTCTGATTTTCACAAAATATCAATTTTACTAGACAGTATTGAATATAACTCTTTTTGGAAATTCGTTGAAATTTTTACTTGACTTTTTAGATTGCCCAACGGACTTTAATAAGTTGCCTAATCTAATCGACTTCTTTATAGTTAAAGGTATTGCAAACTACCTTAATATTTTGTCTAACTGGGATCTCTCGTTCGACCATACTCTTAAAATAATCGTTACGCTTATTAACCATATTATATGTAGAACAGACGTCCTTAAGCTCATGTCATCTAAAGCAGATTTGGATGCCTGTCGATCGTATATCGATGAACACCTAAATCTCAACCTTAATCTGAAACACCTCGACGATCTCGATGCTGCAACTAACTACATAACTTGTGTAATACAAGAAGTGGCCTTGAAATCTACTCCAACGACAAGCCGTGATGTAAATACCACAAGTAGCATACCAATAACACATTCGCCAACTTGCTGCAAAAGAATGAAGAACTAGAGGTAAATGGCAAAGAGCTCGAAGTTCCATAGACTGAATTACATTCACCAGACTTGCAAAGGCAATTAAAGTCAGCGTTACAAGAAATTAGAAACGCTACGTCTGAACCTTATATTTTTTCTACGGTATCAACAGAAGACCATTCTATCAGGAAGGCAACGAAAAAGGTCAAAAACCCTTTCGCCCATGTACCTCCGTTAAGAAAGCAAGATGGTAACTGGGGAAGGATGGATCAGGAAAATGCAATCATCTTGGCATCTGTCAGCAGTCTTTACTTCACCTCAGCCAAACAACAATAATGGTGACATCTCTAATCCTCAAAGGGTTACCTAGAAAAACTATAATAACGATGTTGACCACGATCTAGTATGCTTAGATTAACATATTATCCAGTAGCTTGACAATTTGCTCAAATAATAATGACTGAAAAACCTGGAAAATCATTACATGAAGCAGCATCTTATTAGCTTATTCCAAACTATGTCTAAAATATTTGAAAAACTCCATTTGAAACGGTTTACAAACTCAGAAGACTCGAACGAAATAATATCACACCAGTTCCACTACCGAGAATATCACTCGACAATCCAGCAAACGAATGAGAATAGTGAACGAAATATTTAAAAGTCTTGAAGAGAAGAAACTATGTACTGCCGTCTTCCTTGACATAAAACAATCTTTAGAACCGCAGGTGGCATAATGGTCTACTGTATAAACTAAAACTTACCCTACCCACCACACCAAATCCTACCTAACTGACCGCTATTTCCAAATTCAATAAAGAAACATCCACTTATTACCTCATCAAATTAGGAGTACCACAAGGTAGTGTACTGGGACCCTTCCTCTACCTAATTTTTACCACCAACATCCCAACTACAACAAGTTCCAAAATGGCGGACGATACCGCAGTAATTGTTGTGAACGAGAATCCACAAATGGCCTCTGACAATCTTCAGAACTATCTGAAGCTCCTCGAAGATTGGCTCAACAAATGGCGAGTAACAGTGAATCAACATAAATCAACACACGGTACATTCACAACGCGATGGATTGAATTCCCTGAAGTAACAATTAACGGTATCCGCCTTCCTGTGAAATACGAGATCAAATACTTAGTTTTAACACTGGACCGTAGACTTACGTGGAAGGCTCATATAAATAACAAGAAAACAGACAATAAGAGTCAGCTGTATAAATGTATACTCTAGTCCATTTGGACATACGGGGTTCAATTATGAGGTTGTTCAAAACCCTCAAACACCAAAATCATCCAATGGTTGTAATCAAAAATGCTATGAATGATGCTCGATGCCGCATGGTACATTACTAACAAAACTCTTCATGAGGACTTCATACCCTTTGATGAAGATGAAATTAAAAGACTAACCAGGAGGTACTTAGACAATCTACAGTACTTATGTAATAGTACTTACAACAGAAGCTAGTACTTGTAACGCTCCTCCAGCAGTACGACGAAGACAAACAACTTGTCTTAGACACTCATTTTGTTGTAATTCGGTGATATTTGATTTCACTCATTCCAACAATTTCAAAACATTTTGACATCTTCAAAAGAACTCCAAATTGACCTTTACTGTATTGGGCATTCGTTTGTATGGTTTTCCTTGACACTACATAAGATGTACTGGGCAAGTTTGTTTTTAGTATCTGAATTTAGCATAACTCATGTGTCGACAACTGTCACTGAATGAACGACTAAATAGAACATAAAAATCTGAAATGTACATTAACAGTTAGAATTGTGTTGTCTTTCAATTATCATAGTCTTCAATTATTGCTAGTTCATTTTTAAAAGATTTTATTAGTGACAAACTTAACGTAAATCTAAAATTACTGTCTGTAATATTTTGATATTAATTTGATTAAATAGTATAGACTTACTTAATGAACCGCTAGGAACAACTTTCGTTATCGACAATAATATGTGAACTGTTATGAATAGTATTTAAGAACTAGAATAGAACTAGGTTAAAGTTTTCTCTATTTTTCATGACTCCACTCGTTGTTGGTTATTACTTGGAAAATACTGAAGTAGCTGTTAAACTAGCATTTGGATAATGATACCTTAGAATCCAACGAGCATTGGATTTTAATCAAATCGAATACTCAAGAGAATTATTAGCAGTAACAAAGCGCAAATACTTCGAAATAAGTACTCAAGCGGTGTTTTAAATGCTGTAAGTGGAATCATTCAGCTAGAGACTGTAACAATAATAACAGAGCAGTAACTATAAAGACAAGAATTAAATTTTTAATTAAATTAAATGGCACTGAAACGCTCAAATTATAACTTTATCTTGAAGTTTTTTCCTTTAAATCTATCCACATATAGGGTAAGCCCAGAACAAAAAAATATACTAGAACTACAAAATAACCCACTTAATTTTACAGTTTCCTCCATAATTAAAAATACAAACTATACAATTAAATATCATTAGAAACGCAAGATATAATAATTTAATAACTACACAATGCTTATGAATCGTATTAAGCTTATCTAAAAAATGATCTTAGGAAGGAGAGAAGCCAAGTCCATAATTTTGAATGCAATACCCTTTTATGTAAAAACAAAAACGAAAAGTCTGCGAATCTGATAAGAGAATTATATTTAAAGAGAAGAGGTAATGAAGAAAGATTCAAAAGTATTGTAAATATTGACTGGCTGTAATAGTGTTGGCCTCTATAGCCTTAGATAAAAGAATGAGTTGTCACATTTAAGCCTAAATATTTGCTACTTTTGTGTCTATATTATAAAGATAATCATCTACTTTTTCTACATTCTATTTCCAGTATTGACTATTATTTGCTTAAAGGTTAGGTTTGATCAGATAGTCCCATTGTGTATTTCGGAAAACAACCCCAAACACCAAAATCTTTATCTAATGCTATCTTCATCATCAGTCCATTGAACTTCTCATTCATAAACTACCCTAATTTTCACGTCCTCAGCTGCAGAATAAGCCAGCTTCTATAATTCAAAATGCATTTAGAAAAGAGAAAACTTAGAAGAGAGCACTTGTTAGTAATTTGACTATTTACACGGTTTTAAGCCTAAAATATCCTGTGCCTTAGATAAATTATTTCTGCAGTCATTTGTCTACGAATGCGGCGAATACAGGGACATCCTGACACTTTACGGTGGACCCAGTAATTAACGATCTTAAACACACATTTTTCAAAGCCCGAGCTACATAATATTTCACATAATAAATTTGGGGAGTGTCAAACGCGAAACGTTATTTATATACTTGACTTCGTTTCAAATTGGATGGTGTTGGTTTGCATGGATGGGAACAGCAAGCACACACACATCCGATGATCGGATTGATTTTTATTGAAAACTGTAAAACACTTTTATAGCCCGCTTTTTCGGCAACCTCTGTTTATTTGTATTGTTACTAACACCACAACGAGCCGTAGGTTTAGAATTTCATTGGTTTTGGGTTTCTTCACGTGCATTCCAATAATCAGAAAAGATACATATGAACGATCAAAATACTAAACTGCAATAATATTATTAGATAGCGCGTTTTATCTGAGTTTCCCCAAAAGTCATACAAGATCTGATCATTATAATTTTGCAGTCTCTTATAACCACAATAAATATAAATTTTACCTATCGTTTCAGAATTTCGATCATTATAGCAGATGAATTGCCTTTTCAAATTAAAAAAAAACTCAAATTTGATCTGTGCTTCTAGGCTCTGAGTAAGAGATTTAAAATTCTCGTAGCGATCGAAAATTGGAAAAATAAAATCAAGATCTTTACAATTGTTCATTGAATTTGGGGCTTAAGGATTGATAGAATATGTACAAGGACACAGAACAATTTTGCCCTTTTCCCATTCTGTAAATCCTCTACATTATATAACACTGTAATGTAAGTACATATATGTTCAGATCAAAGCTTTTGGATTGTTGGAGCAGATAAAAGTAGAAATCATTTTTTGGTATACTCCATATTTTTCAAGTATTTTTTCTGAATTTCGCTCTCAGGGTAAATCAAGGATTAAAGAAGAAATGCACCACAGTCTCCGACGATACATGCCTTGGGCTCATTGAACTCTTTTGGTTATTCCTAAATAAGCTGCATTTGTTTAAATTTCATTGATATACGACTTACAATGTTGGCATACTTAATCCTAGATTTGCACCTACTTTCAATGATTTTAAAACATTTATAAGAGAGCTTATTGCATTCCAACAATAGGGGTTGATTAAAATGCAAATGTTTCTAATGAAACAACCCAAAAATGATTATATTTGATTGGACTCTTTACAAAATGTAGATAATTCACATCTCATTTCTCATAACTTTGAAAATTGGACTAAACTGAAAGTCGAGGACCTAAATTAGGCTATATTTTGGTTTTAAACCTTAATGAACATCTCACTACACAAATTTTTTACACCTATTATTTTGGTATTCTTGAATTAACTTCCGGTATTTTCGAAGGTATTCCCATAATGCCTAAAATTTCGTCGTATTTCTTTTTCCTTTTTATATTTTTAGGTTAAGTTGGCTATGGCGCGTATTAAATCTCTTTTATGCACAGATGCTTTATAATTAGACTATTATTGCTAGATTTATCTAAACATAACTGTCTCTTTATGCCCCAAGGGCCTCTTTATGATCCGACGGGCAATAATGAAACGTCAATTAAATGTCAGAGCTGTATTTGTAGAACTTGATTGGTTCTTAATATAATTTGTAAACTTATCACCAATGAAAATAAGTTGAAATTAAGTATTTTAGATAGTAACTATAGTAACGTACTTCGTATATAAGCACATAAGTATACGTACAGCGGCTTGATGTAACCTACGTACTCATTTAATTATATTTTTTACACAATAATAGATTTGAGATAAAAACAATATGTGCATAAAATAGTGTATGCATTTCGGGCATAACTTGCTTTTATGGCCCTACAGCCTTTTCCTAGCCCTCGGCTGACGCCTCGGGCTAGAAATAACGCTTCTGGCCATAAAAGCTTCTTTATGCCTTTAATACATAAATAACTATTATGCCCGGGCGGGCGATTTTGACCGATTTAGCGGCCTTTTTTTAGAGCGTAAATTGCTAAATTAGAACTCTAGGGCCGTAAAAGTTTTTAAAGCCCGTTAAAGAGTGTTAGGAGCCCGCTAGAAAAATAACTACCCTTGTTTACACCGTCTTCATTGGAATAACAGCAATTATAAACTACTGAGTCCGTAGTCCGTATGATATTTGTTGAGCCAGAATTCCCAGAAAGGAGAAAGCCGATGACGTTCTATTCTCGGAACGCAACGGTCTGTCACGGCTTGATATTTGCAAGCAGTGGTGTGCAAGCTAACTGCATATATCAATGCTAACTGCAAGCTGTTAAGGTGAACTGGTGAAAGCCGGCGACGCCGCCAATTAGATTCTAGCTCGGGTGTCGAATGCGGTTAATTTTGAGAAAGTGACGTAGCCATCTTTAAGGAATTTTAGCTCAACAAATATTATACGGGCTGCTGTACATAAACTAGGGTTTGTTGTGCTTCATAAAATAAAATATAAGACGTTTAATGTTTTGTTATGCTTACGTTACTGATCTTGCAACCTGCAATCTGATCCATTTATAATAGAATTTTATGAGGTCAGTCAGTTATAATGATAATAATAGCAACGACGTAGAATTTGCCGCACATTGAAAGCCTGGAGTTTTCATTATTAAATATTAAATTAATGTAGTCAAAACAAGTCGTCATATCATAGTGCTGGGGATCCCCACATCGCATTGCAGACATTATAATTCGTAAATGTAATTTCCTTATAAAGCCGAATAGTTGTGACGTAGCGGTTTTTTAGGAATTTTGGCTCAACAAATATCGGTTTTTCCATCTATTTTTATTTTAAATTAAATATTAATTTAAACTTAAACTGGACATAAACTAACGTATGCATTTCGGGCTTAATTAGAGTTTTATAGCCCTTTACCGTCTTAGCGCTAACTGACCCTTCGGACTCTAAAACACTCAATTAAGCCCTGAATACACAATATAATATTTTGGATGAGTTTATTTATGTAGTATACTTAGATTGGATAAAAATTGCATAAGCACCTATTTATAACCTATTAAACGTGATAATTCTAGATTTTTTAACATAACCTTTCAATTTCCTGTGAACCCAATTTTTTATTGCAATAAACAAAACCTAATGAAATAGAATCCGAGTTCGTTGTACACCACTCCCAAATCTTTATGTATTTCAGTAATATTCCCGAGTATTCCTCAAGTATTGGCGTGTATTCCCGTATATTCCCCAAATATTCCCGATGATTCCCGACTATTTCTCAGGTATTGCCGTGTATTCCCGATTATTCCCAAAAATTTGTACACCTATTTCCGCAGTGAAATGCCCCTCGGTCTCGGATCGCAAGGATATAATATCAAACAGATCACTACCTCCATGGACTGCATGCAACCAACAAAAACGGTTAAATTTGTAAGAAGTGTATTCACCATGTTCGAATTCTATACTATTACCTAAAAAAACTCTGAAAGAAGAACATTCTAAGTTTTCTAGAGCTTTATTGATAAGTAAAAGGAAGAGAAAAAATTATAAAGAACAGTCCAGACTTTTTTACATAATTTCCATATAACATGGAATGCTGAAATGGCTAACTAGTCCTGATCTACTCTGAAAAGCTTACAGCAAATGCAGGGGGTTCTAGTAAACATAATAAAGCCCTATGTCCTATACTTAAAATTTTGAAAACTTTGATCTTATGCTTTGAGTCCTTAGAATGATTATCCCTTCGCATTTGCATTGGTAAAGGTACAGTACATGCTATTTTCCAATAAAAGTTTCTTCAGTTCAATCTTCATTTTTGATCATCTTCATTGAATGCACTAAATGACTGATTATAGCCTACTCCTCCCTCATCAGAGTTTTTGATGTAATAAAGTAAAAGGGAACGAAAAGTTAGAAATCAGCCATGCCAAACAAAATAGTTGTTCTTTATGTAAATTCCAAGTCAAAATATTGTGCTTTCCTATTGTAATAAAGCGTCAACAAAATAGGCGATATAATTCAGGTGCGCATTAAGCGTATACAAAAAGTCCGTTTTCTATAAATTAACCCGCTGCTTTACCAACTGTACCAAATGGATCACTTTTAATTTGCATAACAGCATGGTGTTAATTCTTCCTTCCTTTATTTCAACGAGAAAAATTCGAAGACCACCTTTGTGTGAATTGAAATAAGCAATATAACATCTTAATCTCAGCCTGAAAATTTTTGAATGAAAGCACCTTTTTTATATAACACCGTTCGTAGTCAAGAGGGAAAAAAAAGCCAAGAACGTTTTATTTTTGCATGTCAACAACAAATGTTATCAAATTTCGGAAGTGCCAAAGTACAGTTATAACAAATTACTGAAAAAGTATAAATCTCTGTATTGGTTGGTGTTTTCTGAAAGTTCAACAAACATAAATATTTCAATCTTGAAACACGGAATATCCACTTTGTGTTTTTCTTTTTTTTGCTCAAACCAAAAAAAAATAAAAGAGTCTTACAAAGAAGAAGTCTTCGTCATTCATCGTTTCTTCAATTGACAGTTTCTTCAATACCTTAAAATTTAGAAAAATTCTTCAATTATTATCTGCATAGTAACAAAATAAATTTTCTGAAAGACACATTTATTCACATATCAAGATAGTATTCAATAAATAATATTGCTGGAGACAGGGTGTCCATTCCGGTTAAAAAATTGACGTTTGACCCGAACGAGTAATATCTCTTGCAGACGGATCCCGTTGACCCATAACGAATAAAACAAACAAGAATATGATGATTATAAAAGGCTTCACTGTTTATAAATGCACTATTTTTAGAAGAATTTTTACGTAACATCAATTTCTAAACAATATTCACGCATTTCTCTTTTTTCGAATTTAAAAAACGGGTTTCATTTTCATGAAAACCATGATCAACAGTTTTGAAGATTGGCACATCAAGACTTCTCATTATGGGCGTATATTGATTAAATTGAGATTAAAATTGCTTTATAAGTGATGCAAATGAATTATTGCCTTCTTTTTGGCAAGTTACACTCAACTGTTATTTTCTTCAAAAAATAATCGCTTTTTGATATTTTTAAATACTGCAATAATTTTCCGAATGAAGGTTCGAACGTCTATATTTATTGGATTTTTTTTTATGTTTTATATGATTTTATTTCCCTTGAAGATGAAGTTAGCTACAAATATTTTGGATAAAGTGGACATTGCAAACAACTACAAATTATTTTTAGCTTTTCGGAAATCATAAAGAAGGTCGAATTTGACGTTTATAGATATTTATTCCTTGAATTTCTTGGTGTAAATTGTTATCAAGCAGAAAAATGGCCAGGAAAAGAGTTTTCAGGAAATGAGTTGATGGATAGGATAAAAATAATACTAACGGGAGAATTCCAAGGTTTAGGAAAAACGCATTGTATGCAATCAAATGCAAGTATTATATTCAATATGCTTCATTAAATTACAAAAAAAAATAGTAGTAGGGTTGCAAGTCATTAAATACACTAAGGCCAATCGAATCAATTGTGAAATGTTTCAAAATAGTAAAAACTAACCTTCCTTGGGCAATCAATTTCACCATAGGCTATCTTCAGATCTTCAAAGTCGATCATTATAAATATTCAATGGTTAACACTTCTTATAGTCCCCTCTTTGTGTTGAACCACAAACACATATTTTTATCAATATTGTTCTTTCATATCATTAAAAACTATAATCACTCTTAGATGTTTTAGACTTTTCCGCACGCAGTCCAACACTGCACCCAAAGTCTTCGCAAATCGCGTACAAACTAAACAAATAAATGTTTTCTAAGTGAAGATGAATTAAAGATTACTATCTTTTAATTAAAGTCCACAGGACATATGATCAAAAAACGCATTTTCAAAATTAAGTATAAAATCATCAATGCACTGGGATATTCCAAGCGACGCGCGTGCGAGTAGTAGCGCGAAACATTACGCGCATCGGAAGCGATGTTCTTTGAAAGAAGGATAAACGTATAATCGAACTCTTCTGTAACTTTTACATTTCTGCAAATATAAATCAAAAAGCAATTTTTGGAACATTATAAACATCTTTAATGCAAATTATGTATATATTTGTAGATTAAAGTTGCGTCATAGTTTTTAGTTTGTAAATTTGATTATATGAATGAAGGTTTATAGGAAATGTGATAAGATACACTGATGAGTATTAGCAATAACAAAAATGGAATCATTTCTTTAAAATTGTTTTCATTGCTTCTGCAATATGTTTGTTGCATGGAGTGTCAGAAAGAACTTTTTCAATTTTTCATGAAGTGTCTTCACTTAGATGCATAGGAAGAAACACTTCACCAATTAAAGTCAGAATTTTCGGTTTTTCCTCAGTAAAGTTAATTTTTAATCAAAACTGAGTAGCAGAACCCTATTTTCAGATCTCTATCAATTAAACTAAATAAAGATTTTTTTTTTATTTACTTCAAAAATATTCGTTTACGTAAAGATTGGGATGCAAATCCTACCAATGCGATACCAAACGTTAATGTAACCCTGGCGTGTCATTCAATGCAAAAAGTCACCTTTTTCGTGTTTCTTCAAAAATCCAAACTATGAAATGTTTGTGTAACTGCAAAATATGTTCAAACTATTTTTTCGCATATTGAAGCAAAATAAAAGGCTAAATCTTAACCTTAAAAATATTTTTTATAGGTCCTTTCAGCGAATTCTCGAGAAGAACATAAGTGGATCATGAATTTTACACTAGACTTGTTAGAAGTAAAAAATAGATAGATGTGAATATTAGTTGAAAATGCCAAAAAGTCTGCGAGTACCATTTTATACACCCCAAGAAGCCAAATTTCGATATTCTCATACAGAAAAAATATTTCCTAGCATCAAGATACTTGCAGAAAAATGTTCCCGTTTGAAGATAAGCAGAGCATACCTCTACAGATTTATATTACAAGTAAAGAAAAGTTAATGATGATTTCCAGTGCCACCAGTTGTCAACAATTATTATATTAATAATTGTTTCTCTTCTATAGATTATTGAAAAGTGTCAGACTTTGAATGAATTAATACATTGCCCGTATTTGAACTAAATAAAATAGATCGTTTTACATCGACAAATTGATTCAAGAAGGTTTAGCCTTTCAAAGAGAATTACTTAGGCTACTAGTAATCATAATCCTCCTAGGAAAAAGTCTTTGTGCAGCTATATATATTGTAACGCCATACAGAAATATTCTAATTACTCTAAAGACAAAGATGGATCAAAAATATATGCCGCATATATGTTCACGCAGATTACTTCTTCATAGTAATGGAATTGAAAGAGTCTAGAATTTGGAGTCTAGGAGTTTCTGATAAAATCCGAGTTTGAATTAAGAAATAGTCTAAAAAAGAATCACATAGCGGTTCAAAGAATGTACCGACAGATATAGAGTGTACCTTAGAAAATCAAAATTTTTGTTATGGTAATTCAATGGTATCTTCTAGGCAATATTTATTGAAAAGTCAAATTCTTTAGTCAAAAAAATTTGAGCAAAAACTATTTCATTCATACTATTGAACACCAAAAAAAAGTGTTATTTTAATTAATTTGTATAGCAATATCAAAAAATTATTTTATAGAAAGTATTTATGAAATTACCGAAAGGCCTATTTTGACATTGTTTTGATTTTAACAAAAAAAAGGTCTAGACGACCATTTTTTCGTGTATACTTTATACATACAATAAATGATGAATCACTTCTTAAATAATAATAATATCTATACATGCCTATATTATAATATAGTGCCCACTCGAGTTACCTGGTTTGTAGAGCTAATACATTTGTCACGATGTTATGATTTTTGATTAAACACTGAACAACTTTAGAAGATGAAATGCTATGATAAATAATATATTTGAATACCTATACAAATAAAATGTTGTCGTTTTTTTTGCTTTTCTTTTGATGATAAATGTTTTGGATGATATTTTTCTTTCTTTTAGAAGAAGATTTTTATGTATACTTTGAAGACAATACCTTCTCATCAGAGTCGCTATGGTTATGACTACGAGAAATTATAAATATAAAGAAAAATATTCGATATAGATGGGAATATCGAAATAGAATATTGAAGATGTATATATGTATAAGGGATATCTAGTGACCCTTCCGGGCAGAAATAAGTTAATTTTTGTAACCCGACGGGTTTCAATTCTGATTTTGTTGTGCTTGGTATACCAATATTTAAAGTATGTAGCCTATTCTGTACAACTGCTATTAATAATTTTTCAATTTTGAGCAGCTTTGCTAATCACAGCTATTCATTTAGATACATCGATGCCCAATAGATTAGGAATAATGATACCATAGATATGTTTTAACTAGATGATTGATAGAAACTTACCCAATGCATCCCGGGCGTGCGAGTGTTTGCTTCCTCGAACACTCCCATCTGCAGTGACGGCAGGACCAGCACCAGGAATCAGAGGTGCTAAGACCTGATGATGGTGGCAGCCGACGGATTCGAAACGCAGCGCACAAAAGTTATTTCACAATCAAACTTAATTGGTAGGCAGGTTTTTTTTAATAAACTTTTTGGTAGTTTGTTTACATTTAATGTTATATTCAGCAGTTATCTTGCTGCAATAAATAATATTCTTTTTTGGCACCAAAAACAGTATTACTATTTTATAGTTCACTTGAAAGTTCAAGCTGATAAAGACGGATAGAAGACTATGTAGGATCACTTCGATATATTTTTATGGTATATCGAGAATATCCGGTTAAATGTTCAATATTTTGTAACCGTATATGTTGTGTAGTTATAATATACCATTTGGAATATTCGTTTAAAAAAAATATATATATATATACCTGTAACCTGTTATGTAGTCGTTCTTCGACGCAATGCAAAAATAAAATTTACAAATAATTGCGGCGCTTACAAATGTTTTATATATGTTAATTCATCCATAAATAATATCTGAATATCTTTCTGCACATGTCCCAAGATATTTTATTGAATATTACGTCTTTTTTTTCCTTATGCGTTTTGCAAAACAGGTTTTCGGCATGGAATTATGAAATATCACAACTACTCTGGCTGTAATACCCTTTCCAATAGGTGAATGTGTCATCCGAATTATTGCCAATTTTGAAAAACTCTTCTCCGGCAAAAATCACTTTTTTGGAAAAACTCCTCTTATCAAGTTCTTTAACCAAATTAGCACGTCCCCTATGTTGTTCTTTTTTTTGGCTAATGTTTACTAACACACCACTTGTAAATCTAACACTCGTGATTATTATATCATCTACATAAACAAACGGACAAAAACACCGTGCACATGTAAATGTTTCATATTGAAAAGTTCGCGCGCATGGCACACGCACACACTCGCAACCGCGCAGTACGGCAGACCGTACAAGGCTGTAAGCGGTGCGCACTCAAAGGCGCAAGGTTCGGAGGAGGCTCCTCCTTTTTCAGAGAGGGGCTTTACCCACGCCAGTCGTAGTGGCGAGGATTGTGGAAAGGATTTATCTCTTTTATCAGAAATGTGGATCATATTATTTGTTGGCATCCTTACCTATTGCATTACCTGTAGTATTCTTGTGTTTATGTTTTATTACAAAATCTCATAACCACTTTCAACGCAAAATATTTACATAAGAAAAATTTATTTTATAAATCGCACTAAATGTATTTATATAATTTATCATGGGAAAAAATGATAGAATTAATTTCAAAATTAAATCTAGGGGGCTATGAAAAATAATTCTAATAAAAAAATTAATATTATTTAAGTTGACTATGGATATTGACAGTCAATTGTATAATAATATAATAATAATAATTGCTACAACCCAAATAAAACAATAAACTACCAATAAAACAACCTAAACTAAAATAAAACAATTTAAAAGTTTTGTTTTTCTAACTTTTACACCCAAATATGGCATTTTTAAATAATTTATTAACAAAAGTTCAATTCATTTAATTCAATTGTTTTTTTATAATTTAAATTTTTCTAACCAATCAATTTAGGCCAACGTTTTAGAAGGTTTTATTGTTTAATATTACTTAATAATAATCTTTAAAAATTGATCATTAAAAGTTAACAAATAATATCGAAAATTAACAAATCCAAGAGTTGCACCATTAAAACTAAACGTTAGTCAATTATTTTGGATGCTCTGTCAGTTTGGCATTTTTTTCTAAACGATTCAAAATTGATATTGGGTAACAAAATGATGTTTATTTGTTTTGCAAGATTAAACAAACAAGAACTTTAAATTTACCTTCTGTGGTGATTTATTTTTAAATGTTAAGTGAAAAATCAAGTAATTAGTATGCCATGAAATAATGATTATCATGGCTTACTTAGAAAATCCCATTTTCTAGAGATTCATTTAATATCTTTTAGGTTAAGAAATCGTAATCTGCTTTAAATTGTTTTCTTTTTATAAGTGGAGGAATTAGGGAAGTCCAGGATTTACTAATTAAATATCATGTCAATTGTTTTTATGAATTCTATGTTTATTAGCATACTATTATCTATAATCAGAATATTATTATTTTGTTTTTATTTTTAAATTGTTTTAGTTTGATCACTGATCTAAACTTCTACAAGTCAACTTTAAAGGTCTGATGAGTGTCCGAAACCTGGATTCTTCAAAACTCTAATAATCCAAAAATGAAAAAGCTTAAACCTTGAAATTCGAGACAGCGAAACTTTAAAAATATCCAAAAAACTGAATTTTAAATTTTGAATATCGAAAACTCTAAGATTCTCATGTTTAATACCGTAAAACTACCATTTGATGACTATAATAATTACTACATAAAAAAGTCCGAGATCCCTGGGAACTATTAAATTGAAAATTTATAAGTGGTAATTACATACAACTTATGTTAGGCTGCCATTTTTGAATTAGAAAATCTTTAAATCTTTCAATATAAAAGTTTTCCAAATACCAACTCTGCAAATCACTGAAATTCTGAATATCCATCACTCTGAATTGCTGAAAATTTAATATCATAAATGTCGAAAAGATAAAATTTTGAACCATGAGCCAGTTAACTGAGACATATAATTTAATCGATCTCTAAAACTTTGTTTTCGAGCTTAAAAGATCAAACATTTGACATTTTCGAAATTTAAAGGTTAAACAATGACTCTCTTGAGAAAATGAGAACTATTTAATGAATTTTTCAAAATCTCTGTAAATATGGAATCTACAAACCGTCTTTTAAACTTTGCAGTTTCACACTTTCCATCCGATACACATTAAAGTATGAACTTTGAAAAATGAAACTATTACGGATCTGCGTTTAGCAAGCATTAAACGTCTAAACTTCTAAAATGGTGGATATCTCAAACTAAGAACCCAATACTAAGGATATTTAGAAATTTTCCTTTTCCAACTCGAATCTGCCGATTCTCGGATCTTTCAAATTGTGAAAATCTAAAACATTTTGAGGGTTTGAATATTTTGATAACTGAGAGCTGTGAAAATGTTCAAATATTACAAATTTCTAATAAATTTGTTAAATTCTAATTCTGAAGTTGAAAACTTAATATTAAAAAACTTACCTAAACATTTTTAGCTTTTAAAATTTTGCAACCTTATTCATATTTATAATAGCAATATTTTGATTTAAAAAAAATTGTATCAACACAGTGGGCTGACTGATCGTCCGTGACCTCTTCTGGGGAATATGGATATGGATGGAATTGGTAAACAGATGGTGGGTACACTATGGGTTCTGTACCAAAAATCAAAATTGTGAGAGCGAAAAAGTTATAAACATGAAATTTTGACTGCATACTCAGAATAATACAATGTGTCCCAAAAAGTTGGAGACTAATGGGAATTGTTTTTGCTATTATACTTAGGCCAAGTTTTTCGAGTAGTTTATTAAATTCGATACGTTCTGAAACTAAAATACCTACCTCTTATAGAATTTCGACAATTCCCATTGAAACTCGCTCAAGAGTAAAGTGTCTTAGTTTCTTACTATTTTCTTTTTCCTGTTAAATTAGTACCTATTCATCTTTTTAAGTGGTCGCACACGAACTGCACCACGGATTATCAATTTTATATTTTTCATGTTGGGTAAAGATAATCCCCTGTCTGAACTGCGCTACGGACAATTTCAACATCCGGAATTTACTACCTGAATTGCACGCTCAAACGTTTCTAATACGAAGGTAATAGAATTTGCATACCAATTTATATTATATTCAAAATACGTAATAAGTATTACTTTTAACATGTCAGAACTTTATTATTAAAAGCACAATCAGTTGCCAAAAATTTATAACAAGGTGGTCCATTTATAAGTTGTGCTACTATTTCTTACACTTAAATAATTCTAAATTTCTTTACTGTTTACACATACAGTGCGCGTCTAAAGTCCGTTCCCCCCCTACTAATTTTTGAACCACCTGATATATCGCAACGAAATTTGGAGGGCTTAAACAGGAGATAAGAACCTAGTTTTTTATGAAAAAATGACAGCTAAAAGTTTCAAAATGGCGGCTGAGCGCCCTCTTGAATTACTTTTTTAAATAGAACACCCTGTATACTATTCCGATTTCGAAATCTGCTCATAATTTTTAACATTTTTCTTTAATACACTTTACTTCTAAATTTAATTGATTTTCAAATATTAACGTTTGAAAAGTGACATTTTAATTAATTTCAAATCCAACAAAGACACGAATTCTGCTATCAATCAAGTTTGCATTGAAAACAAAAATTGTTGTTGCGGTATCTTACATCTTGTTTACTGTCAAACTTAACTGTTAGCTGTCAAATATAATTTAGTTAGAAAAATGTTTTACCGGAAGTGACCAAAATCCCTCGCAAAATCCATACTTCATTTTAAACCGGAATGTCACTTTTCAAACGTTAATATTTCGAAATCAATTAAATTTAGAAGTAAAGTGTATTAGAGAAAAATGTTAAGAATTATGAGCAGATTTCGAAAACGGAATAATATACAGGGTGTTCTATTTAAAAAAGTAATTCAAGAGGTCGCTCAGCCGCCATTTTAAAACTTTTAGCTGTCATTCTTCCATAAAAAACTAGGTTCTTATCTCCTGTTTAAGCCCTCCAAATTTCGTTGCGATATACCAGGTGGTTCAAAAATTAGTAGGGAGGGAACGGACTGTATAGACATTTGTACAAAATACGCATTGTATGTATATGTATAGTAAAAAAATCACCCTCGTGAACAATTGTTAGAGTGCTGGGTAAAGATTTTAGAGTTAAAGTTTTAAAATCTTACAATAAAAATAATTCTTCACTAATGAAACCTATTTTCTCTCTATATTATTAATTAACGCTGTATAAATTGAATATTCAATCTAATAGTATTCTACTATAAAAGTAAATAAAGGTGCACTTTAATTTTAATTTTTTTAAAACAAGAAAAGCCTTTAAAAAGTGATCTAAATTGGTAACAAGATTTTTGTTAGTGTTCATGTTACTCTAGTCAGAGTAAATAAAACAAATTGGCACCAATGGCAACCTACACTTGACAAGAGAAGCGTGTTATTTTATAATTAATTATTGTTGCTAAGATGAGTCAGAGGAAGTTTTTAACAGTTGAAAGGCAGGAAACTTATAAGACGTTCAATTTACTGCAAGGAAAGAATTATTTTAAATTTTCTTATTATTAAATTATCTTCAAACTCCTAAAACCCAGTAAACCATTTAATATTGGTATCCAACGGAGTTGTCCTTCTTTGAAAAATTCATATTCATTGTTTTATTTACAAACAATAAGTAAGTAATTATATAATTAGTAAGTAACAACAATAATTATAATTATATATAATTCGCAGAACAAAAGAGTAATTTTGGATTTTGAAACCATGAAAATAAAATACCATGGACCAAGAAAAACAATTTCGAAGTAAAGGTTCCGGAGTGTCCTATATATATTTTTTTCAATGCTTTATGTTTTAATTACATGTACTTTTTATGTATGTTTACATTGCATTAAATAAATAAATCACTTATTTTATTATTGACATCCATCCCCTAGAATAAAACAAAAACTACTTTCACTCTTAATTTTAGTACTTCCTAAAATTTCTATATAAATAGAAAACAAATTATACAAAAGTGTTGCGTTTTACAATCGAGTGGATTGTATAATAAACAATAGTATTTTGGTGACTGGTTATAATTTATTATTTTACGTCTAAATTGACCGAACTTAAATTACTGGGCCTACCTGTAGAGCAGGATGTGTTGAGAAGATCTTGTAACTTTTCGTCGTCTTGTTCGGAGCCATCAAGCGGTTTTAACAGAGGTAGCGGGATATGGCGTATGTTTTCACAATTTTATGAGAAAACTTGACATGAACACAACACTCGTTGCTTGGCGATAGGGCCCTATACCAAGAGCGGTCAATTTAATGATTTTAATGTAATTAATGATTAAAATGTAGTATGAAAACGCAACAAAAAGTTTTATAACAATTCACTCTAAATAGACCAATATTTTTCCCATGTAGAAGAAAAGATTCAAAAGTCAACAGTAAAATCTTATTCCGAAATGCTGTGGTATACACGAAGGTATAAGGTTAGATATTTTACTCTATAAATGTATTGAACTTAAATACACACTTCTTAGAATGCTATAGTGTTCGAATTTTACACTATATTTTTTACTGTCTACAAGATTTTTCTAGTAATTTTAGCGTTTCAGTACGCATTGATTTGATTTTCAATATATAGGGTACAACTGTTAACTATTTTAAGAACTAAAGTGTAATGCCCTGAAATTTATGCCTAAAAAGTAAATCTATCCTACTACAATTTTCAAAACTCACTGATCCTATTGGACTTTTTTTAATTGATATTTGGAAAATTCTACTTAATAACATAAAATGTTACTTTGTAACATGTAAAACATTGCTTTTTTGTCTCTCTCTCCAAGGTATGCGTAATCTACTGTTAATGGAAAACCGACCACCAAGAAGTAGTTGAAATAACAATGTTGAAATGGTTAAGGAGATGCGTCAGTTACATGTTTCCAAAGTCCGTCAATATTTCTAAGGGGTGAATTATGCTGGGTTATTGCTCCAACAACATCTCACAGACCTTCGTTAAGCTATAAGTCCGATGATCTGTCATGACAAGGCAATAACGTGACATGGTTCTGGACTAGATAAGCGTTCCCTAGTCGAGTAAAATGCAGTCGAGTGTTGTATTGTTGAAATTTGCCCCTTAACCTCATGTTGCCAGAATGGTAACGTTTATGTCTTTAGCACGTCCTGTATGCATCATTGGGCGATGATCTTCCCTGAATGCTAACTAGAGTTGTACGTCTAGTATATGATGTGACACCCCGTACCATAGCGACAACAGTCTGAGTTTTGAAGCGTGTAATACTACAGTCAGTTCAAACAAAATCTGTACTTATCAGCGAAGACTACTTCTTACTAATTCAACATTCTAAAACTGTCTTTCCATAGCTCAAGACAATTGTACACTAGGAGTGGAGCGTTTTTATATCAAAAAATAGTTTTTCTTTCAAATGAAATTCGCTTGGTGCGGAATTGGTGCTCTAGTATGTTAATAACGTTGTGTCAAAATACCAGAAAAAAATATTGATATTTAATACTGCCCCCAGATGATTAAAAATTATGAAAATGTCGAAAAAACTATAAGATAGTTTTTATATAAAAAAATATGTTTTCCTTCATATTAAATTCGCTTGGCGCGAACTTGGTGCTCTAGTGTATTAGTAATGTTGTGTTAAAAGATTAGGCAAAAATATTGGTATTTAATACTGCCACCAGATGACTAAAGGTTCTGAAAATGTGGGAAAACATTATCATAACTCCTATTTAGTTAAATGTTTTTAATTTTAAATTTAATTAGTAGTGGAACATCTAACAAATCGAAAATTAAAGTTATCAAAAATTGGAGTCATCGAAAATGCTGATCCAGCACTATTTGTCGACGTCAGACCGGGAACACGTCGTGACAAGTTTCTCAATTGACATTTACATGTGCAACGCCCAAGTGCCCGAAGAATCCCTACCAAGGAATGTACTTTTTTAAATGACCAAAGAAGCGGAAGAAAAATGATGATAGGCGGTGTTGATGTGGTTACTAGTCGGAAGCCATTGTCATTGACTGAAAGGAAACGGAAACGACAGGAGCACGAAATCAAGCTTACAATTTCTATACAATCTGAGCCGTCATGTAGTACTGCTTTAGAGTTTGTTGATGGTAAAAACTTATGTATTTTTTTATTTCTATTCTCACTCTTATTATTTTTATTAATTTATTTTTTTACTATCTTTTACTCTTTTCGAGAAGTCTTGTCAAGTTCCATATCAGAAAAATCATTTGCTTGCATTCCTGAGAAAATGCACGTATCTAAGGAAACAGTGCCAAATGAAGAAGAAAGCGTTAAAACTAAATATGCTGTTGTGGCAAGAGTATTAAGAGTATTATTAGATTGGAGTGATAAAAGAAGACAACTATTGTAATGTAGTAGATAGAAGTAGACTTCGTCGAGCTCGTGCAAATACAAGAAAGAAATTATTATGTCAGTCCTCATCCACATTTACTGACTGCAATATGTTTGGTGTATATTTTGATGGCCGCAGAGACAAGACTTTTACTATGAGTGACAGTCGACGTAAAGTTTTAACGGAAGAACATTTATCATTAGTAAAGGAGCCTGGTTCGTTATATATGGGACATATTTCTCTAGCATCTGGAACAGCTCGGGCAATTAAACAAGGTATATTAAGCTATTTTTCTACAAAGTCAGTTGACCTCCACAAACTCGTAGCAATTGGTTGTGACGGTACAGTTACAAATACTGGTCAAAAAGGCGGTGCGATTAGGCTCTTGGAACTGGAACTTAAAAGACCCCGTCAGTGATTTATTTGCCAGTTACATGCTAATGAACTTCCATTACGACACCTTTTTGAACGTTTAGATGGAACAACAAGTGGTCCAAAAGGTTTTGTAGGTGCTATTGTAGAACACCTTGCAAAAAGCGAAGATCTCCCAATTTCCCAGACTGTAACCTACCAGAATCTATTACCGGTTTAAGTACCGACCAACAATATTTGCTGGATGTTTATCAAGCAATTAACTCAGGAATTTGTTCTCCTAGTTTGGCAAACCCAGGGAAAATCGTGTACTCTCGGTGGTTATCTACATGGAACAGAATTTTAAGATTATATGTTTCGTCCGCTCAACCTTCATCTAATCTAATTACCTTGGTGTAATTTATAATAATAGTATCTGCCCTTCAAATGTTTCAAATAAAGACACAGCCATTATCACAGTATTAATGGGCCATTTAATCTCTGTCAAACCACCATTCTATCACGATACTTAGCTCAAAATTTGAAAAATATAATTGATCCGGTGATCCAGTGAAATGGCTTCTTCGGCCATCCTGAAAATATTTTGTTGGCAATGCTATATAATGATCGGCAACATATCAGAGAGTTGGCTTTAAGGCGAATTATTCGATCATGGACATTAGGAAATACCTCTACAAGAATTTTTACTTTGCCAAAATTTAATTTTTCCACAACAGATTATATTGACCTAATTGATTGACACAGCAATGAAGTAACAGAACCACCTCTGACTAAATCGTTGAGTGAAGAATCAATCCCAAATGCCATTGAAATAAAAAAATATAGATGCAAATGAACTATTCCGTGAGGCAGCGTTATTCCCTTGTCACAAACAAGCTGTAGAAAGGTGTGTTCAAACAGTAACTAAGGCATCTGCAGCTGTATGTGGTTCTTCAAATAGAGATGGTTCAATCCTTATTGAAGCCCTTGCCAGAAATAAAGCCCGCAAAATAATTCCTGTTTTTAATACATTATAGAACATCTATACAATAATGTATAAAAATCTTAATTTTTTTTATTTACTTACAGTTAGACTTATTTTTTATTTTTTGTGCAGTAAATATTTCTTGAGTTTTTTTCTGAATTTTATCACCACTACATAACTACATTGGATTCAAATAAAAAGTGTTATTTCATCTATTCCCATTTTTTTATTTTTCGCAATTATTCGCGTTGGGGCAGTACAAAGCATCAAGATATAGTTCTCAAATTTTACCTCAAGCAACAAACTACCATAGAGCATCAATCCCGCATCAAGCCGAGTATAAACTACAACTTTTCTATTTTCACTCCACCCTATTGTACACGTCATTGAATAGTCAGACGTAGCCGCGAAATTGGGTGTCTGAATCTAGGTCTAAAACCAAGCATTTGACGCCTTAAAGTCACTACTAAAATGCTACGATTTAAGCCAATATTAATTTGCTGCGCCATCGTCGTGGATGTATGAAATTTATGTAAAAAACGATAAATGTAAAATCATTTTTATTAGCGTATTGTCAATATGTGATTATTGTTAAACATTAGTTGGTTTCTGGTGAGAAATCCAAGTGATGGAACATTCCTCGTATCTCATGGAACTGATTGTTTTGTTCTTCTCTCTAAGTAGAAATGTTTGACGCGCCAAACATAGCATTGATACCCCGGTTCTACTTCCTTATCCGAGAAAGTGTGTTTTAAATTTTCTTTCCACTATGCAAAATTATGTGATCTGTGGATTGTAGGACTAACATGATCTGAACCACTTCATTGGCTTCGCTTAAGTAGAGCAGTAGCTTTTAATCAATACATTTGAAATAATTCTTTTTTGAAAATAACAATAAGTCACAAAAATGTTTTTTCCGTCTTCTGTAACGAAATTGGCATTTCAACAAAGCCAAAAAAAGTCGATTGTCAAATTCTTTTGGGTATTATTGTTATTGTTATCAATTTTTTGTTTTCTAAAGGATTAAGCTAATAAATGACTAATAAAGTATAAGTAAGAAGTATTAACATTATCCGGTCTTAATTATGTAAAGAATATACAATTTTGCAGAAACTGCAAAAACATTCTTAGGAACTAGCGTGTTACTATTAATACATTATTAATATAATGTTTTACGTCATTTAGAAAATGACGTTTTTTCTAATCACCTAAAAGACGCATTTGTACTATAATCTACGCATATTTCAAGACTAATGAATCACTACTCCAACACCAATTCAATTCAACACATTATCATTACTCAACCCCACATAATATGTTGATTTACAACTCGCGGATCAATATATGGTCTATTGTGTACGTAATCTTAGTATTCTACCTCATTATACAGGATGTTTTAATTAAAATACGCATCCTCTGGACAAGTGATAGTACTCGCCAATAGGAACAAAAAATCTTTATGCCATTTTTTATTTGATGCACATCGAAACAGATTTTCTAAAAAGGCCAACTTTTATCGAACTGCTGGAAATAATAGTCAAAACAAACTGTGACATAACCTAGCATCATTTGCGCCAGTGTATCAGATATCACGTTGAAAATGCAATTAAAAATAAAGCATATTTTGGATTTACTTTAAATAATAAGAGCTCTTATAAGGCTATATGGCGTGAATTAAAATCCTTAAATTATTTCTAAAAGTAAAATCATGCATTACTTAACAATTCTCTTAGCTCTAATGCAATTAATAATTATTTCTTAGATTCAATTCTTATTTTAAATCATGATATCTCTGATCTTCCTTAACATTATTTTAACAATAACTTTACTAATAACATCATTATTAAATTTAATTTTAACCTTGTAACTGCACCCAAGTGGCATTTTTAATCATCGCTACGTACCAGCAACTACCGGTGAAACTATTAAGTTTTTGCCACTAGTTACAAGCATGTAACTGCAGCAGATACGTTGTAGTGACCTCCCTGGAACTTGTCCAGTTACGTTTTGGGCTACGCAGCGGTAACGTAGCGGGGTAGTAATTGCTATTTTTATGGAATGTCTTTTATTTTTGACATAGTGTGTCGTGTGGTCGCTCTCTCTTTCTTTTGCAACTTAAAATATATTCTACGATCATCGTGTCAGAAAATGGAATACTATTTTATTTGCAATACGTACTTAATAATACAAACAATTCTTGTATACCGAAATTATAAACCATTGTAGCTTTTCTGTTAAATGCGATGTTAATAGATAAAATAAATAAATAACAACGCGCCTGTTTAAATATATTTTTTAATAAAAATGTCTCTAATAAAATATAATAACCGTACTTATAAGTTGATAACCATGATAGAAACCATTTTTATATTATTCCTAAATCACAATTTGGCATCAATCTTTATTGGGATTTATAGGAAAACATCGATTAACAATTATACAAGTACATTTTGCAACATTTTACAAGTAAATGTGGAATTGTTTTTAAAAAATTACCTGAAAGTAGTATTCGCTGTAAAATGCGAGTCTAAATTTTGTGTCACTGTTCAAGGTCGTTATTAGACACGAGGTATAGAATAAGTTAAAGAAAAATTGGAACTTTCAAGTGACTCTTACTATAAAACTACGTCAATGTTTTTGTAACAACTTCCCAGTTCATAATGTCATTGTAAAGTTCCCAATGGAACTTTCGGAACGTTTCAGTCTAACCTCACATTTAATAATGAACATGAACATTCTATTTTTTATACTGCTACATAATAATTGGATATGGTATATTTTAAGGCTGTGGCAAACAAAGGAAAAAAGGAAATATATATATATATATATATATATATATATATATATATATATATATATATATATATATATATATATATATATATAAATATATATATATATATATTAAATATATATAAATATATATATATATATAAATATATATATATATATATATATATATATATATATATATATATATATATATATATATATATATATATCTTCCGGTCTTTGATATATGTACAACCAACGCTATTACATGTAACTGCCAAATAAGCGTCAAAGAACGTCAATCCAATAGATTTATTAACTTCGAACACTTATTTATTATCAACGTTCTCTGTTCTAGAGCTAGCACTCCCTTAACTAACGTTATAAATCAAAATTTAATATTCGATTTTTATTTGAAATGGAAATTTAACCCTAATTGACATGGTGGGATATTTGAACACCCCAATGCAGTAACTTTTTGTAATTGTAAAGCCAATTAGTGTCTGTGCTTTTTGTTATTCTACTTAATTATGCATTGCTTGGGATTAGTTATTTGCCGTATAAAAATAAAATTACTAGTACTAATTGCCTGGAGAACCAGGTCCTAGAAGCTATGAAGCTTGTGCAAGAGGGAGGGGCGATTATTATTATGGCGCAGGCCCATCGTTCGGCTGCAGCCGACTTACAGGTGGTATAGCACAAATCCCGCATTTGTGTTACAGATAAGGAAAACTGCAGAAAACCGGAATTTGATTCCGGTCCGCTTGGGTGTGAGACTAGCACGCTAGCCTCTACACACTACCAAGGCTATTTTATGTATTAATGAAAATAATAGCCTCTACATTTGTCAGTGTGACATTTTTTTGTAGATGTTGATATTTTGTTAGTGTGACCCCAACATACCAGACCTGTTTTGTGGATATCCTCAGTATAGTGAATCCTGGTTTAACGGACTTATATAAGATTTAATGAACAAAATTTTGGGAAGGAGGACAGTGGCTCGTATAAATTCATATGCCTCTTCAACCAGATCGGATATGAAGTTAGTGGTCAGAGAACAACGTTACAAGCACACGTGTAAGCTGATTTCAAATAAATCTAGGACAGTCGGTATTCATTAGTATAAATGTTGCTTTTTCTTTTTCTTGGTGCATAATAATAAATGTTTTGTAGTTACCTATGGAAATATAATCTATAGCCTGCATCTCACGCTGTTAAAAATGCAAAAACTACTCTAAAGACCTGTCTTAGATTTATTTAAACTCAGCTGTACATATATATTAGACACGTTGCTGAGCCCAAAATTATTTCGATTAAAAACTAGCGCCCCCGCTAATTTTTTTGTGTATGATATTTTTTTTATTACTCAGTGATAGTCGCTTCCGACCTTAGTCCGATGTAGTCCGACTAAGATTTCTTTGCGTCTCATTCGCGTCTCTAGAGCATTTGCGTTTCATAGCAAGAGTTAATGATATTTCCACTATTTTAAAAATAATTTTTTTAACAATATTGATTTTTGCGTCTTAATAAACAGTTTGTTGTTAGAAATATCATGCCTCCAAGAAAAAGATATACAGTGTGTGCAGTAAAGTTGGATCCATATGGGATTTTTTTAATATTATGATTACAAAAAGCTTTGCACCGCTGCTTCTAAAAATACACCATATCAAAGTTGACAGGTAACATTAGGTATCTATTTCGCCAGTTTTAAAAGATTCAACTAAAAATGACCTTATTTGTTAAAATATAAAAAAGTTTTATTAATAAAAAATGTTTTTAATGACATTTTACGTTCACATATAGATTTTAACGAGATATCCCGACATAAAGAAATTTTTGTTTTTTGGCATTGTTTAATATACCTAATTGATACACCTAGTGCTGAATTACTAAAGTGCTAAGGTACTAACGTGCTAAAGTGCTAAAATGGTAAAGTACTATAGAGCTAAAGTATTAAACTACGAATGTACTAAAATGCCGATTTTATCAAATATATCAAAATGGAAAGTACTAAAGTGAGAAAATAGTAAAGTTCCAAAGTATTAAAGTGCCAAAATACTAAAACATTGAAGTGTCAAAGTACTAAATTATCAACGTACGTACGTGCCAAAATACCAAAGTGTAGGATTAGCAAAGTGCCAAAGTACCAAAGCGTCGAAATACAACAATTTGTGACAACAAACATTTGTGAAAGTACTTTTGTATTTGTAGTAAAGTTGTAAAGTACCAAAGCACTAAAATGCCAAGGTACTAAGGTGCCAAAACATTAAAGTGTCATACTAAAGTACCAAATGACGATATTATTATTTATAAATTATTTTGTATTTATATTGATAATAGTGTTATGTACCGGGAATTTCTTTGGTATTTGAACACATTCAAATATTGGCTTCCCTAAATATTTTAACAACAAATGTTACTAGGGTTTGTTGAAGAATGTCCCATGATCACTCCGTCTGCCTAATTTTAAAAACTGTATATATACAGATTTTCGAAGATTTCAGCAATCTTGGCCAAATCAGTAAATATAAATATATTCCAAAGCATTAAAGTTATAAAACACTAAAACATTGAATTGTCAAAGTACTAAATTATCATATATAATATCACAAGTGGTCTGATTTTTTCCGACAAAATTTGTCGTTTCAGATATGAGTAGCTTTGCAACGAAAATTACACGAGTCGACGCAGGAGACGAGTGTAATTTTCCAAAAGCAAAAGCTACGAATGTCTTAAACGATAAATTTTGCAAGAAAAAATTAGACCACGAGTTGTATTCGGCATGATAATCCACCGAGCAAATTTTTATTTAGCGTGTGTAGTTAATATTAATTTAATTAAATTTGACATTTCATTTTGACAAGTGGTTTTTTCTTAGTGAAAAAACCACTAGTGGTTTTTTCACTATAAAACTAATTTCATTGACCAATTTGAAAAATTCTGTAATTTGATTGGTTAAAAATTTTCGAGTTGGATTGTCATATATAATATCACAAGTGGTCTGATTTTTTCCGACAAAATTTGTCGTTTCAGATATGAGTAGCTTTGCAACGAAAATTACACGAGTCGACGCAGGAGACGAGTGTAATTTTCCAAAAGCAAAAGCTACGAATGTCTTAAACGATAAATTTTGCAAGAAAAAATTAGACCACGAGTTGTATTCGGCATGATAATCCACCGAGCAAATTTTTATTTAGCGTGTGTAGTTAATATTAATTTAATTAAATTTGACATTTCATTTTGACAAGTGATTTTTTCTTAGTGAAAAAACCACTAGTGGTTTTTTCACTATAAAACTAATTTCATTGGTCCCAATTTGAAAAATTCTGTAATTTGATTGGTTAAAAATTTTCGAGTTGGATTGTCATATATAATATCACAAGTGGTCTGATTTTTTCCGACAAAATTTGTCGTTTCAGATATGAGTAGCTTTGCAACGAAAATTACACGAGTCGACGCAAGAGACGAGTGTAATTTTCCAAAAGCAAAAGCTACGAATGTCTTAAACGATAAATTTTGCAAGAAAAAATTCGACCACGAGTTGTATTCGGCTTGACAATCCACCGAGCAAATTTTTATTTAGCGTATGTAGTTAATATTAATTTAATTAAATTTTTCATTTCATTTTGACAAGTGGTTTTTTCTTAGTGAAAAAACCACTAGTGGTTTTTTCACTATAAAACTAATTTCATTGGTCCCAATTTGAAAAATTCTGTAATTTGATTGGTTAAAAATTTTCGAGTTGGATTGTCAACGTAAGTACGTGCCAAAATAACAAAGTGTTAGATTAGCAAAGTGCCAAAGTACCAAATTGCCAAAGGATTAAAGTGTCGAAATACCAAAGTGCCAAAGTACCAACAATGTGAAAGTACCAAAATTGCAAAATACCAAAGCACTAAAATGCCAAGGTACTAAAGCACCAAAGCATTAAAGTTCCATAACACTAAAGTACCAAATGACTATGCCATAATTTACATTTATATTTATAATAGTGTTATATACCAGGGGCTGCATTGTTATTTTGAACACATTTCAAATATTCACTTCCCGAAACATTTTGACAAAAAATTTGATAAGGGTTTTTTTGAAGAATGTTTCATGAACCTAATTTCAAAAACTGTAAATTTCAGCAATCTTGGCCAAACCAGTAAATATACATTTTCAAGAATAATTTTTAAACAGGTCGATAGAAAGGAGTACAATTAGGCAAACGGACTCCTTTTTGAATGTTCTGCAAATATACCTTAGTAACATTCTAAAAATATTTAAGAAACCAATATTTGATTGTGTTTTAAATAACATGCGCTTTTAAATGTAGTTCGCCACAATGCTGCACCCGATGTAGTTACAGACTTTTGTTGATCTTCGAAAAAATCTTTCGTACCTAATGACACCGATTACTATGATCATTTGGCCGACCCTACTAAGATTCGGCTAAATTCTACTGGGATTTATACTACAAAAAATCCCTACTGGGAGTGTAATTCCCCCAGATTCGGCTGAATACATCTCTAGTCAAGTTTTCTCTTCATATCTTTCCAATAATATGCAGTGCCTCCTGAAACGGCTTTAGCTGAAAAGCCTTTACTGCTGCTTCATGAGTACTGTTGTGAATGGATCACAACTTGCATTCATTGCGTAGATACGGAAAGGTACTAGGCAACAAGAATAATAAACAAGTCATATAATATGAAAAATAAAATATCTCATAAAAGTTACTACTTGCGTTTTATTAACTCTTACAAGAGATATATGTAGCCCTAACACTACATTTAGTGTTAAACTCTCGCTACATTTGGTGACCCGACGTTCCTAAAGAAGAATTTAACAGTACTGGTCTTTGCCTGCTGCACTGAATTCTCCAGGTGAACAACCGCTAGTTCTCCTTTCATCATCTGTCATCAGCTACTACTCGACTCCTGTCATCGTGAGATACTGCTACCTGCTTCGCTTACGTGACTTGTCGTGGCTGGTTGGAGGTGACCGTTGGAACCGAAACTAGTCCTTCTCATCCGATAAGTATTTTTACTTCCTTATTTAATATATTCGACTGTCAAAGTTCCATTTCCAGTTTTTACGAGTAACGATATCGACCTATATTTTATTTTGGTAGACAGATACTTTACTCGTATGCTGATCAACGATGTGCTCGCCAAATATAACTTATTAACACTAAACTTACCTTTCGACGTTTTAGGAGCTCATCGCGACCTGATCATTAACCCCCCTAGGCAACGACCATACACTACCTTGAAACGGGCGTTGATAAAATCTGTCCTAGGGCCACGAGAATCTCGAATTAATAATCTTTTGGAGACTTTTCAATTCTCTGGTAGTGTCAAAGAACTACTTTTGAATATTCAAAAATTGGCTATCGATCTTGATTTAACTGAGGAATTAACCAAAGACTTTTTAATAGCTAAACTACCATCAGAACTTAAGATTCAGTCCTTAAATTTCAATGACTTACCGTTAATATCCTTTGTAGAAAAATTAGATTTAATTTATTCTATGCAAAAGGCACCGCAACCTTTAACTACTCCTGCATTAGAAGCTAAGCTAGACAATTTGACAACCAATCTTACTACCATTTCCAATGAGCTTTCTACCATGAACAAGCGACAATCCCCTGTAACTCCCACAATCTCTCCGAAAACTCAATATCCTCAGCATTTCAATAAATGCCGTTGCATGCCTTCAGGCAATGCCAATTCACAATTACAACCGTGCTATTATCACAAACGTTTTCAAAATAATGCACGTAATTGTACGGGAAATTGTTCGTACCAAACAAAAAAAACTAACTTCGCACTCTCCTGGTCTCCAGGGAGGGCCATGCAGGGTTAATTCAATCCCTCCAAGTTCTCCTTTACCAATCACTTATTCTTCAATCATTTTACACGACCTAACCTACAAAATTAATTTTGTGGTTGATACTGGTGCTGATTATTCCATTTTACCCACCCACGTTGCAGTTTCCTGTAACCAAACCATCACGCCTGCCAACCTTTCATTTATGGCCGTGAACAACACGTCAATTCCTGTGACAGGTATTGTAAGTTTGAGGTTACATTTTCCGATTCCTGGCCTACAGCCATGCCTCTGGAAATTTTATGTCGCTGACATATCTACAGCCATTCTAGGCCTGGATTTTTTACAGCAGCACAACCTAACCATTGACTGCTTTTCTCGACGAGTCATTTGCAAGACAGATGTCAAGCTCGCCCGAACCCGCAGCCAAGGTTGTCAATTTCCAGCTCCAACAGTGAATCCTCTCACTGACTGCTCTTCTCAGCGGGTCATTTGCACAGCAGATGTCCAGCCCGCCCGAACTCACAGTCGAGGTTCCACAACCCCCCCAGTTAAGAATGACTGCTCTTCTCAGCGGGTCATTTGCACAGCAGATGTCCAGCCTGACCGAACTCGCAGTCGAGGTTCCACAACCCCCCCAGTTAAGACTGGCGCAAAACGCAAACTATTTTCTGCTCAGACTAATGTTTTAACTCCTCCTTCCGAGTCAATCGTTACTCCTGCGATTTCTTCCCCTTTTCTTCCCTTACCTTCACCCATTGATGTACCATCTTCAAGTACTGTTAACAACATGTCTAGCGATCTTGATGTTTATAGCAAGATGCTAAACACACACTTCCCGGAGCTTTTGCGTAAGTTCGACTACCATCAACCCGTAAAACATACTGTAGTCCATCACATTGACACGACCGGCCCTCCGGTTAAAGCACGCTTCCAAAGTTCAGGCTATAATTGATTACCCATTGCCTTCAAGTCAGAAAGCACTCCGCAATTTTATTGGCTTAATTTCGTATTACCATAAATTTGTACCAAACTGTGCGAAAATTTTGGCACCGTTGAACTCTATAGTTATTCCTGGTAAAGCTTCGCTAAAGCCTGTTCAGTTAAATCATGAGCAAATAGAAGCCTTTAGGCACCCGAAGAATGCTTTGATTACCGCTACTTTATTGGTACATCCGCGAATTAATAACCTTCTTAGTATAGCTGCAGACAGTCCGTCTTCCACTATAGCTGGAGTATTACAACAGTTTGAAGATGGCATGTGGAATCCACTAGCTTTTTGATTCCGGAAGTTAACCACCACAGAGCAAAAGTACAGTATTTTTTCTCGGGAACTTCTTGCAATATACTTTGCTTTAAAGAAGTTTCGTTACTACGTTGAGTGCAGAGACTTTCAAATCTTTACGGATCACAAACCTTTGTGTACGGCGATAAAAAATAATGGTGATCAATATTTACCACGTGAGTTTTGACAACTAGAGTTTATTTCTCAATTCACAACTGACCTCCAATATATCAAAGGTCAAGAGAATATTCCGGCGGACGCTCTGACAAGAGTTAATCTTATTAACTTCCTTGGAACTGATCTTAATTACGACGAAGTCGCTCTATCTCAAGAACAAGATCCCGAGTTAAACCAGCTCCGATCTCGTAGTAACTTTCAATTCATTTCCCTTCAAACTGCCAACAAATCAAACCTCTGGGTGGATGTTAGTATAGGCCAACCACGACCCTATATCCCGCTCAAATTCGGGTATCCCTTATTCCAACAACTACACAACATCGCCCATCCTGGCATCCGTGCTACTAAAAGATTGATTACTCAGCGATATCTGTGGCCATCTATGCACCACGATATTCAGAAGTGGGTCATATCTTGTGCTGAATGTCAGAAACATAAAGTTCGGCGTCATACGAAAACCCCTCTACAATCTATTGTAGAACTAGATGAACGTTTTACTAAGGTCCATCTCGACCTAGTACACCTTCCTTCTTCGGGAGGTTATAAATTTCTCCTTATCATTATTGACCGCTACAGTCGGTGGCCGGAAGCAATTCCTCTGAAGGATTCTTCCGTGGAGTTAGTAATCACTGCATTTGTCGACACGTGGGTGTCCCGCTTTGGAATTCCCAAGTATCTCACCACGGACAATGCAAGAATATTCCTTTCTCATGCATGGATCAACTTCATGGCCATGTTAGGAATTAAACACGTCAAATGCACGGCCTTCCATCCGATTAGTCAGGGTGTTATCGAACGCTTTAATCGGACACTCAAGCAATCCATTCAAACCACAGGAACTTCCTCCTGGTTAACGAATCTCCCTTGGATTCTCTTGAGCTTACGTGCAACACTGATATCGCAAGTTAATGTTTCTCCTGCAGAAATCCTGTATGCTACCCCTTTACGACTACCTGGAGATTTCTTTGAAGAAGAACAACTGGCTAACGACATGAACCTCCCTAATTTCATAGCCAATCTCAAACGTCGTATGAGGAAGCAGAAGCATTTTTTTACAAAAACGTATTCCGGTCAGTCCTTCGTCCTCAGTGACTTGACCAACTGCTCACACGTATACGTTCGTAATGACACGCACACTCTGGGCATGGAAGACAGTTACTTAGGCCCCTATAAAGTGTTAGAACGGACAGTTAAATACCCCACTTTAGAAAATCACACTGGACCTATCTCTTTAGATAGGCTAAAGCCTGCATATTTTTTAGATTAGTTACTTTGTAATGTTAAGCCAACAATGAACTGATTTCAAATGCAACGCGAAGGCATCTTTTGAAAACCTTTTATCTGTTGACTTTGAAAATTTGAGCACTTTTCTGTTTTTTCTTTCTGTTTACAGGTTCCAAGAGTTGCAGTCGCAAGTTCCGTATTGTTAGTTAACTTAAGTTTTTTATTGTATACTACCTAGTGGGGTTTTTGTAGCTGGAGCATTTTACAACTTTATTCAAGTTCCTTTAAAATACTCCGTTTTTTATCCAACATACTATTCCGTATTTTTTCCTTTTCATGTATTACCATCGTTTCAGACCGGGCGGGGTAATGTTGTGAATGGCTCACAACTTGCGTTCATTGCGTAGATACGGAATGGTACTAGGCAACAAGAATAATAAACAAGTCATATAATATAAAAATAAAATATCTCATAAAGTTACTAGTTGCGTTTTATTAACTCTTACAAGAGATATATGTAGCCCTAACACTACATTAGTGTTAAACCATCGCTACAGTACCTCAAAGGAGCGTACTGGAGCCTGTTTTGTTTGTGATATTCGTCGTCGACATTAGCAGCTCTATCCAAACATCCTGCAAATTACCTACCATTAACGGTGAGTTTAAGATGCATGTCAATAACTTTTATAGAAGATTGTGAGTGTCAAAAAGTCAGCTGCCGAATACATGGACATTGACCGAATATAAGTTATGAATATGTTGTTCATAATTCGAAAAAGTCTAAAAATGGTTCAAGAAAGTTAACAGTTAGTGTACGTGTAGATCTTATTGTTCTGAGCAATGTTGGAATTGGGAATAATAATTATCTTTCAAAATCGATAAATTCCAAAAATGAATACTGATTCAGCCATTTATAATAGATAGAAATAATTGCATTAATGACCAAACAAACGCGATATTCAATTTCTTACATCATGTAAAAATTAAAGTGGTCAAAACATCTTGAGGAGTACTTTACAAATAAATAAATGAACTTATACCTCATATCGTCATATATGGATATTAATACACAATTTAATTAATGTTTTATGTTTTGTATTTAATGGCGTATATACACCTATTTATCTATTATCCACAAAAAAATGTTTTATTTGATATCGATTCCATTTTATGTATAGAAATATTTTTAACAAAATATAAAGTAGGAAGTATTAATCTTCGTGAATTTTTTAAATAATAAGTGTCAAATATTTTTAACAACAATAAATAATTTCTTGATAAATATTTGTTAGTTCTTTACACCAACAGCTGATTTATTTTCTATGAGTGCATTATAATAGGCCTCTATAAACTTAAGAATTACTATATGTTGATGGTAACATACGCTTAGGCGTCCCATACTCTTTCAGTCATCAGTTGAAAGTTACGGCAGAGCATAATTTTTAAAAAGAATTTTTTTAATGTTTTCAACGTGTGTCATGTATTTTAATTTTGATTTTGTCCAAATATAACGTTTTATTGGTTATCAATAAACCTTCATCTCTATACATTTCAAATGCTCGATCTTTAAAAGATTTATAGCATTCCTTTGAAGACTAATTATTTAGTGTAAATTTTTAAAATTCTTAGATTTTCTTGTCTTGATTTCTTCATCTAACGTTACTCAATCAGACTAGCTGTGACTTATCTGACTTCGCTCAGGCAACATCAGCTTTTCTCCTGATCCTTATTTATCCTAAAGTCATTCAAATTGAAAGATTAAGCCTGCCAATACAAGAGCTCGGTGAAGTTTTCTAGCGACCTTAACGAAGAATGAACAGAAACTAAACTGGCCAAACATCGGATTTGTTTATTTGGGTAGGTTTTTAATCAATGTAATGATTTTTATCCATTGTAAATAACTTGCATGAATTTATCAATTTTGAAAGATTTATTAATATGAACTTTCTTGACCTGTGGAGATCAAACGAGTTTATTATTTAAACATAGTTTAACTAGAATAAAAATTCTAAGCGTACATCACCTTTTTGCTTAGAACATTCTTTTTCCTTTATGGTGAAAATGGTCATAACTTGTGTCCATGTGGCAATCTTCTCGGTGCTCAACTGCACACTTCTCTTTGTTAGGATCAACAATTATCTCTATTTGCGAATTATATACGGCGTGGTGATAAAGTAAGGAACAAAATTCATAATTGCGTTATTTAATGTTTTCAAGAAAAACGCTCGGACAGGTCAATTTTATTTTTTAATTAGCCACCTTATGACATAGAAATTTTACTTATGACGTCATGTATTTTTGCAGAATGACGTCATCATTGGTTTTTTAAATGACAACTCCAATTTTTTTTTCTGGTTTTTATAGATGGTCCAACTACTTAAATGATGGTGTAAAAAATTGGTACCTTAGATAACTATTTTTTTGATAAAATAACATACCGTAAGAAATAAAAATGTAACTTTAATGGAAGAAAATCTTAATTAAACCCCAAAAACAAACAAAATTTAGCGCAAGTGTTCAAATTACTCTCCGTCAACCATTTGGCACTGACCGATACGAGTGTAAACACTTTGTACACTTTGCTCAAGGACTTCAGGAGTAATGTGCTCCACTTCAGCGCCAATTCTTTGCCGTTCAATAACGTGCTGTTGTAAGGTTCCTTCAAAAAAGTAAGGCCCTATTAAACGCCGTTCGATTATTCCAATCCAAACATTTAATTTCCCTTGGTGTTGACTGTGAGAGTCTTGAGTCCAGTGAGGATTTTCTCTTGACCAATACCTGCAACTGTGACGATGTACTGAGCCATTCAAGCAAAAAGTGGCTTTGTCAGAAAAGAGGATATTATTTAATAAAATGGCGTCTTCATCGCAGCGTAACATTAGTCCTTCGCAAAACTGCAAGAGGCGGTCTGGACCATCCTCGTTTAATTTGTGAATCAATTGAACTTTGTAAGTAGGATATTTCTTTTTCTTAAACAGCTTCACGACAAAAGAGTGGTTCACGTTTTTATTTAGGGCTAGCTGCCATTAGAATGGTAAGGATTTTCTTCAGCTTCAAGTAACACATCTAATCTGGTTTCTTCGTTTACTCGAGGTCGACCCTGCCGAGGCAAACTATGGACGTTTCAGTAAATTTGGCAACCAATTTACTTACTGTGGATCTTGCAATAGTTGGTCTATCAGGATGTTCTTGGTTGAATAATTCACATGCTTCCTCATGTGTTCTTAGCTTATCACTATATCCAACCATTGTTAAAATTTCTATTCTTTCCCGTTCAGTTAAACGTGCCATTTTTTGTTAACGGCAAAGAGAATTCGCTTTTAAAATACTTGCGAAGAGCCTCTTTCAGGCTCTCACTGAAATACTCAAGTGCTGCTTTTAAAACGTCAAATTTACGAGTATTAGCTCTTGTTTCATCCGTTAAAAGTGATACAGACGTGATAACGATAATTTGCAAAAACAAGTTTAAATTTTAAGTGTGTTATTTTCTGAAAAAATAGTTATTTAAGGTACTAATTTTTTACACCATCATTTAAATAGTTGGACCATCTAAAAAACCAGCAAAAAAATTGGGGTTGTCATTTAAAAAACAATGATGACGTCTTTGTGCAAAAATACATGACGTCATAAGTAAAGTTTTTATGTCAGAAGGTGGTTAATTAAAAAATAAAATTGAACTGTCCGAGCGTTTTGCTTGAAAACATTAAATAACGCAATTATGAATTTTGTTCCTTACTTTATCACCACACTGTATAACACAATTTTAAATTAGATTTGTATCACCCATCTTTAAAAAGTACAGCTACGCATTGGTGGCCAATCTTCATAAAAGGGACTATTTGTTGCTGAGTATATATATTTGATTTACACTTGTTACCTTCGTTGGTGATAATGTTATATTTAATATAATTTAAAAAGACAAGATACATTGCGTTCCTAAAGTAACTCCCCTCACCCTTTACCTTTTGAAACATTTAAATTAGGAAAAATAAACGTTAGAATATATAAATTTATTAATATTACTTTTTGAGCAAACAAAAAAAAGATTTATGCTGCGGTGACGCCGCGACGTTGACTTTTTAAATAACTTGATAACACAAGTATAACTTGATAACAAAGCAAAATAGAATGTGTAAAAACTTTCCTAGCCGAATTATATATCAATCGACGCGTTTTTATGAGTAGATGCAAATCTGAAAAAATTCTGACAACGTATCTCCGGTTAAATCCAGTTATATTAAATTTAAGTATGTGTAAGCGTAAGTTTAAGTAAGTCTGTGTAAATTAAGTATTAAGTGTTTTTTCAGAAATTATATCTCAGCAACCGCTTGTCTGATTTTAATGATCTTGGAGTCTATTTAAAGATAAGGTTTCGTTCTAGATGCGTGTATAACTACAATTACAAGAATTGCGTCACTACCAAACACGTCCCATAAACACCATAAAAGATAAGATAAACAAACGATGGGTTCGAGATGTGCAGTAACGTCCCAAACAGATTTTAATCAATAAAAATAATATTTAGGATTTATGCGGTCATTCATAAGAAAAAACAATTTGTGCAGTATGTTTTTATGATTACACTATCTTCATACAATGAAAACAGGGACTTCAGAAGTATTTTCACTTAGGGGGGGGCGATCGAGATACTGAGACAGAGATGCTCAATACTGCTAGCTATTTGAAAATAAACTAAAAATGTTTTATTTTATTTAAAAAGTTATTCTTCTAATTTGATCTAACTACCTAACATACCATGGGGCGACAGACATGTAACTCAAGGTTTTAGAATGGAAACGTTGTATAACCTACAGAAACACAAAGGCTATTTTTATATAAAGAAATGCTTAACTAACCAAAATGTAGCTGTGCTGGAAGTATCAGCTTGATCCAAATAACACTGCTTTAGTTTTTGCCAGCTAGCCACCAAAAAGTCGGAGAGGGGCGGGGTAATACAAAATATAAAAGATAAAAAAACAAGCGCCACTTCGTTTAAAAACAATGCTTATTACTAAAGCTTCAAGCTTATCAGACAAACGAAGAAATAGATCTTCTACTAAAATATGGGAAACTTCCACAATTTTGGCCGTACCGTACATATATACTTACAAATGACGAACTGAAAAGCAATATTAAAATCGTACAAATAAATAAATAATAAATAAATAAAACACACGTAGTGAAATGTAAACTTTCTAAGTAGGGCTTTATTTGAACTATTGGCAGATTTTAATAGTTAAATTGAAATGCAATTTTAATGTTTAATAGAGAAAAAAAAGGTGAATGGTGATCCTTATCACAGTTGGTTGTACTTAAAACTACCCTACAACAATTCCACTACTCGAGATCTCGTTTCTTAATATTAACATGCATGAATAATTGTAAATACATTGAATCAATACATACATATATATATATATATATATAAATAAAACACAGACATATAATACAAAATTTTCACAAACGTCCCACCATTCGAAGATCCACGGCTGTATGTTTAAAACCCTGCTTAGGGGTTATCACTTCACCCTTCGATGTTTGTTGTTTAATTCTGTCCCGATACCTGTATAGATGTAGGTACGAACCTCCTAAATGGAACCCACGATCAGAGAGCGGGAACACAAATACGACAACGAACAACAAAACCCAAAACCCAAAAGAAAGACCTACAAAGAAATCACCCTGTATATTGTATTAAGTTTAATTATTTGAAGATTTTTACCTTTCTATAAACTAAAAGGTATTTTACAAAACAATTCCCTCAAGGTGACTACTAGGGAAATATTACCTAAAATGGTTAGCACCAGAACTTAATCCGTCCAATTTGACGACCGATCGCACACAAATAACCAAGCGATCATTCCGTTGAATGTGAGATTTATTCCGCTAAAGCGAATTAATATTTAAAATCAATTTCTTAATATCTCGTACATCCAACTTCTAGTACCAAAAACCAGCCATTTTGTTACTTCACTCTAATATTGAGAAGGAAGCTCAAACGCGCCGGTGCGACTTTACTATCGACAGAAAGAAAGGGAAAACCAGTGACAACCAAACAACGGAGAAGCTTGGTTTTAAACAGTGACCATCAAACAAACAATGGGTTGTGAATTTCAACGTTATAGTTGTATTATGTCTATTGTTGACTTGCTTGCGCACCCCAGAGTTTGCAACCGTACGTCCATATGGGCCTGATTATCGTTTTGTATAAAAATAACTCATTTTCCATTGTCAGAGTAGACTTTCTGCCGATTAGCCAATACATATTTTTAATTTTTAAGTCCATTTGTTGGTGTTTGTTAGTTACATTTGCAACTTCCGTGTTAATCTCCTGTTCAGATGTAATCCCAGATACTTGGCTTCATTTGATTGAGGATTTATTTTATTGGTTAGGATAACTGGTGGGCATATAGATCTTTTCATTGTGAAAGTGACCTGTGCAGATTTATCCTCGTTGACTCTAATTCTCCATTTTTCAACCATTTCCATTAGATTTAAATGGATTTGTAGTCTTGTTGATGCTATCGCTGGGTCATCACTGCTGGCAAGGATCGCTGTATCGTCGGCGAATGTTTCAGTGTCTGTTTGCTCAGTGGTTGGCAAATCAAAGGTACATAGTTAGCACACTAAGGGTCCCAGGACACTGCCTTGTGGAACTCCTGCTTTTATTGGTTTAATTTCCGAGATTTCATTGTCGATCTTTGTTTGGAAATAGCGATCGGATAGGTTCTCTATCTTGAGCAATAGTCCTCGATGCCACACTCTGTCGAAAGCCTGTCTCATGTCTACAAACATCTTTTCTTATGAAATTTTATTTTGAATTTCAAGGTCATCCGCCGGCATTTATCGTTTATCGAAAACGATAATGTTTTTATCATTTATCGATCGTTCATCGATAAGCGATGTCGTTTTTACCGTTTTGTTTATAAACGTTTATGCAATCAAATCTGCAACCAGTAGTGAATCCATTGATATGGTAATTCTACCACTCGGGGAACAAAAACATGGAGAGTGATGAAGAAAACATCAACGACAATTATTTTTATAATAAAATTATGCCTGATGAAGTAGCAGTGAAATAGAAATTCACGAATATGAAGAATCCGCTAGGGATGAAGTACTTGTGAACTACAACATATTGAACTACTTGTGTCTGAAAGAAAAAGAAGGTAGTTCTATGCCTTAGCTGTTAGATAGAGAAAAAGCGAAAATACTGGTATAACAAGAAATCCTTTACAAATTCCTGAAATTGGTTTAGAACACATTGCTGGTCAACAGCTCCAGATATCCCTACGCCAATTTTTGGTAAAACTATGAGAAAGAATTAGAGCAATACAATGCTATTTGCATTTGGCAGATAATCACAATTTACCTAAATCCAAAGTAGCTAAGTTCAGACCTTTTATGAAAATATTGACTTGTCAGTTTCAGCAGTTTGGAGTATTTTATCAAGATTTCAGCATTGATGAGGCAATGGTACCACACCATACCATGGAATGGGTTAAAGCTATGGATGGTATGTGGCACAAATGGTTATCCTTACAATTTGCAAATTTATTGTGGCAAAGCAGAAAGCCCGAAAGATCCCTTGGGTAGTCGGGTACTAAATAACATGTTGTACATTATTGCCGATCCCGCTTACCATGTGGTATTTTTCAATAATTTCTTTACCAATTACTCTCTTCTAATTGATCTTAGAAATAAAAATATTCGCTCAAGTGGAACTGTAACTATAATAACCGTTAATAAATAGTAATGCAACCATTCAACCAGTTTTTATAAAGCTTACCCCCTCAATCCGCCAACGTTCCCATAATGGGAACAACATTTTTTTTCATAACCACTAGCAATGTGCCAAATAGAAATTTAAATTATCCTTTGAGATGCTCATTAGACATATATTATAGAAAATCATCACCTTCTGAACACTATTTCAAGGAGCGGTGGTTAAAGGGTTAAGGCCCTGTTAACACTGCTGTCCATTTTGACGTACGTTTCGTCATCCATACGAACCCAACGAGTTTTGCTTAAATCAAAACTTTGTACAACCTTCCACATAGTTTCTTCGACTGTATTTGTAGCTCCTCACTTCTCTTTGGCATTTCTTGTCTTCTCTAAGTAGGTATGTTATAGCTCTGTTTGATATTATGTACAGTACCTACCAACTTTAAACTCTTAAATAAGAACCCCCATTTTTGATTGCAGATTCGGATTCTCCATTAAAAAGTAAGTTAGTTTTATCTGACAAATTTTTATCGATTTTCGATAGATGGTGCTGTAATCGTAAAATACGATTTTTCTTACTTATCAAAAAATAACACTTAGAAGTGGAAAATAAAAAATAACGTGCTCATTTATCTTTGTTCTCAGAGTTTACTTTCACAGCCTTGGTAGTGTAATATCTAGCGTGCTGGACTTTCACACAAGCGGCACGAGGTCGATTCCCGGTGCCGGCAGATCTGGTTAAGGTTTTCTGCAGTTTTCCTTAGCTGTGACACAAATGTGGGATTTGCGCTGCTCCATCTGTAAGTCGGCTGCAGCCGCACGTAGGGCCTACGTAATAATAATAATCGCCCCCTCCTTCCCGCACAAGCTTATAGCTTCTGGGGCCTGGTTTCCAGGTTATGGGTTGTAGCAATTATTATTATTATATTATTAAATTTGTTAGGTCTTCTTTGGTTTATTTTTATCAGTCGCTTGCTTATTCTTTTCGCTACGTCTCTTTCAGAAAGAGAAAGAATAACTCTCCTTATGATGTGGGGGTATGGTGACAGAGAACGATCGCACCAGGAATTGCAGATTTATCTAATCACACTAATGCATACCGACAAACAGTATCGAACTCTAGTGTGTGTCGGACAGTCAATCGTTTTCAACAAACTGGTTCGGTTAAAGCCGTAGCAAGATCTGAAAGACCTAAATCCGCGACAAATGATGAAAATTGGAAGTGTTACTAAATGTTCAAGAAAATTGTTATGCATCGACAAGAAAAATATCTCAACATGCAGGAATAAGTGATCGTTCTGTTCGTAATGTTGTGAAGTTGCATTAATCTCATCCTTAAAAAAATTAAACTGGTACAAGAGCTTATGGAAGATGACATTGATCGTAGACTTGAATTTTGCAAAGTCTTGATGGAACGGTACGTTCAAGATGATAGGGTTTTTTCTGGACATGTTTCATTGACGAAAGTACGTTTGATTTGAATGGTTCTGTAAATCGGCAAAATTTTAGGTATTGGTCTAATAACAATCCTCACTGGGTGAGAGAATCTCATAGCCAGTATCAGCAGAAAGTCAATGTCTGGGCAGGAATTTTGTGTAATCGTATTGTAGGGTCATTTTTTATTGAAGGGAATTTGAATGGCGAAAAGTATTCCAACATGTTAAATTTTGAAATTATACCTGCAATACGAGAAATTGTTGGAAATGCCTCTGACCGTTTATTGTTTCAACAGGATTGGAGCCCCACTCCATTATTCTCTTCGTGTGCGAAATTTCCTAAATAATACTTTTCCGGGAAGATGGATTGGTTGAAGGGGTGCAATAGAGTGGCCACCAAGGTCACCTGATTTAACTCCTCTCGACTTCCTATATTAGGTATTTTTAAAGAGTGAGATTTACAAAACCAAGCCAGAAAATATTGACCAGCTGAAAGAAAGAATACGCAATGTTTCGATCTCATTAACACAAGAGACATTGCAAAATGTTTCTCAGCAAGTGCATTTTCGATTAGCACATTGCCAAGAGCAGCGAGGTGGCCAATTTGAACATTTGACATAATTTTCTTCAATCACCCCGTTGGTGAGAGGCGAAGGGACTCACCCAAAACAAGCACTCCGTTGGTGAGAGGCGAGGGGACTCACACGAAACTAGCACCCCGTGGTGAGAGGCGAGGGGATTCACCAGAAGCAAGCAAAATAATGAAAAAAAAAGTTTTGGAAACGTTTTTTTATTGAAGTGTTATCTGTCGAAAATCAAAAACAAGTTTTTAATTCAAGACTAACTTACTTTTTAATGGAGAATCCGAATCTGCAATAAAAATGGGGGTTCCTATTTAAAATTTCAATGTTGTCCCCTCACCCTCCTGAGGGTGGGATTGGGGGGGTCGAGTGTGGTATCATTGAAAAATATTTAAGACTTTTTTGTCTCGTCTCGAGATATTTGACCGTTCCGGGTCTTCCTCCGCACCCTGTATAATTCGGCTAGGAAAGTTTTTACACATTCTATTTCGCAGCCAATAATATTTTGATTCTATATGTATAGTATACCTTGATTTGAAGAATATGAGACCGCTGGCGCTAGTCTAATAGAGACACTGAATCAGTGGTGTAGAACCTCCTAACCCTTTTATTTATTTGGTGTTAAAATTAAATTGTGAAGGTTAAAAGGCAACAACATTCAAAATTTCTTGCTTCTTTGATAAAATCTCGCCTTATTTATTCGTCTTATAAAAAAGAGAAACATGCATAAAGCCCCCAGAAATATTTTAAAAATGTAAAATTCTCTCATTCGTATATATTAAATAATTATTTTTTATCACGTCATTCATTCTAATAATTTTATCAAAACCATGCAATGTTTCATAATTTCTTTCAAAAAGTTGTTTGACAAGATAAACGTGGAATGTAAAATAAACACTTTATCCTGAATTATGCGCTACTAATGCTACTAAAAGGCTAAGAAAACTTGACTTAAGCAAGATAAACACAAAATAATAATAATAGTGATAGTAGTAATAATAACCAAGGCACAAGAAAGGCCAGTGGGTGTATACAATAATAATAAATATCCTCTTTTTCTACATATTTTTACATTATTATTTTTCACGTCTATTCTAGTTTAACAAAAGACTTTTAGTGCAAAGTAAATCGATGAACAATGCGGCACGAGCGTCATCTGCCTCTTCTCCAGGTATAACCACTCTTAAAAATGTTGAAGCTTTCTAAAAACTGTTAACAGCTAAACAGAATTGACACCTGTCACTTCATAAGTTCTGCTTGGTTGATTTCTTGATTTTAGTGTGAGCCTTCAACAGATAAGTTTATGAAATTTAGAAGTCCATGGCACCGGTTACGGTGTTTTTTTATCCTTTGTAGTATCTCTTTATATAGATCTTTAACTCGTTCGACACTAGACTTTGAGCAAGTCGGATTAACTTAACGTTAAATTTCCGATTCGATGTTATTTATATAAGAAGAGATATGAAAATGATGTTGGGCAAGCTGACAATTTTACATAGAACAACGGCTCTGAGAAACTGTCGGAAGTTCTACACAAAAGCTAGAAACCGGGAAGAAATATTCAATAATATAAACTGTAACATAAAAGACAGGATACTCAGAAAGGTGGTTATTGTTGTCCACCACGGGAGTCCAGGGGTTAGGTTCCTTTTACTTACTTTGTTGAAGGTTTTTATATACACTAAAACCAACAGTTGGTTTAATGCCATAAGGTTGTTTTGTTTCAATAACACCATATTCCTAGATATACTATCAACCCCAGTGCAGTTTCTGAAAAAAAAAACAAAATGAGCTATGGTATCTTGGTATGGTTAAAAAATGCATAAAAATATTGCTTTACAAATTAATATCAAGAAAAACTGGAGCTATACTAGTAAAATTTAGTTCTACGATCGAGATATAACGGACGCTGCATACAATGGTTACAGTGTAATTGGTTTGTAGAATTTAATCCATTTCGTAGATGGGTCGTTAACAAAATTTACTTCTCTAATGAAATTTGTTTGATTTTATTCAAATTGTGTAAATGGGACTAAAGCCAAGCTTATTTCAAACCTATTATGTGATTATGGCACAATTTCATTGATTGACTTGCGCTTGCGATGTAAATACTAGTAACTTGAATTCTGGAAGTATAACATCCTGTACACAGTAAAAAATCAGTCCCGTGAACAATTTTTAGAGTACTAGTTAAAGATTCTAGAGTTAAAATTTAAAGTAGTAAAACTTTTTTTTCGCTCTATTCTTATAACAAAAATAATTCTTCACTACTGATATGTATTTTCTCTCTGTATTATTAATTAACTCTATATATTAAATATTCAATCCAATAGTATTCTGCTGTAAAAGTATAACAAAATCCACTCTAATTTTGATTTTTTTAAGAGAAGAAAAGCCGTTAGAAAATGATCTAAATTGGTAAAACCATGTTTGTTAGTGTTCATTTTACTCTAGGTAGAGTAAATAAAACGATTTGGCACCAATATATACTTTTAGAGAGTATTTGTCAAGAGAACCGTGTGCGCAATAACGACACTAACAAAAAACGGCGACAATCAACTGTCTGCTGTATTTGACTTCGACTAGTTATAACTGTCGAAACGTTGCAATTTCAAAGTTACTATAATTAATGGGAATTTCAAAATTTTAAAAGTCATGAACAACTAAGAAAAATTTAGAGATCAGAATTATATTGACTATATCAAAAACAGGCATCTGTACATAAATAATAGTACCTACATTAAGTTTAGATTTGTAAAATGTTTAAATTCCCTCTAATTCTAGTAGCGTTTCAAATTGGAAAGTTTTAATAGTTCTAACTAGCGACCTGTTAGTGCAAATATGTTCACGTCCTTTTACTGCGTATGAATGTGAAACTTTGCAGTTTGCTTTAATAATTAATACATATTAGGTAACATAAAACAATTTTACATTTTATTAATACATATATTATTGTATAATTTTAATAATTAGTGTTACTTATGCTAAGTATGACGGAACACTTGAAAATTTACAAGACATGTTCAAAGGTAAACAACTATTTAATATTGCTATTCAACGCAGTTGTACTTCTTCAATAATTCATATTCGGTGTTTTATTTCCAAATAATAAACAGAGATATTAAGAAATTAGGTAAGTAAAAGCTATAATTATAATTATATCTAATTTGCAGAACAAAAGAGTATTTACATCATAATTGTAGTAATTTTGAACTTTGGTGGAGTTCACGGAGTGCTGCAAGGGAATCTCCTAATAGAAGTTTTATAGGAGTTGGTATGGAGCACTATACAGTAGTTCACTCTAGCAGCAATTAACAACCATACTATGGACCAAGAGAAACAATTTTGAAGTAATGGTTCCGGGATGTCCTTTAACCAAAATAGAAGTGTCCCAACTGGGCTAGCATATATTTTTTCAATACATTCTTATGCTTTAATTGTGTATACAGTAGAAACCGCCTAAAGTGACCACCTTTGGGACTGATCCAAAATGGTCAATTTAAGCAGGTGGTCACTTTGTAAAAGTGTGAATTTTTTATACACAACAATTTTTATTTTCATGTGATATTCATTACATAGGTAGGTATTTTGAGTTTTTGTGCTTATAGTAAATGCTAAAAAAATGTATATGTACAATATAACATATATTTATTGAAGAGAGCACTTACCCTACTTATTACATGCGATAGATATGTGTTATGTACATACTACTTATAGGTACATATTAAAAATCATGTAACGTAGATAGTTTCAAGAACATATGTTTAGCACAGATTAGTACATTAATATTATTTTTAGCATGGTACAGTTCTGTTAGGATTCCAGGGCAGTTCTGAATAGTAAGATGTTCCGCTGTTTTTCTTTCACTGTGGTTTTCTAAAAACTAACACCTTATGTTGTTTTTCTTTCAAATTTAGTTCTTTGTAAACTTTTTTGAACCGTACTAATTAACACAAGGGTTTCAATCAATAGATGAAACAAGACTGATTTTATAAAGCAATTTTAAAACTATCCAAGGGTTACCAATGTGAAAGTTTGCAGGTAATGAATTTCTCAGAAGCAGAAATAAAGTCTTAAAACTTGGAAATACCTGAACCCAACTGGTAACTATTAAGGAATTAGATGTATTCTTAGAAATTCTTTGAATGCAATTTACATGTACATGCCTATTTAAACTTTTAGAAGATTAATTATAATTGCAAGTAAAGTAATCCCTTGGCTAATAGTCACATTACACAAACATTTTTAAACAAATATTTGAGGTAAATGTGGTCAATGGTCACAAAAGACAAGTGGTCAGTTTATACAGTATACATTACATTAAAGTAATGGGATTTTTGCAGGGACTCAGAAAAAGTGGTCAATATGACCAGAGGGTCAGTTTAAACAGGTGGTCAGATTTACAGGTTTCACTGTATATACTTTTTATGTATGTCTGCATTGCAATAAATAAGTAAATCACTTATTTTATTATTGACCTTAACCTCGGAAAACTACACTAATTTCACTCTAAATCTTAATCTAAAGAGAAAACAAATTATACAAAAGTTTTATAACAATCCAATCTAAATAGGTAATATTTTTCCTATGTAAAGTAAAAGATTTAAAAATCAAGAGTTTTTAATGTATCAAATTTACAATAATATTTAATTGTTTTATAATAGTATTATAAATTTACACTATAAGTATAATAAATTTACACTAACATTGTATTGCATTCTACAGAAAGGTACAGATTAGATACTTTACTCTAATAATGTATTGGACCTAACCACACACTTAGTGGTCTAGTGTTCGAATTTTACACTAAATTTTTCACTGCGTGTTTTGAATTGGTTACCAAATTTCTTTTCAAAAGTAATTTTTAAAACTGTTAAAACAGTTTTAAAATACATAATTCGTTGCCCGGTCCGCCCTTGTGGTTGAAAAATGTGAAAAAAAGGTATAAGCACCCACTCTTCAGCTTTTAAAGTTTTAAGCTTGTTCTGCCAATACAGCTTGCATATTCTCAATTGGTTTTATTTTCAATTTTCTTTTTTAAAATAGAAGGTCTTGATTGGAACGAACTTCTATAATTCACTTTAGTATACGAAACAGTTATTTCGTCAATTCGATAAATAGCAAATGTTCCATGAAATAATGAAGTTTGCTAAGCCGGGTTTTTACAAAACAATCATTTAAAAAAAATTATAGAGGATGATCTTGCCATTAGGAAGAAAACAAAAATATAAGGAGACCCAAAAAATTAAAATTTGGGAACCAGGTTTGATGTAATACTTGTCGTACGTTTCGAAAACTATTAAATATAGTACAAGTCTATCAGGTGATAATGATACTAGCGCAATGCTGATGTCTCCTTTATTTATGGACCGATTTATGTGAAATTTGTTACAGAGATTAGATACAATTTCGGATTTACTTGACATTTTTATGTAACGTCTTGTATATTCTACATTTCGTGGAATTTACTGGTCAAATTACATCCATAAGAATAAAATAAAATACATAATAAGTAGTAAAGTACTAGCAATAATAATTAATTCTAGTAAACCATAAACCATAAAAGGAAATTTAATAAAAATTATTAGATCAATCAAAAAGTTCGTTATGCAAGCTTTTAAGAAAGTCATTTTAACGTGGCTAAGAAAATTTTAAGTTATATTATTTCTACAGAAAAACGACAAAAAGTACAACAATCGATAAAGGTGTCGATTTTTGAGAACCAAAGCAGTTACACAAAACAGGGATATTTAGAATAGTAGAAAGAACGCGTATCAGTGCTACTTGAGCCAAGATAATAAATATTTTGGTTATTGCAATCTTGAGCCGCTCGGATAATAGGCTAAGTCACACGTGCTTGCGCGTCCCTTCTCTTAGCGTACGTTCTGAGTGCGCCATTTTGACTTACTCCTACCATTTCCCCCAGGCTCTTCAAGCACCTTTAAAACAGCCTGTGTAGGCCAGAGTTAGTGAGTTCATTTCCTGAACTACAAAACCCGCCCTGGAAGTCAGAGGGGCCAACAAGCAGCCAAACTAACCGACCAGTATCCAGGAAAGCTGAAGAGTAAGTCCTCTTGTCCGTAGTACCTCCCCTCCCAAGGTCTCACTACGTGTATACTTCAAGCCTGTAGCCTTTCTTGTACTCTTCCACCGTTCCTTCTGAGACCTCACTGCGTATATACCTGGGGGTTTCATCCATTTGTTGTAACAGATTGTTTTTATTTTAGTATCACCTGGTATACTGATAAAAATGATATGGGGTTATCATTTGGAAGACACGTTTTATATTACAAATTCGATTTTTTAATGTTTATTTGCAACCATGTTTGCAATTGCATGTTTATGTTTATTTTAGGTTTGGTATTTTTGATTACAAATTATCGTTTTTTTCTTTGTGATAAGTTAATTCTTATTATAATTTTCTCTTCTGTTAATTAAGTTTATCATTCCGATTGCTAATTATCGATGTTTTGAATCCTTTGGTTTTGTTTTTCGTTAATCAATATGGTTTGGCTAATTATGGCATCAATATTAATCCGATGACCACGAGACCAACGCTTGTTGATTCGTTAGGAAGAGGCTTCTTGTGCAGTCTTGCCGAAGTGAACATGTGAATCTAGTGCACAGTTTAACTTTGCAATGTCTTTGGAAATTGCTCCTTCATTCGAATAATGTTTGTGTAAATAGTGCACAAAATGGTTTTGTAAAATACCGAAAGTATAAACTCATTGTTTGGAAGTTATGAAATAACAAAATTATAGTTTTTTTTGTATTGCAAAGTTACGCTTTGCCGCCCATTTTTGAAACCTTCCCTTTGAACCTGAAAGGTAATATTTTTATTTAATTCAAGTTTCTTCTTGTTTTATTGACGTGATCAATAAGCTTATTTCTACAAGATAATTACTATTTATAGGAAAATCTATCCAGACTTTAATTCAGTTGGCGTTTAAGTCTAGTATACACTTTGGATGATAATTTAGTTTGATGCCTAGACCTTCGTAGTTGAGATTGTCAGCTGTACCCTTGCTCGTTTGGCGTTAATAACGAATGCACCTTCATTCCTGTTATATATTAAGAAGATTTGTTAATTCTCTTAATTTGTAAGTTCTAAAACTGCAATTGGCTGTAAGGCGTTAACAATGATCTTATAGTCCATAATATTCTCAGTGGCAACTGGAACCATTTTCAAGAAGTTCTTAACAACTTGGTGGTCATCTACAACGAGTCATTGGAAACAACGTTTATAGACCAAATTTAGTTTATAGAAATAACCAGGTGGGTTCTTTATATCTTATTTTTATGTAGAAGCGTTACTTAGTTTGTTTTTTTATCGAATTTTAAGAATGAATTATTAAAATTATGTGCTAGAATGTTCATAAAGCTACAATTTAAAGAAGATCCATGATATGATAAGAAATAAATATTAATAAGATTCCGAATTTAATTTCTTAAGTAACTAATAACATTAATAACGATCAAAGTATGAATTTCAAAGTTACTTTTTAATTTATTTGCAACGTCCTTATTATTAACTATAATAAGACATTATTTAAATAACAACTGAAGGCCTTCCAGTTCATTATCTATCCAATGATTGGATAACGATTTTTATGTGTTAATAAATAAATAAATGATACTATTTGTGTTATTTATTGTCTAATTTTTATTATACGGTAGTTTTGTGTAACAACTGAATTAAGGAATTCGGTCCTTGAATAATTGAGACTGGTTCACCTTAAGATCTAAGCACCCACGAAGTTATCCAGACTGTTTTGGCCTTCACGACTTCAGTCGAACTTTGGATTACCTTTCTCCACTAGCAGCAACCCCGATTCATGGAGCATGTCAAGATAAAACAACTGCCGTCAGAAGATTACCCAGCTCCTTTCGTAATGTAATGAACGGGATTAACCTCTATACGCTGCCGGTGAACATTCTAGATTGTCGGCGGAATGTATGACACATTGACCGCTAAACCAAACACATGGGATATATAAACCACCACAGAGCGAGAGGAGTCATTAGTCTACCAGCTAAACACGTTCGCGCATCGTGAGTAGTATAAATATAAATGTAAAATAAATGTTTGAAATAAATATTTGTGTAAATTAAATTAGTCTAAGTTTGTTAATAGTTTATAGTTGTTTTCTAATTAGTGTTAGTGTAAATATTTTCTCTTGATAATAGACAATTAAAACAGCACCTTTAGTATTATTTAAAAGGAACATTACAGTAAGCAAAGTTGCGACCGTCCGGTCACGACGCTTACACATTCGCAGTGAGACATGAAAGGACTGACAAGAAAAAAGTAACCATCTTTGCTGATTTTAAGTATACCAAGCACACTGGGAAATCAAAGGAGTTGATGGATTAAAATACGTTTCTGGCTCCAATTGCGAAGCATGTTGACTGGAATATCACTCGAAGGGTTAATTTATATATGATTAAATTATAGTTATGTTCTAGGGCGTGCTGGTCAGCCAGTCCGAAACAGTGGCGATCCAAATTATATACATTCTCCCTTCTTCTCCGCTTGCTCATTTAATCCCAATATTAATATTATTTCATAAAACAAAAATAAAAGCAACGACTCTACTAAAAGACCAGGAAATTTCGGGTTATGCTCAGGAGCCTGATAGCTTGTTTAGTAAATTTTGGAACAACATAGATTTGATCCTCAAAGCAGCGTATAGCCTGTGTACAAAGTAAAAAGGTCCATATATCTATTATAGGTGCAAGCAAATGGAAGTTTATGTACAGAGGAGACTATCCAACTAAAAAGTACTGTAAATACTGTCATCCTCCTGGTTGGACGAATTTCTCAGTTTATCTATGTTGGAAGCTTTATGTCTAAGCTTTACAATGATATAACGTGATCAGTAGGGTGGTCCTTATTTTTAGATTTTTAATTTTCAAAATACATACCTTCCAAATTTTTTACATTACATGAAAGGAAGTTACCCTAAAAAATTTCAAGTTGATCAGATCATGCTAACCCTGCCCACATTAAGGTCAAAGTTCAGCTATTTTAGGCCGTTTTTCACATAATGCGTATTTTCGGTGATACGGTTGCATCTAAGAAAAAAAAGCTATTCTTCCTTTTTTGTAGGAAATTTAATCTACTATAAATTTGGCCCTTACATTATTTTATAAACTGTTTTTAAGTTATGAAAGTTAACTCAGATGCAGTAGTTTTGACATATTGAAAAATTTTATGTTACTCATTTGTAGTGCTTTTTTCAATACTCCTGACTACTAGCATACTTCTAATGATTTTCTAATACTTCTTACTGGAAATTATTATTAATATATAATAATAATAATAATTGCTACTATCCATTACTTGACGAACTAGGCTCTAGAAGCTATGAAGCTTGTGCTGGGGGAAAAGGTGATTATTACTATTACTCTGGACCAACGTGCGATTGCAGCCGACTTAACAGATGGTATGGCAACTTAGATACCGCAAAAACTCCTTGCAGAACGCCTCAAAAATATGGTGGCGATAAGGTAAAAATAAGATTTTTCTCTCTATCTTTTGCTCTAGAACACAAGCAACATTTAGTCTTCTTGTGTTTAAAAACTTCAACTTTGTCTGTTAATTCCCAATCGCAGAGAGTATCATAGACTGCTGGAGATACCTCTTGCCCTGTCGTTGACAGTTCTGGAACCGCAATTAATTAATCGACACTAATTAAGCCAATCTATATTTTAGATTTTCCAATTAAAGCTGGAGGTAGTTTTGAGTGTCAGTGAATGACTGCAAATTGTAAATATATTTCTAAAAATGACAATTTTATTTTGTTAGCTGTCTGTACGCTAAAATATTTTCTGTATTCCCTGATGGAAGATCTGTTTATGACATAGTCATTTGGGTCTATTGATACGGCTTCTACATTTGCTGACAATATGTGACAGGTATCCTTGTCACTTAATTTACAGCTATCTAGCGCTGATAAAATTCTTGCAGTCAAAATTTGTTTCCTGATCATTTTCTTTGCTCTTAGTAGTAGAGCCCATTGTAGCACCAGAAGTCCCAATTTGTATAGCTTAAAATCGATTCATTTCTTTCACTCTCTTCATTATCTGACGCTTCTAAAGTTAAGAAATCGAAAACCTCGTCTAAAAACATTTACTTGCCTATTGAAAACATTACGTGAATTTCACTTTTTAATCTTACTTACATCAGTGGATTCAGTTTCTTCTCTTCTTGAAGGTTCTGGTACGTCTAAATGCATCTGCCTGTCTGCTCTTTTAGCTTCATTATTTTTCATTTTATTTCCTTCTTGCTGTATTCTAACCTCTTTTCATGGGCAGTAGGATCGTATCTTTGTCTTCTAAGATCTTCTAGTGCATTGGCACGTGTGATGTCAAATAAATCTTCTAGTTCTTCAAAGATTCTTTCTCTTTGCCTGCAGAAATCACTTTTTTTGTTCTAGTTCTTATCCAATTGCTGCCAGGGTGCAAACAATTTTTTCAACTTTTTGTCGCAGTTTAAATAATCGCGTTGGAGAATTCGTGCCTTTTTCAAATCACTGATCTACCACAAACGCAGCACTTCCATTCAAACAAACTAAACGGGCAGTTATAGAAATATTCTATAATCCAAAATAAGTATTACTGAAAAAGAAACTAGAATGTATTTCTTATCAGTTATTGCTGGTCCACGTGAAATTGAAAACACTAGTCTTATTCCAGTTTTCATAAACGTGAGTGAGAATTACCTACCTGCTTTGATTTTTTTGGTTTAATTTTGTTTAATTTGTATAACTGCAAGAATTGAGAAAGTAATAAGTACTTAGAAAGAAGAAAAAAAAAAGCAATTCGAGAAAACCCAATTGCATTGTGTAGCCTTTATTACACAACAAACAGACCATTGTACAATAAATACTTGACGGCTGGTTATAATGTACAATGGTTAATGGAATAATCCGCATATAGAAACAATCTTTGTGGAGCAATTGAGTTTTCCAATAAGTGAGTTTCGCGTATTTTAAAGACAACTCAGCGTCTTAAAAATCAATACAGCACACTTTCACAGAAATACGGCTGGTTTAATATTTTATATCTGTAATGATGAATTATAATTATTAATTATTGATGACATTACCTTATGACCCATATGTAATAGTATTGGTAGTGTAGGGACTAGAGTGCTCTTCTCTCACCCAAGCGGTCCGGTTCGACTCCCGGTAATGACAGACCTGGTTAAGGTTTTCTGCAGTTTTCCTTAGCTGTAACACAAATGTGGGATTTATGCTATACAATCTGTTAAGTCGGTTTCAGCAGTACGTTGGTCTAGTAATAGTAATAATCGCCTCTTCCTCCAGCACAAGCTTTATAGCTTCTAGGGCCTGGTTCGCCAGGTAATGGGTAGCAGCAATTATTATTATTATTAATAATAATTTTCAGTATTAGAAAGACATTAGAAGTATGCTAGTAGTCCGAAGTATTAAAGAAATGCATCACAAATGAGTAACATAAAATTTTTCAATATGTAACTGCACGACCTGTAAACTCCTGCATCCGATTTTCCTTTCATAACTCAAAAACAGATCATTTCTCAAAAATTATGTAAGAAACAAATTTATAGTACATTAAATTTCCAACAAAAATGGAAGAATATCTTTTTGTCGTAGCTGCAATCGTTTTCCTGCAAATAGGCGCTTTGTGAAAAACAGTCTAAAATAGCTGAACTTTGAGCTTAATGCGGACCGGGTTAGCATGATCTGATCAACTTGAAATTTTTAGGGTAACTTCCTTTCATGTAATGTAAAAAAATTGGATGGTACGTATTTTGAAATTGTAATTTTTTTTCTTACTCATAGAAATAAGGACCACCTTAGTGATCAGGCTATCCAGCCAAAAAAACGATCTCCATTTTTAGTAATTGCTTTGAGATGAGATGAGCTGTTTTACAAGAAATCGTGCTGCACTTTAAGTTGTAGGTTAAAAAATAAATTAATTATATAGATGTGTATTTTTTAAAAAATACACATTAATAGGATTTTAAAGGATAAATAGATTTTAAAAGGATATTAAAATATCCTTAAAAGCTTTCTTTAAATCTACGCACAACTGAACTACTATTTCAAATCAATATTTATAGTTAAATATGTAAAGTAGTAATCACTATGTAAACACAAAAGTGAATTCACTTGTTTGAATTTACACTCGACATGTTACTGGCGTTGTCATAAGACTTCCGGCGACATTTTTCGATGTCCAAGGGTTTTGATTTTGCAAGGTCTTGAGAACGATGTTAGACAGATTTTCTGCTTTATGGTCACAATTTGGTATAAATCTCATAAACTGTTCGGTATGAGATCCCTCAGTAGACACTGCAAACAAAATGCCTGGTATGCTTTATTTCAATCACGATCGTGCTTTATGACCTTTTCTGCCATGAGGTTGATAATTTTTTCGCATATTTTAGACGACAGGTATGATGTTGGGCCGCATCCTTTGTTTCCGTGGCAGTTTATGTGTTTGCCCAGAAAATGATCGAACTTAGTCAAAAGTTCTAGAATAACGATCTAGTTCCAACTATTTTTCGATCCCAATCGGTCATGTGAACCTGTATACGCAAAAATGTACGACCGTATACGCAGATTCGGTCTCAAAATCTCACGCCAGTATTTCACTTCTTCTTCCGATTGAAGAACTTGGAATCTGTTTTAGATCATGCTTGCAATGGTAATAACAAATTCGTTTTTTTTTCTACAGGATATGTTGAATATTTTCTTCGAATGACCTTTGGTATAGTTCAGCCTTTTTTTGGTGTAAAGGTAGTGATTCCACTACATATTTTGGAATCAGAAAAGCATTCAGCAGATATAAAAGATTGTCATAACAACATTGTAAATAACTCTAATAAACATATTCCACGTAAAAGCAAGTATTTTATATTCTTCTTATCGGTCTCGGCCCTCTTGGCGCCCTCTGGCAGAGTCCTTCAGAGCTCTCTTATTAACTTTAAAAAGTTACTGTTATCGAATGATTTTAATGATTTTACTAATTTCGGCGTCCCAAACAGCCTCGCACCCCCCAAAGGCCGGCACTGCTTCTTATAAAAATAGTTCATATCTATATAAATATAACGACAACCATCTACCGAAGGTCTTTTAAACGTTATAGTACACTGCAGTTATTTTTCCGTTTGTCTCGGTAACAATCTTCCATCAAAATTCAAAATAGAACCAGTTAAATGAATTTATGAAATCAATTGGCGGGTAGTAATTTATGTATTTAACTCGTTATAATGTTACGGAAAAAACGGAAAACGATTGCAGTATACTGTAAGGATGATCGTCACGTAGCCGTGCAGAATAGTCGACGTTAAATACACGTTAAATCGCACCCACTCTACGCACAGCCGCCAGCCCTTGCTATACACACGATACACCCACAACGGTATGCCAGCTTCACGACCAAGACGTCGCTGCGAAGCAACTTTCCAAGGACTCTAACTTTCCTCCCATTTGATCTCTTCCAGCTACACAGTACGGTGGGTGTATGTTAGGAAAAGCGGCTTTAAATAATTAATTATGAAATTCCTTTTGTTTTGGTGAGTGTAAACTTGTGAAATATCGAGGATAATGTCACGTGGGGTTTTCGTGACTGGGGAACGTAGTCAGAGGTAGAGAGAAATTAAACACAAGTTGTAAAAAACAACTATATACTAAAGACAATAAGAGAGTACAAAAGTTTAACATACACATTGACATATTGATACATATTGTGAGGACGTATATGTCCTCCTAAACTAATACAATACAGGGGAGGTCGGAACCAACCCTGTTCTAGCACTAAAATATCTACTAACTAAGCGTAGGAGCTAGACTCCTGGTAATTATAACTAAGCCGGGTAGCCTGGTCACAACTACCCATAATTTCGCATAGAGTAGGCGATTTAAGCGCCGCCTACTCAACTAAGCAAACTAAGCTTTAATTAATCAAAAGACACTTACCCGCTTGTTCTTGATGAGGCTTCTAGTGAGTCTTGGCACAGACTGATTTGAAGCCAAAACAAGCGGGTTTATATATTGCTGAAGGCGGAAACGTTACTGAATTAATTGAATACATTAAGTGGAATACGAAGAACACAAGAATACTTAATAAGATCCAAACTGTATAAATTATTCTAATGAGATACAAATTGTATAAATTATTCTGCAGACTGTATAAATTATTCTAATGAGATACAATCTGTATATTTTATTCTAATGAGATTCAATCTGTATATTTTATTCTAATGAGATTCAAACTGTATATTTTATTCTAATGAGATTCAAACTGTATATTTTAGTCTAATGAGATTCAAACTGTATATTTTATTCTCAAGGCTTATGCAGATTGTGTACCGCGCGTGGCGGCGTGTGGGCGAGTATCGCACTACTCTTGATACTAAATGAATGCAAGTTGAAATGTTACAAAATGGATTTCATTTAAAATAATTCCGTTTGTGACAATAACAAGGTGAAATTCTTATACAGGTATATATCGAACAGTATGCCTGGTTGTGCTGTTACTGACTGTTGCAATTATAACAGGAATACAAAAGGAACTGGTATAAAATACTTTCGATTCCCAAAGAACGAAGAACTTTCAAAGCGTTGGGAAATTGCTTGTCGAAGAAATGATAAAATAAATCTAAAAAAGGTAAGAATTTTTAGAAAAATTATAAAATAACATGGCGGAGAGGATACTTCAATTATTAATCAAATTTTTATTACTATGATACATTTGAATGTTGCCTACAGGTTTTAATTTCTCATTAAGTAACATTGGCTTTGTAATTAATAAAAATAAACAATTTTAAATTTAGTGATATGGTAACTTTCGATTATTTAGTATCTACCTATATATTATTTTTCTAAGTACCTCCCTAACAAATTTTACTATTATATATATTTTATAGAAAGCATAACAATCCATATCGGCGGTACATGATTAGTAAATTGTTAAAATTTGGAATATTTCTGAATCCAAATAAAATAAATCGTTATATGCACCACGGGCAATACGGGCATAATTATAAATAATAACATTCCCTCATACTATAATTTATTAATTATGCCTTTAATATTAAGTGGCTACTATTAGAACGATTATCAAACGTCATACTTTACTAACCATTGTCATTATAAATGATAAAAACATCATTATACATAAGAACGTAATGCGAAACAAGCCTTGTTTGCTTCGCACTGACGTCACAAACCAGAGAAGGATAGACTATCGAGCTGCGCGTTGTCATACCGTTGTGGGTGTATCGTGGCTATACATACGATATGTTCGATTTTCATTCGATAATCATCTCTTGCTCCTTCGTGAGTAAAAATAAATCTTCTTTGGAACACTTTATCGTTCAGTTATATCTCAATCTTAAATAACACACTAGATTTGTTTTCTAATTTTCTACATTTTTAATGAAGTAATCTATGATGTGTGAAGTGATCTATGTAATTAATCTGATTAAACAGTTATTAGCACACAATTTACTAATTAACCAGGTAAGCTTATTTAACTAATATGCATGCCAACATCACGAAGTAGAATAATCAAATATGTACAAAGTAAACAGAAGTTATGAAATCCTCTCATACTGTAAGTAATTAGCTCAGCTATGAAAACTGGAAAAGTATTGCCATAACATGCATTAAAAGTGCAGTCAGAGTAATAAACGCTTCAAGAAAGCTAAATTTAATCGATCTATGTAATTAACAATGTAAATATGCAAGTATGTAGTAAAGATAGAATTTCGAAATATTTTATAGCTTCATTATTAATAATTATTTATTATTACTTACATTAATTAACAGATAGGTAAAAATAATTACATAATTATATTACTTGCTTATATTTATTTATATTTATAAATATTTAAAAACGTTTTCTAAAAGAAAGGGTTGCCACATTGAAAATGTATAGGTTGATTCAAATATATATTTCTTTTGTGTGATCTTTTTCCCATTATGTTCCATGTAGCACACTTCTCACATCTGTTAATAACAAAAACGGCACAGCTAACAATCATCTAACCATCACAGATCGCCTTTAACATCGATTTAAACATGCCCATCCATCCACGCACTTCAAATATTTACCGATAATTGCTTTAAGCGCAGCTTTAGAGCTTTTTGTATGGATTACTGAAAGATGTTTCTATAAATACATTAAATACCTATCATGAGAATAATCTTATACCTTATAAAATAAAATTTTAGCTTTTATTCAAGTTAATTGAAATTGAATGTAAAACTACTGATTGGCATATTTGCGTATACAATTTGTGCTGTATATTTATTTTCAACTCGGGAATGTTACAAACCAATATTTATTGAAAGAATTATGGTTATGTTAATAATTGAAATAATAAAAGAAAATGTTTGATTTATGATGTACTAACAGGTAAATATTTATATGTACGGGTTTATTGTTAGCAACAATATGTGTTGGTATTGGAATTTAAATAATTTACGGTTTGTGTAAAAACAGGAAAATAAATTTAACTTAATGCTAGGCTATATTGTAGCATGTAAAATATTTAAAAAGATAACGCTTTGGCAATACATATTAAGCTTTATTTTATGAAATTCAATAATTATTTGATAAATCTGTCAATAAATTGAGAAGGCCTAATCATATCACTAACAACGTAACTACTGCAAATTAATATTGTAATGATATTTTCACAGGTTGTTTGAATAAATATTTGAATATACATAGCCAATATGAAATAAAAAACGATACATTAGTTATTTGTTACATTTCCTTTATTTTAAAAAGATAATTATCAACCTAATTTATTTAGATTTTCACCTATACATAATATGTTTATATGAAATTTTATTGGTTATTCAAATGTTTTTTATTGGTCATTTTGACACATCCAAGGTTTGCAGCAAACTAAAAGAAAATAAAAAAAGATTATAAGCTTTGTTTTACGTTTTTATACAATATGTTTTGACATAAAGTCAAACAATGTGAATTGTAAGGTTATAAAAAATTTTGGTATGCATGGAGACTTGATCTCATGTCAAAAAATAATGAACACCTTATAAAACTAAGAATTCTTCAAGACGATTAATTGAATGCTAAGGTGTAGTCTTGAAAGTTAGTAAGGTAGTTGATATGTGGACAATTAACATGGTAGAAAACAAAAAAAGTTGATGATTTGTACCAATAAAAATTTTGTAAAGAAAATTTGATAAATGTAAAATTTAAATAATTATAAACTTTAACATACCTGTATATTAGGGTGGTCCTTATTTGTATGGGCAAGAAAAAAAATTATAATTTCAAAATACGTACCCTCCAATTTTTTTACATTACATGAAAGAAAGTTACCCTAAAGATTTCAAGTTGATCAGATCATGCTAACCCGGCCCGCATTATGGTCAAAGTTCAGCTATTTTAGATTGTTTTTCACAAAGCGCCTATTTGCAAAAAACGATTGCAGCTATGAAAAAAAGATATTCTTCCATTTTTGTTGGAAATTTAATGTACTATAAATTTTTTCCTTACATAATTTTTGAGAAATTATCTGTTTTTGAGTTATGAAAGGAAAATCAGATGCAGGAGTTTACAGGTCGTGGAGTTACGTATTGAGAAATTTTATGTTACTCATTTGTGATGCATTTCTTTAATACTTCGGACTACTAGCACACTTCTAATGTCTTTCTAATACTTCTTACTGAAAATTATTATTAATAATAATAATAATTGCTGCTACCCATTACCTGGCGAACCAGGCCCTAGAAGCTATGGAGCTTGTGCTGGAGGAAGAGGCGATTATTACTATTACTAGACCAACGTACTGCTGAAACCGACTTAACAGATTGTATAGCATAAATCCCACATTTGTGTTACAGCTAAGGAAAACTGCAGAAAACCTTAACCAGATCTACCGTTACCGGGAGTCGAACCGGGCCGCTTAGGTGAGAGAAGAGCACTCTAGTCCCTATACTACTAATACTATTACGTATGGGTCATAAGGTAATGTCATCAATAATTAATAATTATAATTCATCATTGCAGAGATAATATATTAAGACAGTCATATTTGTGTAAAGGGTGCTGTATTGGTTTTGAAGACGCTGAGTTAGTTGTCTTTAAAATACGCGATACTCACTTATTGGAAAACTCAATTTATCCACAAAGATTATTTCTATATGCGGATTACTCCATTAACCATCGTACATTAGAACCAGCCGTCAAGTACTTATTTTACAGTGGTCTGTTTGTTGTGTAATAAAGGCTACACAATGCAATTGGGTTTTCTCGAATTGCTTTTTTTTCTTCTTTCTAAGTACTTATTACTTTCTCAATTCTTACAAATTAAACAAAATTAAATCAAAAAAATTAAAGCAGGTAATTCTCACTCACGTTTATGAAAACTGGAATAAGACTAGTGTTTTCAGTTTTCACGTTGACCAACAATAACTGATAAGAAATACATTCTAGTTTCTTTTTCAGTAATACTTATTTTGGATCAGAAGGATATTTCTGTATCTGCCCGTTTAGTTTGTTTGAATGGAAGTGCTGCGCTTGTGGTAAATCAGTGATTTGAAGAAAGGCACGAATTCTTTAAACACGATTATTTAAACTGCGACAAAAAGTTGAAAAATTTGTTTGCACCCTGGCAGCAATTGGATAAGAACTAGAACAAATAAAGTGATTTCTGCAGGCAAAGAGAAAGAAAACTGAAGAACTAGATGATTACACTACCAGCCTTGGTAGTGTAATGTCTAGCGTGCCGGACTTTCACCCAGGCGGCCCGGGTCGATTCCCGGTGTCGGCAGATCTGGTTAAGGTTTTCTGCAGTTTTCCTTAGCTGTGACACAAATGTGGGATTTGCGCTGTTCCATCTGTAAGTCGGCTGCAGCCGCACATAGGGCCTACGTAATAATAATCGCCCCCTCCCTCCCGCACAAGCTTATAGCTTCCGGGGCCTGGTTTCCAGGTTATGGGTTGTAGCAATTATTATTATTATTATTATTATTATTTATTTAACATCACACATGCCAATGCACTAGAAATTATGAAGATCTTAGAAAACATAGATATGATCCTGCTGCCAGTGAAAAGAGGTTAGAATCCAGAATTTATACGTACCAGAACCTTCACGAAGAGAAAAAACTGAATGCCTGATGTAGGTGCAATTAAAAAGTGAAATTCACGTAATGCTTTCAATAGGTAAGTACATCTTTTTAGACGAGGTTTTCGATACTTTAACTTTAGAAGCGTCTGATAATGATGAGAGTGAAAGAAATAAATCGATTTCAAGCCATACAAATTGGAACTTCAGGTGCTACAATGGACTCTACTACTAAGAGCAACGAAAAGGATCAGGAAACAAATTTTGACTGTACGAATTTAAGCAGCGCTAGATAGATGTAAAATAAGTGACAAGGATACCTGTCACATATTGTCAGCAAATGTAGAAGCCGTATCAATAGACCTAAATGACTATGTCATAAACAAATCTTCCATCAAGGAATACAGACAATATTTTAGCGTACATACAGCTAACAAAATAAAATTGTCATTTTTAGAAATATATTTACAATTTGCAGTCATTCACTGAGACTCAAAACTACTTCCAGCTTTAATTGGAAAATCTGAAGTATAGATTGGCTTAATTAGTGTCGATTAATTAATTGCGGTTCCAGAACTGTCAACAACAGGGCAAGAAGTATCTTTAGCAGTCTATGATACTCTCTGCGATTGGGAATTAACAGACAAAGTTGAAGTTTTTAAACACAGGAAGACTAAATGTTGCTTGTTTTCTAGAGCAAAAGATAGAGAGGAAAATCTTAGTTTTAGCTTATCGCCACCATATTTTTGAGACGTTCTGCAAGGAGTTTTTGCGGTATCTAAGTTTTCATACTATCTGTTAAGTTGGCTGCAGCAGCACGTTGGTCCAGAGTAATAGTAATAATCACCTCTTCCCCCAGTATAAGCTTCATAGCTTCTAGGGCCTGGTTCGCCAAGTAATGGGTAGTACCAATTATTATTATTATATATTAATAATAATTTCCAGTAGGAAGTATTAGAAAAGCATTAGAAGTATGCTAGTAGTTAGAAGTATTAAAGAAAAGCACCACAAATGAGTAACATAAAAATTTTCAATATGTCACTGCACGGCCCGTAAACTACTGCATCTGATTTATCTTTCATAACTTAAAAACATATTATTTCTCGAAAATGATGTACTGACCATATTTATAGTGGCTTAAATTTCCTACAAAAAAGGAAGAATAGTTTTTTTACGTAGCTGCAACCGTTTCACTGAAAATACGCATTATGTGAAAAACAGCCTAAAATAGCTGAACTTTAACCTCAATGCGGGCCGGGTTAGCATGATCTGATCAACTTGAAATTTTTAGGGTAACTTCCTTTCTTGTAATGTAAAAAGTTTGGAGGGTACGTATTTTGCAAATTAAAAATCAAAACATACGGACCACCCTACTGTATATAAATATATTTAAAGCTGTGAATTGTGAAAAGCTTTTTGATAGAAGTATTGACTACAAAAAGTGTTACAGTTATCACATGGATTCAATGCTAATAATAAAACTGTTTTGAAATCTGAATTCCTTATACAGGGCTTGCAGATTTTTTTTATTTTATTGTATTCTACCAATTTACAATCTGCTCCTACGAGCTATAAGTAAATGTGTTAAGTGTTAAACTTTGAGAGCGACAACATTCCAGTGGATAATAATACATTATTATTTTAATTTACACTAATTAGTTATTGGCGGTTGGCCATCGTAGTTTTAGTCGTCTTCTGACCTCGGGTGGATCTCTCAGCTGACTGACCTGGTCGATAGGTGACCTGCAAGGCTGCCTAAATAGTTGGTGGTGAGTCTGCAAATTTCTTCCTCAACGAAGGGAATGCCTGAGTCGTTGTGTAGTGTTTTGTTGCTGACTTACCACGGGGTGTCGTATATCAACCTTAGAACTTTTGATTGAACTCTTTGGAATAATTTGGTGTTTGAAGGTTTCGTGCAACCCCATAATTGGACTCTGTACGTCCAAATAGGTTTTAGGATTCATTTATACAGCAAGAGCTTATTTTCTGTTGCAAGCTTTGATTTAAATCCAATGAGCCACTGCATTTGCTGCAATTTCAGGTTAATCTGCGTTCTCTTTGTGATGTGATGTATTATTTCCAGGCTAATTTTTGACCCAATTTCAGTCCTAGATATTTTACTTGGTTTGTTACTGGAAGCTGAGTCTCATTTATAGATACTGGTGGGCAGTTCGTGTGTTTATATGTGAAGGTGATTTGGACTGATTTGGCTTGGTTGACTTGTACTCGCCAAGTGAGTAGCCAATCTTGAAGCTGATTAAGGTGTGTTTGCAATTTTTCTGTGGCAAATTGTGGATCTTTATCTACGGCGATAATTGCAGGTCGTTTGTGGTGGGGATATCGGCCGTGAAAATGAGGTATAGAAGGGGACCCAAAACGCTTCCCTGGGGTACACCTGATTTAATAGGGTGGTATAAGGATGTCTCGAGGTTAAATTTAGTTTGGAAATATCGATCACTTAAAGTAGACTTAAAGTAGAATGTAATAAGAGGTTGGAAGGTTGAACTTAATTTTGTATAGGATCCTGTTATGCCAGACCCGATCAAGAGCTTGTTGTATATCTAGGAGGGCTGCTGTACATAGTTTCTTCTCCTCTAGACTTGTGATAATGGCATTTATGATTCTGTGGCATTGTTGAATTGTTGAGTGATGTTCTCGAAAGCCAAATTGATGCGAGGGTATTACTTCGTCCAGGTTAGTGTCTTTGACAAGTCTTTTTAGCAACAGTCTCTCGAATATTTTCGACATGACTGGCAGAAAGCTTATGGGTCTATAAGATGTTACATCGTTAGGTGGTTTGCCTGGTTTGTGAATCAGAATGATCTGGGCAAATTTCCAGGTTATTGGGAAGTAGGCCACTTCTTAGCATACTATTGAATATTGTGGTCTGCATTTTAAGTGCTTTCCTAGGTATCTTCTTGGGTATTCGATCGGCGATTAAGTCAAATTCGGGCGCCTTATAGTTGCATTTTGCGATTTCCTGTTTGACCTCTGTTGGGGAGTAGAGATTGATTGGTAGTGTCATTGGGCATGGGCTGTGGAAGTAGCGTGCTATCGAAGCATCGTTGTTATTATTTGCTTGAGGTGTTGGCGGACTGAAGACTTCAGCAAGGTGTTTAGCGAAGGTGTTGGCTTTTTCCGCGTCAGTTTTCGCCCAACTATCGTCTTCTTTCCTTATAGGGGGAATATGGGTAGTGGGTTTCTTAAATCTCTTGGTTGTCTTTCAAATAGAGTGGTCCTCCTTTGATAGGCTGGTGATGTACGTCTCGAATTCAGTGTTGCGTATGTTTTACAGAGCTGTTTTCGGTTGTCTTGTGAGTCTGATGTATTCGATGTTATCAATGTGGTTTCGGCCATGCTAATCTTCTCTGTATCGTTCCAATTTTAGTATATGTACCGCGAAAGCGAGTGCGGCTTGCAGAAATGAAATGAAAAATAAGTTTCATTTTTTTAATGTTTGATCCTATATCGATGAGCCAAGAATAGTCAGCTAGTTTCAAAGAAAGAAAAGAAGTGGAAGTTTTGTCCATAGTGCATGATCTCATTGGAAAGCCGGAGTTTTTTTAGTGCGGAAAGAAAGTAAAGTAGAGTATTATATTTGAAAATCATCAGAAAAAGAGAATTTATAGTACTTACGTGTATATTCTTGGAAGTTCTTTATATAATTAGCTAAAACCAGGTTTTGTAAAGTAAGTTGCAAGTATGCTTAATAATTGAAAATATTACCTTAAATTAGAGCCGGCGGTGGACGAGTGGTGTCAGTGCATCACTCGTGTTCTAATGGTCGTGGGTTCGAATCCCACTTATCCCACGTAGGGCGGCGGGATTTTTCTAATTGGAAAATTCCGTCACCTCAACTATGGATGTGTGTATTCGTGTTGCATCTTAGATGTTAGGGGACAGATGACCTTAAATGTTGGTTCTCCCGTAGTGTAGGCGTGAAATAAAAAAAATACCTTAAATTAAAATTAAAATTAAAATGCAAATAGTCCATTATAAAATCAATTACGAAAGTGTAAAGATAAAGTTTTAAAAATACTGAACCTGGAAACACCCTTAGCTGTAAGATAGGATTTAACGATGTGATACAGTTATGAGAAGGACTCACTTTTCTAGAACTTTCACTTTCTTTGAATAACAGAAGCCTTCGGCTCTAAGGTTTAAGTGAAATGTTTGTGTGCGGTTGGTAGATAGTTTGAAGGAAGGACAATTTGAAGAATAATAAGAGCAACGTCATCAAATCACTACTACAGCTATCGGGCAATGACAGACGGCGATAAGAAATATGAAAATATACAATTGAAAACAGAACCTACCTCAGATCGGTAGAAGTAAATCAATCCTGCACGGTTTCGGCAATCTGCTCTTAGGCTTCTAGAGGTAGGAGGGGTAAAAATAAATGTGGCAGTTGAAGATCTGAGCGCCCCTGTCGAATAAACAGCGACTCCAAATAGAAAATGTTATATTTAAAGCTAAAAGTACCTCAGGTAGGTAAAATTAACTTACAATCTTGCATTGCTTCGACAGTTTATTCTGAGGGGGAGGAGGGCAAAGTCCATCGAGATAGCAAGAATGTGCAAAACGAACATTCTTCATACAATAGTAGCGGCGATAGGTACACTATCCAAACATTTAAAAGGAAATTTAGAGCAGATTAGAGAAAAACATAACATACGGCAAAAACTTACATCTATATGTACAGCACAAATTATAGGAAGAGTCATAGCCTCATAGTATAGATACGGCCCAAGGAATACGGAATATTCTTAGTCAGGGGGGGGGGTCCAGCTAGAAAAATGCCTCATCTGTCGGTTGATGCATGGTGGAACAATAATAATAACAACTACAAAGAATATGTGAGATGACATAGGTCTAGACCAGGCCAAAAGACGATGCAGAGCTTCGTCGATCGTCTCAACGTTAAATATGTGCTCAAACGCGTGGTGCTCTGAAAATTAAATATTTTATGGGAATATTAATTCCACTTCCACTTGCACTATTCCACTTGCAAACCTATCCAACCTATGATAGTAATAAGTTACTTGACAAAGTTGGAATAGCAGGTGCAAGAATAAAGACAAACTGGCGGAGACAGATAAATGGATAAATACATGCTGTATATAAATGTACTGATTTTAAAGGACTGGCAACCAACAACGCAACAATAACTATCGACTTTAGTCTCTGATCTGGCTGATCTGAATCTCGGGATCTGCTCTGGTACCTCGTCGTTTGCACTTTGAGTGTTGAAGAGCCTTACTATGTATTATCTTTAGTCGTTGTAAATTCAAAAGTCATTTTCCAATATGTGCTGTAAGAAAAGAAAATCAAGGTTAGGTGTTTGCCTTATCACAATCGCATTCTTTCGCTTACGACTAGCAGTTGATGGAAAGTTGCTGTTTACCAGTGGTGACTCGGTGGCACCAAAACTTTTTCGTTGGAACACGTCTAACTGGTCCTAAATTTTAGTACACCAGATGACATTTTAAGGGTCGACCTGATACTTGTACACTACTGGCTGCAACAGATAATGTGAGATACCGTATTAAAAGTACAATACAATTTAAAACTGAATTATTATTACTACTTTATTAATATGTAATAATTAAAACAAGCAAGAATAAATGCAATCTCGAATTGCATTCTTCATTGAACATTTACAAATACATAAAAGACATTTGAACTAATGGTATATTTTCTTATATTTGAACTAAAGATATTATAATAATCACTCAATAGGAAATTCGTATTAAATGATGTAACGTCAAACTTTGATATTTGTAATCATAACCTCAAAGTCTGTGTAGCAGAGCTGATACGATTCAAGTAAGTCTTTATCTTTCACTAAAATTAAAGGAGATTATTATTGACTTTAATTATTTATTTATTCTCTTCTTTACTTTTATTTATAAATAATGCAGGTTTTTTTATACACTTGTTAAAGACTATTAAACATTTATTTTATTTATATTTTATTAAATTTTAGAAAGTTGAAATTTTTTTAGAAAGTTTTTTATGAACAAAATTAACCATCCTAATTTACCTTATCTACCCCTAGAAACTTCCATTCTTTTAGATTTATTTTTACATCACAAACCAGCCTGGCGTAGGCCATCATATCCCAGCATAAAAAAAATTATTGTAAAATGCATTGAAACTATGCAAAAGTGGAAATCTCTCACCTTAAATTAAATTATAATTATGTACAATGAATAAATAAAGCATTAAATCAACTCAAACTTGCATCATTTTATGATAATTTATTTTTAACTATTCAAATAGCAACTATTAATAACAAATGGCAAAAAGCAAATTGCTAACGCTTCTTTATGTGCATCAATAGGAATTCATGAACATTTATCAATCAAATAACTAACTTTTAACTTGAACAACTGAGGCAAATACTATTTATTATTCTAAGTGCTCTGATAGAAATATCATCACAATAAATAAGGAAGGGGGTTATGTTGAAAAATAGTAAATACATTTCTCAAATTATATATGTATGTAAGATATAGGTAGTTTGCAGCGGAACGGCACGGAATTCTGGTACGGACCTCGTATAATAATTTAAAAGTTTTCTTATCAAACTTCTAAAAGATCTAATACATTCAAATGATTCATAGTGTTTTTATCTAAAAGTGATATTGATATTAGTAAAAGCAATCCATCCTGAAAATTATTTATTTGTTTTTATATCACTTCTTTTTATCTCGTATGCAACAGCAAAATAAATGAGATAAAACGCCAATAAATTAGTTCTAATCGTAGTTCTAACAGACAAATTTTACTCTGAAAGTCTGTCCCAAAATATACGATTTTGTAAGGGGAAGCACTTTTATGTTGCTTCAGTCAAAAGGCGTTTACTGCTGTTGATATGTCGAGTGACGTTTTGAATTCGAACAGCTTCCTGCTGAAACTAACACCGGTACAGGAATGGTGATATGTTGAAACCACAATGTGTAGGTACAAGTTTGAAGATATGCCTTTATAAGAAAGCAAGAGTTTTAAAACAACAAAAACATCTCGGATCTTTGTAGTATAGATGGTAAACTACGAGTCTTCCACGGTGTAAAAGAATAAAATCGTTCTGATATAAACTACGAAACCTGATTTATGGCCACTTGTATCGTGCGGTGATATACTTGCCATTATACAAACAAGCTCTCTGAAAGCAAGTTAACAACAAAATCCGCTATGCGAAGAGGTTGTTTCTATTTTCTCGTTTACAAAATTTATAGCGGTTTTAAATTAATCAAAAATAGAATTGCTATAAATGGCACGTTGAAGATGATAGATACGTAATAATATCAGATTCCGAACATTTATTTACGTGGGGCACCTGTAATAACTTAATACCCACCTTTCTTCAGAAGAGGAAGTGATTGAGATACGCCCAATCAGCGCGCATATGCATAGCAAATGCTACCAGTTACACACTGGTCGGAGCGACGTTGTCTATCTACCCTCTACTAGCTCAGCAGGCTAGTACCGGAGCAATTAAGTTAACACCCGCCGGAACCCTCCTGCCCTCTTTCATGCGGGGCTAAGTTGCTCGTCCAACAATAGGACTATTCTTCCAACTCAGGTTACGGACATCAGAACCCTCCAGTCCTCTTTCATGCCTTCATAAGTTCTTCCTCCCAGTCTAAGTTGGGACCACTGCCCGATCGCATACAACGTCAAATGTGGCGGTACTTAGTTTTTGAATGGTTTGGACACACCGATCTCCCAGTTATATGTCTGGTGTGCCCTTGACAGAGGTTCGTTTCGAGGCTAATTTGTAGGCCTAGCAAAGTAGCAACCTGGTGTGTACCCGTTAGGGTGAAATTGTCTTGAACGTGAGAGGCTATATATTCAAATAATAGGCCCTTAAGTGAAGGTCTCTAAGACGATTTTTTGGAATCCGTCCACTAGAACTGCACAGCTAAAGTCGGACCCCCCCAATTAACGAATTCACGCACCGGAACCAGACGATAGTGATAAATACCAAATAATATTTTCAAAAAGAGCAGACTCAAGCTGTTTTATTCAGTCTATGTCGAGGACTCATATCCACCAGAACAACCAGCTAGAACCAACAAGCAGCCAACCGAAAAGCCAAGCAGCCGGACAATGTTATTAGAGGACTGATAAAAGTGATCCAGATATGGCGACTTAAACGACTCCAACAGTTCCCTGAAATACCATTTCTCCACTAGCAGCTACCCGAATCCGTGGAGCATACCATGTTAAAATATCTAGCACCCGAGATTTACCACCGATCACCGAGAATATCAGCGCCCTTCGCAATTGGGTTTGTGCCCAGGGTAGAGACACCTACAATTTGGTAGAATTTAGAATCTGAACAGCATACACAAAAGCTACGATTTTGCATTAAATCAATATAAATTTAATCTGGTAAAAATAGATACGATTTGTCTTGCTAACTTAACGCTAATTCTTCTCGTTTCCACCAAAAGTAAGACAGTGTGGCACAAAAAAGCAAAAGCCTTAGGATCTCGAACGGCTTTCATAATTGACAGAGGCAAAATTGAATCGTACTGTTTAAAAACCTCTTCAAGAAATCCAATCAACCAAAACATTCACAAAAATCGTAAACGGGAAAACTATGTAAAAACCAATTGGAATCTCCTTCAAAGCGATAAAATCCTCTACTAACAGAAAATTTTTGAAAAGTGTTTTTCAATCCACTCGCACAAACTATGGAATAAGGAAAAAGGAAAACCTTATTTCTTATCTCATCTACAAAATTAACAAAATTTAGCAGAGTTCCATGAAATAAACATAAAATACTTATAAATGGCACAAGGTCAAGTACATGACAACAAGTCTTGAAAAATGTGAATGTGAATTGCGCGCAATTTGTAGCCTATCCTTCAGGATAAATATTGTGGTAAATAGTAGTAAGTGCTTCAAAATATAACTGAATTCATAAACACAAAATGAAAATGTAACAAACTAGCAAATCTTAAAAAACAGGTTATTGAAGAATAAAAGAAAGCGTTGAGCATTTTACACATAATATAACTACTAAACCCAAACTACTTTACAAGGCATAATGGAATTGTTTTCTGATTTCTAGATCGACCTATAAATAGTCCATCACATATTATATATAATATAAAGTAGAATTTAATTTCGTCTGTATTTTAAAAATGATTTAATTCTTCACACCTTCCAATATGCTGAAAATTATGCACTATATCCCTACGCCCATCTCTTTCTCTTCAGATTTGGGCATGTTATCCCACATCTTGTTGATGACATGATTCACGTCGCGTCACGCCACGCTATGAAACGCTACACCATGTTAAACTTTAGCTAAATATGTACTTTAATATTATTAATACCGGAAACTCCATATACTTACCCTACCATATAAAAATAAGCTACATTTTTGAAGCGCCACCTTTGCAGCTAGATATGCAAGGAATAAATGTTTTTTCGGTGACAAACCTGCAGTTAGTTAAAAAGTAACACTATTATTGATAGGCAATGGTTTAGTATTTAAATACTTCATACACGGTCGTTCGCGACTACGTCGCCGACGTCTTCGGGGACGTGGTCCGGATAATGAGACAGTTTTTAGATTTGCTGTAATTTATTCCATAAACAAATTTGGCTTAGAGCTGGTGTGTATAATAAAGTTATAAGTATCGTAGTTCTTTAAAACGCGTATATCGAAATGAAAGAAATCATTATTAAGTTCATAATAAAATGTCTCTCGAACCCCAACGTGTTTATGCAATAAATTACAGCAAATCTAAACATTTCTTCATTATCCGGTCCACGTATGGTGCTGATTACAACTTAGCCAAACTATTAAATCTTTCATTACCATGACTATTTTTTAATTAATTTCCAAATATTTTAAAAATATCAGATTTAGTTGCACACCATGTCGCAAGAGTCGCTATTAAATTTTGTCTGCCACTTTTGAAAATTAGTTTACGGCATTAATAATATTAAGTATTTTCTTTGGTATACTACAATACACCATCACATGTCACGTCACTAGTTGCCAAGACGCCCGAGGTAAAGGGTTTTTACTTGTGTATATAGAAGCCTTGCTAGGTTAGCTACGTTTGCGTGCCTTTTTTATATAGTCGGTACCGATAGTAATTCACAGGATTTAAGGCTATCAGACATGTCAACTATAAGTAATGCAAACAATAAATAGGGATTATAGAAGGTTATTATTTAATTTTAACTAACAATCATTTCGACAGTTAACTTGTCACTATCAAAGGTAGTAAAAATATAAACAAACACGTCGCTAAGATAAATACCAAAAGTAATACCAAAAAATTTGATATTGCAGATCGTAGATCAAGTGAAATGAAGACACAGCAAGTGCGACAGAGTGAGGGCGAGCGACAACTGATGAGATGGAGTGACAGCTAGTAAGATCGAGTGACAGCGAATTAGATCGAGTGAAACCGAGTTATAATTGGTGATAGCGAGTGACAGTGAGTGAGAGCGCGTGAGAAAGTGAGAGCAAACGAGATCAATTGACGGCTAGTAGGTTAAGTGACAGCGAGTTAGATCGAGTGACAATAGGTGGTATTATTAGCGTATTTAGCGGTGATACCAAGGGGTGTACTTAAAATTGGAAATTTAATTTTTCTCGAAAACTAGCAGGAAGCGACCACATGTAGATAAGGAAAATATTTTCTAAATCATTACAGCTACCTCCCCCACCATTACGAGATTTGTGCTTTATATTAGTTACACCCTGTATAAATAGCTTCAATATTTAGTCTTGTGTATCAAGATCTCAGATTTAGTTTTGAAATTTTGGCTTAAAGATCTTTATCCACAAAACTTAATAGTCCTAGAATTTTAATATTTTGGGATCAGGTCATTTAGAATTTCCCAGATAAAAAATGTGAACGATTTTCAGACATCACAGACAAATTAATAAAGCATATAAATTAGCAGTAAAAGCAACAATAGCGACGCAAACAAAAAAACACCAAAAGGGATTCCTATTGTCAGGGTGAAATGTGATCAGACAAAACTAAAATTATGAAGTGAAAGAGCAAGTTAATGGTAACTCGAAAATACATTGATAACGATTTAAATCAAGAAAGAAGAGGAAGGTTCAGCGGGATTTAAAAAATTGACAATGGCATAGAGGCAATCCGAAAAACGCGTGATAAAAGGGTAAAAGAAGATGATTGTAGACAGACAAATATGGTACTGCAGTAATAAAAATCAAAAATTTAGCACAAGGTATGGGAGAGTTTGATGAAAAGATGGTAACAAAAAAGGCAACGAAAAGAAACAAAAGGAATGAAACGGATAAAGAGAAATGACACAAGTAATGATAACAACAAAAATGTAGATACAGTAAAACGAAAGCGAAATTTAGCAACCTGGAATGGGAGAGAGCTAAATAAAGTGAATAACAATGTAATACTAGGGTCGTGAAAGCTTTTAAAAATGTAATGGCAAAGATAAGCAAAGATAAATTCTCAAAACAGGAAATCAAGCAGAAAGGACAAGGGATTAGGGAAATGGACAATTGGTAAATTTTTTGTGATTATTTGGTGGCATTTACACATAATATGTATATTGATGTAACTTTGTTTTGGTTTTTTTATTCTATCTGCTATCTACTAGTTAATCAGATTGCGACATTGTGCCGAGCAGTTTCCGGACAAGTGTTCTTTGTAGCGATACAGCTACAAAGAATATTTACCATCTGTATAATATTTGTCATTAGTGCTCGAGAAAGGCTTAAGCAGACACATCAGTAAGTATACTATTATGAAAGATCCATTTTAATATCAACCTAAATGATAATAAACCGAGTTTATTGAAAGAACCATGATTTACTTTCTCGATATGTTTTCTCTAATTGTCAATAATATTCGTTTTTCTATTTTGCGTCTATAATAGAGCTGTTAAAGCACCCAAAACAGTGCGTTAATAGCTCATTTGAGTGCTTTAATAGCCCAAGTTTTTCAAAGTTGGTAGCATTGAAAAAATAATTGAACAAAACAGAAAATTGACAAAAACTTCACTCAATTTTTGTGTTAATCAATGAATTTTAAAATGTCACAGCAGTATTGTCAACTACCACAAAAATCCCTAAATTTTGAATTGCGATTTTTTTATTTAAAAAGGGAATAAAAGACGCAAAATAGAAAAAATAGCATAAAAAACTCGTTTCATACTCGTCCTTTAGAAAACTCGCCGCAAGCGGCTTGTTTTCTAAATTTGGACTCGTACAATAAATCTTGCCTTATGAAACTCGTTCTTTAATATACTATTTCAATGATATTTCTACATACATTTAGGATTTATTTTTAGGTAAGAAGATGATGAAAACGCAAGTCGTCATGTGTTCTTAAATTACATTTGAATAGGGTACTTCAATGATAAATCACATGACACCTATCACAATACACCAATCTTAATATATGCTATTTTCAGGTCACACGATTAGGACAAGCTATGTCAACGAGTGTTAGATTGTGGGCAAACTACACGGCGTTCACCTGTAGAACTCGTCGTTGTCTACCCAATCCCAGGCTGGTCTGGGCAACAGATGACGCGATCAGAATTAAATGTGTGGTAGAGTTTAATTTACGTTTCACCGAAGTGTTTCTTGACGATGACTCTAAAACGTTGCGGAGGAAACTCTGCTAACAAGAGGGTCCGGTGTGGGTGGGTGTGGGTGAATCTTACCTGACGTCAGGGTCTTTCAGGGAGCTAAGTATCCCGCTGTCCGACCTAGACGAATGGAGGGGATTCAAGTGAGGTTTATCACGGTTAGAGAGTTCGCTCGCTAACGCATGAGAAACTGCAAGCCACCAGGTAGCGTTTTGGATGTGACAGTACGGGGGTCTGGCATATGCTGTCAGTTCTAGCGTCGGATTCCTAGAAATCGTCTGGAGACCTACACTTCACACCGGGATGCTGTTTTGATGGGCCCTACAAAGTAGCCTCGAAACGAAGCTCTGCCGGGGGCACACCAGGCCTATAACTGGGAGATCGGGGTGGTAAAACCATTTAAAAACCAAGTCCCGCCACATTTGAGGTTGGATTCGATCGAGCAGTGGCCCCAACTCTGGCACGGTTGTACTGAACTGACCTAAGTTAGGGGAATAGTTCTAATGCTAGACGAGGCACTTGACCCCGTATGAAAGAGTACGGGAGGGTGCCGGCGGCTGAGCACGTGTTAAGTCAATCGCTCCGGTACTAACCTGGTTAATTAGTAGAGGGTTGATAGGCAACCTCGCTTCGACCAGTGAGCGACTGGGAGCAATTGCTATGCGATTGCGCGCTAATTGAGCGTATCTCAATTACTTCCTCCCAAGGGAAGGAATGTGGGGGGTATGTTAACACGGGGACCCCACGTAAAGCATTCATGAAATTCAAATGTGTTGTAGATAAGGAAAAACTGCAGAAAAACCTTACCGGATTTGCCGGTACCGGTAATCGATCTCGAACCGCTTGGGTGAGAGACTAGTTTGCTAGTCGCTACACTACTAAGGCTATAAATGACATCAAATAACATCTTTACTGTCTCCAGTCTTACTTTGTGAAACTCCAAAATTATAAAATAATAAAAATCAAAAAATTAGTTAAAGTTTCACAAGTTTTTTTCACAAACTTGTGAAACTTTAACTAATCTTTTGATTTTTATTATTTTATCAAATAACATCTCCTATCTAAATTGTACCTTACCTGCTAGAAGATGGAATAAACCCAATTCAATCTTCGGAAAATCGAGTCAACGAAGAAGGAAGCTAGATGCTGGATAAACAAAATGTGCATTTGCAACATGACGCAACACCCCCCCCCCACATTATGCATTACCTCTACTAGAATAGCTGGAATCAAAATTCCCGGAAAATGTCCGCAAAGAGTTCGCAAAATAGGCTGTATTATTGTCTAGCCAATAATGTAGCACATTTTGTACACTTGATAATGTGAGTTCTCTAAGATTGCAATATTATTGACCATAAATTATTATTTTATAATGTTTGACGAAGTTCAATTGTTTGAACGTGGGTTAGATGAGGATTTTTACGGTTTTTAAAGTGATGTATCACAAGCTAGGGGGTGCCATATGATATTTCAAAGTTGAGTAGCTGTGTGTGTGGAGAGGCTGTGTGGTGAAATATAAAATTCAATCTGTTTTGGTTTAAACTTCCCCCTTGATATCTAAATAGAAGGACTGTTTATGAAACACGCTAAAAAGCTGGACATTTGGAAATTCTTAGAACCGTCGAGTGTCAACTCGGTAAACCTACATGCATCAGTAAACCTAATATAAATTTCACATTAAAAACAATGTAGTTGGCAAAACAATAGTAAATATGAGTATGTCTGTTGTAAAACAAGTGCGGATAGGGATTCACTGCAAAACAAATATGAAAGTTGGATCCCGAGCGATAGCAATTGATCTAATAATAAGAGTTTTGCAATGACCGTTCCGCACCTGTATTAAGTACTACTTACGAGACAGAGGTCTGGGTAGTCGTTAGAGGTGTCGGGGAATACTAGTATAGTATCCGAGACTAGCTTGTCGACAGATCACACGGAGTTCACCCTTATAATTGGCTAATATTAACCCAATCCCAGGTTTGTCTGGACAGCGGATGACGCAGTCAGAATGTAATGTGTGGTAGAGTTACACGCAAGTATTTCTCGAAGATGACTCTAAAACATTGTGGAGGAAGCTCTGCTAACATGAGGGTCCGGTGTGGGTGGATATGATTCTTACCTCACGTCAGGGTCTGATATGGTGCTAGTTTCCCGATGTCTGGCCTAGACGAATGAAGGAGAATTAAAGTGAGGCTCAGAACGGTCGGAGAGCGCGCTCGTTGACCGATGAGAAACTACATGCCATCAGGTAGTGTCTCGGAGATGACAGTATAGGGATGACAGTCGTCAGATTTCCAGAAATCGTCTAGAAACCAACGCTTAAGGGACATTGAAGCGGGCATTCAGGGCATTCACCCGAACGGGTACATACCGGGATGCTACTTCGATGGGCTCTAAGAAGTAGCCTCGAAACGAAGCTCTATCAGGGGCACACCAGGCCTATAACTAGGGGTGGCAAAACCAATTAAAAACCAAGTCCCGCCAGATTTGAGAATGGATTCAATCGGGCAATGGCCCCAATTTAGGCTAGGGGAAGGAACTTAGAAGTCATGAAAGAGGGCTGGTGGGTTCTGATGTCCCTAACCTGAGTTGGGCAAACAGTCCTAATGATGGACGAGGAGCTCGACTACGCATGGAAGAGGGCGGGTTAGTTCCGACGGGTGAGCACGTTTATAGCTCCGGTACTAGCCTGGAGAGCTAGTAGAGGGTGGATAGGCAACCTCGCGTTACCAGTGAGTTACTGGTAGCATTGGCTTTGCAAATGCGCGCTGATCTAAATTACTTTCTTATGAGATTAAGTCTCATGACAGGTGGTGCACGTAAAACACTATTGGAATCTGTATTACCTACTATTTTCTCAATTTAACACTAGCTACACAGGTTTGCAAATATTTATTTAATAAATATAGTAAGTATTTGTTACTTAATTATTTTATATTGCATATAAATAAATATACACTATACAGAGTGTAACTGATATAACTAGAAACCTCGTCATGGGGAGTAGCTGTAATGATTTAGAACACATTTTCCTCATCAACATATGGGCGCTTCCTGCTAGTATTCAAGAAAGTAATTTTGTTTTGCTTGTTTCGTATTTTTAACGCAATGTGAATACATGCTACAAAACTTAAAATTTAAAATGCGATTTTCTCGAAAATTAGCAGGAATCGACCACATGTTGATAAGAAGAATATGCTCTAAATAATTGCAGCTGCCCCCAATTACGAGGTTTCTATAGTTATATCAGTATAGTATTGTAGTTGAATGTATATTTTATAACTTTATTCACTAGTGAGGAAAATTGTTTACTTTCATCACTTGTGATGTAAATACCTACTTTCTTCTCTAAATTCAGTGAAGAAAATGCTATTTTCACATTTATCGTTGGAAAATCGTTTTTTTATAGATGCTACATAATTTTCTGTCAACATTATGTACGTACTATCGATTTCATAATGATCTAGAACAAGGCTAACGTGATGCTATTTTATCCTTTTTTTTCAGTGTAAATGCGTAGGATAAAATAATAAAAAATAGCTTCATATTAGCCCTTGCTGTCCTAGATCATTATGAAACCAATAGTACATACAAATTGTTGTGTTAAAAAAAAACTTTCTATTTTGACTTTTTATTGTCAAAAAATTAAATACTTATTGTTAGCTGCTTTACTAGAAACTATTCGTGTGTTAGATAAATAGTGAAAAACGAATTGACCGAGTCTGATTTATAAGGGTTAGAGTTCGATGGTATCTTTAGTGACTTAGTGAAGCCACCGTGAACAGTTCGTTAATTACCATTACCTATCGCCTTAAACGTCCGCTAAAAAAGTTTAAACTTGCACGAACATACACTTTAAAAGAATTGCATTATTAATAAAATTAACAAAGCGTAAACATGAATAAAATTGAGGCCGTTATTAGAAAAAAAATTCTATTATAAGAATATATGACTATACGTGTTTATTAAAAATTCATTTTTATTCAGCAAGGAGAAGTTTTTGTTGTACGTAACTGCTATGTGTGTTCGGAGCATAAACCATCCGTAAAACCAGAATTTTACCACAAAGTGGTCCGTCGCTGCTGGCTGTTCACATCACTTTATTGTCACAAATAGCCAGTGGTCGAACTAAAACTTATTAGCACCGGTTTCCTATTCTATAGAAGAACAGACAGATACAGCATTCAGCAGCAAAAGAGTTGTGGTGACCGTTTTAGGGTAGAGTCCGGGGTAGTAATTAGGCACAGTAGCGGCGACCGAACAAAAGCCAACTTATCAGTTATGGATTAGTTCGCGTGTGTCCATCGTCCGCATCACCTGCCCTCTAACGAGACACATACAAATTGGAAACTCTTTTCTCAATACACGTTTTGTAACTTTAAGGATTACAAAAAGTGCCCGGTTTCGATTCGGATTGAGGTTTTGTTTAGAAAGGGATGTTGATTCGAGGGAAATTTATTTTGTTTATGTTTGAATGTACTCAATATTTACTAATAGAAATATTTCATATAAAAAAACAGAAAGCAATATAAAAAATAAAAATTGTTATGTTTTGATTGCTGCATTTATTTTTGGTGATGATTTTGTCAGATACATAACCCATAAAGTGGTATACAGGGTGAGGATTTTAAAGTGTTACACGGAAATATCTCAAAAACGAATTTGGACTATTTCGATGCAATTTGGGACATGTGATTGGTAGAAAGGGGGGATACCTTTAATATAGCTTTTAAGTTTTTATTCCTTCCCATTTCTAGGGGGGGGGGGGTATAACTTCTGAATTTTAAATATGATGATACATTTTTCTTTTTGAAATTCGAATCTACGCAAAACACCTCGTATGTTTACACAAAATTACTAAATTTACTCCGCTGATTACATAATTTAATAATTGTTAGATCTATCATGCTTCAGAAGGTGCTGAACATGCCCCCCCCCCTTCAACTTTTACACACTTTTTCACCTTTTTCCTAAATAAATTTCGTACTCGGTGTAAAATTTCATGCGTCATTAGTTGGCAATCAAGTCGAACGCGATTCTTCATATTTTCTTCTGTACAGAACCATAACTTTTTCTTTTATAAAACCCCACAGGAAAAAATCAAAGCGGGTCGATCGAGGAGGCCAATTTATCGGGACAGCTCGACCAATCCATCTGTTGTCACACATCTTAGTTAAATATTCGCGGACCTGTCTTGCGTAATAGGGTGGTGCCCCATCTTGCAGAAATCAGATGTTAGTATTTATGTTTAATAATTGGGGTAACTCGTTTACTAAGAAATTAGTATGTACACTCTTTTAATTAAAAATTTAGATTTTCGAAATCATTCAAGTATTATGTGGTAAGGGTAAAAATTGTACAAATGCAATATGGTCAAAACTGATTTTTGGCTCATTACGGAATCAATAGCAAGCCGTCTGGGGCTCACGTGCGGATTAGCAGCTACTACTTCTAAAACTCCAACTCCCATATCCATGTTCCTCTTGGCGCGACTCCGATCTGTTTTGACTTAAGACTGTCAATGATACGACCTCTCATTTTTAGTCGCTTAAAGGTCATATATGGGTCTTTGGATTATCATAAAATATTAATGTCCATAGTCCCGCAGCTTGTCTGTAGTTTTTTTCTATATTAGCTACTCCAAAATTAGCAACATGTGATTTTTCATGTTAAAATTCGCTTCCATATTTATTTTTAATATTTATAAATATTATTTTTATTTTAATAGTCTAATTCCTAGCCTATTTTAATAGGCTTTTCACGTAAATTCGAATTAAAAAAAAGATAAAATTCCACTACCCTTTAAAAATGGGAGGAAGTAGAATTTAAAAGCTACATCTAAATGTGTCCCCCTAGAAGTCGTTTTTGATCGCCGTGAAACACTTTAAAATCCTCACCTTGTATATAACTAAATATATAAACTTTTTAGCTTATATACCTAATTTAACATTTGTTTAAACTAACCTCAAGATTTACTTTAAATAATTGTTTTTTACAATTTTGCGCAAAAAATATTATTCGACACGCGTGCGCTGTCTATTTTCAGGCTCTTGGTCTCTTTTAAACCACTCCTCTAGCGCGTCGTGTCTTAAATTTTGGTCTTGAGACTGTAAGCGTGGTTTGCTTAAAATGCGGGGTGCAGTACAGCGTACGGTAATAAGCAAACGGTATCGAAGTACGGGGTTGGTTAGGGTGGTAACGGGCAATGGCGGACGGACCGGAATAAGGGGAGTGGGAGGAGATCTCCAGGCTACGCACAGCGAGATCTCGGAAAGGGGTAAGAGATGAAAGGAAGAGAACGGGCGGAAAGGGGATTGGAATGTCGGTAAGAGGACTTACTCTTGTATTCCCTAAAACGGTCTACTGATGGGCTGGTTGGTCCGGCTAATGTGAGTCCTGAACGTGGACTGAATAAATCGACGACCCGCAACTTCTTATATAAGGTGCTCTCGGAGCGTGGGGGAAATGGTAGGAGTGAAACAGAGCGGCGCAGGCCAAATATCGGTTAAGGAAGGGACGCGTGTTCACGCTTGAGTCGGTAGCTTATCCGAGCGGTTTTAGATTGCACAGCAGATAAGTATTTTCACTTTATTACCAAGACAATTAACTAAAATTCTGTAACTTCGATACAAGACTAAAAATGACGAAAATAACTACTATTAAGCCTAGCTTCTTTCTTGTAAGAAAACCCCATTTATCGTTTTATTAATCGGCTATTTTAGACAGTCTCTAAAGGTATAAAATCAGACTCCTGCTAGGGAATAGTCAGGAACATCGTTGTACAGTTTCAACAATTTTATAGTTGTGAAGCTACTTTTCAGTTGAAAACTTAGTTTAAGTTTTTGCTTTGTAAAAACGGATCCTTTGGCCGGTGGATTTCGACCGATTTTTCTAATTTTGGTATGTTATAGAACTTGGCAAAGTAAGCAAAAGGTACACCAACCTTATGGGGCTGGCCTTTCGGCCGCTATCGTTCGAAAGGTCTCACAGGGTAGGTTCGAAATATGCAGTGTATGTTGGATTTTCTGGCCATTTCTATGACCTCCAGTTCATGACTGTGAGAAAAATAAATGTGAAAAAATCGTTTTATTACAACACCCACCGAGTAGCATATTGTTAAAAAGTTCTCATCAAACGGGTTAAAAATATGTAGCACATGATGTGATTACTTCTGCGTCTGCGTCAAGGTCAAAGAATGATTTTATTGCAACAACCAACGGACTACACATTGTTTCAATGGTTTAGTGCAGTACAAACAGGGTATGCGATTATTCCTAGAAACTCCAGGTCAAAGAAGAAAAAAATTTTTTATTGCAACACCATGCAAGTCACAGATGATTGAAGTAATATCATGGAGTATAATAAATATGAAGCATATGCTTACTCTGCTGCCATTCCTGCGATCTCTAGATCACACAGATGTCAAAAATATGGTTTTCACACAACATTCTTCAATTAACATATAGTTAAAAGGATGACATTGTGTAAGTTCTCTGCGACTATTCTTTGATTTTTAGTTTATGCTCTGGTCAAAATGCGTACCTATCACAACACTCGCCAAGTTATGTGCATATCTCTGAAAAGATATCATCGAGTAGGTTAATAAAATGCAGCAGTTTGGTGTACCACCAATTGTGTAGGCATACAGATCACGTCAGCAGTTACAAATCCATAGAGGTCCACATATCATCAACTCAGATACCCAACTGCAGAATGTGGAAATTGTTTGAGCAGTATCTGAGTTAGAACGATATATAAGATCTTAAAGCTTATAAAATCATTCGTTTTAAAACTTTTGATAGTATCAGGTTCCTCTTAGTTTTTGTTTGTTATTTCATCTTGAGGGCTCTGGGGAAATTGTATCAGGCCGATCGGTGACCAATTAAAGGCTAGGTTTATATATATGCTGATAAATAATGCAGAATCTGAGTATCCTTTTCTGCTCTTTAGGTACACTTTAGCTCTAGCTAGCTATCGTCTCCGTTTAGTTCTGTCCTCAACTTGTCTCGTATACAAGTTGTAATCGCGGGCTTTTCTTGTTTCGTCTATCAGAAGGCTAACCTTCCATGACTTAATGTCTGATGTATTCCATATACTAAATAAGCAACTAGCAACTAGTATACAAAATACCAGCTATCTTTACAATCAGGCTATTTCAAAACCTTGACGTTTTGAAACGATCTCATCTGTAAATGTAGTCCCATATCGCGTTATGGGCATGGAGTTTATAGATAATAGACAATAGACAAGTTTTTCAGTAGAAAATATCGTTTCTACAGCATTTGAGTTACAACTGCACATTGTATACATATTGTTCTTTACTTCAACCTAAACGTCACATGATGACGCTATGAATGTCAACGTGAAGAAATTCAAGCAAGCGCGGGTAAAAGAGAGTGTCCGGAGAAACTTCAGAACGATTTTATTATCAATAATTGGCGCCCAATAACAATCATATTATTATATCATATTAAGAACGTTGCATAAAATTTTAGCAAAACGACTACAATAGCTCCCCTTTCTAATCCCAATAGGCTTAATCAAAAAATACAGGAACCAAATAAAACCCCATCACATCCTTACAATAGACCTTCGCAAAGCCTTTGATTTAGTTCACCATAAATTGATAAAACGAGCCCTAAACAGACTCCAGATTCATCCCATAATCATCAAATACGTCATGAACTCCTATGTAGAAGTACAAACAAGCATTAAATGTGCGGGAAGTAAAAACACACCTATTGAACCCATTGATATAGGAAGAGGAGTTAAACAAGAAGATCCGATTTCTCCTATTTTTTTAACATGATTATTGACGAACTGCTAGACTCCTTATCAACACTAGATCCTGGACTTCCTGGACTGGAAGTCGGAGACAACTCGGGCATAGGATTACACGCATTAGCATACGCAGGTGACATCATTCTGTTTGGGAACACCACGGGGGAAGCACAAGGTCTGCTAAACAGGTGTTATCATTTTTTCAAAAAAAAAAAAGGTTTAAGCATAAATGTTGAAAAGTGAGCAGCGGTATCCGTGGGAATTGTCCCACGTAAGAAAAAACTATACATCTCCACTACACCTGGATTTCAAGTCCAGGGGACAGTAATCAGGCAAATCTCCCCAAACGACTTTTATATTATCTTGGCTATTCATATGGAGGGACAGATGTGTACAAAACAAATTTTACTTCCCTTAATACACTTTGTTCCTCCAACAAGCTCCGTTGTTCGTTGACTATGAATATTGCCAAAACACACAAGAAAACACTTATAAGAGCTGACAAGATAATCTGGAGAATGATAAAAAGATCAGTACATCTTTCAGACCCAACACCCTCTGTCTATCCATACATCTACCAAAAGCAGGGGACTGGGCCATAGGCGCCGGAAGGGGGGGCACTTGCCCCCCCCTGGAAGTCGAACCATTTTAATTTTATTGAAAATCTTGTATAATATGCCGTTTTTTCTTAGGCTTGCCCCCCTAGCATGTCGTTTATTCTAGGCTTGCCCCCCACTGGCATGCCGTTCATTCTAGGCTTGCCCCCCCCTGGACAAATTCCTGCGAGCGCCTATGGACTGGGGGGTTATGAGCGTAAAAGAGAGCATCCCAGCAATACTACTTAAAAGACTAAATTCACTTAATGGGGTAAGAAATCACCATCCCTTAGACGCCATTCAGTAGAAAACTGCTTAGTATCTTCGAAAACCATCTGTTACGAAATGAGTACTTAACAGCAGAAATTCAGAAATACTGGGAAAACTCACTAGAGACATCATTCTCAGGTAATGGATTAAAACAAGGGCTCCAAGCTCCACTGCCAGCCATAGCTGAATTTCAAATCTGCCTTCATTTTGGACTAGCATAGATTTTGTAAAGGGTGTTACAAGTCATAATCACTATCACATGTACTCCAGGGATGTCCAGAAATACATTGGAATCAAATAAAACCTCATGGTTTTATCGTCAGAAAATTAACTGAAGAAGCAAAAAGATAGTAAGGTAGTGGCATCAAAAGTCGGAATACACTAAGAGGATCTCAGACCATTCCGGAGAGACTGTGACAGTAAAACGAATATCTGTTTCACAGAACCATTCCTGGCCACGCTGAAAAGACGACACCCTGATGGTGAAATTTACATACCCTCATTAATCATCGGAGTCAGGCGAACATGGTTAGCTACATCTTTTCGAAAAAATTGGTTGCAATGATCAATTGGGTCACACACTGGTAAGTGTGGTAATTAAGAGAGGAATAATAATCCATTCAGAGTTTCCACCAGGATGGACCCTAATGCTCATATGTACAAACACCTGACGAACATATCCAATTGAAATTTGCTCTCACGTCAATAATAATGAACATCTTATAAAGGTGAAAAAATCCAACAATCTTTCAAGACGATTAACTGAATTTTAAGGTGTAGTCTTGAAAGATAAGTTGTGCAATAAACGTCTCCCGGGGAGAGTTAAAAAACAAAATTAAGTTTAGAAAAAGTTGTAAACAAAAGGAAACAAGTATAATTTTTTTAATGAGAAAATTTATGAAATATCCATTTTAAATACTATAAAGTGTAAAATATCTTAATTTTAAGTCTAAAATACTGTAAATTTGAAGAAAGTTTATTGAATAGGAGTATTTACCACAAAAGGTGTTCAAGCTATTCAGTGGATTATACTGCTAATAAAAAAAAACAAGATTTGGGTCACATATTTTTTATATAGGATTTGCAGGTACAATTGCGAAAAGAAACTGTAGGCTTTCTAAATGCTTGACTCAATCTCGATAAAAAATGTATCATCAGCTGGTTTCAAAAAGAGGGAAGGGGTGGAAATGTTTCCTATTAAAAAGTTGCCGTTGTTTTTAGTGCTAAAATAAAGTGATAGAGTTAATTATTGAAAATTGGTATAAGAAAAGGAGAGTTAATATTACCTGCAGATTGTTGGAGGTGCTTATATAGTTAGTTAATATCAGGTCTTTATAAAGTAAGTTGCAAACTTGACTAATAAATCAAGATATTACTTTAAATTTGAAATCAAAATCATTGAATCAATAACAAAAATTAATTAGAAAAAATTCAATACTTGATAATTCTTTTAGATATTTTGATAATAGAGGGCCCTCTTTTTGGCGACGAAAACTATTTAAAATATTATCTTGTAGAACGATAATTGGAGTCTCTATATAAATGTAAGGGATAACTATTATTATTATTATTATTATTATTATTGTGATAAAGTAAGATGTATAATTTTGAATCTCATTCGTCTATTTAAGACAAGGCGCTTGATTGTTTTCATTACAAGGCGGTAGATGTAGCACTATACATATAAAAAACTCAAACTAGTCGTGTAATATCTCTCTCATTGACAACAAAAGTAATTTAGCTTGTCTTCAATGTAAGGGGATTCATCGCAATGAGGTACACAACAACACCAAAAAATGCACCACCCCCTCAAACCTGCGTGTGACAAACTACAGTCTAGTAAATCTGTTTGGTAATCTGACACTGGAAAATTTATTTTCTGTCCATTCAGCACAAAAATGCATTGTAACAAGTACAACACAATGACACCTATTTCACATTTTTAAGCACCCTTCCACCAAAATAAGCATATATGTACTTTTACTTTCTCCGAAAATGCTAAAAAACCTTTGGCCAAACTTTCCACATACATAGCAGAAATTATTTTATTTATTTAGGTAGACACTCATTCTTACTTTATTATATGACTTTACTCCAATGTTACAATGTATCGTAAACGCGAATGACCGACGGGAAATTTTATTTACAGAACGTATATCAGTTTATTTATCTTGACACCCTGAACTCGATTACTGAATAGGTATCCGTTATAATTAAAACAAAAATGTCCAATTTACCGTAATAATAATAGTCCGTTACGTACGATGCTACGTATTAAAGGATGCTTCGTAAAAAATGCTGACAAATGAACGCTTACCTTAAAAGCCGTATGAGCCCGCTAGAATTCGAACTTTATACAAAATTTGTTTTGGATAATAATTACATTGGGTCGTTTCTACATTTTTACATTTTTAGAATCATTAAGTGATGAAACTACCAAAATCTTGGAACTCTTTACCTATTAAAAACCACTGGTTGTTAAAACTATTAAGAACACACTTTCATATGAATTTTGAAGAAAATACATTCTGTTTAGGCCCTTAATAAGACTGCGTCGCCTCTTTATAAACAAGATAGTATATTCAGGATGAAGAGATACTTTTTGAATATAAAATGAATATAAAGTACAAGTTTACTTAATGAATGGTTGGTCAGGCATCATATCTAATGGTACTTTCTTACTTAAACTAATCCCTTTCCCTTTATTGTTTGTTTTCAGACAGGTTGTAAATAATTTGGATAGATTTGAATGAATGTTTACTACTTTAGAAAAGCCGATTAATAAAACCACCTGTACAAAACGACATTAGTTTAGAATTACTCTTTTTAACTAATAATTTGCTCAAAAAATTGAAATTGAAACAAATACTAAAACCTTCATTCTAAAGTAAGAATTTTAATTGCATATCTTATATACAAAATTCCCGTATCTCGAATTATTTTTCCTGCGACTCGATACAACAAAAAATTGACTAATTGCCAGGATTTGTGTTCCCAGAATTTTCGGGGTCGGGGATCGATCGATCTTTCTCAGCAAACCGTTCTCTGTGCCATCTTAAAAAGTCGCAAAATGCGTCACAGTGTAATGCTTACAAAATGTTTTTTTTTACGTGGGCCGTTTGCTTGTGCGGAAACAATCGGATCTGCATCAGATTAGGTTAGGTTAAGTTAGAAGCCAAGTCAGGTTAGCTTAGGTTATGTTAGGTTCTTAGGTTAAACTTGGTAAATTCGTACGAAAACTATAAAATATACTTTTAGAATAAAGCAAATGTGAACGGATCAAAATTAAATAAATTTTCAAAGAATTATTCGAATATTACCTACTTCATAATTCCAGTAAATTTTGTACCCTTTTCAACACTTATTTAACACTCACTATAAGCTGGTATGAACTAACAAGCTCTTCGCTATACTGTCTTATCTGTGTCTTGCTGTCATGGACATTCCATTGCAAATCTGTTATCTTTTGTTTCTTATTTAATAATTTCGGCTCTCAACCTGGTCAGCAATTTATCTATGGGATTTTTGTTAACTTGAGGTCCGGCGCTCCGTACTCTCCCCGATGCATGCGTTCTTGTGATATTGATAATAGTAGCATTTAGTAGCAATTAAGCTTCTTGAAACATCTTTTAACACCACATTGAAGACCAGGTCTGGATGCGTCTCTCCATTTATTTATAAAAATTTTGAAAACTACATGTAAAGGCGTCCCTTTTTTCATGAGGTGGCGTATATAAAAAGCCCTAAAAGTTACAACACAAAAATTTAAATTTAATTGAGGGATGTTTCTCAAAACCGGTCATGTTCAAGTATCATGAAAAATAAACTAAGATCATTTCGATATATCTTTTTCTACTCTCGATTGTGAGGATTATTACCGACCTTCCGTTCATTTAAAATCAGTCATATGCAATGTTAAGAGCCTAGCCAAAAATAGACTTAAAAACTTTTATTGAACACTTGAACTTTTACATTAAATTATATTTTTGAATGCAAATTCATATAGAAAAATGTTTCGTCTCGGCTGGGACTCGAACCCAGGACCCTCCACTGTCTAGGTGGTTCTCTACCAACTGAGTAATAGTATTCAAAAAAATATATATCTAGTTACTTTGCGTGTTTGCTAAATAATTCATATGGAGGATTTCTCGTCTTGCTGATACTCGTTCTCGGTAGCTCAGTTGGTAGAGATACCACCTAGACAGTGGAGGGTCCTGGGTCCGAGTCCCAGCCGAGACGAAACATTTTTCTATATGAATTTGCATTCAAAAATACAATTTAATGTAAATCATTAATCAACTTAATAAAAATTAACTTCAACTAAAACTTGCACTTTTATTTTCTACAAGATTAAAAATTACCGTTATTTTCTTCCTTTAGTTTATTTGATTCCCTAGCACCTCCATGAAAAAACTAAAAAAGAGGTAAAAACGTTTTAGTAGGTTAATTGTGAGGTCAACATCCCTAATGTAAAAAGGAAATTACTATTAATTATTATATAACGTCATTAATAAGGATAATCCGTTAATTTGTTTACTGCTTACTTTTTTAATATATTCTAGTTTTAAATTGTAAATGACAGTTTTCCCATGGCTTTAATAGTCATAGGCTTATACATATATGTATTAAATATCTTATAAGTAATATGCGTACGTACATACGTAGTCGATTTTCATGTTTTAATTGTTAATTTGCACACTTTTTTATAAACATTTAGGCTATAACATTCCTTTCGTTGATTTTTAAACTTTTAGTTCATGAATAAATACAAGAATTAGCAATTAATGAGATGGGTCTTAAAAAAGGAAATGGTTTTATGTTTTAATGCACGTGTAAGTCGCGTGTCCTACAAAGAGGATCATGTGCGGTTTAGGTCCTCGTGTTCTAGCCTAAAATTATAAAAGGATCTCCTTTTTAATGTAGAGTAAACCATTCTTTTGGGATCCTTGAACGTGAAGTCGAGCATTATAATTTCTATTAATTAAAATAGGAATCCGATTTTACTTATTAATGTGGAGTGTGGATTTCAAGCGTTTTGTTTCATTTGCAATAGTAGTTTAATTTTAAATCCACAGCCAAACTGAATCTTTTTAATTACTATCGCAGTTTATAAAACATTTATTAATTTATGGTTGTTAGTTATAACATTGGATATTTTATTTAAAGTGACGGAAATTTGTGTAAAATACATTATTATGTTGGTATTAAATAATATGAAACAAATTAGGCAAATACATTTTCTAATGTTAAATATTACATGAATAATATCGAACATGGTTGTTTAAATGCATAAGAGTAGGCTATGAAATGTAAACTGAAGTAAGCTGAATATTGTTGTTTACGTTTTCGGAAAATAATTTAGATTTAACCAGTAGAAAAGATGAACTCTTGGATGCGTTATCTAACAAACACTCCTGACTTAACTCCCCTATCAATTTACAAACTCCGCTCTGGCTTAAAACCCTACCTTAACAACCCTATCGTCGACTTACTCCCACTGGCTTACCACAACTCTGCGACTTAAAAACTTTAAAATGCCAAAAACACGAACTCACTCACACTTACCAAATCTACCTACGTACTCCTTTCAGGAGTTCGTGAAAATGACATTTGTCATGATTTATTCTTTTTGAACGCTCCATATGTAGGGGAAGAGGGGGCACAGTGTTACACAAAAAATATTTTTTTATATTATTCAGACCCAAATAAAAATTTTAAAATTTATTCTCTTCCTAGTTTAAGAGTTACGAATCTTGTTTCAACTTTTACATTAAACTTGCTTTGATTAAGTCGCCTTGGACAAGGTCACTTATGGTCACCGTAATGAACCCGCTGGTTGACTGAATCTTAAGGAGGAGAAGTGAGGTTAATCCCGTTGTGAAGGGGTAAATTCATGCCTATGGGAAACTGCATGCCGCCAGGTAACTGTGCTTAGGATGCTATCCAGACCAGCCTATGACCCAGACTGCAGCTGGGTAGTGTGATCAGGAGCAGCTCTAAAAGCCATTACTCTTAAGGGGTGTTGAAGCGAATACACAGCCTCTCACACTCAAGACAACTTCACCTCACTGAAGTACATACTGGGAGTCTATAACGTGTAGACTACAAACAAAGCTCTGTCGAGGGCTCGCCAAGCCTATAATATGGTAGTTCGGGGTGGCAAAACCATTAAAAACCAAGTCCTGCCACAATTGAGGTTGGATTCGATCGGGCAGTGGCTTCTAACAGCTTGGGACAGCATGTTAGGAGAATAGTCCGAAGCTGGACGGGGTGCAATCTCCTTGGTCGCGTGATACGTCCCTCACATCCTCCTTGGAGATGGAGCTGACAGGTGAGCACGTTTATCGCCCCGGTTCTAGCCTGGAGAGCTATTAGAGTATGGATAGTATCTCGCTCCCACCAGTGAGTGGTAGCATTGTGAAGTGTAGGCAATGCGCGCTAATTGAGCGTAATCTCAACTCATGCTTCGGCATGTCTAAAAGGCAGGAAGGAACTCCCAAAAGTTCAGAAAAAGACATGAAATAAATTACCTAAAGTGCAATACTACGGCCTATTGTATAATTTAAAGGTAATAGGCTATATGTTAACTGTAGAAGGGACTAAATGCTGCTTTCAACAGACAATAAACCTCGCGATGTTCCAACGACTGAAGACCGCACGTTACCGTAAGGGCATTAGGTGCACGTTCACTGTCTTAATGGATACTGGGGCCGCAATTTAGTTTATAGGAGACCGTGTATTAGACCGGTGCCGAGAAGTCCGTTGTCCAGCCGTCAAGCCCACAACCAAATCCGCCCGGATGGCAAATGAGGAGTCCATCGCCATCAATAAAGCCTACAGGTTAAGGCTTGGATCTGGAACCGTTTCTATTGCCTCAACCCTTCATTACTTACCGAATCTGGCATCCGATATGATCCTAGGTATGGATATTCTGAGCCAGCATGACATTCACATCGACCTGAAGACTGGAGTGATATATTTACGAAGACAAACGTTATCCGCAAACCCGATATCCTGTAGTTCCATAGGCCAGGTAAGTACTGGCCCTCCGTTGACCAAACCCGTAATACCCGATTTGGGGAATAGCCATAGAAAGCTAGTACGTCGTGTGGATAGCAAAGTAACGAGTGGGTGTTCCCACGTTCCCATCCGAAATTCGCAGTCATACCCCCGGTAGACACTAACTTACAGAAAGATGTTGTATTTTTAAGGATGACCTCCCGGCGTGTCGCAGGAGAGCCGCCGAGGGGTATTAACCTCCCCCTCTGAAGAATTTATAACAAGATGCGCATAGCACGACTAGAAAAGCCACCGTCCGGCTCCGCATTGTGAAAGCCCTCGCCAAAGAGTTGGGGAGGCGGGTCCCGAAACCACCTCCGGCCAACACCTAGAAACCGTCCCTCCTCCGTCCAGCATCAGCACCATTTCCCGCTCCCTACTCCTCAGTCGCCGGACACGTCTATCTCCAAGGATACTAAGAAGGGAGCAGAGGGCCCCCTCCCCGTAGATAGGAGAGAGCTAGCCAATATCCTGGCTAAGACTCCTCATCCGTCCCAGTGGTCCCCGGAGCAACGAAGACTTATGATACAGCAGTGGCCCGCGACGGCCCCGGCTGGTTAGGACGTCCGTTGGTCACATTCGACATCCAATGGAACTAGGACCCGGGATTATATTCCCCTGCCCTAGACAGGAGATCACATTTTCCTTTAATTAGAATAATTATTTCTTTAAGGATAAACGATTAGCTTAAGAAAATCTAAGTTTAGAAGAAAATTATTGCCAGGGTTTAGTTTCTCTCTTTTGTTATATCTTTATTTGAGTTTAATAAAGGTGTTTATAAATTATTAGTGACGTCAATTCACCGTACACCATTATGTGCCGTCCGTTTAAGAATTTTTTGTTTCCAGGAATGTCTAACCCAGTTCTAAATTTAATCACGTCTCCTATGACAGAGGATCAAGGGGACCTAGTTCACTTGCTGCAGAAGGCTATGATGAGCCAGCGGTCATAGAGTTCAAGGAAGCCGTCAAAGAAGAAAGACACTCCCCGTACCTAAGTCCACTCAAGCAGACTTTGTCTCCTGTTTATTTCCAGGATTAGGAGAAGATTCATAAAGAAGGTTTATTTCCGGGACACCAAAGGTCTACGTGTCACAATGAACACTTCCTGTTTTGTTCCCGCTGCGGTCGCATTGGTACACTCTCTAGAGACTGCCCCTGTCCACCCAAAAGATCATCGCCGTTTAGGTCAACTAAGAGAAGGCGTACATCCGCACCGTATCCGGCGAAGAGAGATTCTTCCAGAAACAACCGTCGCTTTGAACTGTATATCGAGGAGAAATGGAACTCTGTCCAACCTGTGGAAGTCCAAAGCCTTCTCGTCAGCACCGTTAGTCGTAAGGCGTTCAGCCCACGGCCCCCGGAAGAAGTTTTTTTTTGTTATTATGCGCAATTGTTTTTTATTTATTTAAGTAAGAGTGATGCCTTATGCATCCTAATATGTATTTATATTGAAATAGTCTAAGTTAATTTAAGGATTTTTAATTGTACCGATGCCTATTGCATCCTTTAGAAAAAAAATTCTTTTTTTTGGTAAGCAAAGGAGGTGGGTGATGAAGTTACTGAATTTTATTAATTATTTTGGGTGTAAGAAAGAAAGTGCTTATCGTCTGTTGCAATCAGTCGCCGTTCGGATAAGCGACCGACTCAAGCAAGAGCACGCGCCCCTTTCTTAACCGATATTTGGCGTGCGCCGCTACGTTTCACTCCTACAGTTTCCCCAATGTTCCCAGAGCACCTATATAAGTAGGTGCGAGCACTGATTTATTCAGTCCGCGTCCAGGACTCGAAGTCACTAGGATCAGCCTAGCCAGCCAGCCAGCCCAGGAGCCCGGACCGTCTCAGGGGAATATAAGAGTAAGTCCTCTTACCGATATTCCGATTCCCTTTTTGCCGCTCTCGTCCGTTCACCCCTTACCGTACCTTGTCCGAGACCTCACTGTGCGTGTGCCTGGGGGTCTCATCCTGTTTCTGCTCGCTTTATCTTACCTTGTCCGAGACCTCACTGTGCGTGTGTTTGGGGGTCTCCTTCTGTTTTCGCCCGCTTTATCTTACCTTGTCCGAGACCTCACTGTGCGTGTTTCTGGGGGTCTCATCCTGCTTCCACCCTCTATAATATCGTACCTTGCCGGAGATCTCACTCTGCGTGTGCCTAGAGGTCTCATCCTGTTTCCACCCGCTTTACTGTACCTTGTCCAAGACCTCCCTGTGTGTGTGCCTGGGGGTCTCATCCTGTTTCTGCTCGCTTTATCTTACCTTGTCCGAGACCTCACTGTGCGTGTTTTTGGGGGTCTCATCCTGCTTCCACCCTCTATAATATCGTACCTTGCTGGAGATCTCACTCTGCGTGTGCCTAGAGGTCTCATCCTGTTTCCACCCGCTTTACCGCACCTTGTCCGAGACCGCACTGTGTCGTGTGCCTGGGGGTCTCATCCTGTTTCTGCTCGCTTTATCTTACCTTGTCCGAGACCTCACTGTGCGTGTGTTTGGGGGTCTACTTCTGTTTTCGCCCGCTTTATCTTACCTTGTCCGAGACCTCACTGTGCGTGTTTCTGGGGGTCTCATCCTGCTTCCACCCTCTATAATATCGTACCTTTCAGGAGATCTCTCTATGCGTGTGCCTGGAGGCCTCATCCTGCTTCCACCCTCTTTATCATATCTTGTCCGAGACCATACTGTGCGCGTGCCTGGGGGTCTCAACCTGTTTCCACCCGCTTTACCGTACCATGCCCGAGACCTCACTGTGTGTGTGCCTGGGGGTCTGACCCTGTTTCCACCTGCTTTACCGTACCTTGTCCGAGACCTCACTGTACGTGTGCCTGGGGGTCTCATCCTGTTTCCGCTCGCTTTATCTTACCTTGTCCGAGACCTCACTGTGCGTCTGCCTGGGGGTCACATCCTGCTTCCACCCTCTATATTGTACCTGGTTCGAGATCTCACTCTGCTTGTGCCTGGGGGTCTGTTTCCGCCCGCTTTATCTTACCTTGTCCGAGACCTCACTGTGCGTGTGCCTGGAGGTCTCATCCTGCTTCCACCCTCTATATTGTACCTTGTCCGAGATCTCACTCTGCGTGTGCCTGGAGGTCCCATCCTAATTTCCACCCTTTACCGTAAATTAGAAATAAAAGAAATATATAAGTTTATATAAGTCTACCATTAATACTTTTTGACATATTTGACTTTGCAAAAATGCAAAAAACCGCTATTGAAAAAGCAGTAGGTTATGTCTTTCAAAATGTGAGTGTACTGAAATATCTTTTTCAGCCTCACCATAACCCATTTCGATTAAAGAAATGTCAACAAAAGATAAATTAATTGTTTCCATAGCATACCTTGTTATCTTCAGTTTAGTCACGTTTTGACAAGCATAGTCCATTACTCCTCCAATATAGGCATTTATGTTTATGTTATGAGGAAAAAACGGCCATTCATATTATGTATTTCATTAAAAAAGAAGTTGTAGAATAGTTATATAATTAAAGGTTCGTTTGGTGAGCTGCAAGCCTATTCAATAATTAATTGATTTTCTAAAATATAATTTAAAACATAGTAAATTTATAAAGAAAGAAGATAATAGAACTTCACCACTTACCTATAAACTGCTTCAGAAATTGGCATTTCTTATTTATTATTATTTATTAAAATAGCAGAGCAAAGTGAGTGCTTCAATAGTTATCAATTAATAATTTAAAAAGAGAAAAATTTAAAAATTTAATTTAATAATCGTCCCCATTTTTTAAAAATAGTTTTAATAAAGAATATGGACAGATTTGATGGTGAAATTTCATTCCAATAAAATATATTTTTTCAATTAATTAAAAATTATTTGTGTAATATAAGAAATGCAGAATGAGCACAACTTTATCAAAATTACAAAATTTTATCAGAACGAATAATTGTTGCAGCACATGTCTAGACGAAAAGAGAAGTAAAACTGATAACAAAGTTAAGAATAATTAAAGTAGCTAATAATATAATGCATTTGGTGGAAGTATTTTAGTAGTTATATGTATTGTGTACGCAACCGATATACACAAGATCAATAATAAAATGAATTATGGAAACACACTGATAACGTTTTAAAATATAATAATAGTTAACTGATTTATTTTAGAAAATTGACAAGTAAATACTAGACGAGAAATCGACTATAAACGCTGGAATAGTCTAGCCTTAAAATAAACTAAAATATACGATATACGGGGTTTTATCCGATAACGTACCCAAAGAAATCAAGAATAGCAGATATTAGGAAAAAAAAGAAAAAAGAAAGTAAATTATTTTGCAACCATCTCCGAAACCTTGTATGAAAATAGTTCTAATTTTGCAACCAAATATGGATCCGAAAAAAAATTGACTATTACTTGTTTGCTTATTACCCTTTGCACCTATTACCAACTTTTACCTGTTTGTTCAGCTTAGTCCGCTTTTTTATAACAAATACATGTATGCTTTTAATTTTTCACTTTACTCATTAAAATAATTTTTCCTAATCAATATTAACAATTTCAGTTTTTACAGATCGAGGGAAAATGTAACTAGAAGAAGTAGCAAACCTGTCTGTCTGTCTATAGATGGATTTACCGAGTTAACCAATAATTGGTATATGTTTTATCTTGGAAGCATCCTGTTTTAAGAGAAATAATAATTACGGTATATGTACTGCACACATACACCATATTAAAATAATGACTGGGGAATGCATCCTTTTATAACAACTTATAAAAGAAGTGTGGATAGAATTTTTAACGTTCAAGTCAAGGTCAAGCAAATACACTTATCTGTAGATAATTTCATGTAATGTAGTCTGCTATGCTGTCTTGACGTTTACAAAGTGATCGGGTTTACATCGCAGATGTTAGTCGGCTAAAGGAAGGCTCGCATCAACCAGTAGCAGATCGCGCAGATAGCTCAGACTTGCTGAACGTTTTAACTCATTACGCTGAAAAATTGCATCAATAAGTTTAAATTGAAATACATTTTCCCTGGGCATGTTTACTTTTAATTAGTGTGCCTCTTCTTTATCTTTTGCAATATTTTTTTAGAAAAACTTTCATTCTCCTTTTAGGTTTTATTAAAATCAACTTTATCAACGCGATCTACAAATATGTAAGCAATTTTTAGATTGAATAGCGTGTGTAACTAGCCGTGAACATTCGTTTACGTTTCATAAATGACAAGCTTGAATTTTCTATAAATTCAGCTTGAAGAAGTTTCATACGAACCGATTTCTGTTGAATGGCAGGATTCGTTTAGGCCCGGGTCTGAAGTAGCTACACATGAAACTTCCGAAAAGGTGAACTGTTCTAACCTAGGAAATGATTCGTGGGTAAATGAAAGAGGGCATCATACTTTCTTGGATAAGTTTTCTCTACACTTAATTTCTGTTTCATGCATTTCTGTGACCATTTCTAGGTTCTAGACTTGTTACTACTGTAGTCACTATTTTATAAGACTTTTATAAAGCTCCTGCAGCGCACTAAATTTCTGCGGTATATAAAACTTGCACTGTAATAATTCTTGTTGCGATTAATGGCGAAAAGGGATTAAAATCTGGATGAACGCACCAACCTGAGAACTCCACATATTATTATGATTGATTGAATCCGAATAGTTTCATTTACAGACTTGAAAGAAATTTATACCGTACAACCTCGTTTTAATAGCAATAAACACTTCACACGGTTCAACTTGTTAGGCAAAACTAATATAGATTTGGTTAAGAAATTTAGAGATACTAATATTACGCCTTACTACAATAATAACACGCTTAAAAAATTAGTTAATAACAAAATTGCTACAAAAAATATTCTAAACAAATCAGGAGTTTATGAAATTCAATGTGATCAATGTGTTTATAAATATATAGGTCAAACTGGTGAATATGCGATTCATTTTTGGGGAAACGCCCCTAAGCCTCCAAAATTGGTTGCTACCATCCTAATCTCCACAAAAATGCTACTACCTAACTAAAACGCTATGCAAAAGCAAATTCTCAACCTTCTTCTTCTGCGTGCCGTGCTCTTGCAGAGCGTTGGCATTTCCCTCCCATACTTGTGTTGTGCGTGTTCAGTGATCACAACTATAGGGGACCTACAGCTTAAGGACTCCGAACCACCCCAAGTACATAGTACTTGGATTTTTTTATTAATTTCAGGGAAATTTCCTGGGCAAAGTATACCTCGGTGGTTTGTCATTGCCTTCCGAGGGAGAAGCGATTTTTAAAAATCCGATTTTTAAAAATATGGGCCGGTGTTCGAACCTGGCTCCCTTGGTCGGTAGTCCCGCACGCAACTAACCGAGCCAACCTAACCTAATCTAAACCTAACCTAACCTAAACCTAACCTATCCTAAACCTAGACTAACCAGATCTATCCTAACTAAATTGTGTAATTGTAAATTACACAATTTGGCAACCATAGAAACTTAATACAATTATGATTCATTTCTATGGAAATTAAGCATTTTTTATACTATTGATTCCCAATTTTTGGGCCTTTGGGGCGCTCGTCCAAACAATGATTTACATATTTGGAATTAGCATTTTTTTGAGCAAACGCCCCTAGGCCTTCAAAATTGATTGTTACCAACCTAACTTCCACAAAAATGCCACTACCTAACCAAAATTCTGTGCAAAAGCAAATTCGAGTTTTTCTCAACCTAACCTAACCTAACTTAAACCTAACCTAATCTAACCTAAACCTAACCTAACTAAATTTGGCAGTTATAGAAACTTAATATAATTATTATTCAATTTCATGGAGATGGAGCATTCTTTTACTTTTGATCCTCAGATTTTGGGCGTTTACCACAAAAATGATCTACATAGCCAGAATAAGCACAAAATCTCGGTTAAAATGACACCAGTTGGGTAAAAAAATGTCTGGTGTAAGGAATTCTTTATTTATACCTGAAATTTAATTTAGAAACCATTTGGGTATTATAAATAACAAAAGAAAGATTAGTAATCTACAATAATTCCACTGACAAATGTTCGAGCGTCATTTATTGGCAACAAAAGAATGCTATTACCTACTTAGTTTTATGTTTGCTTTGAATTCGAAACAGGATTACAGATCTTTGTTATTATTTCTTTTCATTGCTGTTGTTTCGTTTGTTGTTGTTTGTTCATTTCAAAAAATGTTGGCCCTAACTCGATGCGCGAAGTCATCGTCGATGCATTTACGCAAATGAATTACTCGTTCCTTCGTCGCTCGTACTTAAAAAAATGCGCTCATGCGCGACTTAGCGTTTTCATGTGTTTGTAATAAATAATTTATTGAGAAGTTGTTTTAGGCCAAATGCATTTTTGAACCCGACCTCAGAAAAGCTTACGCCGGCCCTGGGAACTTATGAATGACCAGACGAACATTCTGCATTCAGATATTCTGAAATATACTTGCAAATAAAACTATCGTTAATCCTTCTTAGCTTTGTACCTACCACGTATTTAGTTATAACGGGTTACTACCCTAGTCTTTATATATTTTTGTAATTTCTTCAGTCTTCTGAGGGTGGCGTAAAAACCGAAATCGCGATTAAGCTAATAAAATTACATATTTGTGAAACTTATCCAAGTGTTTTTTATCCACATATTATTAATTCTTCTTTCATTGTTGGTGTTTGTTAATTTACGCTGTAAACATTTCTTGATCTTATGTATTTACCCTGTATTTGACCCTTATGTCAAACATGGTAACAGCGACCAATACATGTGTTCTTTCTTTTTGTCTATAACCAGGCAACTGTACTTATCGGATGCATGGATTTCTTTTAAATATTCTTATGGTTAGCGTATTGCAGAAAAAAAATGGACTGCTAAAAAAACAGGTAAGATAAAGATAGAAGACTTACCTTTATTGCCAGTCATTACTACAAAACGGAAATACCTTTTAACAGAATAAAAGTAAGATGTAAAACAAACTATCATTTATTTATTGAATTATTAATTATAAAATTATGCATTAGCTGTTTCTAGAAACATATTGACTTCATCTGTTCTACGGGGTATATTAATCTATTAATTGTATTTAATTGTGTGTTACTCAATGACTTTGAATAAAAATTATTATTTCTTTTTTATCATGGCCCTCCGTGGTCGAGTCGTAGAGGTCCTAACTCTCGTTCAGAGGGACAGGGGTTCAAACGTCGGTTGCGAATGAATTTGAAAAATTTAGTACGATCGTGTTTGAGCTCCTTAGCTTAAGGTATGAAAGTTGTATGAGTGATAAAGTATGGGGGAGCGTAATGTACTTTTTACAATAGCTCCATTACCTCCGTTGCACTCACATAAGAGTTTGTGTGGAACCCCGACACTGCGAAATGCGGTATAAGGGGAATGGATTATGTATGTATGTATTTCTTTTTTATCTACCCTGCTGATTTTTCTGGGCCCTTCCAATTTCCATGAAATTGAAAAGAATAAAATTGAATGCTCCATGTACCATATTTCTACGTTGCTTGTAAATTTGAAATCAGTATTTAGAAATAGTATACATTTGACCTGGTTAGCTATTTTTCAGGAAGGACAACGTCTGTTTATAATCTCTGTTGATAAGGCTAAGATTTGGTCCCTTTTAAGATAGCTATGTGAGCATTTCCGTAGAAAGCAACACCCCGCTTAAGCCTTTTTGTCTCCTCATTTTATCGATGAAGATGAAACAAAAATATATAACTGTGTTTCTTAACAAAAATCTAACCCTGTTAGCGTTTTTATAAAACCTTGACATTACTTTTTGTGATATGATTTGTTTATCAGTAGTCTAATTTTGCTTTAAGTATGAATTTAATTCATTTTTAAATTAAAATATTTTTGTACGTAAGGTGAATGCCCCAATTACTGACAAAGTTAGCTATGCGTGTATTATATTAAAAAACATCTTGTCAGTAATCAGCTTGAAATGGGTAAAGATGGTGTACAAAACATTGATAATTTTTGTAAAGGAAAACAATTTTTTTTACTTGTAATTGACATTTCTAAATAAATTATTGGTTAAATTGTAAATTGTGCAAATGTCCCAATTAGTGACAACTAATTGGTCCAACTAATTAGTGACCAGTGATAGTTCATATTAATAACATCTAGTTTTTTTGGCTGACAAAGGGCACAATCGCCGATTACGATATTTTGAGCCGCAATAGTCACATGCTCTACATAAAACATTTATAATACTACAATAAAATACTACAATTTACACAAAACCAATGAATCAAATTAATTAAAGAGCTTAACAGAAATGTATATTACTTACGATTTCTGCAGAAAAGGTAATTTTACTTACATCTAGCGATCGCGCCACAAATATTATCAAAACAAAATAACAACATTTTTCTTTATTACATAACCTAAAAAAATAGTATAAAAAGAAGGAATGTAAATTATGGCATACGGGAGTTAGATGATTTTGTCGGCTTAAAAAAATAGAGGCCCAGGAGGATAACAATCATTTCTTGTTTAATTGGAAGGTATTTCTACAACAGGGCCGTAGCTACAGGCTCGGGGGCAACAAATAATTATGTGGCCACCACGTTATCTTCCCCTTTACCTCTACACCACTTTTATTAAGTAAGTCTTTTTAAATAGGGTTGCTATTTGATGTTTTTCCTGTTAAGATAGAAGAATAGGTATTTAAAACAGACAAAATACCTATTTACTTGTCGCATTGAGTTTAATATAAAACTGTAGAAGTTTGCTAACCAGTTGGCTAAGGCGTTAGCCTTATATTGCAGCGGCCTTGGTTATTATTATTAATTTAGTGGTAGTCGTTGGATAACTTAGATGGCGCCTATCGCGATGTAAAAACTTCTGCACCAGGCGGAGTACCACACGTTATACGACATGCAAGCAGGCATATAAAACTTACGAAGTTACAATTTTGCAATGACCGGGATTAACCCCTATACGCCGCCGTTGAACATTCGATCCTGGCGGCGGAATGTACGACTCATCGACATGACTCATCGACAGCTGCACCAACCACTCTCATCTAGCGCGTTCTAGAAAGGATGTATAAATCGCCGTCGCGCACGAGGGTCAGTCAACAACCAGTAATTGGACGCGCTCAAGTTATAATAAATAAATGTCTTTGTAATATAAATAGTTACATAAATAGCCTATAAATAACCTAGTTTAAAGTTTATTAATAGTTAGTTTATAATAAATTGTGTTTGTAATTAGTGTTAAGTGTAAATATTTTCTTTTGTTAATAGATGATTAAACAGCACTTTTAGTATTGTTTAAAAAGAACGTTACAATATCCTAAGTCTACACAGGTTGAGTTTTAACTAAAACAGGATTACATTAAGTTCTGTTTCCTAATTTTCTTACAAGCAAAGCCATCGATTACTTTGTCAAAGTTAATTTGTTGAATTCTATCATTTTTAATTGAAAAAAAAGCTAGATTGCTGAGCCTTTCCTGTCACATAGTGCTTCATAAGTAATTCTTGATCAATTTCAGTTTTGAAAATGACCGTTCTGCCTTAGACCTAGTTACGGTTACAGAAACTGTCAAGTACATAATACATGTTGTACATACATCAGGATAAGTTAGCGAAAGTGAGCTGTGATATATTATTAACGGATCTGCAAATTCCTTGACGCTGCTCATTTTCTCAAATTTGTCTTAAATGGCGCCTTAACTGAACATATCTGAGATAGAAATGTTGGAGACACATCGTCCGGAAACCTCAAAAATCAACTGCTTTGTCGTGGACCTTGTTTTCACTAGCTTGTTTTCATTTGCTTGATAAGTGCCAAGAACAGCTTTTATACCCTGCAATTGGTTATCTAGTTGAGTGCATAAAGTGTCTATCATTGGATAGAGTAACACTGTTACCCTAAAACAGGCTGTTGGCTCTTGTAACCTCTCGTCTTCACATAACATCAAAGTGTTTTTGGCAACGTCCACAAATCTCTGAAGCCTCAGACACTAGTTCTCTAAATTTACCACGCATGTCGGTGACTTTAAGGAGAGCATGCCGTAGTAAATTAATATGCAGATAACATATCTACGATCTCACATTGCAGAGACTTTGAGACGATGTTAAGAAACTCTAAAACTTCACATTGTATTACTAAAAGTAATACAAAGTTGAAACATTCCAGCTTTTTATTGCACATTTACATGGCTTCATCCCTTTTCTTATTTTTTTGCTAGTTAGAATTAGGCGGCTGAGACATTTCACTACATCAGAGAACCTATGTTTAAGAGCACTTACTATGTCATATCTGGCAGCGAGTTGGGTATAGGGTTTTTTTATGTCACTTTTGAAGACCCACTCTCGTACATTTTTAACTCCTTCCAGCAAACAATGCTATGGCCAAAAAAATAATATACACTTTGGACGGTTTCAAAAAACTGGCAAATCTCTCTTCGTATTTGTCCGTTCGTCTCGTTCGTATAGGACTATGGGCTATTGCTGTTATAAGTTATAAATAAGTTTAATTTGTTTGGAAGGGGGCTTCCTATGTTCGGTGGTAGCTACGGCACTGTTCTACAAAGCAAAGAATTGTTAGATATAATGAATACATTACTTTAGAAGTGTGTCTTGGTTAAGTAGCGTTTAAAGACCAACAAGTTGGGTTCATGTAACTATAGGCTATCACCTTCGTAAAACTAATTAAATCACCAGGACTTTTTTGTTTGATTTCATCCACAAAAACTCTAAAAGAGAGAAATATATAAAGTTTCTTACAGGCATGAAATCATACTACTAGCAAGATAAGTTATGTTCAACTGAATAGCAAAAGGGAGAAAAATGGTTATCTTATCAAGAGTTCTGGATAACAGTGATAAAACCAAATTTACCAATGAGCAAGCCTGGCATAGAAACATAACAAAATAAGGAATAACCAATAAAAAGGTGTGCCCACAAACACGTCCATATTTGGAGTGACAAAACTGACATTAACACTATTTCTTCTGCTCTACCTTTCACACCTAACTTAACTGGTCCCTGAATTAAGACACTCTTAACTAAATAGTAAGTAAAATTCTATCAAAAATCAAAATGGTATCCGTGGTGTAGTTTGAATGCGGTTTTTGCAATTGCATACAACAAGTGATATACCTTTACAATCCTATTAAATTAAAATGCAATGTATCCTATATTGCATTTTAAATTAATAATCTCAAACCATTGCATTTAGTGTATATTTATGCAACCAACAATGCATAAAAACTCAAACTGCAAAATTATAATTTTGAAAGATTTGTCGTTCATTAAGCTAGATATGTTACTTATAATTAACATGCACACTAGTAAATAATAGTCAGATAAGGGATATCTGTAAAACTGATTTTTAAGATTTAGTCTAAAACAGACAAGGTGTGTTGTAATAGGGAGGTATACAAGTATTTACTACCTTACCTGAGCAATTAATAGAAAGAAAGTGTTTTCATGTTGACGAGATATCATTGTTGTGATAAGTTTCTTCTATTTCAAAATCTCACAGCCCTTGGTTAAATAATTTTCGTGGAGGATTGTAAAGCTGCTTCATTACAACATATTTGTAGCTATCTTAAATGCAGGGGCTCTTTTTTAGCAATGATATCAGTTAAACAACTTATAATTATGTTTCGATTTTGGATTGTACCGTGAAATACTGTAATTGCTTGAAATTTTCATATTGTTGGTGTCTGAAATTATGCAAATAACGTTTGTTAGTATATAGTGTTTAAATTTGTGAAATAAAAAGGTGTAAACAGCTATTGTTATGTAATTAAGTTAATAAATAGTTGTGTGAGAATTCGGTTCCATCGGCATTCAAAGGAGGCCTTGTTGTGTAATGAAGACATAGTATTATAAATCATTAGATTGGGAATTTGTTAATCTTAATTAGTTTTAAAATATATTTAAGGTTATGTTTTGACTTAAAAAAACGTAAACAAAGCTAATATCAAAAGTTTGTGGTTATTGTTATGTTTGTGAAACGTCGAAGTGTTTAAAGTTTTAAGAAAATTCAGTATAAGTGATTTTTTCGTAACAAGTGTTTTAAATTAATCAAGTGTCAATTTATTTTGCGATGGAAATTTTATAATTTGATAATAAAGAAATAATCATCAAATTCTTTTTATGACTGTATTTTATAAATGGATGTGGGCTCTAATAATAAACTTAATTTACTTACCACTAACACACAAATACATGGATTTGGAATTCATCTTAGTAAAGTCATTTATATGGAAATATTTGAAAGGGGTTAATGACATACTTTCTTCATTTCATTGCCGAGACATTTGGGAATGCAAAACAATACAGTTGGCAAGCTTGTGACGGCAAATATGCAAACCAAGAAAAAATTTAAATCTATACAAAAGTCAGTGTTTTTAACAGTAGTTAGTTTTGATTGTAGTAAGAAATAAGGTGATGCAAAAAGTATTAATCCCCAAATAAAGTAGATTAAACTATTTTGGGATTTATATAAAGATAATTTTGGTATCTGCGTTAAATTTTTTTTGTTTCTTTTTTGTTTTGTTATTTGTTAAATTATGTTTGTGTTGTTATTGTGTTCCTATATATACATGATAATCTAGTGCCCTATTGAAGTAGTGAGTTGTGTGTATGATACCAACCCGTTATTACTGCACCTGTCTGTATAAAAGTATTATAACTATTCGTACTTGCAACAACCAGTCAATTTAACTTAAGGTGAGAAGTGACTGTATCAAAATACGCTATGCAGAACTTCTGAATTTACATTATTTTAAGAAGGAATATATCATAGATTGTGTATCCAACATTAGAATCTTGTAGATCAAAGTATGAACTAAATTTTAACAAAAGAATTATTAAAATTTGTTCGAAAATAACTAAATAAACATAAAGACTGTAACAATAAGTATAAATATTGATTCTTTCTTAAAACTAAAATATCTCTTTATAATAATTTAAAAGTACTCGAGTAGTTCACAGATGAACAAATTTAATTGATAAAAGTTTAATTATAACAACAATAATCGTGTTACAGCTTCGGTTAGCATTATTATCATTTTTAGGCAGTTTTGGTGGACAATAATTCAGTTACTCTGAAAGGGATGACGCTGTTGCATGTTTTTACTGTATTTTAGTATTATTTTTAAATTGAATTCACAGCAGTGGTCTTCGAATACACATTAAAATTTTCAAAATTGGTTTAAATTTAAACGTATGCATTACAATAACTAGCTTACAAAAAATAATAATATCTCTAGTATTTTTTTTCATAAATTCTAACTAAATATGTAAAAATTATAGCAATCGACCTTGTAATTTATTTTAAAATTGAGGCGATACCGACGTTTGAATATGAATTCTGTAATATTTATACAAAAATATTATTATCATTACAAATCATTGTACTTTCCGACGCGAGTGCCACCTATGGTTCTAAAAAGGTCTGAAACTGAACTAAATGAGGATTTTTCCAATTTTTCCGGAGTTTCTCAATTTCCAACCTCTACTTTTAGTTGGTTATTTTCAAATGCAATATAGATTACTAGAGTATATTTCATTTTAATCTAATAGCCCTGAAATGGTTTAGAAACTAAAAGTTCAAGATCGACTCTTCCTGGTGAAGAAAAATAGTATGTTAGGCAAGCAGCTATGATCAGGGTAATCAATACTCTTCTTAATGTAGATGCCAAAATAGTAAATACATAATTAATTATAATTATATAGTTAAGCAACATAAATCTCAACAAATCTTCTTGAAAGTACACACTGGTTTTGATTTGATTTTTATAGTGACACAGATAAATCAGATTAGTGTGTTGTTAAAAAACTGTGCGTTAATTCTCTAGTTTAAATAGCTATTAATTATAAATGCAAACGAATTAAACGTTTTAACAACTTTTCAGCCAGATAATGCAAAATTTATTGCCATCGTCTTATTACAAGGATACTCAAATGAAGAGAAATAGAAGTGTAGACAGAAGCAAAACATTAATTTAAACAAATATAAATAATATACATCCTTTTAATATGTACATATCACATTTTAAATATTCATATTTACACTAAGAAAAAACTAATCAAATATGATAAGTATCTAGTTAGATTGAAAATATAAAAAAAGCATTTAATTTGAATAACTAATTTTTAGTTTAGTTAAATATTTTAATCGCATCTATGTATAAAATGTAAAATTAATATTATTTAAATATTATGTAAACATAAAAGATTTTTCATTTACAAGCATCTGTTTTTTTTCTTTTATTACAGATTTTCTTTTTAAATTTTTCAACAACAACAAACATTACTTATCCATGCTTGAAAAAATACGAAAACAATAGAAAATAGATACCTACAAAGATTTCAATGTTCGTGACATAAATTAGCTATATACGGGCACATTCATTTAGCCACAGGTTACAGTTCACGCAGTTTTGCGATAAAAATCAACCAATTAGTACTTTATAGTCATTTCTTATAGTATGTCTAATAAATATTAAATACACAGTAGTAATTGTCGATCTTTGTCAAAGTAATGTAAAGAGAAAGACAACGATAAGTTTAGTTTATTTTGCAAAATCAACTATTCAGATTTATTATGTTATGTGAGAATATCGGCTATATAAGAGTGTTGAATTGTAAAGGGAAAGAAGAAATCAATAGGGAAGCAGCTTGACGAAAGCAGCGTTCTCAGCACGAACATCTGATAACATTTTTCTACCCTTCGTTATAAGATGTTCTCTAACGACAACGTACCCTCAGGTCCCACGAGGTACCCACGATGTAAGCATGGAATAATTTTGCATTCGATGGTGCTCGATATTATTAGCATCGTGGGTTTGTAAATATATGTGGGTTCTGCAAAGTCTACTTTTGCATGTTTATCGTTCAAGAAATATCATATTATAGAGGTTATAACTGATAAATATTTATTAACTCATTTAAGGTATCAGAAATCTAAAAATCTAATCATTAATCAGACATAAAATAGAAAAATTTGACATTTTAGCAATAAAAGTTGAATTATAGGAACAACTTGTTTGTCATTGAATTTAGTTACCATATATTTGAAAAAAAAACCATAATATTTGAAAGTTTTTCATATTATGTAATACCCGCAAATTAAAAGTAGAAACTTTTTATTATAAACGTTACATGTAGTTTAATAACAGATTTCGATTTTCATTTAAATGAGAAGAACTACTTCAGCGTTTGTCTGATTGACATCAGATGACACTCTTGCTTTTTGGTCACTGACCAGGTATCAAACCATTATGATTATGCATTAAAAAATTCCAACGGTTTTGAAAATTGTATTCAATTACCCCAATTTTCCTCTGTAAGTTCAGGAGCTCTCAAGATGCCATTTTACATTGGTACTGGGCTACTGTGTAACGTCACGTTTTTTCAATTTTAATAATTACCATTTTACTTGTATTACAGGAATTCTTAGTACGGTCCTAGCAGTTTAGCAAATTCATTTGTGTCAGACCAATAAATATTTCGTTAAGTAAATAATGCTTTCTATCAAGTACAAAAGAGTCACCTTTGTGTTGAAACGCTACGTTATTTTTCCCGGAACAAAAACAAAACAAATTACTTTAACTTCAAAAATTCTTACGCAAACTGTACAACACAAAATATTTAATACTTACTGTACAACTCAAGATTGCCTCGGCTTGAGATATCTTTCTACAAATTTAAATTCAGGTCGCAGGTATTGCTTCCACAGCTCACAAATTATAAAAGACGAGTTATAGGTTTACAGACACAAGAAAATGCATATTTTGGGCGCCATCTGATAGGAAAGTCCAGTAATTTTTTTATAAAGATATTGACTCGACACCAGTAACCAGAAACTGGAATCAGATCTAATAAATTTAATTTAATTTTGTTTAGTCATAATCGGTTATGTCAAAGTTAGGTTGAATAAAATATTTAAAGACTTTCATAAATATATGGTCTTGTAATATTCAGTTTAATTAATTTTAATTATAGTTTTTATTGACAAGTGAAAATAAAACATAGAAAATTTCAGTTTAAACATCGTTGCAAATTTAAATATTAAAAATAAACGATACCCAACGTAAGAATTCTCAACGACAGGAAAATAATACATGCAAATAATGGTCAAAAAATCAATACACAAAAATAATGGATAAACTTACATCCATATTAACAAAATAAAACCAGTTGAGTCACAATACCTTAATCAAAGAGTTCAATCCAACTTCACCTTACAAAGCAATTGAAACAATATTACTTTTCCTATCAAAACCAACATCAATTTGAAAGAATCTGGAAATCACCACTAATGCCGCTACGGAAATCAAACCAAGGAACTGAAGCTCCAATACTGTCTCTCCTTTAGAACTAATGTTTAATAAAGTTCTCCTTTACTTATAAAAAAAATAGCCGAGATAACTATATGAATTCAATTATTAAATGTTTATTAAAACACTCTTCTTCATAACGTAACGCCACACTTAAATGTATTATTTAAGTATTCTTTAGTTTTCAAACTTCCGATTTTAAATTATTTTAAAAAAGGAATCCTGTAAGAACTTGATTGGCGATAAATTAACTTTGGTAAACATAATTATTAATTATAGTAACTGTATTTTGGTCAAGCAAGATCATTCAACAAAACTGAAATGTAGCCGCTAAACTAACTGCACTTTGTCTATACTTCGAGAACTCGTACGGAATTAATTACTAGATTTCGGTAAAAGCGATTCTAAATTAATCACTGAAATTTCTGCACTTTTGTCTATATTTTAACATACAACTGAATATTTGGGAAGTGCCAACGGCCATCAACTCCTGTACGACATAATGAGAGTTCCGCACTTTTTTAAATGTTTCTTTTTCACACCAATTCAACTAAACAACTTTAAACTAAAACTGTAACTCGGAATAATTCTCCTCACGGGGAAGACGCGAGGTTTCCGCGTGGCAAACGCCACTTCGCTCGGCTGTGTATTCAACCAGCCCCTATCTTGAACTAACTTCGACTAACTGTAAACTAAAAACTATTTCGCGGTGGAATGATTTTTTGAAGAAACCGAAATTCTAAACAATCCAATAGAAAAATAGCGAGATTTTTCTTAGCCAATAAAATAGATTTACGTCATTTATTCCAGAACAACCTTAACGAAAAAGTTAAGGGGATTCCCTTTTAAATCTGTACGCAACGGAAAGCAAATAACCTTTGCAGGTGCAGTCTAAACAGACTGTACTAGAAAATTCCTTTTTGTCGGTACTTTATTTACTAGAAGAGCTTCAAAGAAATATGTTTTAAAACTACAGATTCATGGTTTAGTATTTTTTAACCATAAGGAAATTTTTTATTAACGCTAATATTAAATTTTAGCTCTTATAAGCTCGGTATTAAAAACAATTTTGTTTTTCTAGAACATTCTATTTCTCGGCAAATAAACATTTGTTTAGTGTGGGAACGCATTAAGATAAACACTTGCATCAATAGAAATTCTACTAAAGTATAAGATATTGTTTACGAATATGTTTCGAGGTGACTGTTTTGTACTTGGGGAAACATTTAGTTTAATGCAATATTTGCAGTTTCAACATAATTGAATTTTATTAAACTGCCAGGACCGTACTGAGATTTTTTTAGTATTTATTGGTTTAAAAAAAACGTGACGTTACAGTGCATTTATAAACAATATTCTAAAATCAGCAAAGTTATCGTTGGTGCGAACATTCATTTTGAGACGTTCCCATGTATATAATTTTAGTTTCTTCGAAAAATACATTAATAAAATGTATTAGGTTTTTAATATAAATACAAAGATTAGTTAAAGTTTCACAAGTTTTATTAGTATCTTAACCTGACAATTATATGACATATTATATGACATTATATGACAATATTATAGTCAGGTTAAGATACTAAGAAAAATTGTGAAACTTTAACTAATCTTTGTATTTATATTATATTTCATGATTATGGAGTTCCACAAAGTAAGGCTGGAGACAGTAAACGCTATTAGGTTTTTATTTATGGCTTCCTGTAAGTGTTATCTGAACAAATTATTCTGAGTCCAGATATATAAAAACACATTGATAAACATGTGTAAATAGTATTGAGTTGTTCCGACAATGCAGATCTTAAAAAGTCCCTTTTTCGTGAGCATTCTTTGTTCTAAAATATTATTTTTGATTGGCTTGTTAAAGCCGCGTTGTTTTGCTATTGGCCAATTTAAAATATCCCTCTTAAAATTGTCACTATATAAAATTGAAGCCTTTTTTAGTTCAGAGAGTCTTAATTAGAACTTCAGACAGTGTAGATCGGAGCTTCGTATAGAGAATCGAGGCGGGGGTTTTCTCTTCAGAGAGACCCCCCATTATGAGAGGCCAAATTATTATGATATTCGGCAAGTTTAAAATTATAAATTTTAAGTAAGGAATAAAGTTACAGTTTGAAAAACACTAATTATTTGTGCTAATGCAGTTTTGTGTATTATCGTACAGTATAGAAAGCCTACTTGCTTCAAGTTACCGTTTAAAGTTTTTAATGTTAATAAATTTAAAGCAAATAATTCAGTTTACCGGATTTTAATGAAAAAGTTGTGAAGAAAATTTGATCTGGAATTAAATTTTAAAGTTTCTCGTTTTGATTTATAACCTGTTGTTTAATTACGAGTGATATTAGTCACATATTTAAGAAGATAGGTTACAACATTCGGAATTTTAAAGTTAATATTCCTTAACTTTGGGGTTTTTCCGTTTTAATAGTAAGATTGTGGATTAGAAGAATTCGTGTTAGTTCTACAAAAATTACGTCGAATCAATACAACCTTTAAATAATCAAAGTTGGTTAATATAAAAGTTGAGCAATATTCGAGTATGTAGTGTTATATACCGTTATAGTCTAAAGGAAATTTGAAAAGAATTTGTTTAGCAGTGGAATTTATTGTCATTGCATTTAATTATGTTGAAGTTCATCGTTAAAGTTAAACAAGAAAAATAATAATAGTTCAGAATTCAGAAGATTGTTCTCGTTTTGGTTCTTCAGGTCAGCAGTTTGTTAGTGAAATTTTTTGTGTATGGTCATTATTGTTTTTAATGTTTGAAGTTTTTGTCTAAGGAATCTTGAACTTTGTTGGATTATTGAAAATGTTCTAAGGTATTGATCTTTTTTATTAAGTTTTTATGTAAAATTTACTTGGGATCCCGAAATTTAATGAATTCACTTATAGGAATAATAACCTGTTGATTATAATGTGTTTTTATTTCCAATTTTTTTTATTTATTCCAATTTTTTCTTTTATGTTTAATATACAGATTTCAAATTAATTATCGTATGATATGGTTTGGCTCAACAATTGCTGATATTTTTTTGTTTTTTTATTAAAATTCAGTAGTATGGATTGATGCCTGTTTTTGATTAAACTAACGTCAATTTTAAACGAGAAATCTTTCCAAATTGAGATTCCTAGATTCTGTTATCAATTTGGTGGCGCTCAACATATTTTCTATTTCTTTGCATAATAAGAGATCTCAACAGCCGGAGCATTTAGTTTAGTAAGTATCGTATTACGAGCAATTATAGTAAGTATTTGATTTTTTTATATTAAGATTATAATGATAGTCCATCGGGGACTTTTGTTTTTAGAGGAAATTAGAGTGTTACAAATGTTGCCCATCGCGGGGCTTTTTTTTATATTGCTACAAATGACGCCTGACCATGGGGCATATTTTGTGTTAAAATAAGTAGGTTTCAATTGGCGCCCAAGTGTGGGATATTAATTAATCTTTGTGTTTAGAGGAATTTAGAATGTTACAACTGGCATACCAGTTATAGACCAAGAGCCAGCAACGTATTTCGAGTTGTCATTTCAACAGTCGTGGAAATTTGGGTACTAAATCTTATATACCTGCTGAACACTAAAAGTCAATTCTGGCAGCCCCCTGCAGCCGGGTTATACTACCCCAAAATTACTAAGAGGATGAGAAATAAGATTCTCTCTCTAACCCGCAGGCCGCTATATAACTGTCTCGCTCGCACTAACATGTAAACCTACATATACCTACTTTATTTATTGTGTTAAAATTTCAAGACTTTTAAAATTACATAAATGTCACTTTTTTAAATCAACATTTACAGCGTTCTGGCAACATTTAGAAGGGGAGGAAATGTTCTGGCAATATCTACGATTTCTACATGTTAGATCAGATCGGATTAGTCATTCTGAGCTTATATCATTGCCATTTCAATCCAATGAGCATATAGTAGAGTCAATTTTTGCATTAAGTTCTTATTTTTTACTATCTAAAGATAGAGACTTGAAATCTTTTGTAATGCCTTCAGTACTGGACCAATATAAAATGTTATATGTTTAAAATGGGGGCACGCCCCTCAGGGGGTTGAAAACCCATTTTGTACCCCTAACTTAATAACGCAACCAAATTGAGCGAAATTCATGTTGGGGAGTTCTTGGAGTGGCTGATTATGAATCCAATGAGAAAATTGAATAATTCAAAACGGCGGACCCAAAATTGAGGTCCTAAAATAACGGCATTTGAGATTGAGAATGCGATTTACGCCGTTTCTATTGATTTTAGAGAAAAACTCAAAGAGTCAAATAGTGTTTAAAATGTGATTTTGCAAAGGAATACACTATTTTGGTTACCTTATTATGTAACCCCTTCGCTCTGCCCTAGTAGTAAAGTCAATTTTTGCATTAAGTTCTTATTTTCGACTATCTAAAGATAGAGACTTGAAATCTATTGTAATGCCTTCAGTACTGGACCAATATAAAATGTAATATGCTTAAAATGGGGGCACGCCCTCTCGGGGGGTTGAAACCCACATTTTACACTCCCAATTTAATAACTCGGAAAGTTTTCCATCAACTTGAGCAAAATTCATGTTGGAGGGTTTTTGGGGTTCCTGATTATGAATTCAATGAGAAAATTAAGAAATACAAAATGGCGGACCCAAAATGGCGGTCCTAAAATAACGGCATTTGAGATTGAGAATGCGATTTACGCCGTTTCTATTGATTTTACAGAAAAATTCAGAGTCAAAAAGTGTTTAGAATGTGATGTTGCATATGAATACACTATTTTTGTTACCTTATTATGTAACCCCCTTCACTCTCCCCTGGTTGGCTTTTCAGTGAAGAGATTGCATAGTAAGGTAACCGGAATTACGTATGCCTATGCAGAATCACATTCTAAACACTTTCTGGCTCTGCATTTTTCTCTAAAATCAGTAGAAACGGCGTAAATCGCATTTCCAATCTCAAAGACCGCCATTTTGGGTCCGCCTTTTTGTATTTCTTAATTTTCTCATTGACTTCATAATCAGAAACCCAGAAACCCCCCCCCCCAACATGAATTTCGCTCAAGTTGATGGAAAACTTCCCGAGTTGGGGAGTGTGCAGTAAATTGGGAGTGTAAAATGGGGGTTTCAACCCCCCGAGGAGGCGTGCCCCCATTTTAAACATATTACATTTTATATTGGTCCAGTACTGAAGGCATTACAAAAGATTTCAAGTCTATCTTTAGATAGTAAAAAATAAGAACTTAGGCATGTTTTTTGCAAAAATTGACTCTACTAATAGTATATGCGAGATATCGTAAGCGCACTGACGGGCCATTGGAATGTTTTCAATTTGCAGATATACACCGTCCGGTGTATAAAAAGGAATACCTAAGCAGATAAGACAACAGCGTACCGTCAGCGCACTGACGGTCAGCGACCATGTGAAACGGGACTTAGAGGGAGATGTTTTAAATACATAAACTATGATATTAAATTACGTTACCATAGAAACCTGGAGAATCTATGTTAGTCATATTGAAAAGATAACAAGAAACACCAGAACGGTAGCATGTTATAGATGACGGCCCTTAATTATTACTTTTGATATTAGCTGTAGCGACTTAGAGACAGAACACAAATAATAGTACTCGTCCACCATTTTTATAAAAATCGGCCCTTACTGGGGCCACATATTGTGGAAGACATAAAGTGTACTTTTGTCATGTTTATTAATAATGACTAGCTTGACTTAGTACATTTAATACAATTAAAATTCACATTAGCCGTTATCTTAATTGATACACGTGTTTAATTTATCTATTTTGCATGTTTTGTATTATTATTATTCTAATATGAGCTTAATTCTTGAATTTAAATTGCATTATTATAATAGTACAGTATGTGCCGCTTATTAGAATCACCGTCGGCGTTTTTGAGACATTTAAGCGGGGATCCAATTAAGCAGCTCATGTTATAATTCGTTATGATCCTATATCCATTAAAAACGAGTTCAAGTAATGTAGGCAAATGGAAAATCCCAACCCCAAGAAATACAATAGGTAGTAAAAAAGCTTTGTATGTTATTAATTTTCTTGGTTAATGCAAAATTCCGGTGGAAATAGAATCTTGTGATTCCAATAAACAAAAAAATTTGCATTTAATAATCGAGAAAGCGATTTGGTTTTCATACTTTTCTTCATATGAGCGGCTGATGCAAATAACCAGTGAATTAACTAACCAGGACCTACTGTATCTATGTCAATTGGGTATATTTAGAAATTTTAATAAAGAAGAACGCTACGTACTAGCTTTTGTTTTTTCTGATAGTGCAAAATATTTTGAAAAGTGCTGAATATCTGGATTTATTTCTTACAAGTGGTAAAATAAAGTTAGTAAAGCTCACAGATGTGTATATCAGTAATCCTCTCATGATCTAAGACTGCAGCTTAAACTTATGTGTGTTAACTTAAACTTCAAGTTTAAAAGAGTAAAAATACACCACTTTCCCTCCCCTTTTCCACAAAATCATTCATATGTGATATATTATTACTCCGCATAACTTAAAGAGTTCAAAAACATCACCCAAGCCAAGCAACTCAACATGTAGTATACCATTAGATTTCACATGAGCAGAGGACTTCAAAAACATCACCTAAGATAACTTACTACTCACTCTAACCCCAAAGGGCGTTTGAGAGGAAATTAGCAAAGCCTTATAGTTTATCGTGATTATCCGAGTTATTTGGTATTGTTATTATAGTCGGAGCTCGTTTAACCGCGGCTTTACCATACATGGTATGCCCCTGTAATCTCTAGACTACTATCCCCCCTCCCTGTCACCCTCTAAGACCCCTTCGGGGTCGACTCTTTTTGATGCCATTTTCCAGCTTATAATAGTATAGCGTACTTGGTGTTAATTTACCTTTAAATACACTATTTGAAGAGTAGATTCTTGTAAGAATAGCTCAAGCAATAAAAAGTGTATGGACGTATAGAATGTTTATTTAGTTTCCTCGCGCAAAAATAAATAAATTATAATTGAATATGTCGTTAGCACATTTCAAGATGACGCTTCATGTTTGTTTTTTGATCTAAAAGTTGTTCATGGCACAAGTAGTATCATGATACCCGCACCTTACAAATTTTAGAGGCAGCAAATTTTGAAGGCTATATAGAAGGGTGTCTAACCTAAGAGTATTACCATTTGACTTGTGACATTGAATGGTGTCGATTGATGCACTATTTCTGTATTATAGGTTACTGGGCCAATATCGCAGTATAGGCTGCTTGCGAACATTTGAAGTAATTGGAGGTTTGATGGCACGGTTGATGTGCTACATTTGTATGGTCACATACGATTATTTTTGCTTGATTTATGACAGGGGGAAATAGGGAGCGCAGAACGCTTAAATGATGTCACATTTCATTTTGTCTTCGATGAATATTTAAGGACTATTGGATGGAGGCGTGCAGAACGTAGTGTTCTTGAAAGTTAGGAGACTGAGAATTGAAGAAACCGGTCTTCGTCTTAAGGTAACTTTTTTGGAGTCCTTAGAATATGGAGACTCTAATGATCATGACATCAGTATTTGGGCTTTGAGAATTTTTTTCAATGAAGGAGGCTGGAGTTAGTAGTTATGGATAGTATTTTGAAACCCTCCATGTTACTGGGGATTAATACTATGTCATAATATATAATAATATGCCATATGTGGAGACTGAAAAACATTATAAAATTACAATCGAAAAGCATGGGGTTTAACACATGACAGTAACAAGTGTATATGGTTTCAAGAATGCCGGGAATAGATCTCGGGTGCTTTTATTGTTGGTTTATTTCTTTATCAGTGCTTCAATGATTTTACTTGTTTAATAATAATTTTTAAAAAAATAGCTATTTATGTAACAAGTACATAATGTAAGAGTATGTAAGAGTTGCATACAAAGCTTTATGTTCGATTCCTAAAATTGGGTAATTATCAAAAAAAAATCAGTTTATAAATTTGACATCTATTCTTGTTAGAAGAAAATTTGACATGTAATATACAGTTGTCATACTTTATTTTACTACTATATACTTTATCCAACACCTCTATATAAATACCATGTTTACTATGGTCATTTTAAATAAGGAAAGTGATTGTTTACTCTTATGTTACATTATAACCTACGTTGCCCCTAGCAACGTGGGTTATTTTTAAAAAACTCACTCCTTCAAAGATAACAACCAATCACCAGCTTACATTGCATAATATTATTAAGATCCAATCATCGTGTTAGAGTATTAAATTTATTACTGTCAAAACTTCAGACTAACTATAAATTGCAAATTCGATGTTTAAAATTAAATAAAGAGGCGTTGGATAAAATTTTGTATGGCACGCGTGAGTTAAGGATATTATCCACTCAGACAACTGTTTTTGACAGAACTGAACGTTAAGTAATTACTTACCGACGCGTTGTTGCTGAGTAACCAGTAAACATAACCTACTGTTCTAAAACCAAGTTTGGTAAGCAATCCGAAATAGCAGGGTCGTACAAAAAATCTATTATTGTGTTAAAATATAATTAAATGAGTACGTAGGCGCATCAAGCCGCTGTGCGTATACTTATGTGCTTATACGAAGTACGTTACTATAGTTACTATTCCAAAATATTTAATTTCAGCTTATTTTCATTGGTGAGAAGTTTACAAATTATATTAAGAACCAATCAAGTTCTACATAAAACTTCTGACATGTAATTGACGTTTTGTTATTGCCCGTCTGACCACAAAAAGAGGCCCTTGGGCCATACAAAAACGTTTAAGTTTAGATGAGTCTTGCAATAATAGTCTAATATAATGCATCTGTGCATAAAATAATTTATCTCTTTCTATTACAATGCGAAACTAATGTAACTCTTTCAACACAAAACCGATTAAGGTGTTTATAGTCCAGTCAATTTAGAACAAATTTTCATGAATAGCGGAAAGTTGAGGAAAGTCAGAGGATTTTTGCATAGTCCTTCCTGGAGGTCTGTTAAATAACCCCCTAAAAGTCACAGTCTGTAGGTGGCGAGGTCGAGGAGATAATGAGGGTAAACCATGCCCCCTAATGGTTTTTGTCGTTTTTCTCGGAAACTATTAGGTTTATCGAGATGAAGGAGATTAGGTAAATTAAAGTTTATTTAAATGCTTACCAGAAATGTCCGAATTTTTTTCGTACCTCGCCTTCTTTTTGTATTATCGAAGAAAGAAGATATGTCATACACAAATGAGCAATTTGCTCCAGTAAATTTTCTCAAGGAACTTTCGGATGTAACGTTTACAAATATGGTCTCATATTTGTCATGAAATAGATAAGAAACATTAGTTGAGAGCCGGACGCGATCGTGGTCCAGTCGTATTTTACCTTAGCATCTCTTCGGCAAAATCCATCAGGCGATATTATCGTTATCCTTGGTGTCAGTTGGATGAAAGTTACGTATTGGAAAATTAATTCTTAGGATAGTACACTGTGCTAGTCAATTTTTGTATCCAACCCAATACGTACAGGGTGTTTCGCTTTTTTAGAAATCCTTAGAAATATTTATGTAGGTGCAATTTTGTTCTAAACTAGCAACCAAGATACTACCGCAGAATGTTGTGTATCTTAAAACGTCTGTTAACAGATAATTATAAAGATTTTGCTCCACATTTAGCATACATGCAACGTACTGTATCAATATTAAATTGTAAATGTGGACAATACCAAGATATTTGAAATAAAGGAAATTAGAAGGATTTCTAAAAAATCGAAACACCTTGTACGTATTGGGTTGGATACAAAAATTGACTAGCACAGTGTACTCTCCTAAGAAATAATTTGCCAATACGAAACTTTCATCCGACTGGCACCAAGGATAACGATAATATCGCCTGATGGATTTTGCCGAAGAGATGGTAAAGTAAAATACGACTGGACCACGATCGCTTCCGGCTCTCAACGAATGTTTCTTATCTATTTTATGACAAATATGAGACCACAAAACGTTACGTCCGAAAGTTCCTTCAGCAAATTTACTGGAGCAAATTGCTCATTTATGTATGATATATCTTCTTTCTTCGGTAACACGAAAAGAAGGCGAGGTACGAAAAAACATTCGGACATTTCTGGTAGGCATTTAAATAAACTTTAATTTACCTAACCTCCTTCATCTCGATAAACCTAATAGTTTCCGAGAAAAACGACAAAACCGTTAGGGGGCGTGGTTTACCCTCATTATCTCCTCTAGCTCGCCACCTACAAACGGTGACTTTTAGGGAGTTATTTAACAGGCCTCCAGGAAGGCCTATGCAAAAATCCACGGAATTCCCTCAACTGTCCGCCATTTTTTCTAATTTGACTGGACTATTAGAGGTGATAGGATAAAAGAGGGACACTTTAAGGGATAGTAGCAATGGTACAGACTACACATATTTTTTGTGTTATAGTTCATGAATCAAATCTGTTAATTATATTGTGTAGTTAGGTAATCAGTAAGTATGGCAGCAACTGCGTTGCACTTTTTAAGCATAATATTAAGCATGTGCAGAGAGTTTACTGTTTCCAGCTTTACTCCGTAGAACTTCATAATCATAAAATATAATAAAAAACAAAAGATTCGTTAAAAGTTTTACAAGTTTTATTAAATTCTTAACCTGACAATTGTTTCAACATAATATGTCATTATCAAGAGCAGATCAGATTATTGATTGATAAGCAAACACGTTGCTAAGGATAAATACAGGAAATAGGTAACTATTGGTCGTCTCACGTTGAGACTACAGTGTGTGTTCTTATGGACAACGGGGTTGCCAAACATCTAGCAAGCAACTTTTAAAAACACTTTCTAAATATTGTAGTTATAACTGCATAAACCTTTATAATCCCTATAGTTCAAGCAAGTTATATTGCAGGTAGTCACTTTTTCTGATAGCGATAGTAAAACAAAGTTTCAAAACTTGCTGTTCATATAGTGCTCGTATAAAGTCTGGAACTATCGAAATAAATCTTTTATTAAGTATTTTTGAGAGAAATCCTCGAACACGTCGATTTTTATCTTAAAGGAGACATATTTTAGTGTAATCGTTATTTGTAGATCGTCTTTTGTTTCCGAGTTATGGCGATAACGAAAATTGCTTTAAATGGAAGCCCTAATTTTTTATGATGGATTTGGAAAGATAATGCAATGCGATTTGAAGTATTTTTATTCTTTGCTCTTTTTCTCCCTAGATTTTATTTCATCAGGTGAAATACTTTCCTGACTTACAGAGAACAAAGTTTTTTCGCTAATACCTGTTTCTTTAGAAACTTGTCGAAAAATTACTGATAATGACTGCCGGGTCTCAGTAAGACGATATTTTATCAAATTTGACAAAATCTACCCATCTAAAAACCCATTATGTTTTTAACAATATCCGCCATACTTATGTGTAATGTACTATGTGCGTTATGTAATACTACAATACCAATAGTTACAACAAACATCACGATAATGTTAACAATAATAAAAACGATAAAACCCAAACAACTAAGCGAAGATCTATAGACGCACAAGCTATCAAAATTTTAAACCAAATAATTATTTCTGTATTAAGAAATTTGCTTATATGCGTTCGGTGACAAATAATAGTGCCGACAAAAAACGTTATACTATAATTTCAGTAAGTACAAACTGTATTATGTAGTTCCACAAAGTAAAAGTAGAAAGAACCAGAAGGTTTTATTGTTTACTAGAATCCTTTGCATTTGCTGCTAATCCTAAATTTCCGTTTTTGCAAGTTTCTTTTTGAAATAAGTTGAACAAATCAATGATTTTTTCATGATGAATCATTTTACCGTTAAAATTGCGTTTGGGACTTCCTTTATTTACCTGTGAATTAAAAGATTAAAAAGATCATACAGCAGCTAACCAGCCGTTATTTTTATTTTGAAAGAATTTGAAGACGAAAGAATTAAACAAAAAAGTATAAGTAATAAAATATCGAATATTTAGATACATGTACGATGTAACAATCCCAAGTAATGTTTAACAAAATAACAAATACATGTTAATAAGACTTTCTTTTCAATTCTCCTTTTGTATGGTTACGATTACACTTTTTCGGTTACTGTTTTCAAAGTTTTAGAACTTCTGGAATCTTAATCCACATTTCTATAGATTCATACAGTGAAATAGGTGGCAACAATGAAGCACAAACTACCATAAGAAATACATTGGCTAGCTTTCCTTCACTGTTGTCCTAACGTGAGACGACCAATAGATACAATACATACAAAAACTAAATATCTAAAACATAATAAACGAGAATTACTAAGCTCAGTTTGTTCATTCATTAAAGGTACTGTGCGTTTATGTTTGTATATTTCAAAAGCTTCTGAAATGTCTAATTTCTGTTTGTTGTTGCAAAAATGTAAGAATTTGATGTTATTTTGAGGTGTCATTAGGTGGTTGTGTTCCAAAAGGTGTTAGCATAATTAGACTTTTCTGGTCGTTTATTTCTGTAAGAGCGTACGTGTTCTTTTTGTAGCTTATGTCGGAGTTTGTAAGTGTTTGTCCAATACAATTCAAAAGGAATTTATCCTTAGCAACGCGTTTGTTTATCAATCTTATCATCTGCCTTTGACAAGGACATTTAATGTTGAAGCAATTGTCCGGTTAAGAATTTAATAAAACTTGTGAATTTTTTAACTAATCTTTTGATTGTTATTACATTTAATGTGTAGAGAACTCAAATTCACATCGGTTATTTTCTTTCAGAATGCACAGACGGTCTTGAAAACCGTACGAAATTAATTAAACTTTTCAAACGTAAATCAAACTTTTTAACATTTATGTTCTTCCTAGAATCTGCATAATTTAGGTGTAAATTCTTCTGTTTTATGCATATGCGATTATATCCAAAGACCAGTATTTCACCTTGGATTGCCGTTTTCTTTTGTTTCCATGTTCTAATTTAAAATATATACACATATATGCAGATAAAATGATCTATTTTCTCTAATTAACATATAAATCACTTTAAGTACAGGGTTAGAGCAGCAACATGGGCATAAAACATATAAGGTGCTAATTCTCTATATTTATGCTCTCATTGACTGGGCAAGACACCGACTTAACCGCATTTATCATAGTATGATGCTTTTACACGTTCATTTTCGCATCATACATGAACAGGAAATAATCCACCATAAGTGAAATACAAAGAGAAGAAACGCGCAACACCGCTCGATTACAACTTATAGCCATAATTTAAATTCCGACATTTAATACAGTTCAATTAACTTCGGATTATTATAGACGTTATTGATAGAAAATTTTATAATTGCTGTGTACTAGTGTGCATGCATGTGAGCAAGTAAACAAGTAAATGATAACATTTTGTTCTAGCGTAGCAAAAACTATTCTTATTCTAACTATTTTAAGAAAGAGTAACAGTAAAGATTATAAATTGCAAAGAAAACCATCAAAACGTGAAATTTTATACGGATTTACGCAATGCTAAGTTATGTGTGTCATAAATATTAGTAAAATTTAATGATACTACATTTAACTACAATAAATTTACAAGTACAAATGTATATTGTATAATTTTAATGCAATTACATTAACATTTGTGATATATAACATTAATAGTCTATTATTATAACAGCTGCGCCCCGGAAAATTATTTCACATATGTACATATATATTTTTTTAAATTGCTACTATTAAATCGGAAAATAACAATATCGAAACCCAATAACTAAATCTATCTTTTCATCTTAACAAAAAAGAAACACCGTTAAAACGGGTAGATAGGGTCGATGAAAGCGAGCCTACTAGCAAGGGAAAAGGACATTATTTCCAAAGTGCTTGGGTATAAGTATATAAGTCATATTCAGGAACGGATTTACAAATTATTGATTTTTCAATAATCCCTATATGGACATGAAGGTTTTCTAACGTCTCTCTTATTTCTTGACAAGGCAAGACGTTAAATTTGATACCGTTTAAATTTTTTGATTTAAATTTGTGATTTAATAGTGATGTTCTTTTTTGTTGGGGCAAATATGGTGCAATAGTGCACAAAATCGTTTTGTGAAATACTGAAAGTATTAAATCATTGTTTAGAATTTTTGGAATGTGACAAAATACTAGATTTCTTTGTATTACGAAGTTACACTTTGCGTCCATTTTAGAACCATTCCCCTGAATCTGAAAGAAAAATCGATCTAGAATTTAATTCAAGTTGGCGTTTAAGTCTAATGTACACGTTGGATGCTAATTTCGTTTGATGTTTGATCTTAATAGTTGAAACTACCAGCTTTCCCTTGTTCATATGATGTTAATGGCGACTATATGCTAAAATCAAATATAAGGCATTATTATTGGTTTTGTCTTCCGCAATATTTCGAGTACTCACTCGTGGCTACTGTACATGAGTGAGGAAACCACATTTGTAGACCACATTTAGTTTATATAAATAACCAGGTGGGTTCTTTATTTCATACTTTATGTGGAAGCGTTACTTAGTTCGTTGTATTCGTTGTGTCATTTAAGAGTGAAGTACTAGAATATTCATAAAGTTACAATTTAAGGAAGATCTATGATACGATAAGACATCAATTTTCATAAAACCGAATTTAATTTCAAGTAACTAATGATAAATTTAATAACGGCCAAAGTATGAACTTCTAAGTATTTTTTAATTTAATTGTAACATTATTATTATGAACTATAATTAGACATTATTTAAATAACAACTGAAAACCTACTAGTTCGTTATTAATCCAATGATTAGATAAATATTTTTATGTGTAAATAAATAAATGATATTATTCGAGTTAACTATTTCCTTTTTGTATTTTTGTTATTTGACATTGACATTGGTGTTATTGAGTGTTAAGTGAAGGAATTCGGTCCTTGCTTGATTGAGACTGATTGACGTTAAGATCTGGAACTCCGTTATTGTGGAGCATTACTGCTAATATTTTATGTTTAAATCAATCGTGTTGGCGCCCTTCTCCATAGCTCTATGAGTCAGCTGGCATTCTAATTCACCTACAACCTGCTTTAATTTAAAAAGAGAGGAGCCGGGCTTATTGTTCAGGCTAAGCCGAGGCTTAATTAAGTATAACGTAAGTATTATTGTTTATTATTATTATTGTTTATGCAAATGCTTATGACAGTAAAGTTAGCACCTCCAATTTGACGATTTGACGAACCCGTATTTAGCGAAAATGAAGATTTTAAAGTTGGTATGCTGAAGTTAAAGGGTGCTGACTTGACCTAAGAATCAATTAAAACTAATCTATGATCTTGGACTAATTAAGACCATTCACTAGTATATAACTGGAAATCAACCGCAAAATGGAAAACTACCCGATATACAATACCTACTTGTTGTGTTGACTCGCTTTTATTTTTAAGGACGCACTGCATTTTTTTTTTGGTATACGTAGTGACTGTTTTTTTTGGTTAGAATGAAGTGCTGCGTTTGCACTTATTGCATGACAAGTTTTATAAAATTCTATCAACGGATTTCCTCACACCGTCCTTTTAACTCTGATCAATCTGCGGATCCCGTCTCCAATAAGATTTCATGAAACTTGACATGGCACAGGTGAAGAGCCAATACTTTACTCTAGCAGCAAGAAAGAGCCATTGCGTATACTAAAAAATATTTATGGAAAAATTGTGGGGTGTAATTCGTTTTGAAATATAAAATATAAATACCCGACAAAATATATCAATAAAAAAACATACTTATAATATAGGAAGTCAGTACTTTAATCTAGCAACAAGAAATGTACAGTTGCGGCCGAAAAATTTTCAACGGTCTATTGCGACTGCGTATATTCGACTTTTAAATTCTTATAAGAGACGTCACTTTTATTCGTTTGATATGTCATAAATAGTATACAAGCCAGCTTCATACGATGTGAATATCAGAAAAATGGGCTAACTTGATAAATTACCGTTGAAAATTTTTCGGCCGGAACTGTACATCCATAACAAAAAGTCAGGGTAAAAATTCCTTTTTTAAATTCTTTTAACAAAAACTGGACCATCTGGTATAAAATGGGGTTCGTATTCATGTGGGGTAGTTTTCTAGGAGTTGGTTTAGAAAATAGGTTATGTGCTAATGAATAGTCATTAATTAGTCCAAAATTATACCTTACTAACATGGGTTTTTCCTCTTTATTTTTTTGTATTTGCACGGGATATTTGTCTATTTAGGGGGTTAATTTCAAAAATAGATTGTGAATGGTCTGTAATTAGTCCAAAATTAGGGCATGGGGTTTTCCTGAATTTTATAGTGTTAGGGGTTGATTTGTTATAGTGTGTTATTTAGGGGTTGATTTGTTTTTAATTAGTCCAAAATTATGGCCTAGTCTAAGTTGATTTATTGTTTATATTTATATGGTAGCTTGAGCTCAAGTCAGCACCCTCACTTTAAAATTTTTATTTCTGATGAATAGGGATTGGTCCAAAAATTTTTGAATCATTGGTCCAAAATTAGAACAAAGTTAGTATAAAACTATGATACCAAATATTTTTTAATTCGACAAAATGGGGTGGGGTGTTAACTTTACTGTCGTCAAATAGTCGAACTTTATACGTTATAATGGCTTGTATATAAAGATCCGCCATTTTGAATTCTCAAATTTTGACATCAAATTCGAAATTAGTAACCTCAAGACCCTCGATGCCCAGATTTATGAGAATAACTTCATTCAAAATTTTGGTTACTTCTCTTGTTCTTGGCTACGAAAATCAGGTCTCCTGATAGCGAAACATGCGGAGGTATCTACGCTCCTAGTGAGTCTCATATGATAGGAATTACTAACATTCAATCTTTTTTTAGGTTATCAGATAGGTACATATGTAATAGTATATTGTGTTACAGGTGTAGAAAAGTACCAATTTCACACGAGTGTGAAATTGGCGTTTTTGCACGCGTTACACACTGTACTTTATCTACGACCACAAAAAAAGTAATAAACCACCAAAAGCTAAAAAAATATTTATCCTAGAATTTATACCCGCATTCATTTTTTTACGTGAAATTTATGGCAATAAATTAAGAGATGTAATGTGACCATTTTTCACTATGTTTGGAGGTGTACACTCCGTTTTCCTATCATCGAATTCACTCATGATAATTCAGACAAAAGTGATAATACGTTTAAAATATGTACAATTTCAGTCAATCCACTATTTAGTACTTACAGCTAAATAATCATACGTATGTATGTACTCGTTTTCTAAAAGTAATTTTTATAAACAATCACAATTCAATTGTGAAGGTTTTTAACCTCTATGCTGCGAAATGTAAAAACATTCTGGCATTGCAGGTATTGTGAGTGACAAGGACGGTAGCTTTAAGTGTACCCATCGCGCTTGCACGTGTGAATTATGTAGCAAATTATAAAAGCTTTTCTTGTTTTTATTGTAATTTAGCAATAATAATGAATAATACTACAGACCTAGAATATTCATATAATTTTAAAAATATTTTTGTTAAAACGTATCTTACCGTAAAACCACTTTAAATGCTTATTTACTAAACATTCTTATGTGTTCTCCTAACTTTTCAAAACATCTGCATGTTTGGTACAAAAGGTAATGACATTTCAAGATAATAGTGAAAAGTTTTAAATGTTTGTAAATTGGAAATTGAAATAAGTTCATTAATTAAAACTCACCATTTATTGAACATTTAATTATCAAAACCAATAAAGACCATTAACTTGATAATCAGTATGTAACGAAGTTACTTAATTTTGGTTATTTATTTTGTATATATTAAATAAAATCCATATCTTGGCGTGTAATCTCATTCCGTCCGGATAAGAGACCGACTCGAGCGAGTGCACGCGTCCCTTCCCTAACCGATATTTGGCGTGCGCCTCTCTGATTTACTCCTACCATTTCTCCCACGCTCCGAGAGCGCCTATATAAACAAGCGCCGGGCGACGATTTATTCAGTCCCCGTCCAGGACTCCCAGCAGGACCAGCCAGCCAGAGCCGTCCGACCAGACCGTTCCTGGGGAATTATAAGGGTAAGATCTCTGACCGATAAACCGATCCCCTTTCCGCCCGTTGTATACCTGACCCCTTTTCCGAGACTTCACTGTGCGTAGCCTGGAGGTCTCATCCTTATATCCCTACCTTTTCCGAGACTTCACTGTGAGTAGCCGGGAGGTCTCATCCCTAGATCCCCACACCATTTCCGAGACTTCACTGTGCGTAGCCTGGAGGTCTCATCCTTATATCCCTACCTTTTCCGAGACTTCACTGTGCGTAGCCGGGAGGTCTCATACCTACATCCCCCGCACCTTTCCCAAGACTTTACTGTTCGTAGCCGGGAGGTCTCACCCCTTCATCCCTTACCACCTGACCGAGGTCTCACTGTGCGTAGACTGGAGATCTCCTCCCGCTCTCCTTACTCTAGTCCGTCCGCCTTTACCTGACACCCTGTCTCGCAACCCCGAACCCGTATTGACACGCTTGCTTGTTTATTGCACGCCGGATTGCACCCCGCTTGCTGTGGCTTTTGTAGATAACCGTAGATAACCGTAGATAACCGTATGCTTGCTTTTAGGTATAGAATTTAAAGCTTGGAGCTTTGGTAATAATAAAATTTATTTGGTTAATGATTGTGTGTTTTATTTGCTAACATTTAATACCCTCTTGTTTTATGAAAGCTTTAGGAATAGGTAAAGTGATCCAGACTGGGCCGACCTCAGCAACCCCAGCAGTTCCCTGGATTATCCTTTCTCCACTAGCAGTTACCCGGTTCCGTGGAGCATACCACGTTAAAATAACTGGCGCCCGAGAGTACCGAGATCACCGAGAAGCATACAAGCGCCACTTCGTAAGCAAGCCCCGTACAAACAACGAGACAACTCAGGGGCACCCCAAACCGGTTTACAAGTAGCACCACCATTATGGTTAATGACTTGAAGAATTCCATTGTTCATGCTTAAGACGAGATGATTCAAAATGGAGATGATCCTAAGATCGTTTACAGTGCGGAACGGCCATTTCCACGTAAATGTTTTGAACGATAATGTCCCACTCGTTTTCCATTGGGTTATATCGGTTACGTTATCTCCGGACAGCATGATGGCCAGTCTAAGGTTAGGAATTGTGACGCAACCAACCCTGCTCGTGTGTTACCGATAGCGGTAAACAGGTGCTTATCCTGTTGAAAAATTTTATGAATGAATATCAATTTCCAGGTCTGTCTATTAACAATTATATAATAATGTAAAAAATTAATCAATTTTACGTTAATTGAATAACAATTTCATAATAACTTTATATAATAATAACAATAATTAAAATTATTTTCAGCCTCCTAGATAGGTGGACGGTATGAGGTCTGACATAGCAAGCTGACGGTCCAGGGTTCGATTCCCCGCCGAAGCGATAATTTTCTCTAGATGGATTTTCATTCAAAATATAATTTAATGTAAAACGTTAATTAAACAAAATAAATTTACCTTTATCTAAAATTTATAACTTTTATATTTCAGATAATTAATAATATCGTTTACTGTCTTCAGCCTATTACATTACAACTATTACAATTAATACAGACAATGAATTTGATTTTTCCTTATACAGAAAACCCACAAGCGCAGACGTCACTATTCCTAACGATTCATGTCATCATAAAATGCATAAACTAGCGGCTTATAGATCTTTAGTACACAGAGCTTTAACTACTCCAATGAAACGATCACATTTTGATAAAGAAATTTCAATCATCAAACAATTAGCGCATGCAAACCATTATAACCATAACATGATTGACACTTTATTTCAACAAAAAGATTATAGGTTAGCTATCAAAAGAATATTTCCAATTGACACTCAAATACAAGACACAAACTACATATCAATACCATACTTTGGCAAGATATCAGAACAAATTGCAACTATAATAAGAAAAACCACCAGTTACAAAATAACCTATAAAACTAACACCAACACCTTTTCATTTTTATTCAATGCTAAAGACAAAACACAAGATATCATGAAATCCGGCATTTACCGTTTGAATTGTTCTTTTTGTAACTCGGTTTATATTGGACAAACACTTAGAAATTTCGACATAAGATACAAAGAACACGTACGCTCTTATAGACTTAAACATCCAGAAAAATCGAATTATGCCAAACACATTTTGGAACAGAACCACCCAATGACACCTCAAAACAACATTAAATTCTTACATTTTTGCAACAACAAACACAAATTAGACATTTTAGAAGCTTTTGAAATATACAGACATAGTCCCTTTAATGAATGAACAAACTGAGCTTAGTAATTCTCATTTATTAGAAGTGTTAGATATTTAGTTTTTGTTATGTATTGTATCTAGTTACCTATTTTCTGTATGTATTTATCCTTAGCTACGTGTTTGTTTATCAATCTTATCTACCTTTGATAATGACACAAAGTGTCGAAACAATATTGTCAGGTTAAGATATTAATAAAACTTGTGAAACTTTAACTAATATTTGTATTTATATTATATTTCATAATTAATAATATAATATTGCATGTGCTGACATCTATGGCGTTTTAATAGAACTACTGATCGTGAGAAATCATTTCCTACGATCATTACCGTTCAATTTAGAGATTGTGAGTCATTTTCACGGTTAGTAGATTGCGCGAAATGTGTAACTTTATAGTGGTCGTAGATGAATTTGTTTTTATGCAAAAACACTCAACTTTATAATATTTCTGAATTGCTGGTAATATAAAAACAATCAATCATCTGCCCAACTTCTAACCCAGAGAAAAGATTGGGCGCGAGATTCTACATTTTAACCGATTTTCTATATTTTTTGTTTATTGCTGATCCAGATAAAGGACGGTAACAAACCTGAAAGAATATTTTTATTATTTATTATTACCTCATTTCACATTTGTATCAAAATTTAGCCTATGTTTAAGAAACTTTATTTTTAATTGTAACATTTTTAATAAAATTTAGTCTGTCTATACCTTATCAATAAATACTAGTTTTTTCTTCTCGTAGTAGGTAATAATATGCAAGGGAAGATTATACAATTTTAAAATTTGCAATCATGTATGTACATATACATTCTAATTTATGCATGGGTTTATCGTAAAAAGGTTCAAAGGTTACAGTAAGGTTAATCTTGCCAAATTTATGTCCTCGGTTCCTGGTTGTAAAGATTAGATTAAAAATTATCTTCTTTTAGCAAAAACATCTTTCTGTCTATTTTTAATGCATCGCATGAATACAAAAGATGCTATCGGATTTGTTTATGTAGTTCATATAATCCATCGTGGGTATTTGACAACCTTTTATGTTTAATAATAAATATCACTCATGTAATAAAGTTAACATGGACAAGTATAACCAAAAAAAAAAATTAAAAATAGATAAAAACGATATAAATCAAAAGCAACAAGACAACATTTAAAATACAACGGACTATAATAGTAAAAATGACACATAAAGTTAAAAAAAAAGTTTAATCTTCAAGGCCAGAATTTAAAAATTGTAACCGTTGGAAGGAACATCCCAAGTACCCAAGTACAAAAAATAATATAATTATGTATATAATCTCTTATTATTATATAACAAATTAATACAAACCATATAAACATCATTATCATAATTTTTTGTACAGTTTTAAGATTGCAAAAATGTTTTTGCAGTTAATGATAATATATTTTACATTAGGCAATTTTGGGCAAATTAAACTGATTAGTAAGTTGTTGCATAAAATTAGAGATATTTTTAACTGTGACCTTGTTTTGAATATTTAAATTAATTAAGTAAGCTGGGGCAGCCGTAGTATACATGACGTCCCCATGCAAAAGCCAAAATGGCAGGTTGTCATTTCCCAGCTCATCCCCAAAAAAGCAATAAATTAATAATAAAACGTAATAATTAATTATTTATTTTTTATTACAACTGCAAGTATGATACCTAACAAGAGTTAAAGTCTTGATTTTGGTATTTAATCCTTGCAAATTTATCTACTCTATAATTGCGTTAATCTCTTCTTAATAGTTTATCGCGAATGACATGCGGCAGGTCAGGAATCGGCGACTAGTTTTACATAATTTACAAACGATGGAAAACACATTTCAGACAGTGTAGGAAAAAATGGTCTGCATTATTGTTGTGTTCTTCCAGAAAAGGAAACAAGGCACTGATGATGTTAAATGTTTATTTAATTATTGGAAATTGTGACAATGTTTATTAATACTAAAATTGTTACACGTTCCCTTTTTTAACTATAATTAATTTCGTACTTAGTTATATAGTATGATGTTTCTTCGATGAATCTACTTCTTGTACTGTCTGAATCACAAACTGCGTTCCATAAGGAAACTTACTATCAATTACTCACTAAAATAAAATGTTCCAAAGGAAAATTAACGACAACATCATTCACTTTGAACTTAAATATTTACGTCCAATGTAGCATTTAATTTAAAATATTTTTGAAGGGAAAGTTTAGTTTAATGAGTTACTAATATGTAACTAATGATAGTAGTTATTTCTGAATTATGGTAAACAAAGAAAATGAGATATGAATAACGTTGCTTACAATTTTATAATAAAATCTAACGATTAACAAGCTATAATTAAGAATCGCCTTAAAATATGATTATAATAAAAAAGGATGTATCTAACATCTCTCTCCATAAGATTGATTTATATTAGAGGATAATTAAATCAAAAAAATATAAAAATAAAAATAAGTGAGAGGTTATTGCTATTATTAGTATTAATCGAATATATGGCTAATTCATATTAATATAGAAGGTGCACGCGACACTGATCTACGCACATGTGGTTGATGTTCCACTGGATCATTCACTATTGACACTTGCGCTTTTAACTCAGTACGTTCGTCAAGTTCCAAATCTTCTGATGTCATTATTTGTGAAAGATGATGTCTCGTCAACGGATCACTTGTAGTAATGTTAGTATTAAATATTTTTGCGCAACATGGAATTGATGAGTCTAGATTTTTAGTATTACAACACAGTAATTTTCTAATCAATTGTAGGCATCCAAATACCTTAAAAATCTTGTATATCACTAGAAGTCCTACTAACGATCCCAAAATTGAAAAGAAAACGGAATACCAATGTGTTTCATAACTAGGGATTTTTTGTTTTAACTGATTGTGTAGCATTTCATCAAGCTGGGTTAACTTATGTTGGGCTACTCGTAATTCATCTAGTTTGACATTAGTGAACTGCACTGGTTGCAAATGTATTGCTTTAATGGAAAGATTCTCCTTCTTTGTGTTACAGCAGACATCTTCAACTATATCTAACTTGGGTAGTTGGTGATAATAATTTGCTGTTACTTCGCTAGTTGCTTCCAAAACATTGGTTGGTGTGAATCCCTTGCATCCATTTTTTAGTTTTAATATGCCGGTATTCTCAATCGTAATATCCACGATTTCAGATGCAGGACAGGTGACTGTTAATTTTATTGCTTCTGATAGGATAAAAATCCAACTGTTGTCTTCCAAAGGTTGCCATATTTCCATCCTTGCGAGGATTGTTCGGGCAGTACAGGAACGTGGTATTTCCTTAAGCACTGAAGTAAGTAGCAGTGTTTCGCAAGTAGGGTCCTTGTTTGATCGAGTAGTACTTATTTGATAACATATGTAATATTCGGGCAACGTCTTTGTGCATTTATTGAGATCCTGCAGTTGTGAATAGTGCATCTTCGTTGTACTCATTAATAAATAAGGAGAGGAAGGATCAATGTAAGAATATATTTGGGTGAAGTTGTGAGACATGGGGAGTGGTAAAATTCTATAGATATTATACTGTACATCATCTACGATAGGTATATTAATTGCAAAAATTACTATTTGATTAATGTATATAACATCTAAGTTACTTATTTCAAAGTATTTATGAATTGTCGAATACGTTAGAGGGATAGGCAATTGCTGTCCTTCTTTCAGGATAATGCGTGATAATTCTTTTAGTAAAGTTAAAGGTGAAATTATTTGAGGGTGCAAAATATTATGCTTGGCTAATGTAATTGAATTTATTAATAAGTCGTAGTAATGTTCAAGATTTGAGGTCATTTGTGTTAAAAGAGTAACTTGTTCTAAAATGATCTGTTGTAATCGAATTTCATTTATATTATTTGTGGTTTGGTCGGAAAATTTATTAAACAATTCTATATTGGTGTTAAGCTTATCTTCGTTTACTTTTAGAGCATACATAGATGTATTAAAGTTAGAAATAGTATTTGAGATAATACTGATTTGCTGTTTCATTAAAACCTGTACTTCTCGATTGCCGTGCATCAAGGATTTGATGGATTCTTCGTAGAATCTAGCATCGTCAGCATCGGGTATGCCGAAGAGCCAATTGATTCCGTATGAAATTCCGTCAAAAACTTTTCGTTTGAACCGGTTAGTATTTTCTAGATTGTGTCCGGTTAGATGATTAACCGTTTCTGCTTTATTCTTAAGTTCATTAATGCGTGATTCCAGCATACTTATTGAGTTGTGGCAGTAAAATGTAACATGATTATAAGAGCTTGAAGTACCACGATGAGTACATAGATTTTGCGATTTTATGAGATATTTTGATAATTGTTCATATTTTTCGTGAATGACTGACAAATTAAAATGAGATAGTAGTGTATATTTTGATCTTGATATAGTGGCGTTTCCTATATGGCTTTAGTACAGACCAGAATTTTTATTCAAATATTTAATCTGGTAATTTTGTGTATTACCAATTACTATCATAAAGTTAAGGATTGAAATAAGGAAATGGAATAGAAGGAATGTTGATGATATTTTTTCTCTTCCTGGGAGGTTAACCTGAAACAGAAGGTTTCAATAGATTAATGTGATACGTTACTAATTTACTGCCTTTTTGTATTTGGACGGTTCGATTAGGAAATATTTTTTGGTTATCTTATATGGACCTAGAAAATTTGGACTTACTTTTTTGTTCAGACCGGGGTAGTTGCTTTATTTACTACATAAACTAAGTCATTGACTTTGTATTCGTGCAGTTTAATTTTATGGTCGTAATATTTTTTTGACTGTTGTTGGGATTTAAGTAAATTTTCTTTTGCTATTTTATGACAGGTATTTAATTTTTGTTTTAAATTTACCCATAATTATCGTAGTTATAATTGATGGATGTCTCTTGACTGATAGTATTTGGTAGAAATGGCTTACTACAGAATAGAACTTCATGTGGGGAAAACCCAGTTGATTTATGAATATGGGTGTTATAAGCAAACATCGCGAAGGGTATAAATTCATCCCAGTTCGACTGTTTATCGTTAATATAGTGCTTTAAATAATCTTTTAGTGTTAGGTGTGATCTTTCTAAAGCTCCATTGCTCTGGGGGTGATAGGGAGAAGATAAAATATGTTTAGTCTGGAATAATTTCATAAAATTTTTAATTAAGTTAGATGTAAAGTCACTACCTTGATCAGACAGGATTGTTTTCGGTATCCCAAATAGAGTAATGAAATTAGCTAATTCGTGGGCAATAGTTTGTGATTCATGATTTGGTATGGGAATAGCATAAGAAAATTTTGTCAAATCGTCCTGCATTGTTAAAAGAAATCTGTTATTATTTTCAGTTTGGGGTAATGGACCTACAATATCGATTGCTAATTTTTCGAACGGTTGGTTAGCAGTTGAAGTTATCTCCATGGGTGCTTTAGAAGGTTTAAAATTGGTTTTGTTGATTTTACATGATGGACATTTTTTTATATAGTTTTTGATGTCCTTTTTCATGGAATCCCACTTATAGAATTCCTTTAGCCTTTTATACGTTCTAATGAATCCAGAATGACCTGCTAATTTGCAATCGTGATTATCTTGAAGAATTTTTAGAATTTCTTCTGTAGTGTTCAGTCTTATACGTTCTTTAGTCAAAATGATGGGTTTGATCCCTGTATACTTGAATATATAATGTATTAATTCAGAAAACATCTCCTTTTTTATATTTTTGTGAGCTATAGTTACATCATGAATGAAAATCGATTTGATATTTGAATTACGAGTTAATTCAGTTCTAAGGTTCCTTAAACTATAAAAAATATCTCTATATTCTAGTTTATCAAAGTGGAATTGTTTGCAGAAACAAATATAGGTGGTTTTGTTAGTATTAGTAAGTTTCATAATTGAGTATAGATCATCGGGTTCTGGAACGTTTGAAAAATCATAAGTGTCCTTTAGAGATTCCGATAATAAATTTGAACTATCTAGATCCTTAGAATATAATAGAACATTAGGGAAGTGACTGAAACTATCGGAGGGCAAGGAAGGATTCTATTCGAGGAATTTCTAATATTTCGTAATGGTATCTTATGAAATTATCAAACACGCCATCCTTTCGAATTATATTAATATTTATTAACGGTTCAGGATTATTACTCTTAACAATTAATAAGTTATTACTATCACGAACACACAATTTGATTTCTATATTACTTTTCCTAAAAACGAAATGAATCATGTTTTTTATTTCCGGCCAATTTAATTCATCTAGACCGCAAGATATTTTAGGCATAGCTAATTTCGAAATTCCATTGGTTATGCAGAATTCTCTTAGATTGACTAATGTTGTGAAAACATTACTATAGGTTGGCTTATCAAAATAATTAATTTTAGTGACCATATAAAATTATTTCACGCTGAGGGATTTTGAAACTTAGTATTTTAAAAAGTTCTGGGTTTTGTGATTTTAAAATATCGATATTATTAAACCTAATTTTAAATTCCTTGGCTATTCCTTTGTCGCATTTAGGATCTTTACTGACGCAATGAACAAGACTATAATTTTCTGAGATTTCAAACAAATCTTCATTAACTTCACTGACGTCAGGGTTTATTATTTGTTGATTCCCATGTTTTTTGAATATGAAATAAGAGTCGTCCAAAATTGAATTTTCTAAATGTGTGGGTTGTATTCTACTCAATGCATCAGCATTTGAATTTTGCTTGCCTGGTTTGTAAACGATTTCGTAATCGTATTCCGATAATTTGAGACGGCAACGAACCAATCTGCTACCGGGGTCCTTACAGTTAAATAACCACGTTAAGGGTTTATGATCGGTAACAATAACAAATTTCCTACCGTATAGATAAGGCCTAAAATGTTTAACGCTCCATACTATACTAAGCAATTCCTTCTCTATTGTACTATAGTTTTGTTCGGAGTTATTTAAAGTTCGAGACGCGTAAGCTATTGGTGGATCATAACCAATTTTGCCTTGACTTAAAACAGAACCTATTGGGAAATTGGATGCATCTGTGGTTAAAATGAAATCCTTAGTGAAATCGGGATATTTTAATAATGGTTCATTCATTAGTATGCGTCTAAACTCGTCAAAGGATTTTTGTTGGGTTTCTGTCAAATTGAAAGCGATATCCTGTTTTAATAGGAGAGTTAATGGTTTAGCAATTCTCGCGAAATCCTTAATAAACTTCTTATAATATCCGACTAACCCTAAAAACATTTTAATTGATTTCCGATCTCTAGGAATAGGAAAATTCTTGATTGCCTTAACTTTGTCTGGGTTTGGACTCACGCCATTACAGGTAATGACATGCCCTAAATAAGAAACTTCCTTTTTTAGGAATTCGCACTTATCCGGTTGCAATTGCAAATTATTTAGTCTTAACCTTTCAAAAACTGATTTTAGTTTCAATGTGTGCTGCTCTAGAGAAGACGCGTAAATGACAATGTTGTCTAGGTAAACAAAACAATGAAGTCCTTGTAACCCGCCCAAAACAGAGTTCATTAATTGTTGGAAAACAGACGGTGCGGTTTTCAGATCAAATGGCATCCTCGTGAATTCGTAATGCCCTAAAGGCGTGGTGAAAGCTGTTTTTTGTTGATCTGTCTTTTTTATTGGAATCTGATAATAGCCAGAAGCTAAATCTAGAGTGGAAAAATACCTTGAATGTCCTAACTGATCAAAGATGTCCTCTATATTTGGTAATGGATACGCATCGCCGATTGTGACACTATTATGTCTGCGATAGTCTATTACTAACCTCCACTTAGGCTTACCTGAAGCATCAGGCCGTTTCGGCACGACCCAAAGGGGTGAGGAATACGGAGAAGTAGTGGGTTGTATAATTCCCTGCGCTAACATTTTAGTCATTTGCTGATTAACTTCTTCTTTATGCACTTCTGGGTAACGATAAGTTTTGGAAAAAATTGGGGTATTATCCGTTACATTAATTTCATGTTCGATCGCGGTAGTATGTGTCAGACTGTCGTTAGGTAAGAAAAATATCTTATTGTACTGAAGGCAAACATCTAAAACTGACTTTCTTTCTTCGTCATTTAGATGATCTAATCTTAAATTGTTTTATAATAGTTCTTCACGGTTTTGATATTTCTGTATTAGAATTATTTGGGCTTATATTTAAAACTTTGAAGTTACTGGGAATTGGTTCCAAGAATAAAGAAATTGGATTAATTTGTTGATCGATTACTCTGGTATTTAAAATAGTAACTGAAGCTTTATTATGTTGATTAACTTTCACAATAGCCATTGATAAGTAAATTCCTTTTGGTAATTCTACATTAGGAACAATACCTTTTTTTAATTCAGGATTTTTAATAGCAATTTCAACAACTGTCTCAGTTCTAAGCCTTGAGACTAATTATGTTAGCATTATTAATATGATTTGCATTTGAATTAGATTGCTCAGTGTACAGCTTAATTGGAACTGTAATTGATTTAAATGAAATAGTTTTGTTTTCGAAATCAATTTTTACGTTTTCGTGTTGCAAAAAATCTTGACCTAATAAGCCGTCGAAAAGGACGTTTGTTGCTTGATTTAAGATATGAAATTTTGCAGAAAAGTTTTGATTCTGAATTTTCAGGGGTATTTTTGAGCTTCCTACAGTTTCTACAGGATTATTAGGACTGAGTCCGTGTAAAATAATTTTTTCCTTAGAATTAAAATATGTTTCTCGTGTAAGTTTATTTGCTTTAATTAATGAAGCACTCGCCCCAGTATCTACTAAAAATTTAAAAATCTTATTTGGGTCTTTTGAATTTGGAGAACGTATTTCGATATAATTTAGATTATCATCAGAATTTAAAATTTTTAATTTTCGAACACCATAAGTTGAGAAATTGGTCCTCCAGTGAAGTGCTCGCCACTGTGGACTGTTGGGAGTTTAAATGAACGGTCTTATTATCTTGATTTGGACTAACAGTTGTAGATTTAACCTTTTGTTGTTCTTTCATTTTATTTTTATACTGAAGCTTACGACATTCCTCTATAACGTGACCTAATTTCTTACAATATTTACAAGATTTGTTACTACTGGTTTTGAAATTGTCCTTATTATTGACTTGATTTTCGTTTTTTATGAAATTAATTGGTTTTTGTGAATTTAAATTACGTAGTGGTGACATGAATGTACTAGGTCGCCTACACTCTGAAGTGTGATGATTATTCCGTTTGCAATTTTTACAAAATTTGTTTTGTGTTTTCAAATTTTGCATGTTTAGTTCCGAAATCGCGTCTGTAAAAGCTGAATTTAAATTATTAAAATCCTCCCATCTTAACATTTGAGAAATCTGTGGTAAGGAGTGAAAAATAAATCTATTTAATGTTACTTCCTCTATTGCTTGAATTTTACCTGGTAATACGGATTGATCTTGAATCTGTAATTTAACTGCGGAAAGGGCACGCGAGCTTAATACTTCTAACCATTGAAAGAAACCATGAATAGACTCATTATAATTTTGTTTGCAATTATTTAATTCTTCCATTATTTGTGAATAATGTTTTTTGTCTTGATATAGTTCTTTAAGTTTGAATTTTAAAGAATCCCAAAAATCCATTAAAAGTTTGACATGCAAGTTGCTCTTTAGCTCAACCTGAAATCTTTGCCAATATATAATATAATAATGGAATCTTTTGTTCTAGTGATCGTTTGCATTATTGCAGTTAGCCAAAAATTGTCCTATCTCATATCTATTTCCAGAAAATTCTTTGGGAATTAGTTTACATAAGAAAACAATAGAGAATATACACGTTTGGTTTTGGGGAGATGAGGAGTGGGCAGTATTTAGGAGATCACTTGAGGAATTATTTGGTGAGTTTGGATCTGGTGCCATTTTGATTATGAGTACAAGAAAGCACTGAAACACTAACAAAATCAGAAAAATGCACTTACCCTTCCTTTTGGAATTGTACTCTTCCTTGGAATTAAATTCGCCAATCGATTTGAATTTTCAGATGTTGCAGCTAATGCGGTCAAAATTCTGCATTGTCCTGATGTTCGCTTCGATTGTAGGGAAGATCCTGCCGATCTGCGCCAAAATTTTATGTTGTGTTCTTCCAGAAAAGGAAACAAGGCACTGATGATGTTAAATGTTTATTTAATTATTGGAAATTGTGACAATGTTTATTAATACTAAAATTGTTACACGTTCCTTTTTTTAACTATAATTAATTTCGTACTTAGTTATATAGTATGATGTTTCTTCGATGAATCTTCTTGTACTGTCTGAATAACAAACTGCGGTCCATAAGGAAACTTACTATCAATTACTCATTAAAATAAATGTTCCAAAGGAAAATTAACGACAACATCATTCACTTTGAACTTAAATATTTACGTCCAATGTAGCATTTAATTTAATATATTCTTGAAGGGAAAGTTTAGTTTAATGAGTTACTAATATGTAACTAATGATAGTAGTTATTTCTGAATTATGGTAAACAAAGAAAATGAGATATGAATAACGTTGCTTACAATTTTATAATAAAATCTAACGATTAACAAGCTATAATTAAGAATCACCTTAAAATATGATTATAATAAAAAAGGATGTATCTAACATTATAATTATATACAGTGTGGAAATAAAGTAGCGGATAAATTCGATAAGTTCGTTAAAATTAATTTTTTGGAAAAAATCTCGAAGGAGTATGGCGATTTTAATTACGTGACGCTATACTGTACCATTTTCAACTTGTTACGTCATTTGTTTTTATTAAGTTAAGTTATGACCCATCGATATTATTTTTAAAGGACAACATGTATTTTTTATTATCGATTTCGGTAGTAGTTTTTATTCTCTTTTCAACTACAGTCGAACTTCTATATAACGAACTTGGTAAATCTCGAAAAACCCCTTCGAGATTTTTTCCACAAAATTAATTTTAATGAAGTTATCAAATTTATATGCTACTTTATTTCCATTGCAATGTCAAACATTTTATATACGAAATTTTTTAATTTTTTTTTCTGTTTTCCTGGAGTTATAAAAGTTACTAAATAGAAAGAAACTAACACCTACCAAAGCAAAAATTAAATAAAAAAATTCATGTTGCCTTGGCCAGACTATAATTGAAGGGTCTTTATGTCAGTAGAATTATTAGTAATTACTAATCTTTTTCTTTGAGTGATTTCTAGTACCTAAATGGTAAAGGCATTTGAACGAAGATTTTATGCTTATTCTAAATATGGAACTCATTTTGAGGGCGAACGCTCAAAGCCCCCAAATTTGGGGATCAAAGGTATTAATATGCTTATCCTCCATGGTAATGACTAATAATTATGTTAAGTTTCTATAATTGCCAAATTGTATAATTTACAATTACACAATATAGTTATATTAGGTTTAGGTTAGGTTAGGTTAGATTATGATTAGGCTAGGTTAGGTTTAGGTTAGGTTATGTTTAGGTTAGGTTAGGTTGGGTTGAGAAAATTGGAATTTACTTTTGCCTGGCGTTTTGTTCAGATAGAGGCATTTTTGTAGAGGTTAGGTTGTTAGCAAACAATTTTGGAAGTTTAGGGACGTTTACCCCAAAAATAATTTATATATTTAGAATCATCATAAAATTTCTGACACCAATTAGATAAAAAAAGTTTTTGAGGGAATTCTCGAATTTTTCCCATATTCTGGTAATAAGTAATTACGCCTTTTGTTTGACATACACTCTGTATACCACATTATTTATTAATACTTCCCTTTCGAACTTCCTACTTTTAAATAGTGCCATCTGGTTTGGGTACTCAAATATTGATTTTTCAAGATTCCTAATATACTTAGATATATCTATTTTCCACTGTTCTGATTTTATAACAAGATTTCAAAAGAGTTTTACGTGGAGCAATTGTTTATAAGACTTAATCCCCACGTTCCTTCCAAGAGGAAGCAATTGAAATACGTGAAATATAATATAAATATAAAGATTAGTTAAAGTTTCACAAGTTTTATTAATATCTTAACCTGACAATATTGTTTCGATACTTTATGTCATTATCAAAGGTAGATAAGATTGATAAACAAACACGTTGCTAAGGATAAATACATACAGAAAATAGGTAACTAGATACAATACATAACAAAAACTAAATATCTAACACTTCTAATAAAGGAGAATTACTAAGCTCAGTTTGTTCATTCATTAAAGGTGCGTTTATATCTGTATATCTCAAAAGCTTCTAAAATGTCTAATTTGTGTTTGTTGTTGCAAAAATGTAAGAATTTAATGTTGTTTTGAGGTGTTATTGGGCGTTTCTGTTCAAAAATGTGTTTGGCATAATTCGATTTTTCTGGATGTTTAAGTCTATAAGAGCGTACGTGTTCTTTGTATCTTATGTCGAGATTTCTAAGTGTTTGTCCAATATAAACCGAGTTACAAAAATAACAATTCAAACGGTAAATGCCTGATTTCATGATATCTTGTGTTTTGTCTTTAGCATTGAATAAAAATGAAAAGGTGTTGGTGTTAGTTTTATAGGTTATTTTGTAACTATGTTGGTTTTTCTTATTATAGTTGCAATTTGTTCTGATATCTTGCCAAAGTATGGTATTAATATGTAGTTTGTGTCTTGTATTTGAGTGTCAATTGGAAATATTCTTTTGATAGCTAACCTATAATCTTTTTGTTGAATTAAAGTGTCAATCATATTATGGTTATAATGGTTTGCATGTGCTAATTGTTTGATGATTGAAATTTCTTTATCAAAATGTGATCGTTTCATTAGAGTATTTAAAGCTCGGTGTACTAAAGATCTATAAGCCGCTAGTTTATGCATTTTATGATGACATGAATCGTTAGGTATAGTGACGTCTGTGCTTGTGGGTTTTCTGTATATGGAAAAATCAAATTCATTGTTTGTATTAATTGTAATAGTTAAATCCAAAAAATTAGTAGCTCTATTTTGTTCTGTTTCTAGTGTAAACGTGATGTTTGTGTGGATACTGTTAATAAGAATTAAAAACTCATTGATAACCTCAAAAGAACTGTCAAAACAAGCTAAAATGTCATCAACGTAAAATGTCATGAAACTTTAACTAATCTTTGTATTTATATTATATTTCACGATTATGGAGTTCCACAAAGTAAGGCTGAAGACAGTAAACGCTAATTGAAATACGCTCAATCAGCACGCATTTGCGTAGCAAATGCTACCACTGCTCTTGGTCGGAGCGAGGTTGCCTATCCACCCTCTACTAGCTAACCAGGTTAGTACCGTAGCTATAAACGTGCTCACCCGTCGGAACTAGCCCGTCCTATACATGCTAGTCCGAGTTCATCGTCCAACATTAGGACTATTCTCCAGGTTAAGTACATCAGAACTAGCCCGCCCAGTTTCAATGAGTTCACTTCACCTAGCGTTTTGTATGGGGCCACTGCTCGATCGAGTACTTGGTTTTTAAATGGTTTTGTCACCCCAATCTCCCAGTTATAGGCCTGTTGTGCCCTTGACAGAGCTTCGTTTCGAGGCTATTTCATAGGGCTCATCGAAATAGCAACCCGGTGTGGTACCCGTTATGGTGAAGTTGTCTTGAACATGAGAGGCTATGTATCTTCACATCAACGCCCCTTAAGCGTAGGTCTTTGGAAACGAATTTTGGAAATCTGACGACTGGAATTGCACAGTCAAAGCCGGACCCGCAAACTGTCATCTCCGAAACGCTACCTGGTGGTACACAGTTTCTCATAGGTCAGCAGGCGAACTGCCCGACTGAGATAATTTTTACTTGATTCTCATCTATTCGCCTAGGTCAGATAGCGGGATAGTAACAGTCGTTTCTGTCAACTTTTGAACAGTGAAATCATGTTAATTTGGTTTATTTTGAGCTTCTACTGTTGAACCCGAATAAGAGGCAATATTATACATTAATCAATATGAAGGTTTGGTAATACCTACTCGTGAGAAGTTACTGTCATCTACAAAGGACTCTTGATGCATCCTCCAGGAAGCAGCGCTCCTTCACTTGTCTGCAAATTTAAAATTTGATAGAAATATCGACGTAGTTTTAAAATCTTTTCTGAAGAAAAGAAAAGAAGATCGAAACATTTTCGACGGTCTCTTGCGACTGTGTAATTTCGACTTTTGAATTCTCATAAGAGACGTCACTTTTATTCATCTGTGTTTGAACAACAAAAGAGAGTAAAACTTAGAATTTTGAATAACCTTAAAGAATAAATAAACTGAGAGGTCTCTTTACCTACCTCAATACTTAATTGACTGTGACCATAGGTTCTGCTCCGGGGAATTTCTGATTCTATTTGAGTTGGTTCTTTATTTCTTGGAGGAGGACACTTCCACTAACACTTGTTGTCGTTAACCAAGAGTTCTGTAGTTTTTATATTCGAGAAATAGGGTTTTAACCCGTGAGTTTTCAAATTTCTGTTTTGTATATCTGAATTTATAATAATCTTTCCAAAGGCGACTTTGGAGAACTAATAACGATCGTCGCATACATAGCAACTATAAAGAGGGTACCTTTCGCTAATGAACAGTAATGAAAGAAAATAAAATACATAAATTAGGCTGTAACATTAACAACAATAATAAAAGAAGATATAATACATAAATTAGGCTGTAACAATCCAAGCCAGATTCATCCGATGTGATTATCAAAAAATGTATATTACTGATATATGATCGTTGAAAATTTTTCGGACGCAACTGTACTATACCAGCAGCTCTTCAAATGTCATTTTTCTGAACGTCTAGGGCTCTACACCTACTAGGTACTTGTTTTTTGCAATGCAGTTGGCATTATCTTATCCTGCCTACTGATCCTTGATATTATATTATATTATTCCTTGATCATACTTAAGTGCATCAACTTTAAATTAATTGGAATTGTTTTATCTTATAGTAACCTTTGGACTCGCCCCAAAACAGTGCTAAAGAAGAAGTTCATATTAATTGTTCTACATTGGGGATTTCTTCATTCTCATAAAGGAAAAGGAAAATCTCATAATTTCCTGACCTGTCTCTTTGGGGATATGTGGTATCTAATAATGGCGTTTTCAATTGGACCCCGGATTGCTCAACTGCAGATTGATCTGCGGTTGGTCGCAAAACGGGTATGACGTCATTGCTCTTATGTAGATTGACCTTTAGATTGATCGAAGGATGATTCACTATAATACACAACCGAATAAAATCATTTTGATCGCCATATGTTTGTGTTACCATTATTATATAAATTATTATAACTAATAATAACAAAACACCTGGCAATACTAACTGTTTTGAAACATGGCCAAGAATTGCTTTCCGTACTCTCGGTGACTTGTTGGAATTTTTCTGTGTCAATCTATCGAAGATAAAGCAACTTGATAACAAAATGTCATTTTCATCTTCTCCGTCAGTTATTTTTATCGATCACAAAGACTATCTACTATCTCTCCCTGTATATGTACTGCTATATAATCATTTCTTTCACTAAATCTCATATATAAGTCATCTCATCTCAAAAAAAGGATTCATTCATTCAGTGATTCATTATAACTGAGAAGAAAACCACGCAACGTCTTGCATTCTTTGCAATAAGAGTTAATAAACACTTCAAATAACTACTGCGATAAGTAGTTTATATTGGTATGTTTGTGTCTTTATAGATTGGGTGGGTATGGTGGGCGTGGATTCATTGCAGATGTTTCTATATGTGTGTCTGTTCATTTATAAATTCGACCTCTGTAAGTTCTACGCCCAAACCAACTATGCGGTTAGATTTAACAAGTTCTGAGGAGTGCAAGGCGTGATGCCGGTGGGCGTGGCTTAATGTTAAAGAGTAACAGGTCATGTTAAGTATTAGTAGTTTTTTTTTATTACTATGTTTCTCCCTTGATAGACTTGGTTTATGTTAATCACAACACAAACCAACTTTTCAGTTGGACTCATACCTTGACTACAAGACAATAGTGCAATAGGTGGGTTTGGTATTTTATATGGCTTGAATTTATCCACCAAGACTTAATTATGGTAGTGCGGTGTGGCTAAATTCTGGTATATTCTATTTAGACCCAAATGCATGCTGGACTAAGGGTGATGGGTCTTTTTCAGAGACGGTCCTCGGCAGGTGAGCATGTAGATAGTTTCGGCACTAGTCTGAAAAACTAATAGAAGGTGGATCGGTAACCTCGCTCCCACTAGTACGTACTGGTAGCTCTTACAAAAGTAAGGACGCGCTAATTGAGTGTAACTCAATTCATTGACCTCTAAGAAGACCGTGGCTATTACGCTTAACGCAGGTGGGCCACGTTAAACAAAACTTTAGCTAATCACATCTTAAATTCCAATCTTACGCCCGTTTCTGTATGAAAATTCGAGATGCGATCATTGGCTGACATGTTTCCCGCTCTGTAACGAGTGTTTAAATTACTTAATGATTCAATAATTCATAAACTCGAATATATGCAGTGAGTACTTTTTTCGGATGATTTTGTTCAACCTGCGTAATCGTACGATCTGAATTGCAATAGTCCACAATTCAAAGGCAAACTTTTTTTTCGTCAAATTATGTTAAATGTTCAAACCAGTGCAACTAATTAGTCGTTCATGTCTGGCATTGCATGGAAGCACGCGTTATTTGTTTAAGAATTAAATTGAAACGAAATGTAGTTCTTTAAGGCTACCATCACTCACACATTAGATATGGTTATTAAAATAACAACTGGAAAGGAAGAACAAACAAAAGCCCGAGTTCTACATGTTTTCAAAGTGTGTACATACACATAACTTTATTATGCCAAGATCGAAACTTCTAACAATTTTCCGTTATTATACTTGTTTCTTTTTATAGAAACTAAAAATTGCGAAAACTGTCGTGTTTCACGATCACCAGTGATTTATTGATTAAGTGAGTATACTAAGTGAATTTTGTTATGGTCGAATAAGAAATAAAATGAATGCATGAGTTGAGAGGAACACGAAAAAGACATTTTCTTAAATATTATTGTAGTTGCAAAGGTTCTTAATGTTTTTCATCATCAGTTTAATCTTGTAAGGTTACTTAATATGAAACGATAAATTTTATTTAGTAGTGATACATAGTGAGAGAGAAAGGCATAATCCATCAAAGCAAATACGCAATGTTATTTTAGATACAGTAACCATAAATCGACGCCGTGTTCTGCGATCGGATGAGAAAGATTTACAAGTTCCTTTTTTGCATCCGACGTTCTCCCATAGACTACAAGGAGATATTATAAATTCAGAAATGATATGTTTAAAGAGGATATTAAATTAATAGAAAAAAATCCATGGGAAATCCTGTTTTTGAAGTACTCGATGAACTATTAGTAACGAGTTTTTAATGAAGAAATATTTTCTGAATTTGGAAAAAATTGATTAATTATAGTTAGTTATTCATCTCAAATTACTAATTAATTTAAAGTAACTTAATTTTAATATAAGAATTTAAAGAGTTGACTTGACGTACATACATTTATTTATATCGGGCATAGGCCCATAAGTACTTCCAGGAGGTGTTACGGGTTATTTTAGATTAGGATGAGCAAAAATGATTAAAAATTAACTTTTTGTTTTTGCTGCTAGTTGGTGCACAACTAGTGGGGTACAAGAAAAATAATCAAAAATTACACGGACCGTGAAAAAATTAGTACACGCAAGAATTAAACATATAATACAATAAATCAATAAACATTTTTAGTTATATAATAGTAACCATAACCTTACGATCACTAATTAGTTTATATAACTTTAATTTAGTAACGACAGCATTTCTGTTTCCTTTATAAATCTCCTAAAGCAACTTCAGAGTTTACAAATAATAGTAACAGAAACGGTTTTCTTACCACTACATAACGTCTTATGTAACCTTATGTAAAATACAGTTTTGTGTATATTTCTTGCAGTTTTGGTAGTATTTCGATTACCAAATTTTCATTATTATTTCAATTTCGCAATCGCATTCTTTTCTCTCTTAATTATTTATTTATATTATAATACTAGTATAACCCCCGTTGAAAAATTAACTAACACATCTCTGGTAGCTTCAGCTATCAATACAGTAATCGATTTACAAAAGTTGAGTTGCTGGTAATTCCGCCGCCGGCAATCTGCGTGCGTATCACATACCCCGCATGATTTGTAGTTGCACGCACTCTCAGATAATTACAATTAACTTATATCTCCGTAAAAGTTGTTGAATTTCGAGAACCACTGAATAGATTTTAATACCGTTGTCACCATTCAGTAGCTTGTTTCTTGGGAAATGTTTATTTATATAAAGATTGGTCGAAAAGTATATCGAGAGTCGTATAATGAGCAAAATGCAAAAGAAATAATCAATAAAATTTGCAAAACAAACACAAAATGCCTCACGCTGCGAAAACGGTAACAGATAAAGGCAAACTGTAAGCGAACGAACTGTAGGTCTCCAAAAGATCTACAAAAAAGTCCAGGGTAGCATATATGTATCTCTTACAAATTACTCACGATCAAGGTTTCTTTAATAATTAATTTCTCGGAAAACTCTTTTCCCCTGGAATGTTGTCTTACTCCATCCTGGATGAAACGCTGGTATTTCTTTACCTTTAGAGTTGCTTCAAGTATAATGTGTGAAAATTTGAAGATTGTAGCTTAAGTCATTCAAGAGAAATATAGCTATAATGATTTTTGAAGAAATGCCTCCCCTTGAGATCCCATAGAGTTTTTAGGATTAAAAATATGTTTGATATTATGTACTATATAAAGTACATAATTTTAATGTTATATATATATATATATATATATATATATATATATATATATATATATATATATATATATATATAGCATAATATTCGTTGGAAAATCAACGCCATTTCAGCACCGCAGTAAAAACGCGCCAGTCGCGTTAGTTAGTTAGTTTTTGTAAGCCCAGTTTTTGTAAAAGCCGGTGAATTTCGAGAACCACTGAATAGATTTTGATGCCGTTTTCACTATTTGATAGCTTATTTCTTAGAAAAGGTTTCTATATGTACATATTATCCAGAGGATTTTTCGAGAGTCAAGTAATGAGCAAAATGTGAAATAAATAATTAAGAAAATTGGCCCAAACAGAGACAAAACGCATTACGCTGAAAAATGGTAACAGATAAAGCCAAACAGTAAGCGAACGAATTGTAGCTTTCAAAAAAATCTACAAAGAAGTTCCCGATGGCATATACGTATCTCTTACAGATTACTCTTACTCTTCTCCCCCTGGAATGTTGCCTTACTTCGTCCCTGGATGAAATGTTAATTTTTGTATTTTTTATCTTCAGAATTGCCTCAAGTATAATCTGTGAAATTTTGAAGTTTGTAACTTACGCCATTCAAGAGATATGTATATAGTCATAATGAGTTTTTAAGAAATGCCTTCCCCCGCGACCCTCTCGAGTTTTTTAGGATTAGAAATATACTCCCCTTTGGGGTAAGGCCCATGTTCCTGTAAAATTTCAGCTTCCTAAATCTTCTAGTTTTGGAGATTTTTTTTGGGTGGACATCGGATATCGGACATCGGACATCGGTCACCGGACATCGGACATCGGAACTTGCTATTATTATATGTTTGATTGTCCCACTGATCTTGTCTTCTACCTAAAATTCTTAGTTGACATTTTATCTTGCTGGTTTAATAAAATTATAATGGACGTGTAATATGTGATACGCGAAATTTCTGCACAAATATAGGTAAAAAATTTATTGCAAGAAATCTTTTACTACAAACACGTACAGTTGCCATCATTCTCTAAGGAACCATAAAAAATAGTGATTGCCGGTTTTTCAGTTTTTTTGTGCAATGGTGGCTGTAACTTAACCTGATTTATGAACTGGTCAATTATAGTTAATGTTAAAAAATGAAATGTTCCTGACTACCATTGATTAACCAATTAACTTACATTTACGTTGTACAAAAAACTGGAAAATCGACGGTTATGATTTTTTCATCGTTGCTTAGCGAATGATCGCTACTGTACATATCCATATAGTAATACATACAAATTTACCGATTTGAAAATTTCATGGTATTTTTTTAAACGTTCATTAAAAAAGTTTGATAAAAGTGTTGTCCTATAGGTTTATCACTGACATCTTCAAAGAATGTTAATTTAGTGCTCAACTTTGTTATAATAAGTTAAATATTCAATTTTAAATAATATCTATTAAATTTTCATTTTTGCATATACTGTTATAGCGAAAGACAATAAATGCTGTCATAAACATTGGAAGCTAATATCACCCATAAATAAATTTAAGTAACACTATATATCTGTAAGTGCCATAAAGTTACTAAAAACGTTCTTATTGAAGTATCTTGATTTCAGTTTTTAGATTTTCCGATTTAACTAGGGCGATGTGTTTAATTTGGAAACTGTAATTTCTGTCAGTTGTATCAGTACAGTCGGTATCGTCGGCATTTCGGCAACGTAGAATGTGGTCGGTAAAGATAACGGATTATATTTTATGGAAAGAATGAAAAGAAACATGGCGACGTGTTTTTTCTAAATATATTTTGTTAACAGTAAAATTTTAATTAAAAGTCTATAAATAAAAGTTATAATAAAATATTATAAAATATAATAAAAATATTGCTTACTAATAGTAGTGAAAAGCAATAATATTGATACCAGAGGATATCATTGCAGCCTCTATCAAAAAATATTGAATAATAGTTTTGTCTATTGTACATTAGTAAAGTATAAATAAGGTTTGTTAATTAGAAAACTAACATTTTTAGGTATTGGTAACTACAGTCTCCAAAACGGCGAAATGGAATCTTATTTCATTAATATAATCAAAAAATAATCTAGTTACTTTTTATGTTTACTAATTATCTAATTCAAATGGAAGAATTGTCACTTTGCTGATAGTCGGCTCAGGTAGCTCAGAGGGAGAAATGCCGTCCGGATAGCGGAAGCTCCTGGGTTTACTTCCCAGCCGGGGTGATACATTTTTCCTCTATGAATTTGCATTATAAATATAAATTAATGTAAAACATTAATTCACAAAATAAAAAATTAACCTTTATCTAAAATTTATATAATTAATTTCCTTATGGGATGATTTAACATAATCGAGATGCTTTGAACATTGACGTTGTCGTCGGTGAAACGTTAATCTTCATTAATAAAATAAAAAAATAATCGAGTTACTTTGTATATTTGCTAAATATCTAATTCATATGGAAAAATTGTCACTTTGCTAATAGTCTCCTGAGGTAGCTCAGAGACAGAGATGCAGCCCGGATTGTTAAAGGTCGTGTGCTGGATTCCCAGTCGAGGTGATACATTTTTCTCTATGAATTTGCATTATAAATACAGACTACTTATTTACTTACAGACTATTTATTTAAAAAGTTATCTTTAACATTTATCTTTACCACACATTTTATATCCAACTAATTTAAGATGCGCGTATTCATTTAACTCGTCGGCTAATGACTAATCCCCTCCTACGCGGCGACGCTTTATATACTGTATACAAGATTTCTGGAACGCGCTAGATTAGACTGGTGTATTGTGTTTCGTTTAGCGGTGGATGAGTCATACATTCCGCGTCGATCTAGAATGTTTACCGGCAGCGTATAGGGGTTAATCTCGTCCATTACAATATTTTTGTAATGAACGACATTTGCGACATTGCCAGTCAAGTTAATTAATTTTACATTTGACAAGCATACACTCGAGAATACTGGAACACTTCTCACAACACTCGCCTGGTGGCACGTGTGTAACTACTACCACTTGTACGTGATGTGCTACTTACACTATACTACTTACCTATTAAAATGTAATAGGTATACTTACTAGAAAGTACTCGACGAGAGGGATCTATTTATGATCCGTCAATAAACTACAAGCCCCCAGAGGCATACTGCAAGCTTATGGAAAGTGTGCTATTGGTTGATTGACGGTGTTCTATTCTCACCTATCTAGCAATTTGAAGTCACGCTTTGCTGATTTCCGATTATAGGTTAGGTTAGACCTGCATAATATAAGTAAGAACCTAATAAACATTGTATTTATACAATGGTAACAACTAACTTAATATCACTAATTTTGAGCACCATAAGCTTGCGGTTACTACGAGGGAGGTTTGATAAGTCAGTGACTCTTTGAATTTCCGGAGCAGTAACTTTAAATGCAACACTGCTCCCGTCAACTACCATCTATGAATAGACTACTAAAAAATTTTGAGAAGGCTGCGCCATTTAGTTTGTTGGTGACAGCCATTGAAAGCAAACAACCTCGTGAAATTTAACGAAAATGGAAAAAAGTGAATTTCGTGTGCTGATTAAGCATTATTTTCTGCGTAAAAAAAAACCATCACCGAAACCAAGGAAAGGCTTGATAAATACTGTGGGGTCTCTGCACCATCAATTTCAATGGTTAAGACTCAGTAAACCACTTGATTTACTGAGTTCCATTGTGGTCATACCAGCACAAGTGACGCCGAACTTTCAGGTCGCCGAAAAGAGGTCGTCACGCCAGAAATCGTCGATAAAATCCATGGAATGATATTGGACTATCGGAGAATGAAAGTGCGTGAGGTGGCTGAGGCTGTAAGCATCTCAACTGAGCGGGTACATCACATTTTACATGAATATTTGGACATGAAAAAGATATCCGCGCGATGGGCGCCGCGACCACGTTTGACTACTTCAAAGGAGTGTTTGGCGATGTTCAGCCGCAATCCGAACGAGTTTTTGCGGCGTTTCGTTACCGTTACGTAGACGAAACATGGATCCATCACACTACACCTGAGACCAAGGAACAATCAAGACAGTGGGTTTCTCCGGGTGAACGTGCACCAAAGAAGGCCAAGGTGGATCTGTCGGTCAACAAGGTCATGGCCACAGTTTTTGGGATGCACGCGGTGTCATTCACATCGATTACCTTGAAAACGGTAAAACGATCACCGGCGAATATTATTCCGAGCTTTTGGACAGATTCGATATTGATTTGAAGCAGAAACGACCGCATTTGGCGAAGAAAAGGGCTGTTACATCAAGACAATGCACGGATGCACACGTGTGTAGTCACCATGGCAAAAATCCATAAATTGGGCTACGAGCTGCTACCCCATCCAGCATATTGTCCAGATTTAGCCCCCTGTGACTATTTCCTGTTTCCAAACCTGAACAAATGGCTGGGCGGTAAGAGATTTGGGTCGAATGAAGAGGTCATCACTGAAACAAACCCCTATTTTGATGGCCTTGAGAAAACCTATTATTTGGAAAGAATTAAAAAAATTGGAAAACGCTGGACTAAATGTATTGAGTTAAAAGGAAACTATGTTGAGAAATAAAACGCTTATTTGCCGAAATAAATATATTTTATTCAAAAAATCACTGACTTATCAAATCACCCTCGTATTATATAAATAAAAATGTTTATTGGGAAATCATAGGTTAGAGGCTGCATCTGAAAGAGGGTGGAAAAGGTTGAAAGAAGCTCGAAAAAGATGGAAGAGGGTGGGAGAGGCTGTTAAATATAGTAAATAATAGTATCGTTTGCAATACAATTGGTAATCAATATGTCACGCCTACTTGTGAAAGCATAAAGAAGAAGAAAGATAACCCAACCACAATAAATTTTAGTTTTTATCTTTAGTGTGACCTTTTGATAGTCATTCCAAATTATACAAACGAAAGAACCGGGGGGGGGGGGTAAGCTCTCGTCCTTAAAAGCTGTACCTTGTAACTTGTAAGCTGTACACTGTTTTTGCTTTTGCAAAAAGTAAAGAAAAAGAATTTTGAAACCTTACCATGAAAAGTACAGTTGCGATCATTCGCTAAGGAACGATGAAAAAATAATGATTGCCGATTTTTTAGTTTTCTGTATAACATACGTTGCAACTCGACCTGATTTATAAACTGGGCAATAATAATGTTAAAAAGTGAAATGTTTTTGAATACCATATAATAACCTTACATTTATATTGTACAAAAAACAGGAAAATCGGCGTTTATGATTTTTGCATCGTTCCTTAGCGAATGATCGCAACTGTACTTTTGTGTTTACCTTTTCCAAGTTTTTAATAAGCCACTATCCCTTTATATTTAAATTACAACATTCAACAAATAGTAATCGCTGCAGAATGGATGCGTTCCGTCTTGTGCATGTCCGAACGGTACGGTAAATTCTGCGGAATTCCACGTGTCGCCTTTGCTACCAACCACTTCACTTAATTTCACAAGACAAGAACGAAACACCTTAGCATAAATTGAAGGATTAAGGAGAGATTTATCGAAAATTCTGGGCAGTTTCCTGATGTCACAATCTACCAATGAAAATTAAGCAGTTTCGCCTGTCACATTTAATGTTTTTATCTTCACTTAAATGGATTCTTAAAATAAAACGTGTTTATTCTCAACATAAAAAGTTTGTTTCGCAGGTGATTTTGATCAAAAGGGTAACTGAGACGAATTATGTTCTCAATTTGTGAAATAGGGCTCATACATAAATTTAAAAAGCAGCTTAATTCTATATTTATGATAACAGGCTAGAAACAAAATATAATAGAAAAAGGAAAAAAATGAAGTAGAAAAGTTTAGGTGGCCCAGTAGAAAAGTTACAAGAAAACGGCGTAAATGCGATACACACTAACAATGTTCAGCATCCTTGCTAGCGACAAAATTATTAGATATTAATTCCGTTAGAGGATAGCACCAACAGCTTTCCTTTAACAATTATAGTTCAGAAAATAATTGGATAAATGGCAATACCAGTGACAATAATTTCCCCGTTCTCGCCTGCTATTAAATTACGAGAAAACGTATCGAGTACTCGTAAATGTAAGTAAGTGTGTAAAGTGAACGTTTTATACTATAGCAGCACACTATACGCTCGTGTATTACTACCATTAGAGGTGAGATTTATTAACGTATTTTATCACTAAACAATGTTCCTTTTGATGGTTTTTGTGCTTTATTACAACTTATTTTCCTAGTTTATTAAATTATTAAGTTAAGTTATTAAATTAACAATTTAATTTTTTTAAAATACCTAATAGATGAACTATTTATCAACGTCAACATCGATCATAAATATTTGAAACACAGTGGCGCTCAATATATATTGGAACATCGTTCTAATCTCTGCAGTTTTATAATTCTTGTTCTTTACCGGAATGTTATTAATACTAGCTGTACTCTGTTAATGTTAGTCATTGTCTAAGGTAAATGAAAGCTTTGAGTTATACTTTGTTACTGGAGTGTGCCAAAAATGATATGAATAGTGAATCACCAAATATTCAATGCTACCAATTCTAGCAAAATGGAATCAATTTATTCTAATGATAACACATACAAATGCATTTTTTGGTAAGGATCTCGAGCTTTCAATGTGTAAATCCACCAAAGCTGATTAAACAAATGTTAATTGTTATATTTCTACGATAGCCAAAACCTATAGACATTTTCAATACTGCTTCGTTTAAAAATGTAAAAATCCACACATTTTTCCATACATTTCATATTTATTTCAGGAGACCACCGGAGAAGAATACTTAATCAAAAATAATTATTTAATAGAATCTTCAATACCCATTTATTTAATACAGGTACATCAGAATACTAACAATAATTCCGCAGGGGAGAAATTTAAATTATTTAACAGGACAACAACCTGTCGAAGCAAACTTAATTGCACGCCAGAAAACCCACCCGACTAATTGGCTAATTTTTCGCGTTCAATAATAAAATCAGCTAAATGCGTCTTCGGGTAATGCAGAGGATAAAAATATGTAAATTTGTTAAAGGAGCTCACGCGCGCCCAAGAGTCATTAATGGGTCCATATTCCATTCGGGACTTGATTATCTTTTGCACCTGTCTTAATCGTGATACTAAAGTGTTAATCTTACAGGTGTCCCTAAAATCATATGTACTATATAGACAGATGGTTAAACGTTTATCGAACGCTTTTGTATTCGTACAATGCTGTCTACCGATTTCTTGGTATTCCTAACACCTCAAAAATTTTTTCTGCTTTTTTTTAGAAATCATTTAAATAAGGTTCATCCATGCCGACTTAAAACTATTCTTTCCGAGTTCTGGGCTCCCATTTGAATGGCCGCACTAGTTTTAAAGAATAAATCAATTTATTGAAAATTACAGACAGTGAGGTCGAAAAATAAGGTATAAATTCAATTAACAATTCAATATAATTGAAAGTAAAATAATAAATTGATCTTCCATGTTAGAAATAATTTTGATCTGTAATAAAACAAGATTTCATAATTATTTAAATGGATAAAATACACAAGAAAATAACAGTATACCTTTCTGTATTCTCATTAAATGGTATAATTTGCATTATCATCCAAGATAGAAGATATGGAAATTTTATCAATGTTTTAAGCAGTTGATAAAATAATTCTCAGCAACATTTAGCCTGGAACAAAATCTTGGCAAGTGTTTCCAATCCCATTAAAATTGAACCTATAAAGACGGTGGAGGTCTCCTTTAACGAGGAAACATCATTAAGTAAAATATCCAAGACCGCTTGTAGCTTCGAATCTACATCAAGGAGGTATTTTGGTGTTGTAATAAAGTGAAAGGCTATTGTGTAAGTTTTTTTAACAGAATAAAAATTTATATTGTAAGACATTCCTAAAACCTTACCAGAGGTTCATGAGATAAATTCATCCTATTCGTACAGAAGTTCATAGCTAAAACAAAAGTAAGGTTTATAAAATTAAATTTTAGTAAAATATCAAAGAAAACCAATTTTTCTTTCAATACATATTCCTGTAATACACGTCATAAGTAGTCCAACTAATAACCAAATTTTAAAGATATCAACTTTAAATGCGTTTAGCGTAAAGCGTTTAATGTAAAGGCGATTATACAAAAAAATAAAACCTAATTGTGTAAATTAGAGTTTAAATTCATATACCTTATGTGCTAAACAACAAGAGTATAAAAGAAAATAAAACAATACATTTTTCCATAATCTTTTATTGGATTGGTTAATAAATAATTATAAAATCTTAGGAGTTCGTGTTATTCATCGCATAAAGACGACTCTACTTGCATTTTTATCAAGCAACATTCATATCGCTAGCAAAGTGGGGCAAGTAATATTACTTGGTCATAAAGAGCGTACTACATTAGAAAACAAAACCAACATATTAATATTTTAAAAAGATATAGGTTGTTATGGTTATGGTAATGGTTTAATAAGATACTATGATAGATCAAAAACCCATCAAGAAGTTTGTGGGTTGTTTAAATAGAAATATCCCGATCGTCCGTCGATTTCAGAATCAACTGTAATCAAAATCGAGTAGAAATCTTTGATCAACTTGGTCACGCAAGTAGTTCAGGAGCTTTCTGAAGACGATTTTTACATCGACATCTCTAATTTTCTGAGCGTTTACAAGGTACCTGTCATGCAGTATTGTAGTTAGTGTTCTAAGTAGTGTTGTAATGGACTTTCTTAGTGCTGTTTGTCTTCATTTCCCATTGCCAAACTGTCCAGTCTTCTCATGACCATTCTTCATGTTTTCAAGCTTTTTTCCTCTTATTTCCCCTCCTTTTCTCTTTCTTACTTACTTACTGATGTAGGTAGGCACAAGTTGGTTCTGTGCTTCATCGATACTGCATATAAGTTTTATCAGGTAGCTTTAACTTCATTGTTTTTATAAACTTTTAGTATGCTATAAAGATTTTCTGTGATATGCTTTTTGCATCAAACTTATTGAATCATTATCTATTCTACGATTATCGTTGATACTTTCTTGTATAGCCCATTGAACCTATTAAAGCTGACACTTCAAATGCTGTTGATTCATTGTGCGAAACACAGACCCCAAAGCTGACAGGAGTGCCAAGAGATCCTTGGAATTTCCGTATTTTCTATTTAATAATGCCCTAAGAATGATTAGACGCTTTGGCAAAACTGATTTAGACCTAGCTGCATCTATATTTTCACGAGAACCGACTATAATCTTGGTTATCCACTTGCTATCATCTCTACGCTTGTTCTTTATACTAATGTTACTGAACATATGATTGATAGCTGAATATCTGATGTAGGGTATTTCTTTGTTTCGTATATTTCTGATCTAATATACTGGTGCTTCAAAGGGGCCGTTACGTCGTAAATACACGAAATATTTCGAGGTCCGCATAGCTCAACTTTAGATGGACATTACTTGGCGAAGTACGAATCTGACAAAAAATGTGAATATAATATTTAGGTAGTGAATTTTCAATGTTGTATACATAATTTTTTGCTGATTATATTATTATCCCTTTCCCCTACCCCGAAGGTGAACGTTTACCTTGTTGAAGAGGGGGACCTCTTCTTTCATAAAAAGGAATTCTTAATGATATCCTAAGAGACCATTACGTAAAAAAATCTTTAGCCTGAATTTCGTCTACACCAAAATACTTTCCCGCCTGGTCTATGCAGAAAGACATTAAAAAAATAAAAATCAGAAATAAAAGTTATTGAAAAATGTTGTTCAAAGAGAATTTAAGCTTTAAAGCTTAAAAGCTTAAAAATGTGCAACTAATTCAACAAAGGAGTTGAATCCAAAAATCTACATCAAGAAATGCATACAGCCGAACGACACCAACAGCGGAACCTTCAGTGACTAACGAAAAGCACCAACTTCAAGCAGATTTCCGACACGGACATTTAAGACTATTTATACGCATTCAAGTAATACTTTTTTTAGTAACACATAGATTAACATTATAATTAACAAAAGTTCGCTTACAAACAGTTTTTATGTATTTGTTACACATAAAAAATCATTAAATAAATCAAATAAAATTAATTTATCGAAAATCGATCGAAGGAGTATTATAAAGACTAATCTAAAATGTTTAAATGTTCAAAATTATTTTATTTTAAATCAATTTTTAGTTAAATCTTACCTTTCAATTAAACACATTAATTTTGAATTTTTTGACATTAAATTAATTTATCTTGTAACGACGTTACTTTATGTTATTTAATTGTTATGCATGTACATAGGAGTAAATAAGCTTATCATCCGTTGTTATTTATAGCCGCTTGGATAGGCCACCGACTCAAGCAAGAGCACGCATCCCTTCCCTAAGCATTTATTTGGCGTGCATCGCTTCGTTTCACACCTACCATTGCCCGCATGCTACGCGAGCACCTATATAAGATAGTGCGCAAGCCGATTTATTCAGTTTCATCCCGGAACTCGAAGTCATCAGGACAACCAGCCCAGCAGACTGATTAGCAGCAAGGAGTTGTTACAGTAAGTCCTTCGGACCGTAACCCGAATTCCTGTCACGTATACCTGCCCTACACGCCTTTCCGAGACCTAGCTGGGTGTATACATGGGGTCTCATCCGTTACATCCTTATTACGTTTCCTTCCCTTCCGAGGTCTCACTGCATGTATATCTGGAGATCTCTTTTCATCCTTCCTAGACTTCACTGTGTGTATACCTGGGGGCCTCAACCTGAACATTCCTCTATCATCCTTTTTACCCGAGGCTTCACTGCGTGTATACCTGGGAGTTTCCTTCAAGAAACCCTTACAACTTGGTGCTCGAGCAGGGACGCCTACCGAGTTCAACGCTCAAGCCAAGAAACCCCCTTACAACTTGGCGCCCGGTCAGAACCCTTTACAATCTTATAAATTCTAACCCTGTAATTGTTGAAAACCAATTTTCTTAAATTTCTTTACACAATATAAATTGAGACACTGGAAGACTGTAATTTTCATTTTTATTGTTGAGCCAATAATAACAATAATAACACAGCCCCACAAAAAAAATTGAAATTATTTTCTCCGATATCTGAGGAGGTGCACTTTATGTTTTTGGGGTTGCTGAATCCGAATCCGGGTCCGTTTAACCCCATCACGTCAGGGTTAAGGGCATCTGAAGGTCAAATTGCAGAATGACTATTAAAAAATCTGGAAAAATCTATAGATATGTTTTCGGGGTCGCTAAATCTGAATCTGGGGTTCTCTTGACCTTGAAGTGTCAGAATCAAGGTCAAATGAAGGTCAAAACCATAAAATTTGATGATATGATATTTTTTACCCCGGATTCCGAAAGAGCAGAAAATTTTACATCCGAATACGTATTTACCTTTTTTTTTCATCTTTTAATACGTCAACAAGTCATTTTGTGAAGGTCTATCCATCTCCTGTTGTCCGTTTGTGATAACGGACTCGCTTATCTTCAAACGATCTACGTAGTGATTTTCGTTTAGGTGATGCTTGAACTGTTTCTACATGTCGTTTCAAATTCCAGCAATAGTCCGCCATCATACTTATACCCCATGTTCCTTGATAGCGTTTTTCCATATCTTTCATATCTTGATGACACCTCTCTCCCTGCTCTTCACTGAAATTGCCTAATTTGTCTGGAAAGAAATCAAGATGTGAATCTACAAAATGTAATTTGATGCTCATATTACACCCTAAATTCTTATAGTTTTCAATCATATCACTTACTAACTTTTGATAATTCTGGCTTTTATTATTTCCTAGAAAGTTATCAGAAACTGCACGAAAACTAGTCCATGCAGCTTCCTCTAAATCCGTCATTTGGGCTGTAAAATTGACATCTTTGAAGAGCATTCGAATCTGTGGACCATCGAAAATTCCTGCCTTTAACTTGGCTTCACTGACTTTGGGCATTTTTTGCACTATATATTTGAAGCAATTTCCATCTTTATCTAAGGCTGTGACAAACTGTTTCATAAAGCCAAGTTTGAGATGCAGTGGTGGAATTAAAATTTTTGATGTATTCACAAGAGGCGGCTGGATGACGTTGAACGATCCAGGCTGCAGAGATCTTTTTGGCCAATCCTTCTTTATGTAGTGATTTTGTCGATCCCTGCTATCAAAAAGACACAAGAAGCAAGGGTATTTGATATTTCCGCTCTGCATCCCAAGAAGAATTCCAATGATTTTGAGGTCAACGCAGATTCTCCATTGATGTTCCTTATATTTTATTTTTTCTAGGACAATTTTGATATTTTCGTAGGATTCTTTGAGAACTGTGGAGTGAGCTATTGGTATGGGAGCCAGAATGTTTGTGTTGTGAAGCAATATCACCTTTAAACTGCGAATAGAAGAATCTATAAATAATCGCCACTCATTCGATCTGTAACTGTCAGCTTTGACATTATTCATGAGTCCGACAATATCATTACAATATACTAATCCCACTGATTCATCTTTTGTGAAAAAAGGTCGAAACTCGATCTCTCTCGTCCTATAAATTGAAATCGTTGCACCTTTTTCCAAAAGATTCTTTTGTTTTAGCCTTGAAGCCAAAAGTTCAGGAGCTTCTGTCGACAACCCTAATTCTCTTCCCAAGTCACTTAATTCATTCTGCGTAAACTTTTGAGGCTCTTTATTTCTTTTACTTTGCTTTCCATCGCTTCCACTTCCTTCATCTGAACTCATGTCGCTGTCGCTTTCCTCTATCTGTACTTCTTCCTCACTCATCTGCATATCTATGTCTTCCTTGCCTTCTATTTCTGCAACGGTATCCTTGAACTTACCCCTATGCTTCAAAATCAAAACAGGTGGAACTACTTTATCGGTATAAATATACTTGATTTTTGATTTACTTTTCCTATTGAATCCATGAGTAATTGTCCTACAAAAGAAACAGTCTTGTTTTGATTCCGGCATAGTCCATTTTACAGGTGCAGAGTATTTCAAATTTGAAAGATCTTTATTGTTGTAACATGTAATCAACATCTTATGACAATTCAGACAAACGATATGTGGAACCCAATTCTTATCTTGATTTAATATGTTAAGTGAGAAACAATACTTGTATGCAGTATTAACAACATGAGTAATATTTTTCCGGCCATGTGGTGGTGTGTACGAACCACAAACATAACAGAAATAATATAGGGTTTTTGGGTTGTCATGCTCATGTCTATGGGTTCTACTACTTGTAGCTTTATACTCTGGTGAGGCCAAGGTAGCCACCTCAACAGAGCTGCGGTCACTGGATGACGACGCCTGCGGGCCCGCTTTCCCACCCTGACCAGCCGCCGATACTGGGGTTCCATCCCCCTGCATCGTAAATTTTTCCGTTGTGTTTGCCATGACGGCATACGCGTCCTGTTCCAGGGACTTTGCCGGATAGCGGGACAACTCCGTTGCCCGCCGTCACCACGGGGAGGTGCCCTGGATGCAAACACACGGATGAAATTTTTCGCTCTTTCAGAATCCGGAGTAAGAAAATATTATATCGTTATATTACGACGTGATTGGCTCAAATGAATACCAGAATCGTGATCAACGACCCGAAACATATCAACTCATCAAAGACCCAAGATCTCAATTTACAGCCAAAAGCTGGAAAATAGATTTGATTTTGGATGGCCATCACGTGACCTACAAAGGCCTGTTCTAAAAAAAATACATATTCGGACGTAAAATTTTCTGCTCTTCAAGAATCCAGGGTCAAACTGATCATATCATCAAATTTTAGGGTTTTGGCCTTTATTTGACCTTGATTCTGACACTTCAAGGTCAAGAGAACCCCAGATTCAGATTTAGCGAACCCGAAAACATATATATAAATTTTTCCAGATTTTTTAATAGTCATTCCGCAATTTGATCTTCAGATGCCCTTGACCCTGACGTGATGGGGTTAAACGGACCCCGGATTCGGATTCAGCAACCCCAAAAACATAAAGCGCACCTCCTCAGATATCGGAGAAAATAATTTCAATTTTTTTTGTGGGGCTGTGTAATAATAGGTCGATTTTAAATAATTAAATTTAATAAATCTAATTAATATCAAATTATTAAAGATGAAGACTAGGTGAATCCAACTTTCAAACGATCCGATTAGAATGTACTCAAGGAATAGATCTTAGAAACAATTTGTTAGGATTAGAACAAAACCTTCTACAACTTATAAAAATTCGCCATTCAATTAAGCACAGGTATAAACAAAGAAAGCTTTATTTTTACCAAAAAATTTTTCAAATAGTGCAATGGTTATATACAAAACAATCGCCAACCACAATGGACACAATGGATTAAACTTCAACTAAATTGTTACATTTAAGGATGAAACAACCACATGAAACAACTGTTTACAATTCACAAAAAAATAAATGCTTGTGATGCACCTTTCAATCAAAAACAACTAGTCAGTAGATGTCTTCCAACTGAACACTCGGCGGCGATAGTCAACGAGATTTGAAGGGATTTTGAGAAACGTATCTTATTGGGCGACGTGAAACCTAATACCGTTTAGTACCTTTCACGGACTTAGTGGGCGTTATAAATATTGATTTTTTATTTTACCACTAAAAAAAACTAGGTATATTGGTACGTTAATAGCTTCTGTAAACTGAAAGAAGGTATGTGATATTATTCACATATGTATTCCTCAGAATACAAGGGAGATTTCCTATTTAATATAGTCTTATATATAGGGTTTACTTAAATAAATATAGGTACTTATGAAATATTAAACATATGCACTCGAACGAGTGGAGTGTTATACGCATGATATTAATATTGTATAAATAGGTTCGCCAAGGAATTTCATTTGCGAACTGATTAAAATTAGATGTTTAATTAAAACAATAAAAATTATCCCGTTGCACAGTTGTCACAGCGAATATTCATAAATCACGAATCAAACTCCAGCTGTCCTAATGCACAGATAAAGAACAGCATACCGATGATTCCCCGAAAAAAACCGTTAAAGATTTGAATGAAAGTTCCATTCTGTAAGTGTTCGAGTACGTGGATAAAAAGTAATTATGATTTAATTTAGGGGGGCAAGGTGGGGCACGAGCCTCACCCCCTGGAAGTTGAACAATTTGAATTTTATTGAAATATTTTGTATGACATATTTACGTTTCTTCTAGGCTTGCTCCCCCTAGACAAATTTCTGCTGGTGTCTATTTTTGACATATTTATTTTCAATAATAATACACTTTCAAGTCCGGGCCTGATGTTCAGGCTTTTGCTTTTCACGGGGCTGGTAAGCTCCCTAGTGTATTAAAAACATAAATATCTAACAAAAAATTCTGATATCTTTACCAAAGAAGTTTTGAATAATATGTATCGTAATGTCAAAGCAAACTTCATAGGATCTATCTCTGTTAAAGCGGCCAATTTTGTCAACAAAAACAGAATTTTACATAATGAAAGCAATCGAACTATAATGGTTTTACAAGAATTTCTTATAAAACAATTTTATTGGAACTAACAATAAAACCAAAGCGAATCTATGATTTAAAATCATAAACACAAAATGAGACACCAATAGATCTTATTAGCGCTCATCTTACATTCATTCTATTAGAAGAGTTCATACAATCAGCTTTAAAAATTCCCTGTACAACGTAAAATTTTAAAGCGGTTGACCTGTTAGTTGCATCACTGATCCGAGAGCGAACATCGTCGCCATGGCAACGCGTCCCGACGCCAAGCCAACTGCTCATTAGTGAATTCCGAAAGGCGTCGTTTGAAACTTGTCATAAAAACTCGACGCTCGAGTCCGACAAATAAAGGCGGTGTGTATTTTTACGCGTATCCGTGCTTCACTGAAGTTGCACAGATTTTCATTGTATGACTGGATGTTGTTTTTCATTTATTTTTCAGTTTTTATGTATTTATTAAAAAAGTTTTCTTTCATTAAAATATTCTGATTACGCATCAGAAATGTATCAAAAAAAGACCGAACATTTTTAAAATGGAGTTTTTCTTGTTATTAGAGTTTCGAACAGTTTTGTTTTTTAATGGGATTTTATTTACAGTTTCAGTTAGTAATTGTGTATATATGTATAGTATAAGTACGTAAAATAGGATAAAACAAAGGAAATACCATCTTTTTACTGTTCTTACTGTTATTCTTGACATTGTTACACTCCTACGATTACTTTATATAGTGTTTTATGTTAATGACGACCCACTAAGCAACATGTTTTTTTCTTAATTAAGGCAAATAATATTTTTTCTACTCAGATGGTTTTATACTATATTGTTATGTCTGATGAACACAACACTGATGAATGGAAGAATAGACAAGCATCTTCACTTAACAGTTGATTTATACATTTTTAAGTAATTGTTAAATGTTTGTTTGCAAATCTCTAATATTAAGTGTTCGGTATTATCAATGAACAGATACAGTCAACGGAATTTCAAAACGATTAAAACTGTCTATTATTGGTGCTACGCACAATTAGTTGCGAACAAACCTTTAAAACAATCGGACTACCACCCTGTATATTGGCTATCATATAGCACCAGGCCTATAACTGGGAGATCGGGGTGGCGAACCCCGCCACATTTGAGGTTGGATTCGATCGGGCAGTGGCCCCAACTAAGGCTTGGTGAAAGAACCTCGGTTCTGATGTACCTAACCTAGGTTAGGGATAGTCCTAATGCTGGACGAGGTACTTAGCCCCGTATGAAAGAGGACGGGAGGGTGTCGGCGGGTGAGCACGTGTTAAGTCAATCGCTCCGGTACTAACCTGGTTAGCTAGTAGAAGGTGGATTGGCAACCTCGCTCCGACCAGTGAGTAACTGGGAGCAATTGCTGTGCAATTGCGCGCTGATTGAGCGTATCTCAATTACTTCCTCCCAAGGGAAGAAACGTGGAGGTATCTTAACACGGGGACTCCACGTAAAACATTCAAATAATCCCTGTATATTGGTTAGTAACAAATTATTAATCGGTAACGCGTAACAGTGAGGTTGTACTAAGCTAAGCTTGAATTGCCCTGGCTTCGGGATGGATTTGTACAAGTTTTTCGTACATTTATAAGAATTTTTGAAATTTAACAACCTATTATAGTACTATAGTGATTTTAAGTAAATTCCAGCTAGATTCCAAAACCGGCAAAGTAACTTATTTTTTCAATCTGAGACGAATAAGAAAGTTGCAGGACGACGTGCAGCGGACTCAGGCAATTCTAGAGGTATCAAAAACACTTCTTTTTGTACAAATTAAACCTACTAGCTCTCAGCTACAGTAAATGATTGTCAACCTCCGTGCTTCTTTAAGGCCGTAAGATCTGACCTGTATCAACTAATAATCTAGCTGAAGTTCGTCGAAGACAAAGCCCAATGTATGCAGTAGATAGTTAATTTATAAATTCTTACAACTTTTTTTTTAATTTTTCTATTTTGATACATACATACATAATCGAGTGTCCTTTTCCACATTTGCAGTGTCGGGGTTCAACGCAAACTCTCATGAAAGTTAACGGGGTTATGGGGCTATTGTAGCAAGTATATTACGCTCCATCATACTTTATCACTCATACAACTTGTATACATTATCCTAAGGAGCTCAAATTCAGTCATGACCGAGATTTGAACTCTTGTCCCTGCGAACGTAAAGTGGGATCTCGACCACGGAGGGCTTTTTTGATTTTGATAGTTAATGAAAAGTCTGGATTCACTAATATTAGCGGAATGAATAAAACTACATTTTCTTTCACTCTTTTTCGGTTAGCATACCCAAATGCTAACGTAAACGAGCATAGTGTGTCTCTCGGACACACCACTATAAAGAACTGTTAATGTTAACTGCGATGTCGACGAAATGCGGTAGGCTGGTGTAGTGATGTTTCCCATGGTAAAATAAGTAATTGTTCGCCGCCTCTAGACTGACGTACCCCGGAGGACTGGTTAACGATACGCGACTTTTGCCAGAATCAGTCCTCCATCATTTTGATCTAATAGAATTTTCTCTTGATAAAATGCCATATTTTGAGGGTGCCTAAACTACGAAACTCAACTCAACAAGCAGGATATCACAAGACGCGGAATCTCAGAACCTTTAAAATGGCGTGTCTTCCAAATCGTAAACAAAAAAGTAACTCGAAATGTGTGCAAATGTAGAACCGCCGCCGCTAGCTTATAATTAGAGAGTATGCAGCTCACAATGTTTGGGGATTTTCACATAAGAGATTTCATTTGCGTCCATTTTCGACCTCGTCGCCAACACAATTTTGCGAACGTTTTCGGTCATCTTTCCGCTCTTGTTTAAAATACTCGTTCGAGTTCTTGACTTTACATATCCCTATGCTTTTAGTATAGTCACTGTCATATATGCTGTTTTACTTTCAGTCCACTTTCTGTTTTGTCTTTCACGACATTGTAACACCAGCCCCGCCGTACCGTTCGCCATTCCGTTTACGATTAAAAGGTCCTTTATGAAACCACGATTGGCGGCTTATGAAAAGGACTAGCAAAGTCGGTCGCCGAACTCGTTCCTTTGTTTCGCAAATTGTTTCTTATACGCAAACGACAAAGGTCTCGGGAAGGCGGTGTTTTGAGGATTCGTAGTCGTCAGCCGTTGCGAAATGGCTTACAACAATTACAAACCAATGAGTGTCCAACGGACACATTTTTTCGTTGCAAAAAGCTTAAACGCTTAAGACTTATTTATAACTATTAATATTACCTAATAATTAATAATCATCAATTGAGAAAGTCTTAAAAATCACTAATCAAAATATTTGCTCTACAATAAATTATTATTATATCTGTTTAAAATGGCTTTTGTGTGTTCGACAGGCACACTTCAAGGGTTCAAGTTTCAAATACTCGTCGCCTGCAACTGTTAGTGGTTTTACGTCTTCAGGACAATAACTTTTATTAACAAAGCAGGTCATTAATCAGAATATCTCTATATGTAAAAACGTAACGTAAAAACGTCAATAGAAATCGAAATTATTTTCTACACGTACAGGAGAGCCCATCTGTAAGGCAAAAAATCACGTATTGGTTAAGTTCCTCTCTTTTGGGTATATCCCAAGCTTGATTATCTTTCTGTGGTCTTTTTGATAGTGTTTTTTATGGTTATCAAATAAGTTATTCTCAGCTCATGCAAGATCCATCTTCTATCTTTCAATTAGGGGTGTCACAATTGGTTCGAAATAAAACTATTAATCAGTTTCCAAATTGCATTTCAGTTAGTATAAATGTTCATCAAGGTTGCACACATATTTCTAACCGCGTGCAAGCTTGTTGCTATTAATGACGTTATAATAGAGCTAGCTGGCTTGCATCGGGTCTTCGTCACATTGTAGAAAGAGAGAGAGCTACATGTTGCGCACGTATGAACTAATCGCTCACATTACAATTCCCACCTTGTCGTTTCCTACTTGTAATCTACTGCTGTTGCATCTTATAAAATATTATGTTTTCTCTAAGAAAACCTGGTTTCTTTTGGCAGTTTATCAACCATCCTCTTATTAGGACCTGCCTCGGTAAGTGACTTTATTTTTACTTTGCCTTTATTCAGGATAAGTCTAGAATCTGCTATGGCTGACATGGAGGTTACCTGACTGTCCCACTACTTTTGTATTAGAGTGTAGTCTTTTATGTTCTTTATATTGTTAAGTTGATTGTTGTGTTTCATTCTATCTCTATCCTTCACTACGTTCTAGTCATGACAACGCCCAATCGTGACAATATAGTAAACAAGAAGCCAAGTAAAAAAATTAAATTTATTTAAATTTTGTTTATAAAGTTAAAATTTGATGTAAAAATTTTTGGTTGTAATCATTTTATTAATAGCTAAGAATGTACCTTATTTGTTAATAGCTAAACACAATCAAATAACAAGATCTTGGGGAGATACGTGTTAAACACATAATTGTTTCAATTACAGTAAAGCAAATATGCGTTATCGTCAGCTGCTTGCCTAACAACCCATGACTACAAGTGTATTTTTGCATTTCAGAAATTATTACTTGGCTTTGGTCCTACTAAATCTATCGACATATCACTTTGGGTTACCCCCAAGTTTTTACGGTTTTAGGCTATAATTTTAATTAGTCGTAAAAATAAGAGCTCTTAAGTTCTACAAAGATGTACTTTTTGGGACTAAATTGATAATATATAAGGAAGGATCGAGGAATAAAAGAATAATCTTTACAGCTTTGAACGTATTTATTGAAATGAGTTCGTTCAAAATCAAAATGTATTTAATCAGTGTCAAAGTTGTACGTATCGACAGAAATCGCGGCCAAAACTTAAAACTATCAACAAAACTTCGTTCAGTGCGGAAACACAATAATTCAGTTAGATAAACATAATAGGGCAAGATATTTGAAGCATTTACTAGCGGTTGTCGTCAAAGTCTTGATGTAATTACCATACGTTAGCGAAGTAGGTCTTAACACCTGTATCTAGAACAGGTACACATTTATGTGTTAGCAAAAAATAAATAAGTAGCTATACTGCTTTACAACGTGTAGGTTGGTTTGAACCTATCTAATATGAGCTTCATTGAATTGGTAATGATTGACTATTTAGAACGACAAGTTTTTCTGGATTTGACTAACAATTCCTGAAATTACTTGTTATGTTTTATATTTTTAAGGTCATCATATGCAAATACTATCTTCCCAATAAAAGGGGAGTATTCTGCATTTACTGAACAAGGCTATGCAGGGCCGGAGCGAGTTTGTGTTTCAATCCTGGAATTAGACGTTATTTTTAAGATATTGTCAGAAAAAATAACCCAACGGTGTTGGATCTGGCGATTTTACAGACCATTCAATTGCAATTGAATAATATTATATTAACAATTATATAACTCCATAATAACTTTATATAGTAATAATAACTAAATTATAGCAAGTCGCCTCAATAGGTCAACGGTAGGAGATCTGGGTTAGCAATCAGACGGTCCAGGGTTCGATTCCCCAGCGGAGTGATAATTTTTTTAGATGGATTTGCATTCAAAATATAATTTACTGTAAAACATTAGTTATACGAAATAAATTAACCTTTATCTAAAATTTATAACTTGCTCTGACATCTATGGCGTTTTAATAGAACTACTGATCGTAGGATATCATTTCGCATGGTCATTTCCGTTCAGTTTGGAGATTGTGAGCAATGAGTCATTTTCATGGTTACTAAACTGTTCGAAATGTGTAATTTTCTATAGTGGTTGTAGATAAAAGATATTTAGTCCCTGTGATCGAATTCACAGGACGATACTAATTTAGCAATATCGATAATAACTTATTTGTCAAAGAGGGTCAATTAGAACTAAAGATCTATATGATGTAAATATTTTGTTAATTCGCTATAAACCACTCTCGTTAGATTAGCGGCTTGCATGTTTACATCATAATCGAAGGTTTTCGGTACGATTCTGAATCAAACTAGGGTGATAATATCTCAAAGCGAAAATAATTATTTATGTTACAACTACAACTATAATAGCTTCTACACCAGGGGTGGGCAAACGGTTGATCGCGATTGACCGGTCGATCGCGAACAGTTCGGTAGTCGACCGCAGACATTTTAAATAATTTACTAGGTTAATTTCAAATCTCTTCTTTAATCAAGAATTTGAGAGATGATTTGCAAATCTCAATAATCTTCACCCGATTTTTGAATTTATTTCATTTCCTTTTGGAGAATTTGATAACGAGGATATTTCATCAAATCTAGCTCATTCTTTTCAATTGAATTCATCGGATCTAGAGTTAGAAATTTTAACAATACAATCAGATATAATTCTGAAAGCACGTGCAAATGAAAATTATTTTTGGAATTTATTACCAGAAGAAAAATATCCATTATTGAGATCGGTGGCAATGAGCATATTTACATTTTTTGGTTCCACTTATCTATGTGAAGCAGCGTTTTCTCAAATGAAAATCATCAAATCGCAAGTTAGGATTTATCTGACTGATGACCACTTAATGGTATCTATTCGATTGTGCATCAGTAGTGTTGGAAAATGCCCGAGCATTTATTTTTGGAGAATATTCCTGGAGCACAAACGAGAAAAAACGAGAATAAACCCTCAAAAGTAAGCAGGACTGGAGAATATACCTTTAACTTGCAAAGATATACCCAAAATAAGAATAATTTCAAAAGATCTTGAAATATTCTCAAAATGCTGAAAATGCTTGAATGTTCTCCAATTTTCCCCTTCTCATTTATAATGCTAGTTGTAGTTAATTTTACTGTTGGAAGGTAACAAAATGTGTTCATAAAAGGTGCTCTAAATTCTAATCTTTTTCCATCTATTAGAATGAGATAAAGCTATCTTTTTTCTTCTTGATTTTAATTAGAACTTTAGGTATAGACTCCTTTAATCATGGTATGTGAATATGTCCCATTATATTTAGATTAGAAGCTGAGATATGCACCTTTACGCCTACTGGACACAACGATGACCGCGAATACTTCGCCGACCGCGGACACTACGCCGACACTTAAAATAAATTTTGCTACTAGACACTTTGCCGATTATAGTGAATACGCTGACCGAGGACATGGTCGGTAAAGTGTCCACCACTTGCTGTCGGCGTAGTGTCCACGGCCGGCGTCCATTATCATATAAGTGTGCACAAGTAATACATTTTAAAAACTTTACTAACATTTGCCATTTTTTGTACAAACAAAATTTTAAAAGTTTAAGTGTAAAGTTCATATATAACTAGAACAAAAAACAAAAGAGGCGCTAACGGGCGGTTACCCAAATTTCTTGTCAATGTTTTCAAAGGCATATATTGTGCAAACTATGCTTATAAAAGTCTGTCTTTGGAACACCCGTCGCCGACAGCAGGTGCAACACATGTACATTTTACGTGGACATGCGGTTTAGGATCGTTTAGTTTCGGTTTTATTATCGATTTTTTAATATTCTTGTTTATGCTCGTATGTGCTGTATTGTTATGAAAGTTCTCGAGAATTATTATGAGAACGTTCACGGACGTGCTTGATTCTGCTTCCAACAGCTGCGAGTAACACGTGTACATTTTGCGTGGGCATGCGGTTTATGATCGTTTAGTTTCGGTTTATTATCCATTTTTTAATGTTCTTGCTTATGATCGTTTGTGCTGTATTATTCTGAAAGTTCTGGAGAAATATTCTGTGAACGTTCGCGAACGTGCTTGATTATGCCCCTCCAAAAGAACGTTCTTTTGATACGATTTTATTATGCGCGAACGTTCGCGAACGTTCTCATTAACATTTTCAGAACGTTCTTTCGTTTACAACACTATGCATCAGTGATTACAAACCTAACTTTACAAGACTTGTTGATGAAATGAAATGTCACGTATCTACACCAAAAAATTAATTCAAAATATTTATCAATAAAGTACATTGCACAAAATAGTAAATACAATGTATTTAATATATTGTTATCAATAAAGACCTTAATTACATTTTTTTTGTTTTTGATTTAACCCATATTTCGAAGTTGATCGCGCATAAATAAGAAAAATTAATGTCGATCATACCAGTATTAAGTTTGCCCACCCCTGTTCTACACTATACACAACTATAGTATAACTACCTGTATGTTCTGCGTATATGCGAGATTTGAAATTTCTCAGTCTAGAACACAAAAACGTACACACTTCCATAGAACTCCATAGTAATATCATATTTAAGTGAAATCTCATGTAGTAACGTCATTTTTTGCTGTTTAGTTAACAATACCAGCAGTTCTTTGTTGATTGCTAAACATTTTTACGAATCTTTAAAATAAAGTACAACTTTTCGATTAATAAATCAATATAAGAATTGAAAATATGGCTGCTTGTAGGATAATAAGTACTTATAGCTATGGGTTCAGTATAGCACTTGAAAAATCTTTTCTGCCTAGATCCAACTAAAGTCTTATATTCTAGATATAAGAACGATCGGTGCGAAGAGATACGACCAGTGTTCCAGCGGTTCCAGTCGTTCTTCCAAATACACACAAACATTCGCAACATAAAATTCATTTACTACGTTTTGCAAAACCAGATCTCTCAATTATCAGTTATATACAATCTTCTCTGTAAGGTATTTGCTGCATGCGTGTTCTACGGTTTGTGCGCATAATTTGAAGACAAACTGGAAGGAAAATGTTCCACTTTAAGGTCCTATAATATGCAGGAGCATTCATCGTTTTAGATATAACCTCCAAATAATCTTCTGTAATGTGCGTACATCAGTATATATTGAGTAGTGGAAATCATGCATCTTTTTCCTACTCATTTCCCCTCTTTGTTATAGAATTCTCAGGAAATTGAAATTTTGACAGCATATTTTACATTGAGAACATTTACATGCGTAAATATAATAATATTAATTTATTGTTGATTAGTTAACATTAATCAACTGATAAGTTAATGTATTATAATTAGTAATATTGTAAAAAAAGAATTCATTAAAAAAGAAATCTATGAAAACAGACACCATAGCCGAATGCAGGGCGCCCTAGATTTCGAATTCCAAAACTCAAGTTCTAATCTCAGTATGGGTAACATTTTTTTTATAAACAATTTTTTATATAAAAATAATATTTATAAAAAGAAATAATTACATGTCAGCACTGGTGATTTGCATGTCTGCTTCATAATCTAAGGGTCGCATGTTCGATCCCCGGCCGAGCTGGTGGTTTTTCATAGCGAACAAAAATTAAACAAAATTCTTTCTTTTCGGATAGGAAGTAAAACTATAAGTCACGTGTCAATACGATGTTTAGCACGATAAAGATCCCTACTGGGGATATAATTCCCCCAGATTTGGCTAAATTCCGGTAGAGTCGGCCAAATGATCATAGTAACCGGTGTCATGAGACACGAAGAATGCTTAGCCAACCCGATTCTCGCCAAAAAATTTAAAAAAATGAATAACTACATAAAATTATCCCTTAATTTTGTTTAAACTATGTAGATTTATGTTAATTAAAAATAAAACTTAAAAATATGCAATTATAAATATTATACATATTTATAAAATAATTGTTTATTTATAAAACATTAAATATTTATTAAAAAAAATTACCCAAACTGGGACTAGAACTTGCGTTTTGTAATTGCAATCTTAGCGCGTCTTGTGTTCAGCTATGGTGGCGATATGTTACAATTTGTAGTTATTTGCAATTTTATCGTATATAATATTTAGTGAAGGCATTTCGAAAATGTTTGAAAATTAAATTGTTGAATTGAAAAATATTGTATATTTATAAAATATATTAAATATCTCATAATTTTATTTAAAAAAAAAATTACCGGAACTGCGTTACATACACGTGCGCGAAAATATCACGCGCATGCCTCTAGAGTAACTAGGCGGAACAAGGTTTGGTATTTAGCAAGTGTAGTGGCCGCAGTGGCCTTTTGTGACACCAACAATAACTAAAAATAAAAAGAAATTGATTTCCAAATATTCGTTTCCTGATATTGTTAATTCATCTATTAAAATGAAACAAAAAGCAAAGTGAAGTACAATTAATAAGCTACTCCCACGTTTTTTATTTTTTCAGAATTACAGAAACTTAATATTTTAAGATTTTTGAAAAATCAGTGGATTTTTCTATTTATCTTGCATACTTTTTTCATGAAAAATACTTTTTGTTAAAATCCGAAAAAGCACGGTGATAGAATGGACTTTCCTCTTTATTTGGGTACAAGTATAGAGCAAAAAGCATTTTAGGGATTATAAATCCTTAAACTTTGTAAATTATTTTTTGTTATTTTGTCGTTACATTTCTCAATTTATTCTCCTATTTAAGGCTAGAGATTAATCACTAATGTACCTTCACATATCTACTTTTAACACTACTGTGGTACCGTGCCTATTATGCAGTGAATGGAAAACTTTAACATCTACAAATGAGTACATATCTGACGGTTAGATTATAACTTGTATAGAAAAAACCTGTGAGATTTGCAGATCCGTTCTACTGATATTGGTAAACGAATTAACATCCATCATATTACTATGCAAAATTATAAATTTGAAGATTTCTGCTTTCAACAGATATATAGATAAGGATTAGTGTCAAATATTTATAAGAATAATTCTTTAATCATATTCTGTGAGAATTTGAAAGCATCTCTCACATCAGCTCAAATTTTAATTTTATATCAAAATTTATCTTTTCAAATCTTTATTCAATGAAGTAATTAAATATTTACGTTATGTTATTTTCAAGACTACTAATATTTACTAGTGTTTGAGATAAGATAGATACAATCAAAAATTCCAATATGTTGCCTGTTCTAGTGACCTAATTTGTAGATACTTTTACATAATTATATCAAACTTATGACAAGAAGATTTATTACTATCGAATGCAAAAGTTCTGAGCCCAGAGTTTGAATGTGCATAGCAAAAAAATAACTGCTTAAATTAATTCAGCAAACAGTTATATAGACAATTTATTTTTGTATAAGATAGAAAATTTTAAAATGATCAGATTTTTGGTTTTTGAATGTTCGCAAGTTATGTTACAAAAGTCCGTTTTTTGGAAGTTTTGACGTAAAGCGTGTCTTTAATAATTAATATTTCAATAACTACTCAACAAAATTAAATTTTATATGCAAGTAACTAATAGTGTTATATGTAAGTAGAAATTTATGTAATTTTATATCTGTATTATTTCTAATTTATTCTTTGAAATAGAGGGTAATGTATTCTGGTATTCTAGTGCCTTAATCAAAATCTTTTTTTTTACAAAAGATAGTATTTTGTTAATAAAACAACAAATATGACAAGAAATCTTGAAGTTAGTCACAAATTAATTCATAAATAATTCCTTAAAAACTAGTTTGAAAATACTCACGAATTAATTAATAAATAATTCTTTAAAGAAGTTTTTATTAATTAATTCGTGAATATTTGCAAAATTTCTTAAATAATTTGTTGTTTTATTAAAAAACACTATCTTTTGTAAAAGATCTTGATTAAGGCACCAAAATACCAGTATCCATGACCCTCTATTTCGTAGAATAACTTGAGCACTAATACAGATATCAAATTACGTTCAATGCTGTCAAGGAGTTATTGAAATATTAATTATTAAAGACACACTTTACGCCAAAACCTCCCAAAAAAACGGACTTTTTTGTAAAATCAGATAATTTTACAAATTTACTATTTTATGCAAAAATAAATTGCCTATCTGACTGTTTTTGTTTGAATTAATTTGAGCTGTTAGTTTTTTTGCTATGCGCATTCAAACTCAGGGCTCAGTAATTTTGCATCCGATAGTAGATCCACTAATGATTTTGTAATACATAATATCTTAAAATAAACATAATCAAAAAAAGTAAAATAATTTTATAGGGCGATGTTAAATAAACAGAAACACTTTAATATACACAATATATTAAACAGCGTTTGATGAAGATTAATTTTATTATGATACAATTTATTGTATTCTGTGGTATACTCCTATACAAATCCCTCTTGAAACAAATATTAACAACAGCAATAAACAGCCAGTCAATAGAAACTAGGTACATACTTAAAATTATAACCAACGCACCTTGGTATTTATAGGAAATCAACAAATTCTTCAGGAACTAGGAATAGCTCATATTGAAGAGTGTTTCAGCAACTTGTCAAAGCCTTCCTTTCTAAACTTGATACCATAAATAATTAAATAATAATACCATTCCTCAACAATCAGGCCGCAAAAATATCCACACTGGAGTCATAAGTTTGAGGCAACTCTGATTGTCTCTAAATATTGTTGTAGGTTTATCTGCAATTTGCTGATTTATTGGATCCATTATTCCGTGGTCGAACATAGGTTTTCGTTTTCTTCTATCTTTTGCAAGTTGGGAGAATGCTTTTTCTAGTCTCCGTTTTCAGGGTTCTTCTCCATGTCTTTCTTGGTAGCCCCACCTCCTCACCTTTCTTCTTCCCTGCGTTTTCCATTTTAAGACTGCAGATCTCTTCTTTGCTTTTTGTTAATGTGTGACCTAACCAGACGTTTTTATACTATACGACTATACTATCTGGCTTAGTTCTACTCCAAAATGATTGATTAGTAATTACTTACGTCTGGGCGGTCTATAATTTGTTGCATGTCATTTGATAAAAGTCTAACCAAAAAGTTTCTTGACAGGAACGTACTGTTTCTTCATTTATAATAAATGCGTATCTTCTAACAGGTTTATTTTTTCCTAACTTGCATCAGCGTAACCAGCCAATAATTTTTTATTAGCATTGTTGTTACCTAGTGATAACCTCAATTTTCATGAACGCCCTCCTCCTATTTCAAAACCCTTTTGAGGTAGTACCGTCGTTTTAGAACTACCGTTCAGATATTAATGAAATTGAATATATCGATTCATTTTGGTCTAAAAGTGACCCAAAAAACCATATTACCATCATTAATTAATAAGTAAATACCTTAATTTCTTACCATTTTTGAGTAAAGCCATGGATCCGCTTTAATGAAAAATACATTTACCAAAACTTCTTTAACTAAATCATTTCATCATTTTGTTGCCTTCCTGAGACCATACAAACTTTACTCAAGCAAACACAATAAATAGGTTCTCCTTTTTTTTCGAAACCAGTTGGTTGCTTTTATAAGTCGTTTCCTTTAATTTTGTATTTAAAAATGCTGTTTTAGCAACCAAATATCGAAAACAATTACATAGTTTATTTTTTTGAAGCAATTGCCAACAGTGTTCTGAAAGTAGATTGCTTCACTACTGGTGCAAATGCTCAATTATGAACCTGCCGAATTTTTGAGAAAAGCCTTCAGCTACCCAACGCACCTTGGATCAACTAAGAATACCTATTTGCATTCAATAGCTACACGACTTTTTGGGAATTCACATAACTTTCAAGTTTTATTTTTCTTTAATGGTGACATTTCATTCTTCAATGCGTCGAGCCATTCCAGTTTGTTTTCACTTGATATTTCAACTTTTTCATCAATTGACTTTAGCCTATTCAACAGCATATTACAACGGCAATGGCAAGTATGGAATGATATATCTCTTTCTCTGATGTATTCTTCTATTGATGCTATTCTTCCTTTCCGAAACTTGTGTATTAGCAAGAAACCAGAAAAACAAAATGCAAACCATTGAAATGAAGTACCTAAGGAAAGTTGTGGGAGTCACGATAGAAAACAGACTAATAAGAAAACAACTAGAAATACAATAGACACTAGAATACATCGAAACAAGACATCTAAGAACTAGTGGCAATGGGGTGACTTGGAAAGTAGTCGAGTTACTCCTTCACAGTATGCAAATGTGGTAGGCCAAAACACAGACAGGGATAGATCGAAAAATACCACGGCAGTTATGGGATGGAATAATTGGAGAAAGCCTAAAGAAAAGAACAACCTGTACAGGGGCGAGAACAATGGCAAGAAATAAAAACAAAAGATGACGTAAATTCGTCCAGAAATATAATTTAAATACTCGATACCATTAAATGGTAAACGGGTCTATGATTTTATATAAATACATAAAATGGAAATTGCCATTCTTGGAGGTATTAGGAATTGTTAGAATTTGACAACTGATAATAATCAAAACTTAAACCTAAGACAGTGGCGACGATAAGGCACCCGCAGACCATGCGTGGCAGGAAGGTTCCAGCAATCTTCACAAACATTAAACAATTGACGTGACACTTGACGATATCACAAGTTTATATTTAACGAATTGTGAACTAACTCTTTCAAATGTTTTACCTGCGCTAGTATCCAAACACAGAATTGTAGAGTATTGTATTTTGGCATCCTGAAGCAAATAATAAAATAATTTTACAAGACATAATCTATACTAGAGTAATATAAAATTGAATGCATGCTTGTCCAAAAGTCCTGGCCGCTTCTACTTATATGACATAAAAAACTTTGGCACAATTATAGGTTTTAGGATCCTAATAAAGGAAAAAATCAAAAATTATTAAGATGTCATCCCCAAGACTCCCTGCTGGGAGAATACAAATTAAGTAGTATTTACAATAAACAAGTAGTATTTTGGCCACTTAGGGATACCGTACAAATTTTAAATTTGATTCAATTATAGCTATCATGTTCCTAAAACAGGAAAAATAAACAAGTGGTAAAAAGTCATCCTTAACCTCCTGTGGGTGAAACATTGAAGTAAGGACGTATCGTACACTTAAAATTTGGCACAATGAAAGTTTTTAGGATTCTAATAAAAGGAATAATCAAAAGTCTTTAAAATCACCTCCCACTCTCTAGGGAGTATACGGGATGAAAAATTGGGACATACGAAGTAGAAAATAAATGGTTCATCAGAAGGTATCGGCTGTTGTAAATGATAGTGGTAATAGATACCAAAGTTATATATTTTTAGTTTTTATGATTTTTCTATCTAACTATTAGACAGAACTCTTGTTGAAAATTTAAGATTATTCGTAATATAAGTACTATAAAGGAAAAATAAAAAATTGTTAAAATGTCACCCTAGTACCCCGAGTACTAAGAAAATAGGGAATTTTGGACACTTCGCCAGTTGTTATTGCTATCAGGGTTCTAATAACGGAAAAAATAAACAAATAATAAAGCCAACCCCCTGGAGGCAAAACAATGAAGTAGGAACATTTAAAATTTGATACAATTAAAGGTTTAAGGGTCTTAACGAATGTATATTGTAACAAATATTGCGAAACTTATTTTTTTTTTGTTTTATTTCAAGATAACAGTTTGTTATTTTTGTCCGTATCCTTGAGAATTCTGCTTTACAAGGAGAGGACAATATTTTTTTAATATTAATACGTTTATTTAATAATTAGAAAATACATTCTGTAGGCTAACGTTATGACAAATATACAATATATCATGAAAAAGACAACTTCCAGCGACGTAACCTCGGTTACTTTATTTTAGGTTGGCAATTGCTACTTCAGTCTTTTATTAATACCTAATAACGTATCTATTCATTAAAGGGTTTGGGGCCTGGCCACAACGGCCAATGACTACAACGACCAATCGCCATCTTGGCTGTTGTGGTCATAACCACAACGGCGTCCGTGACCATAACAGCCACAAACGGCCAATTCGACCATATAGCCCAACTCGATACTTGACCAAACCGCCAACTAGGAATTCCACCCCATCCGGCATTTTGACAACAACGGCCACCGACGCTTAGGCATAGGCGTCGCTGGTAACGTGACCACAACGGCCAACTGGCGCTTGACCACAACAGCCAAAATGACCATAGCTCTAACTGTGGCGCATGACCACAACGGCCAACTAGGCAGAACAAAACCTTTTGGTCTCCAGATCAAACCTGATTTTTGATGAAATTCTGTGTACTTATTCGATTGTAGCGTATTGTCGACAAAATTCAAACTGGTATAGTTGGGTATTCGCTGATTCTCGTCAATTAGCGGCGACATTCGCTTGAGGCAATTTTTTTAAAAACCATTGAGAGGGTGGGTAACAGACAAATGGGTCTCTGTGAGGCCACTTCTGATGGCGGTTTCCCCGGTTTTGGGACCATTGCTATTTGGGCCACCTTCCATTGGCCAGAGAAGTATACCGTCCTTAATATCGTATTGTAGATTATTGTTATCATGCGAAATCCCTTATATGAAAGTTCCTTTAGGAGTTTTCCAGTTATTAGGTCGAAGCCTGGCGACTTCTTCGGATTCATTTCAGTTTCGTTGACCTTAATTACTTCGTGCTTAAAGGAAGTCCTATATGAATTTTTCTTTTTCAATGATAAGAGGCGTAAACACGTTCGCCAGATGTTCGCCAAAGATACCTGCTTTTCGACTATAGCCTCTAGCTCAATCAGTAACGATTGCAGTCTAATCGGAGGGTATTGTGACTGTAGTTGATTGTTTTTTGTGGCTTTCCATAATGCAGTCAATTGCTTTAGTTGCTGTTAGGGAGTGCATAGTTCTGGAAATCTTGATTTCTCTGCTTATCTAATAATTTCTTAAACTCTTTGACGGCCCTATTAAACGACGTTTTATCGGTCGGTGCGCGAGTAAATAAGTAATCTGTCATTTTTTTCTAAGAGCTCGTTTTTCTTGTATTTTCTCTCGGATACTATGATGCACTGCTGTTTTGGATTATTGCGGTTTGTTTCTGGGGTTGCGTCTCATGCTGCTCCCTACCCCAAGCTTTTATTAAGTAGTGGACAGATTCGTAGATATCGTGTTGACTTGCTAGGGCATGATTTACATTTAGTTCAAATTCAATGCAATGAAAATCTATAAATAAAACGTCCAACTTGTTGTTGCATAGTTCTTTTTCGTGCTCTTTTAAACGTCCCCAAAGTGGAAATATTGCTGTAGGTATAAAAGTTATAGAAAAAACTTGTACCCTGTAACCTAAAGTATCATGAATCTGTAAATAGTTAGAGCGTATTAAGAAGTATCTGTACCAATTTTTCAGCATTTATCTTTTAACTACCTGAGATAATTACCAAGAAAATAAGAAAAAAAATCTTCCAACTTCATGGGGTTGCAGTTGTATAGAGGTGCATTTTTCAATAAAGTAAGTTGCGTTAAATCGACGCTACTTTGACGTCAGACCTCGCTGATAAATTTTGGACGTACACCTTTTTGAAACACAGTATGAGTTAAAAGAGAGAAATAAGCTTTAATAAAACCAAAATAGTATAAAAAAAATTTGGCCGTTGTGGTCATTTTGGCTGTTGTGGTCACGCACCACTGTTGACCGTTGTATTCACGCAACCCAATTGGACGTTCTGGTTATTTTGGCCGTTGTGGTCACGCGCATCAGTTCACCGTTATGGTCATCTTGACGCCAATACATAAGTGTCGGTGGCCGTTGTGGTCAAAATGGCGGATGGGAAGGAATCTTTAGTTGGCTGTTGTGGTCATGGTGACCGTTATGGTCAAGTGTCGAGTTGGGCCATATAGTCCAATATTGTATTAGTTGTGGTTGTGTGCCGTTATGGTCACGGAGGCCGTTGTGGTTATGACCACAACAGCCAAAATAGCGATTGGTCGTTGTGGCCTAGACCCGTAATGTTCCATTTGCGGCATACTATGGGGTTTCCGCTATCATTTTCAAGCTTTTTGATCTTTGCCATCTTTGTATAATAGATGTATTGGTATTATTATGCTCTTACTATTTTTATTTTTCCTGGGTTTTGGTATCGTAATTATTTGCGATTATTCGCCATTTTTAGGCCAGTATCATAATCATAATATTGCGTTTAAAATTGTGTCAGCAGCACAAAGCTGACGGAGCGCTTTTTGGGGAGTTAGTTCAGCAGTCTGATATTATGAATTTCACTCCCAGTGATTTTTTGAGATCCAGGTAGTTAATTTCATTTTTAATTTCATTTGGTGTGGTTAGTTTAGGGTCTATTGTGTTTCTTCGGGATCTGAGATATATTGATCTATTTACAATTCTTTGTTAATTCTATATGCAGTACATATTATAGTGAGGTGTTCTGTAAGTCACCTTATCTTTGTCACTTTCTGCCTACGGTCCTGAGATTGGTGTGGACTGCCTTATTGGAGGAACGTATAAGAATCCGTATAAGGAGTTACGAGTTTCCATATGGAACTGTCAAATTTATTGAGACTACCAACATACCTTTTAAATCATATTTCTCTCGTTTTCTTGAGCTTTAATTTTAATTTGTTACTGAGTGATTGTATTTAATTTTGTCAGAGGGAGTACGGGTGCGATGCCATACTCTTTTCTGAACCACTAATTTTTTAATAAGAGAAATAGTATATACGATATTTTTTGCACGTCTTAAAGGACTTAATCGCAAATTTCGAAAATTTTTTAATTAGTAAGAGTGAGTCCAACTCATAGTAGAAGCATTTCTTACATTTTATTCGACGAACTGTTTTGGTATTGATGGACAGAATTAAGCTGTATTGCAGTAACAAAGAAATTATTGAGATAAGGAGTTACATAATTTTAATCTTTTTAGGATTTCAGATTGCGTGTTGAATTCTTTTGTGCCTGTTTTGAGAACTGGAGTCTCTGTGCATCAGCCCATCTTGATATATTTTAAATCCGGCGCTGTACCGTGCGAAGAACCGACAGTAATGGAATAACGTAACAAGCAAATATTTGAATATTAGAGGCAGAAAGGACTGTCAGTAGAGTCTTGGTTCTGCTATTGGAATTGATTGATCTTATGAGAAACATACGATTTATTTAGGATATCAAATATTCAGATTGGATTATTGAGTAACATGTAAGATATCAAGATCAAGATATCCAGTTAACTTTAGTATCACTGCTTTGATCAGATTTTGGTTTACTAAAGCCAATACCATGTCTATGACCATGGTCAATTGGAACACCTATTTGTATTTCTTCAATACCAAACGTAAAATAGCGAATGTTTCAAATATGCGGTTCAAAGTTTCAAAGCCTATCGCAAAGAATTATTCCTTATCACTTATCACATGCTCTTAATTAACATTACTACTATAAGAAAAGAGTAGTAGAAGGTATAATTATATTCATTGATAATATAAACAAAGCACACTGTATACCTAACCTGAATATCTTCAAAGTCTGGAAGCTATTTTATAGAAATGTCTCATATAAAAAGAAAAAAAAAAACGATTATGTTATGCAGCTGTCAACATCCTTTACACGAAGGAGCACAACCTTTTGTGAGAAAAATTGTATTATGGGTGAACCCGCAAAGTATGATTCACACGTGAAGGTCATTGGTTTGCGTGGAATCACACATTTGCATATAGTAAATAAAATTTCATTCATTATATTCGTGAGATCCAAACGTTCAACACGAAAAAAAATAAGTATTATCTGTTTCACATCTTCATTCAAGCAAAAGTGTGTACTTATGTGTGCATTCGTAGTGGTATCTCTAATTCAAAAGTACAGAAATTTCGTTTTTAAGCAATAACTATCAATCATTCTAATCTAGATGTTCGATCAATGACAGATGAGTGACTATAAATATCCCAAGTTCGAGCTTGGAGTTTTTTGGATTCGTTTTGATTACTACTTTAGTATCCTCTCAGAAAAATTTTAAAAATTTCTTCTTCTCGCTCTGTTTCTTAAACTCAATCACGGTTGGTAAATGTGCGGATATCCAGCAGTTCTTGTTTTCTGTTAGCTGGTGATGTTTTTATTAATGTTTCCGTTAGCGCATCGATTTGTTTTAATAGTGGCAGTCTAGTTCCCAATCGAAAACTATTTCAATTAAAGAAAAAAAAACAATACGAAGTGCCAAGCAAATAGTTAATCATAGAAATTTTTTATGATGCTTTATTTTCTTAGTTTGCTTTGGAGTTACATAATATTTATCGCCTTGATAAAGATAATAAAAGTCATCCTAAAATACAATACTAACTATCTACATCTAGATCTAACAGAAATAAACAGCGAACGATACAGCAGGTGTTCCTCAAACGTGGGGCTGGGACATTTGTGAGTCTATCTAGGGTTTGTTGGTACACTTGATTGGATAGTTAAGTGTGCACCCTTTTTGTCCGTCATTTCCGGTTTATGTTAGTTTTTCGCGCGTTTACTGGTCAAACTGTCTGTCAGAGGGGTTAAATAGGGGTCGAAGCCTACGGATGCATTGTGGATCGGCTATTCACAAAAAGGTAATAATCGGCATTGATAAAAAAAATTCGAATTAAATAATACATCTTTATAATTTTAATTTAATACAATTTATTCTTATTCTAATCATATAAAGTTTATTCTTCATTAGAATTAACAATACTGAAAATTCTTCATCATCGTTTAACAGTTTTCGGCTTGAGATACATTTGGAAGTTAATCAAACCGTTTTGTCAGGTATCTAAATACGTCTCCGTTACCTTAAAAGACGTTTTTCTCCAATCGTATTATTAACATAAAAATGTACCTATTATTATCCTACCCTTTTAATCGTAGTAAAAAAAAAACTACTAGATAAAAAAATATATATTATTTTTATCTAGTTATCTATTTTTTGTATTTACCTTATAAATACCTTTTTTGTATTTGTTTATATTTATGTTACTTTTGATAATGACATCTTAACTGTCCAGACAATTGTCAGGTAGATATAATAAATTTGTGAAACTTTTAACTAATCTGATTTATTTAATGATTTTGCAGTTTCACCTAAGGCTAGAAACACTAGAAAAAGGATTATTTTCAGTAAAAAACTACCGTTAGATTCTGTACCTAGTCGGGACGTTCATTAAGTAAACTTGTACTTTCTATACAATTAAATTAACAAAAAGGTACTACTATTTTTAAATAATAGCCTTCCTAAAGTCTAAACAATGTTGTTAACTGATTTAAAGATTTCAAGAGATAAAGTGATAGTTCTTGCAAGGACAATAGTGATATTTATGATTTATGGACACTAGGGGAGGCGGTTTTCAATTTTTTTCTGATCGATTTCTAATACCCGGTAAAAGTTGCCCACCTATAATGGTAATTCACGTATAAAATATTGTTCTGATCGGACAATATCTTTTGTCTGTTCCATGAAAATATAAAATATTGAGACATTTTATATTTTCGCTAATAACACTAAAGTTACAGCTTCCGCAAGAAGGGCCCAGGTAGCATTACCGATACGCTTAGGGATTCATCTTAAATGAAAAATCATTAACGAGGACTCGAAAACCAAATTCAAGTTCCTGTGTGACCATGGGTTTAGCACAGAGGGTGGGGGGGGGATAGGGAAAAATGTACTTATATATTTGATTGTGTGCAGCTCCTTGCTCACTTGTAACAGCAACCTGCTAAGTGACCCAGAGCCCACCACATGGAGGTGGCTGCACTTTGGGCTCCTCCCAAGCCCTACCCAACCAACCAACCACGGGGAAGTTCGGCATTCAGATCTATTTAACTCGAAGAGCTCGGTTTCCATAGTATCCATTATTGCAAATAATTCTAACTATGACAATAGAGCTTTTGGAGCAAAAAGAGTTACAATGCCGAACTTACCCCGAATGTAAGACTTGCTGACTCTCTAGTCTGAGTCATCATTTCTATGGAAAATACTGCAAAACTGCCCTGTGTTGTCAAATCTTGCAGGCATAGCCTGTTTAGACTACGATATCGAGCAAATTTGGCGATCAGGTGCTTAGTTGCCGCACGCTTTTATAGATACGTGACTTACAAGCTTCACAATTTGTTCTACTGCCACTGTGTGGCAAGGGTACTTTGTAAAGGACCATTTTGATAATGTACAATCTGGGAGGGGAAGTTTATATATGAGTTCATTGTTTGAGACTCGTCTAAGTACTGGAGGCATAGTAATGCACACATCATGCTTTAATAGTCTAGAGCTTTGAAAGTAAGCTTTGGTACAATGTTAAATCTAACATTGTGAGAAATGTTGTCTGTCTCCTCCTATTCTATTTGCAGTTGTGATCCAGCGGGCCTTGTGCAAACGACCAGGACTCCGAGACAGAAGTTCAGGAGCGCAAAATCCGGTGTGAATTACTTTAGATATTTCGTACAGATACCTCTGGTTTGTGCTAAGGTCTTTCGGTATTAAGTCAGGTAAGTAACATGTTATGACATTGAACTTTGCGAGAGAAAGACTTTCACACACGGGAAGCGTTGATCTAATCGGTCCGGCAAAAGTAGATGGTCCGGAAGTTTCACGATCAACAAACCCAAATAAACCACGGAATGGAAGTTCGTTGAAGTGTAATAGACAAATAATTTACTGGAGGGGACGCTCTATCTTCTCTTCTAGTTTTAGGAGTATGCCAGCCTTCCAACCAGTAAGTAATACTGGTTGGTAACTAATACTGGTTGGAAGGGTGGCATATTGTTGTCTATGCGGGCTATTCCTGCAAGTTTTGACAACAAAGGTATTTTTGCAATATTTTCCATGGAAATGATGACTCAGACTAGAGAGTCTACATATGGTTGGTTGGCTGGGTAGGGCTTGGGAGAAGCCCGAAGTGCAGCCACCTCCATGTGGTGGGCTCTGGGTCCCTTGGCAGGTTGCTTTCACAAGTGAGCAAAGAGCTGCACACAATCAAATATATAAGTACATTTTCCTTTTTCCCTCCCTCCCTCTGCGCTAAACCCATGGTCACACAGGATCTTGAATTTGATTTCCGAGTCCTCGTTAATGATTTTTTATTTAAAATGAATCCTTAAGCGTATCGGTAACACCGCCTGTTAAAGTTTACATTTTTGATCCAAGATGGATAGAATGTATTGTCGTTATAGTAACAGTCCACTAGCTTTCATCAACATAATAATTACAAATTAAATTTGTAAAAACGGAATTTATAATTAAACATTCTCCAAAGATTTACTTCTTTTACTGTGAAGTTAAATAAAATAACTGCAACCAGCGCATAAAAACCCCACACCGCTTGGGCCCATCTTGTGGAAGCTGTAACTTTAGTGTTTTTAGCGAAAATATAAAATATTGAACCTCATAGAACAGACAGAAGATATTGTCCGATCAGAACATAATTTTATACGTGAGTTACCCTTATAGGTGAGCAACTTTTGCCGGGTATTAGAAATCGATCAGAAAAAAAGTTGAAAACGACCCACCCCAATGGACATTCAATAAATCAGAAATAATGTTGTAGGTGAAATACCAGATATTATTTTCTAGGAAATAGCAAAGTGGTTTATAAGAATAAATGTATTTCAAACATTGTTTATTTTGGAACTTTAAATGAATTTTTAAAATCATAGATTTTCATTATTTTTATCTAGTTATCTATTTATTATATTTACCTTAGCGACATGTTTATTTATATTTAAATTATCTTTGATAATGACATATTAGCTGTCCAAATAATTGTCAGGTAGATATAATAAATTTGTGAAACTTTTAACTAATCAATTTTATTTGTTTCATGATTATGGAGTCTCACTAAATAAGGCTAGAAACAATAAGCAATATTTACAACCTGTCTTTAAGCAAACAATGAAGAAAAGGAGATTATTTTCATTATTTGTATCTAGTTATGTATTTTTTGTATTTACCTTAGCGACGTGCTTGTTTATATTTACATTATCTTTCATAATGACAGTTTAGCTGTTGAAACAATTGTCAGGTAGAATATAATTTGTGAAAATTCTAACTAATGAGTTTTCTTTATTTCGTGATTAAGCAGTCTCACTAAATAAAGCTAGAAACAATAAGCAATATCTACAACCCGTCTATAAGCAATCAATGAAGGAAAAAAAGTTATACCTGGCCAGTCCGTTCATTAAGTAAACTTGTACTTTCTATTCGATTAAATTAAAAAAAAGGTATTACTATATTTAAATAATAGCCTTCCTAAAGATCTAAACAATGTTTTTACCTAAAGATTCGTATTGGAATATGGTATTGGTCCTGATAAGTAGTCGTTTTCAAGAGGTAAAGTGATAGTTCTTGTAAGGACAATAGTGATATTTATGATTTATGATTACTCAATAAATCAGAAATAATAAAAACTTGTAGGTGAAATACCAGGTATTATTTTTTAGGAAATAGTAAAGTATCTTGTTTATTGTTTCCAGCCTTATTTTGTGGAACTCCATAATCATGAAATAAATAAAGATTATTAAAAGTTTCACAGTTTTATTAAAATATACCTGACAATATTGTTTCGACAGCTATGCTGTCATTATCAAAGGTAATATAATTATAAACAAACACGTCGCTAAGGTAGATACAAAATAGGTAACTAGATAAAATAATAATAATAATAATAAAAATTAATAATAAAAATCATAATTAAACATCTAATACTTCCAGTAACGGAGAATTACTGAGCTCAAGTTGTTCATTCATTAAAGGTACCCTGAGTTTGTGTTTGTATATCTCAAAGGCTTCTAAAATGTCTAATTTGCGTTTGTTATTACAAAAATGTAGGAATTTAATTATGATTTTTATTATTAATTTTTATTATTATTATTATTATTTTATCTAGTTACCTATTTTGTATCTACCTTAGCGACGTGTTTGTTTATAATTATATTACCTTTGATAATGACAGCATAGCTGTCGAAACAATATTGTCAGGTATATTTTAATAAAACTGTGAAACTTTTAATAATCTTTATTTATTTCATAATAGTAAAGTAGTTTATAAGGATGAATGTATTTCAAACATTGTTTATTTTGAAACTTTAAATGAATTTTTGAAATCAGAGTTCAGTTTGGAAATCATTTTCATATTCAGGGAAAATGTTTTGTAAAAGCTATGAATGACTAGAAACTTACCAAAAAAATTTTATGATAGGAGAATTTATTTATGTATTGCGGTGCTTTTCATTAAATTAATGAAACACATTAAATTATATTTTGAATGCGAATTCATATAGAAAAATATATCGCTCCGGCTGGGGATCGAACCCAGGCCCCTCCACTGTCTAGGTGGTATCTCTACCAACTGAGCTACCGAGAAACGAATACCAGTATAGCGAGAAAATTTCCATTTGAATTAGATATTTAGCAAACATACAAAGTTAGTTATTTTCCAATAAGAAATTTTGGGGAAAGTGATTAGACCACTAGTTAGAGCGATTTTTAAAAAGAATACATATTTGGATTTTTGTGTTAGGTACTTATTACTATCTAGGATTCCCGGGACTTTAAAAAGTTTGGAGTTCAGGGAATAGAAAAATTGTCGAGACTCAGAAACACTAACTAGTATTAACCATTAATAATCTATCTAACGTCATTCGCAATATACTATGTACAAAGCAGGTACACAGACAGAAATTCAGAATTCAGTTGAAGTACTGAAGTACTATTAGATATTGAATTACCGGTTTTAACTCGTATTGACCTTCCCCTAAGAAAAGAGCAAACTAACCCGCCTAAATTCCCTTTAATATTCCATTCATACAGTTGTTCTAGTTATTATGATACGCTTCGCGGTATCAAAGCAACTGTTAATGCTTATAAAAACATTTAACAAATGCGTATTTGTATTAAAATCTACTGTAGTGATCTTGCTGTATATATTGCTCACCATGTATATGACTACATTTCCAAAATCCACCAGGAAGGCATTGAAGCATATGAACTGCCATAGCAACCTAATAAATAAACAGTAATAAATAAAGATATGACTTTTATTGAGCTTGACTAGTTCTTACAAGAAATCTCTTGAAATAGCATATCAACTGGTAAACCAACGCTATAAGATTGACCCATCCGAACAAAAGTTTAAACACGAGCAGCATATTTTAATCAAGGCTACAAACCGTCCTGCTTTCCAACTCGTGCTAGTCTTTTCATCTTATATACAACTCACTCAAGCGTTAATTCTGCATCAACCAACTACGGTATTGATAATTGGAATAATTGGGCAATCGCTAGCTGATCGATTCTACCTACCTCTCTACACCACGAGTTGCTATTAATACTGATAACAGTCCCCAATTACCTAGACTATTGTATTAGCACGCTAGGTTCCAAGACAATTCCCGTCATGAGCTTAAGGCTGTTCTTACAAGAAATCTCTTGAAATAGCGTATCTATGGCCAATACTTGTAATCTGTACCACATTCTCTAGTGTACATCAGCTCATCCAGGGTTGAAAGGATTTTCCTGAAACCAGATTTGAATTTACTCAGCAACTTTTCCGATCCAAATACTCACATAAGTCTTTTATTGCTTCATTGATCATCTGTTCAAATGTTTTACACAAACAACTTGTAAGCGACATGGATCTGAACTGGACTAATATCGTTGGGATTTTTCATGTTTTAGGATAGAAACAACTAAAGCCATTTGAATTTAAATTTCCATATCTTTTTAGGGTAGGATTGTTCTCCTATAATACTTCCTATTTTCTTTCATACTCCACAAACGTCTAAAGCAGAAGCAGACATACTCTCTCCATAAACTCTTTTTTTGCCACCACAATTTTCTGATGATGTGTTCTGATGAAGATGTTCGAGCTTTCTTAAAGACTATTAGGTGGTCCATGGTGAGATCATGTTTGAAAAGTTTAAGAGCTTGCTTCTTTTTATGGATACTGCTTGAGATCTTTTGTTCTACCACGGTACAACCTTCTTTTAATTATGGAACATATCGTTTGCAGCTGCTAAGAGTGCTAAGTTAACCCCTTCGCGTCCAGACTTATTTACAGGTTCGCAATATAATACCAGATTTAGTCAAAAAATTGACTTTTTCATTGTTTGCGTTTTGATTAGTATTGTTGTTCCACTACACTGAGAGGTCAATTTCCACGAGAAAATAAATAAAATAATCCATAGGCTTCGTCATAGGGGCCAAAAAAGGTATTATATTTAGTGAAAAAAGTTGATCATTTATGGCGACATTTTTAATGCTGTTAGCTATGAAATAAATATTGATTTTTTGATTCTTCCCCCGTAGCGTTTAAACGATCACTGTTTAGATTATTCTTCTGACAAAATGCACTGGGATAGGTAATAACTGTAGGTTCCGTCTTAATATACTGAAACAGTACGTTATTGCTTTGTTGTTTATTATTATTATTTAAGCTTTAGATGTTTTTTTTGTTTGTACTATATGTAATTAAATTTAATGTATATAATTGAATGTATTTTAATTTAAAATCTCGGGATTCCCCGACAATGTAATTGGGCATTGTCCGTTTTGTTTGGGTGATAATAAATAAATATGGCAACCTGGGCGCGTATATTGAAAGGTCCGATTTTGCTACAAGAGCATGAGTATAAGGTCATCTACCTCACTTCAGCCTTACTAAAAAATCATTTAGATGGGATCACCTTTAATTTGTTTCTAGTCTGTATTGTAGATCTGACGTGACTCTAGAGAAATTAATAACCAACACGTATTGACAATTAGTCAAGTACAAATGTGTGGTTAGGAGACACTATTAAAATATAGTGTTGTGATAAACCACAGTCCTTACAATCCATTATTAGTAAAGAATGAGAGCATAAAGTTAAATCAATATTAAGTTATCCTGTAGATGAGTCTGGTAGGCTTTATCTCCATTATTTAGTATAAGAAGTTTAATTTGTCTAGAAAAGCTGGGTGTTCGGGAGACCACACCACGTTCACCCATAAAACTGGCTGTCTTCTACCCTATCCTTGTTTTCTTGTAAACTGGGCAATGGATGAAGCTGTCAGGTCAAGTGTGTGGTAGAGAAATTCGTTAGAATTCTTGACGGTTACTCATACCAATCAGGGGGAGCCCTGGTATATGAGACCGGTGTGAGCGGATTCGAATCTCGCCTTGGATAAGGTCATTAATGGTCACTGACGGAACCCGCTGTTTGACCGAGGTCTACTACTACTACTACAACCCATAACCTAAACCAAGGCCCCAGAAGCTATAAGCTTGTGCGGGAGTGATGGGGCAATTATTATTATTATGTAGGCTCAATGTGCGGCTGCAGGCGACTTACAGATGGAACAGCGCAAATCCCACATTTGTGTCACAGCTAAAGAAAACTGCAGAAAACCTTAACCAGATCTGCCGGCGCCGGGAGTCGATCGCGGGCCGCTTGGGTGAAAGTCCGGCACGCCAGACATTACACTACCAAGGCTGTAATTTAGGTCATTTATGGTCACCAAAGGAACCCGCTGTTTGACTGAATCTTAAGTGCGGAGAAGCGAAGTGAGATTTATCCCGCTTTTTGGCATATGGGAAACTGCATGCCGCCAGGTAAATGTGCATAGGAGCTATTCCGACCACCCTATGATCCGGACTGCAGCCGGGTACAGTGTTTGGGAGGAGCTCTGAAAGCCATTACACTTAAGGAGAGTTGAAGCGAATACATAGCCTCTCACAATCAAGACAACTTCACCTTAACGGGTACACACTGGGAGTCTATAACGTGTAGACTTAAACGAAGATCTGTCGAGAGCCCACCAAGCCTATATATTGGTAGATCGGGGTGGCAAAACCATTAAAAAAAGTCCCGCCACATTTGAGGTTGGATTCGATCGGGCAGTGTCCCCAACCCCTGTCTCGGGGAGGAGCTTATGAAGGTATGAAAGAGGACTGGAAGGCTCTCTCTATTCAACTGAGTTAAGTTGGGGGAATAGTCCTATTGCTGGACGAGGTACTTAGCCCCGTATGAAAGAGGACGGGAGGGTGCCGGCGGGTGAGCACGTGTTAAGTCAATCGCTCCGGTACTAGCCTGGATAGCTAGTAGAGGGTGGATAGGCAACCTCGCTCCTACCAGTGAGTTACTGGGAGCAATTGTTCGCAATTGCGCGCTGATTGGTCGTATCTCAATCACTTCCTCTTGGAAGGAACGTGGGGGTATGTTTATATAGGAACCCCACGTAAAACAATGACAAATTATTGTCTAGAAAACTCTCTAGAATTCTTCTTTGACTATCATTTTTGTAAGAGCTCTACTTAAGACTGTGCTGGATTTAGCAAAGTTTGAAGGTCATTAGTGTCCCACAGTACACTAGGAAAATATAAACAGCTAATAATTAAACTGGTAGAGAATCTAATACGTGTTGCTACTGCTTGTAAATTGGTATTTATTATAGATATATAGTTATATGTAGAACGTCATTCTTAACGCTTATAGTTACCCAATCATGCGCTCCCCCACCTCTTCGTGACCAAGGATATGGTAATACTTTAGATGGTGTTTGTGCAACAGGCCATATATTATTTATTGTTTTCAAATATTTTGATTTACCGCGCTTTTGTGATGCATTTTATACTGCTGCGCCCTAGCACCAAAAAAAGAGACTTTCGTTTACAACAATAAAAGCGTGCGCGTCAAAAAAAGTGCGAGTTTTACGAATTTTCACAACTAGTGCAATTCTATTATCATTGGACACGTGCAGTTTGGAATATAGAGGTGACGATCTCAATAGAAGGGAAACGCAAACACTAATCGAGAAGTGGCGGTGAACAGTTTCAAAAGGTAGGTGGTATGTGAATGCATTACACGGGAAAAATTAAGTAAAGAATTTCAGCGCTCATTTATGCACGAGTTTGTGCAAACAGATGATATTCACGATTGTGCTTTGAAAGGTGCTTCCTGCAAACAAAAACAAGCAAAGTCATATTTGATTTTTAACCCATACTACAATTATCACGACTATGTTGTTTAAGAGTCTGTTTGCGCCACAAGCTCAAGTTGTGCTAGGGCATCAGTTGCGCTACATTATTACATACAAGTTATGTCGAAAGTCCCCGAAGACGTTTAGAAATTAATATAAAATCACAACTAATTTTTATGGGATCAGTGTATGCTTTGATATTATTGGAAAGCTGGGATATTCCTTTGTGTCCCTCTTGTAACGGATTATCGTTACAAAAGAAAAATATTACAAGGCGGATCTAGAAAAAAGATGTATTTTGAATAATTTTTTAAATTGAAATCAATGAACTCACTTGTTTTACAGAAAAACGTTGAGAAGAGCTTAAACCGAAAAATGGATTCATTCCAATCGAATCTACGTACTCTTAAGATGAAGCTTTACGAGATCTTCCTTTCTTCAAACCTCTCTTGCTCTTTGTACTGCTAGCGCTGATTATACTGGTATCAATGAATTCCAGATTGGCATCCATATGTACCGAAATAATTATCTGTGAAGGTCTAGGAAAAGAATCTGCTTCTTCTTTATCATTACTGGGACAGCTATTCTATGTAGCTTCATTAGGAGTTTATATTTCAGTTGTGGACTTGTTAAGTTGTAACATTTGGGTTATTCCTTTGGGAGGAATAAAGAAAATGATACTTTGGGATATGCGTACGTTCCCCTGGATGGCTTCTAGCATATATAAACCTTTTTGTGACTCCTGTGTGCAATTATTCAGATCTCTGCATGAAGCAATCCTTTTGGTGAAATTTAGGGTTCTATGTCTACGCTTGGTATGTTGCTTTTCTGACAATTATAAAAGCCATTCTCTCATTTTTTTTATGCTTTCCATTTCAAGCTTTTTAGTGTTCAAGAAATAAGAAACAGGCTGGCATTTGAAAAATCTTCATCGTCTCCTCTATTACTATATAATTTATTTTAGAGTAGTTATAACAGCTACTATTTCTCAAATGGGTTATTCAATCTCAATATCTGGCAAAGATACGGTTTTTTTTCGTTTTTCGTTAGGTGTACTTGGGACTTCTATGGAATTCAAAGGGAATGTAGATGTGTGCAAGGTTGTAGATGTGGGAAAGGTTGTAGGCCGGGAAGCTCCTACTGCGTTCGTAGGGACACTTTTAAGACGTCGTAGTTATTATCTACCATTATGTCTCTTATTATGACTGAGCTGGTCTTAGGGCTCCCATCCATTAGTTTAGAGATGATCTGGACTCAAATGTACGGGCAGTAACTAGCAAGGTCTACAATTAACTATGTATTCTGGAGCTGCTCTGAGGTGGATTGGTTTTTCATCCGAAGATCCGATACGTTTGAATCCAACAAGGCTAGCCCGGAGGACATCTTTAACGGAAGTTAACGCGAATATACAGCCAAGACAACTCCACCTCCACGTACAATACGTCGGGTCTCTACTTAAGCTAGATGGGGCGCTGTCGGGGCTCAGCAAGCCTATAATTGGTAGGCCGAAGTGGGAAAATCCTAGATAATTCTAGACAGGTCTAGAGCCCAAACGCAGTCCACTCTTGAGATGGTCCACAGGAATTCCGCTTTCTGAACTAGTAGTGAAGGGAATTTCTCGGGAGACGGATCCCGACTGATAACGAATCTATTAATTCTGCACTAGCCTGAAGAGCTAGTAGATAGTAACTTCAGTCGCACCAGTGGCAGGACTCGTATAAGCATGTGACGCGCTAATTAAGCGCATACCAATTACTGCCAAAGGTGCCGTAGAGACTAAGCCAAAATGTAGGTATGTTACGTAAATCATATTTAATGTATGTATATCAATAATAAAAACGTAATATGTTAATTCGTAACAAAAAGATAAGTAGACGACTTGGTACAGACTAGTATAAACTTAGTGTAACGCTTTTTGTAGCTGCAAGTATTACTTATTACATGTCTTATAACAGAAAAGAGACGAGGAAAGTCAATAATATATGATTATTTCAAATTACCATTACATTTATCGGATGAGTAAACATATCTCAGGTACAAGATGCAATAAAGAAAATTTACTACCAAAAAATTCTGAAAGGCTATTAATTCGTAGCTCAAACAACTTCATCTGAATTTAAAGTTATGGATTAAAAAAGAGAAAATCTATCATGCTCATGGTCACGACTGAAGATAATATGCGAGTACAAGAACACATTTACTCGCAATCTAGAAAAGAATAATCTCATGTTCTTAATGCATAACCAAGTGCCTGCACCAGTGCATGCAAATAGCCTCAAATAAGCAATCTTATACACCTGTCTTCCAGTTATATGAATAAACATATTTATTAATATACCGTACTATATCAACACCTCTGGGGCAATTGTTGAAATAATTGATGTAATGAACATCAACGGCACAATTTGCAGCGCCGACAAATGGAACCACTGTAATTAAACCAACTGTTCAAGTTACTTTGCTCTACGAGTGTGTACATTAGCGAGAAATTACTGGTACAATTTTTTCTTCATTCTAGTTTACCAATGCATATTTACAAGATTATCAAAATAAATTGAACCATTAGCAAAATGGCTTAAAGGAAAACAAACATTAATAATTTAAGATCAATACGCATTAAATATAATAAGAGACTTATGACATACCATCTGTAATAAATATTGCTTGGGAATTTAGTAATACGTTTCTAAATCATTCCACTTTTGTAATCTGTAACTTTTTCCTTATATGTACGTATACTTGCAAAGTCTTTCTTCTTTTTGTTCTTTCTTTTAAAATGGGAATTACATGTTTTCTCCATATTGAAGTATAATTTAAATTATTATTATTGAGGATAATTTGAAAAACACCAGTGCGAAATCATTATTGCATTGGAATTGGATTGATAATAGTTATCTAGCTGCAATCGTTGATTTATGCTATTTTCATTTCAATTAATAAATAAGGCAATTAAAAAAATCGATAAACTGGTTAAGTGGCGGTATATCCGCCATAGTCCTTGCATCCCGCTACTGCACAATCTGCACATCGGCTTGCAGGAGCTCCCGGAATGAAAATTTAAATAATTCTATTTTAAATCACTGAGTCTAATAAGCACCAATTTGAAAAGAAGTAGAAAAAGTCGATAGTCTAAAAGTATTGAGCTCTAACAGCTTTCGTAAGATGTTTTACTTTTTTTCAAAATACTTGACTAATTTACTTAACGCTAACTCATTTTGTGAAGTAGACAGATATGGAAAATATAATCTTATAAAAAACTTATTGTAATGATATAGCTATTGAAAAATCAAATCACTTGAATCTGATGCATGTGATTTTGAAAGTCTACGTAATGGGGTTTTACCACCAGTGCATTGTTTGTCTCCTAACTGCTTTTAAATACAGTAGAGGCCCACTATTCCGAACTAATTGGGACAGAACACTGTTCGGTTTAGTGGAAATTCGGAATAGGCGGATTTCATGAATAATATCAACGCATATTGACTTGTTAAGGCGTAAATTAAGTGCGGGGACATCTGCTAGTGTCAGCTCTATACAGCGTTGATCGGCTCGTGATGAACGAGTGTACAAATGTACGTTTTTTTAGTTTCTCCTGTTTTTAAGTTAAAAAAATCGGTATTTTCCTGAACTCTGCTGTTTGAAATAGGCGGATTTTCGAAATAGCGGGGTTCGGAATAGTGGAACTCTACTGTACAATATTCCTTCATACCTAGGTTGCGTTATATTTTGATTAAATTAATTTTTAAAAACTATAGTTACTGTAAACCTCTTTTATGTTTTATGTACACCTCTTTTATGTAACCATAGTTACATAAAAGAAGTGTAAAATTCTAAGCAAAATTTGCAGAAGGAAGGAAGAAGCCAAACAGCTGGGTGTTTTATTTGAAATTCTGTAAATTTTACGTTTACGTGGATTTTTTTAATAATAATAATGTTTATTAAATAACAAAATAATTAACATAACTAATAAAATACAATTTATAAAGAGAAATAAATATTAGTAAAGCCAACTGCGGTATATAAAATATACTTGTGTCAATTAAAAGGTCGTTATAACACATAGTTCCCTACCACAAATAGTTCTTATATTACTAGATATAATAGTTTTGTATAAACATCGAGCCTAGCATACCTAGGGAACCTTAGCACACCACATGTCACCGATGGTATGTATAGATGTCGTTGTTGTAGCTTGTTGCTATTAATATAAGACAAAAGACGATAGTTTCAAGATTTTAATTAAATTCTCCAGTACTGACGTATCCAAAGTACCTCCGGTAGCATAAATGAAATATTTAATTGTCAATGTTTGTCAAACATAGAAACCGACAGTTTTTTTTATTTAATAAACAAAAAATTCCGCAAAACACGGCTACATGCGACCGCTTTAGCCAACGTCTTTTAACACGCCTTATGTATGACCAACGCGTCTACGACATCGCATTGACATGGAACCTACAGTTTTACTTCCTATCCGAAAAGAAGGCATGTTTTAAATTTTTCTCCGTTATGAAAAATAACCAGCTCGGCCGAGGATCGAACCTGCGATCTTTGGATTATGAAACAAACATGCAAACCACTAATCCACCGAGACTGGCAATATTTATATAAACTGTATAATATATTTTAAATTTTTGTGAAATGTTTTGTCAAAATTTATATCAAACATTTATAGATTATGAAGATTTAAATGTCAATTTCCTTCTCAAAATGAAACATTTATGCCGGGTTGCAGAAACGCTCGTCAAATCTCTTATTAGTTAACGGTTTGTTAAAATTGACGGACCGTCAGATAAAAATTGGGTTGCACAAAGCTATTTAATCTCTTGTTAAACTCTCATCATGTAATTGACTGTTAACTAATTGTATACGTGGCAACATTGCAAAAAGTGGTGTGTTATTTGTCAAATTTGCATAACCTAACATTTAGCAGTGTATTTAACAAGCAGGTAAGTGTATTTGTATTGATTAATATGATAAAACTTCTAAATAATTTTAATATTTTAGCTTCAAAATGGTCAAAAGGAATTATTCCAAGGTGGAAAAAAACCTGCTACATCAATTATGGCCAAGTAAATCAATTTTCATAAGTACGATTACATACCAATAAAATGATCTCCTTATAAAAGTGAGGTAAAAGGAGCCTTTTAAAAGTTTTAATTACTCCTTAACTACATAAAAAACATTTTTTAAAAATTATTTTAGTTCAGGCTTATAAGTTGAATATTTTCCATAATTGTGATGTGTGTCTCTGAATGCGCATTAAGTCAATGTATTCATTCATATCAATTTAATTTCTATCATTCTATAATCCCATTGTTTTTATTACAGATATTATGCAGTACACCACAGTCAACAATAACTGCTGAAATTGATTCCAATTTTAATCGTAGGCCTAAGGAAACCTTCAAAAAACTGTTCAATTGTGTTACGAGTGAGAATGTGTGTCTTCCTCAGCTTTACCTATAGAATATACAAAAGGTGTTTATAAATAGGCCTTGCCAGGATATCTATCCACCACCGTCAAGCAAGAAGCCGTTCCTGTAAATCCTCAACATGCTTTAAGCCGGAACGGGAGAAACATTAAAGATGGTACTATCATCTACCGATACAATCAAATGAAGCAGTTGGAGATTTGTATCGCAAAGGGATGCAAAGTGGTGCAATTTGTTCAGTGACCCGTTTAATTATTTTACAGTGTTGATTTGTGCATGTGTATGTGATCACCAATAAGTTATTGAAAAGTGCCTCTGGCATAAAACCGCAAGCAAACTAGAATTTGGTTTAAAGGTGATATCGATTTATTTCTTTAAGTAACTGGCTGTAATGTAGGACCTATAATTTGCAATAAATCCAGTACTGTATTTTTAATCAATCAAAATCGCTCCTTGAATTCAACTGCATCTAAACTTTAAAACGGATTGTTTCGTCTCGAAGATGCAGTTCATACCATCACTTCACCTTCCAAATCGGAGGGATGTAATAAATCTGAATCAATTTTTCTTTTTCTGTTTAACTAAAATTTTGTAATGACTGAAATTAATCTGTATTATTATTATTAGGTACTTATCAAGATTTAATTAAAACAATGCTAAGAAAGTTTTATTAATATTTTACAAAAATATTCATATTTAACAAAATGTATGTATTTTGAATATTAATAATTTATTTGATAATCAATTCCAAATATTTTTAACACTTATATAATAATTTTTTGTATTAACTGATTATTTAAAAATTTAAAAAATAAAGCAAATTTGGAGGTTAATCGGACTTTAATTGGCCATTTGTCTATGATTAAAATAATCATTCGTTAACGGACCGTTAACAAGCCATTAACTGTCAACTAAGGTTTGTGCAACCCAAATATGTGTTGACGGTCCGTTAACGGTTTGTTATCCTTGACAGTCGTCAAAAACTTGACGGGCCGTCAACGAACCGTTAACGGTTCGTTATAGTTCTAACGGCTTGTTAACGGATCGTTAACGGATGATTAACTTTGACAAGTGTTTGTGCAACCGGGCATTAGTGTATATTTCTAATCCTGCTAAATTTTACGTTAAGTATTATTTGTATATTTGTTTATAAAATATACATACATATGTTTAAATATTAATTTTCTAGGATTATAAAGACATTTAATATAGCATAGTGGGATGTTATAAACTAAATAAATAAATGTTTAGTTTGATTTGGCTAGCTTTAATAAAAATGAAAATATAACAACCCAATATCTTTTCTATTTTTCCTAATAGGTTTTAATCGATTGCGCATGCGATGAAAATATTGTCTTTATTGATCATATTGATTCATGTACCTAGAAAGAGAAATTTACTACCAACTGCACTTAGAATCCCGCATCTGGACAATCAGTATTCTTAAGCTCTGTGTATAAAGAAAATAAATGGATACTTGCGTACCACATCAAAATAAATATAACTTTTATAATTTAAAAACACAAATCTTTATTTTATTAAAGAAAATAAATAAAAATTTACCAAATAAAAACAAATTTCTTAAAATGAAATTATAAAGGAAAATCTTCCTTCAGTTTGTTTAAATGAATTAAAGATAGTAGTCAACCTGACATGGGGGTTGCAACCAGCTTTTATCCAAATAAGCTGATCCATACCATGTCGATAACCAAATATATATATTTAAATATATTTATTTCAGCAATAAAAAAAAGAAAATTTAAAACAAGAAAAATAAAACTTAACAGTGACCAGAAAGCAATAAAGGTGAAGTTCCAATCAACTAGACGCGCTAGACCCGAAGATTCTGAGACCCGAGAAAACAAGAAAGAAATAAAATTTCGTTCAAGAAGTAGCACAAAAAGGTAAGTTAATTTATTTACCTCAACGTTCTAGTTGCGGCTGAGCATAAAATCCTGAGGGGAGTTTTAGAGTCTATAAGAAGTAGGCAGATTCCTGTGTGGTGGTTTTCCATACAGCAGGCTGAGAAAGGGGAAACATAAGTGAATCAAGATCCATGGTTGGTGACAAATAAAAAAGTGTTAATAAAAGCATAGCTAGTGCTCTTCTAAAGGAATAGAAAAAGTGAGGACATTTTAAAATCAGTTTAGTTAAGGCTAAAAGAATTCACCCTAATTCTTTAGTAGATTTGTTTGTGAAGCTAGATGTGATAAGGCACATAGCATAAAAGTAATTCAAGTTAATTATAAATTTCAAATATTAAAAAGGAAATCAAAACTTACTTGATCAAGTCATCACAATTGTGTTATTCACATTTTGGGGTTATGTCAAAATTGACGTTTTGAGGTAATTAGGGAGTTGCCATTTAACCAAACCATCAAAAATAATCAAAGTGAGGTAAGCATACCATTTGATTCTGGAACATTACAGTATGTAGTATTCCAAGAGATAATACTCAAGAACATCATCTCTTTGGAGTTTTGTAAATCTTATGGACTGTAATAATGTGTAAAGTGTCTGTCACATATTAGATTTAGTAAGATCTATCACATATTGGTATATAAATATTAATGAGTTGCTTATTCAAAAACTTTTGCATCTTGAAACTAAAAGCTCACATACCCAGCACGTCTTACTGTCTTAGTCTTTGTTATTATAGTGTTCTCATAGAAGAAAAATCAAGATGTAGAAGCTACGTAGCATTTTTCTTTAGGGTAACAGTAACTGCCTCGTTCCTATACTTCGTTGTATGAGAAAAGTTTGATGCATACACTACCTTTAATTTGGCCAATAAATTCCCTATTTAGTTCAACGTTCTTTTTTGAAATGCTGCCGCTGGCACTGTCAGGTAGCCTCAGGTTTATGGGGAGAAAACCGAGGGTTGCTGTTTAAAATCCCCAGGAACACCATATAATAGTGCATTATACACTATTCCACAGATGCACCCTGCTAAGGGGGCGGCACGTGCCGCCCTGTATATCACACACGTACTACCCTTTTCTTTACTTGTATTCTAAACCCGAATGCCCCCCCTTATGGGAAGTTTCGCATTAATATTCCTTTTACAGATTTGTTTTATTTAATATTTATTTAATGAGCTTCGCATTAGATATAAAATATATTCAGTCGAAAATAATTAATTTCCCGTGTTTACTTTAAAAGTGTATCTGACTAATTGCAGCGCAAGCGTCTGTTCTGATTATCATGCAAATTGCGTGAAGATTTAAAGATTACAAGATTACAACTTAGGGAAGCTAATCAGGAATTAATATATCTTGCGGTTTAATAATATTATTATTAATTGGCAGCAACGTGAAGGGTCTGGCCACACTAATCATACTCCTCGGGCGACTGAAAGGTAAACCGCGAAATAATTATCTCGAATAAACTTGACTTACAAAACTGGCAATTCTAACAAGGGCTAGCGTTTTTGCGCGCACCATATCCGGTTATTATACTGTATTTAAGTGTACTAGAATCTATAGCATAGTTTCCTGTATTTCATAAGGGTTTTTGTAAGACACAAAGATTTTTTGGTGGTAAAAGATTTTCTGCTTTTAATTGAAAATGATTTATGACAGTGTCTCAGAAGAAATATGGAACCTTTCCTTAAAGGTCAGTATATTTTGCTACCGTTAAAGGCAATTCTATTAGACATCATTGCAAAAAAAATACGTAGTAGCCTAAACCGGATAGACAGCTCCAAAGTTGCAGATTTTCATTTCTAACTGTTAATGTTTTATAATATATATCAGAAAACGAGGGGTAATTATTTACTCACATCAGTCATACTGTACATGTTGGAAAGACTGGTAGTAAATTATCGCCTTTGAAGCGCTAATAATGCGTTAGCTCACCAATAAGGCATGTTTCTATTAAGAGCCGGCTTAAAAAAATACATATGCTATGAGAAATGGAATCATGAGACCTTTTGTTGAGACAGATTTATTTGCAATCTAACGGAAGAATTTCCGAATTATTAAGTTTTAATAAAGTAAGAACAGAAGTTTAAATAAGCACTTCTTGATATTACTCCACCAGACTAAAATAGCACTAGCATAGAATGAAAAATGCACGACAGCTAGTTGGCTTCAATAGTGTACGAAGGTATTTAAAAATCTTACCTTTTAAATAAAGGTACTAATCAAATATAAACTATTATAATAGATGCAAACCACAAATTCTCTCAAGAGGAAACTATATCGAAAACTAAATATACTAGGGAAACCTCGTCAAGACATGACGGTCAAAAGCATTGAAGGATTTCCCTATATATTACTATAAATTACAATCCTTCGGATTTTCGTAAAAATATAAACATTAAAAAAATTAAAAAAATTAAGTAGTGTTGACTAATCTACACAGCGAAAGCTTTAATATAAAAAAAGAATCGCTTAGATCGGCCTGGTGGAACTCTCAAACGAATTGGAACAAAAATAAGCCTTGTGTTTTAAATATATAGATAAGGAAGATATAAATCACTTTAAGATGAATCAAATCAATAAACTTAACCTCACTTTTAAAACTCGTCAACACGAGAGGTGTGTTCAAAGCCTTGATACTGTTTATTCAAATTTTACCAGAACACAACCAACGGTCCCCACTTTTTGAAAATGAAGCAAACCTTAAATGGGTAGAACGAAAACAATCAATTGATCAATCACTAACGAAATGTGGTAATTTCTCTCCAACAACTAAAATCAATCACTGTTTATCAAAATATACCGCAAAATAATTTGTGGCTTATCAGAAACAAATTTTGAAAAATTTTAAATGATACAGAAAAATAAAATTTAACAAATAGGAAACTTAACCATAAATTCTCCGGCTGATATAGAAAAAATAAATTTGCTAAAATATAATAATTTTTATTTTTCAATATAATCTCCCCTAATGTCAATACTCTTACAACGTGGAATTAATAATTCAATACCCTTGTAAAACTAATCTGAAGTTTTTCCTTCAAAATGTTCAATTACAGCTACTGGTCAACGAGGTTCGATGGGTTCCGGTGCCGAACTGGAACCGAGAGGATCCTCCATTGGGTCTATCTTCTCCCAATCCTGGAAATAAATCGGAGACGAGATCCGTTTCAGTGGACTGGGTTGCTGAGAACTGCTTTCTTCGTTGTCGACGGCTCTGATCGTCTGATCGACGATCTGATTGAGAACGGCTTTGATCGTCGGCTCCTCGATAGCCTCCTGCAGCAATTGGATTAGTTCCCTTTGGTCCTCTGTCATATGAGACGTGTTTAAATTTAGTACCGCGCTAGACATTACTGGAACCAAAGAAACTCTTAAATGGACGGAATATAGAGGGGTACGGCGGATTTTTGGATCTTGGATCGGGACATGGGAGCACCCACTCGTTACTTTGCTGTCTACACGACGTATTGGCTTTCCATGGCCATTCCCCAAATCGGGTATTACCGGTTTGGCCAACGGAGGGCCAGTACTTACTTGGTCTATGGGACTATGAACCAGCGGTATTGTATTTGCGGACAACGGTTGCCCTCGTAAATATACCAATCCGGTCTTCAGGTTAACGCTAAAACAATGCCGACTCAGTATGTCCATTCCTAGAACCATATCGGATTCCAGGTGCGGTAAGTAGTGAAGAGTTGCGGCAAGAGAAACGGTTCCAAACCCAAGCCTTAACCTGTAGGCCTTATATTAATAAAGCCTACATGTTAAGGCTTAGGTGACGGACTCCCCATTCGCTATTCGGGCGGATTTGATTGTGGGCTTGACAGTCGGACATCGGACTTCCCGGCATCGGACCAATACACGGTCCCCTATAAAAGAGATATCGGCCCCGGTATTCACTAAGACAGTAAACGGTGTAGCTAATGCTCTTACAGTAACGTGCGGTCTTCGGTCGTTGGAACAGACAGCTATTTCGGGTTCTGCCTGTCGACATAGGCAATGCCGTGACATCACGCCTTGGAACGGGAACAGAACAGACGGGCCGATCGTCGACAATTTTCTCTTAAATGACCCGTTTGTCCACATCGCCAACAAACTGTCGGGCGTTGGGTCGGTTACGTGGAGGTGCGGTGGTTAACTCGGCTGGTCTGTGGTCGGTTGTCCCGGTTGGTCTCTGGAACTATGGTCCTAGCGGTTTGGAGAGGTTAACGAACGGTGTGACTGACTGGAACGGTAGACAGCGGAGTGTTTCTAACTGTGGGACGGCGGTCAGCGGCTTGGAGCTCTTTTCTCAGCATTTCGATGTCACGGACTACCTTTGAGAAAGAGGCGACATCCCAATAGTCGCTACGGCGTATATACTGGCGGAATTCTGGTAATTGGTTGCGGTATAACCATTGCAACTCTTGGCCTGGGGTTATTTTCCCATGGCGGCAGACCAGTGTCTGCAGATCAGTAATATAGGCTGATGCGGTTTCGTTGGGCTTTTGCAAGCGGCGGCTGATTTCGGCTTCTAAATCGACTTCATAGTTGACAGGAAAGTAGAACGTCTTGAAGTCGACAACGAATTGGTCCCACGTTAGCCAACTATGGCGGTTGTTCCTATACCAACGAGCGGCTTCGCCTTGCAGTAATTCAGGCATATGCGGTAGTAACCTATCCATGGCTATGCCTTGTGATGTACATATTTCCTCTAACCTTTCGAGGAATGTAGCCGGATCTCCTTTGCCATTAAAGTAAACTTGCCACTTATACACCTTTACGGTTGGGCTCATAACAGGAAGATTAGGTGCTGGCACATAGTTTATTGCTGGGCTGTATTGGGCGTTATGAAACATCGATTGACGGGCTCCAGCGCCTAACGGACTCAATATCGACGTGGTGATCGTGGTGCAGGTCACTGTCGTTACCGTTGGTACGGTTGATACGGGCGGTTACGGTAATCCTCGTCCTTCTCGGATAAATTCTCTGTTATTATAAAATAAGTCTGTCTTCTTTTGTTGGTATATCCAACTTACTGGTACATCGGAGGTACTAGGTATTGTACCTGTTGTGGTGATGGGTAGATTGGAGATGGTTGTCGGTATGTTGCAGGCCAGTTCGGATTTTCCATCCATCTTGGCTTCGTCGGGTTTCTTGACGGACAGCGGTACTCGGGTGACTTCGGAATTCGTCGAAAAGTCGTTCAATTGGTGTTACTACGTCTTCTCCTAACGGGTAACGGCTTTTCCGGCGTTTGGAAATGTTCGGGAATTCTCGGACCAGTTCGGGATAGTGTCGACTCGACTCTTCTTTGGTTCCTTTAAACAATGGCGGTATTTTCGGGTCTTCGGGCACCTTCGGCAATCTTCGGATCTCCGGATACTGTCCAATCAACTGGTCTTGGGTCCCTCTATCCAATGGCGGTATCCGGGTGGCTCCAAAACGAGGTCGGGATTGGCAACTCCAAAACGAATGTCTCTGCTTGGGCGCCAAATTTGTAAGGGCGGTTTGGGGTCAGCTTACGAAGTAGCGCTTGTGTGCTTTCGGTGATCTCGGTATCAGCGGTAATTCTCGGGCGCCAGTTATTTTTACGTGGTATGCTCCACAGCTCCGGGTACCTACAAGTGGCGAAAAGATAATCCAGGGAACTGCTGGGGTTGCTGAGGTCGGCCCAGTCTGGATCACTCCACGGTCTCCACCTATTTCTACTAAGACACTTAGAAAAGGTAAACGGGTTATCAGCAAATAAAAGACACAATCAGAATACCAAAAAGCAAGCAATTTATTTTTATTACTAATTCCTACAAACCTTACTACTACCCTAATAAGCTTACGGTTAATAACTGAATTCCAGGCAAGCGGGGTGCAGCAATACAGCGTAGCAAAAGCGAACCAAGCGTGCGGGTACGGTGCTAGAATACAGGGCCGTATAACAGGGTGTCGGATGGTAACGGACGTACCGGGTCGGTCTCTTATCCGAACGAAATGAGATTGCACGGGAAGATACGGATTTTAATTCATATACCCAAAATAAACAACCAAAATTAAGTAACTTCGTTACAATATGCATCACTGTTAATATGCTACAGTACAGACAGAAGATTCAGAATCAAAGAAGAAGATGAATACTCTGACTTGAGAGAGATAAAAGCCTGTGTACCTCAAGGAGGTGTCCTCGGCCTCATCCTTTATTTATTGTACACATGTGATCTACCCTAATTAAATAATGTAACTATTGCCACATTTGCAGATGATACTGTTGTGTTGACAGTGGGAACCAACGTAGATGAAGCAACTAGCAAGCTCCAGCAAGCTAGGAACCAGATTTGTACCTGGGCCAAAAATTGCAGAATTAAGTTGAATTAAGCCAAATCAGTTCATAATAACTTTTCCAATAAAAACTTGAGAAGTCCATCTTTAATTACTCAGAGTGGTAGAGGTAGTGTGGTCCCATACGCAAATACAGCGAAATACCTTGATATGGCATTGGATACAAAGCTAAGATGAAAGCAACATGTTAAAGAAAGAACCGAGCTAGGACTCAAACATGGACAAATGTATTGGCTACTGGGACACAATTCCAAACTGTCAATACACAATAAAGTTATCCTTTATAACCAGATTCTAAAACCAATCTGGACTTATGTGGACAGATGTGGGATTGTGTTGACACTCTTTAACATATTACATATAATTACATATAAAATGTATACTACAAACTTTACAGAATAAAGTGTTGCGAAACATAGTAAATGCTCCGTGGTGATCTTGGTGTCCAGTACGTTGCTAGTGAAATTAAAAGATTTGCTGCTAAGAATGAATCTCCTCTACATCAACACGTCAACCCTGAAGAAATTCAGCTGCTTGGTGCAGATGGTGACCTAGGACAGACTTACATAAATAGAACATCGTTGGATGAACTATACATCTTTGAACATTAGTGTAAGCTTTCAACATAAAATTAATGGTTGATCTTGTTAGACCAATTTTAATAATATTAATACTTATGTGTTTATAAAGAGGGAAAAATGTAAAATAAACTCAGTACAAATCTTTTTAACAATATATCGAATTTATTCCTTGTCTGTCATAATAAATATACAATTAAGCTGATTTCTAGATTTAGTTATGATCCCATTTGACAAATACAGAATGCATTTGTAATTCATCTTGGTTAGCTTTGTGATAAAAATGTAATTACCCGAGAAATAACGTTTTATGCTGAAAATATACATGTTATATTTTAAGAATATATTTACGCCAGGAGAAAAATGTTAAATACAAAAAGAAAAACTGTTTATTAATCATTAGTGGATCAAAACATCAGTTTACTGTTTATGATTTTCGATTAACCTTCCTTTCTTTCTAAGGGATATGAAAAGATCAAGTTGTTAGTAGCGAAGGCTACACGAACAATTCCTCAGAGATTTACAGTACCATTTGGACATGCACAGGGTGGTCCGCTTTGAAATTCTTAAGTCCACTCTGCGGCGATTGTTTAAAATTTGTTTAAAGTTTAAAATGATTGTTAAAAAGTTAAACAAATTTAGGTCATATCGTTTGAAAACGTTATTAATGTAATTCAGTCGTGATCCTTTAAACTATTTTTGAAGTTTAAGTAGTGATTAAATCTAAACAACTTAAAGTGAGAGCAGATTTTCGAGATATCCCCACCGCATCGGTATACTCATGAATCCAATTTAGTTGTGGTTATTAAATTCAAAGTTTAAAAACTATTAAACCTAAACAATTTAAGTTAATGATGAATTTGGTTTCCAAACATTTCTGAAGTGGTGGTAATAAATTACATTTGGTGAGAAAATTTTAGAAAAGTAGTTGTTCCAGCTTATATCCTAGTTTGGGTAACAACAAACAAAAATTCTTCCGGCAAGTTTTAAAGAAAAGCTCAACGGGGCTAGAGGCTTGCAGATTTGGTTGCCCCAGCCAGCGCAGCGATTTTAAAATAACAATTAGCAAAGAGCATTTTAGGTGAGCGAACGAAGTTTTTGTTCAAACTTTTTACAATAAATAAAGATTTATATTTTAGTTGAATTTCACTAAATTTAACGCAGTTCAGTGTTCAGTTAAAATTTCTGTCTTGTTGTGTGTTCATGAAAATGTGATAAATGTCATTACTGAATTTCCACTGAGCGAGGTACGTAAGAATTAACTATGTTGCGAAGTTGTTTGTAAAATGCAGAAAATTTAAAAATGGTTTTGTAAATGTAAACTATCGCAGAGCTAATGTCAATGATGATTACTTTTATTTAAACTTGTAATAAATGCAATCCATAGTAGCTGACTGATACGCACTGCAAAGTACTAATATTGCTTAAATATTTTGTTGCAAATGTGTTCTGTGTATTTAGTTTTTGAATTGCGTCAGCAAGGACTAAAGTTTACTAAAGCGTTTATAATAATAACAACGCGACGCTTGGGAACGTCAAATTGTTTGTTGCACAATTTTTGAGACGCTTCTAGAATATTCGTTGGTTTTTTATTGAGTTAATTTATATGTCAATTGATATCCACTATTTCCATACTACAAGCGGATATTAATTTAACATCATTTTAACTACGATCGCTTACATACAATTTGGTGGCACCCAATACACCAACATAATTGTAAAGAAAGTTTTTTTTTTTAGTACATTTCTCAGCCGGTCAGCAGGCCACTGCTATTCACAGCTTAGTGCATTTTGTGAAACTTACGGTTTAATCACTTTAAGTAGGACTGTTAAGATCCTCCATCACCAATTTTTTTTTTGTTCACTATCAGTTTTGAAAATTCATATTTAGCACTAATCACTATTCTCTTCCTCTGATGTGTTGGATAAATACAAATCTTGCATCAATTTTCTTTTTAAACGTTTATGAATGTTTTTTCTGACCTGTATTGTTTATCACTGCACTAAGACATTGGTTAATGTTGCTGAAATATTTTCTGGCAGTTTTTGTGATGTATTCGTGTATAGATGGGACTCCAGTTTCTCTATGAATTTGTGAATTTCTTATACACCATTCTGCGTTTAAAATGGAGCGTAACACTTTATTTTGAAAACGTTGAACCTTGTTTAAGTGTGTCTTTGTCGCTGTACCCCATACCGTGCAAGCGTATGTTATTATAGGTCTGATGATAGATTGATAAATTAATATTCCACACTCGTGTTTTAATGGGGATTTTCGATTCATGATGGGATACAAAAGTGAGAATCTTTTGTGACAGTTGTTTAGCTTCGTATTTATGTGGTAACCCCATGTCAATCGTCTGTCAAGATATACGCCTAGATATTTTACTGCGCTATCAGCTGGATTCCATTCTATCTCTTGATTGTTTACTTTTGTGTTTGGTGGATTGTTTGGTCTTCGTAACGTAAAAATTTTTGCTTCGCACTTGCCTGGGTTTAGAGTGATTCTCCATTTTTGAAACCATGTAATTACTGTGTTGAAACTTTCTTGTAAGTTCTGTTGACAAATATTGATATCGAAATCCTGTGTAATTAACGCCGTATCGTCTGCATACATAGATACTGTTGTTTTATCTGGTTGTGGCAGGTCGTGTACGTACAAGTTGAACAGGATTGGTCCAAGTATTGATCCTTGGGGGACACCAGCATTTATTTTTTTTTACAGTTGATAACTTGGCATTCATCCTTACTGCAAATGTCCTCTCTGTGAGGAAAGATCTTAAGATAAGAAAGAGATAGTCTGGGATCTTTAGCTTTAACAGTTTGAACATTAACCCTTCGGTCCAGACCTTATCGAACGCCTGTGAGATGTCTAGAAACAAGGCCGTAGTCTGTTTCTTGCCTTCAAAACCATTTTCAATTACTTCAACTATTCGAGAGAGCTGGTGACTGGTTGAATGTTTTTCTCTGAAGCCATATTGGAAAGAGGGAAGGAGGCTGTTATCGTTTATAAAGTTGGTTAATCGATATTTTATTACCTTTTCCAAAATTTTTGAAAGAGATGGGATTGTAAAGAAAGTAATACAGTTCCTTCTATCTATTAAACAGTGTATTTATTTTCTTCCTGAAGTTGTTATTAGAAATTTCACGTTTTTATTTTCTTCTTTTGTCTCTGTCAGTAGTTTTCATGTTTGTTTTTCCTATAATTTTTAGTATTTCTTCTGATTACTATGTTAAACTTTTTATCTTCTATTGTTTCTTTTTTATTTTCCTTAGTTCTTCTTTTCTTTATTAGCTGCTTTGTGGTTTCGTCAAACTCAGGTTTCGATTTCTGTTTTATCTTTTTGCTAACTTCTTTCGCACTTTTTTAAATTATTTTTATCACTTGTTTGTTAACCCACCCAATATCTGCCATATCTTGATCATTATTTTGTCTAAGCTTTTCCTCTATTATTTGGCTATATAGATTTACTTCCTTTATGTGTTACCTTTGCACTAATCATTCTGTGATCAATTTCTGGTTATGAACGTATTGTAACGAGCTCATTTTTGAGGATATCTATTTTGCTTCATTTTAAAATAAAACAAGGCATATCAACAATATTTTCATCTTCGTACCCTTTAAAATAGAACTATCATTTGTATAAACGTATATTTACTCTTCTATAAGATTATATTCCCTTTTAGTCAGGTATTTATAACATTTCTGCTTATTGTTTTATAAAAAGATGAACGAAATAAAAGCGAAATAAAAACATTTATTTTAACAAAATTATATAAGTATCAATCTATGACCGTTTTTCATCAAACAGACTGTTGAGTTTGAGTACAATTTCTGCAATATTTGAATGTTTATAAAGGTACAAATCGCTTGTACTTACTTTTTATTAGTTTGAGTGTTCTTCCTAGGAACTAAAGTAATTAAACAATAATATTAAATGTTGACAGTTCTGTGTTTTAATAATGACTAGTTAACTTCCATAATTTTCTTAGAAAAGTCATTAATAAATATGGATTCAAAACAATACATACATACATGCATTTACAAACAATAATATTAACAAAATTAACAAGTCTAAACGTGGAAATAACTACAACATCCGAAGATTCAGTTTTCTTTTAAGGGTTCAGAGCTCGACGACAGCTGTCCGGGCTCTAGCATCTTTTAATATGTGACATTGCTTGTGTTTTGGTTATTATTCTGATTTGGTTATTAGTCTTTACATGTTTATTGGTCGAGATCTTCAGAATGCAGGTGATTGATGGTCTTTCGCTTCGATTTTGACCCATGACGATTTCAAGCCGTACCACTTCACTCATGGTTCTTCCTAATAACGGGCGAAAGAAGGAACTCACCTGGATAAGGTGGTTCGCTAAATCCCTGTGATAGATGTGTCCTCCTCCAGGGGACGTACAGAAATCCGTTATTTCATGATGTTTACATTATGACTTTAATATTTTTAGGTCATATATGTTGTGTCAGGAAAAGTAAAAAGCCTTTGAGAATGTTGATGTAAACAAGCTACATCTACTAATAAATTGTTCACCGCTTCTTTTAAAATTCTTTGCATTTTATAACACATCCATTTAGAAAAAAAAAAAAATAAAAAGTATAAATCAGCATTGATAATCGAAGGCTGCATTTTCAGATAAATTATTAGACTTCTAAATCACAGTGGGAATCAATAAATTCCTTGTTCTTTCAATGGCCTATTTATAAAATGATCGATTTATTATAGTTAACTGTAACTATGACTAATAGGTATAACCTCTGTGGAAATGTAGGTAATTGAAAGTCATCCTAAAATATTTTCTATCATATTAATAAAAAAATTCATCTTAATTGCAAATTATAAAGATTAACTATTTTTAAAACAAAAAGGCAAAGTGAAAATAAATATTTATATTCGATAGAAAAAGAAGGAAATAGAAAAATAATTTGATTTATTTTGCGTAGTAATTTTTAATTTGTTTTAATTATTTTTTCCTGACACGCCTAAAAATAGCTAAAAGGATTAACAGATTAATGCTTTAAGAGTATTTCCAATTTACTCTAAGTTCCGTTCTATAATTTTGCTAATCGAACCGGTTATCCATAAGTGTATATAAATAAATTAAAATTAGGTTTTGAGTACGTGTTCTATAGGCACACAAAATTTCTAACAACAAAAATAAATTGAAAAGCAAAAAATATTTAAATAGATTCTGTCCATAGTATGATTGATAACTTCCGAATCAATTTCCTCAAGAATTTTCGGTTTTGGTAACTCGCTTGAAAATCATTTCTTTTTCATCTTCCTTTGTTTTGATTTCTCTTATATATTTTACCTGCTTGAATTGGTAAATTATATTGCGTATTCTTTAGTGTGGTTCTATTCTATTGACCTTTTTAAAGGAAAGGCAAAAGAACACTTAAAATTCATAAATAATATAAATCAATAAAGCAATAAGCAACGACAGAGAAAGATTAATGTTAAACTTAAACATAGTAGATGCTAATAGAATTTTATTACAAAATATTCTTGCAACCTCAATAATTTTAGCATCCTTAACATTTCGCTTTAAAAGCCCTTCATTTTGTCTTGCGAAAAAGTTAAAAATATTTTGATCTTTGATTCTATTAAGGATGAATACCAAGACGCCAGGAAATATTAGGATTACAAAAAATAGATAATAATAAAAATTAATAGTTCTGCAGAAAATGAGTTTTATTCAATTTAGTGAAATTGAGGTCGCGTTAGGCTCCTTGTGAAACATTGTATAAAATAATTTTAAGAAGAGTGTTTTATTTAAATGTTTCCGTAAATTATGTATCGAGTGTTTTTTTAAATTTGACGTCAAAGTAGGCTGTGAATAGTCGATTGTGAATTATTGGACAGAGGTTGGATTTGAACGTTTTGACAATGACATTTATTAATACGATCAAGATCCGTTCACAATCAACTACCCATAGCCGCCTTCGACGTCAAATTTAAAAAAACACTCGATAGAATGCTCTACACGTGTTTCGGTTTGTTAGACCTCCGGTAAAGAGCTGTTCGTAAGGTTCTGCTTGAGAAGCAAACGTACCCGGCTGCTTAACTAGTACATTGGCATTGGTTAGTGCATGCTACTTCGTACCAACCCTGAAATATCAAATTATTCAGTTTCCATAGTTTAGTTCACCGTTTGGACAAGTTTCCAATGGATGAAGAGAATTACGCGAAAGAGTTAAACATTGTCAAGCAGATAGCTATTAGAAACGACGGCTACAAGGATAACCTAATTGACGCCATGATTTAAAAGAAAAAATTATAAAGAAAACTTTTTATAACGTTAATCCTAATTCTATATCTGCATTCCCCAGATTAGTGATAGGATAGTAAACAAGCATAGGAAAGCAAATTGTAATTTAATTTGTGTCCATAAAATAGCATAGAGAAAGTATTAATTAATAATATATATATATAAAATGGAAAAGACGAACAAATCAAGCGTGTATAAAATTTATTGTCAAGACTGCGAAGCGTTTTATATCGGCCAACGTGGTAAAAACGTAAAGAAACGTCTAACAGAACACAAATAGGATATTTTAGATAATAATAAGAAATCGTCTGGAATAGAATGTGCAGAAGATAGGTAAGAGATTAGATTTGCTAGAACAGTTCGAAATTAAAAAATCCTATAATAATAACGTATTCACTGTAAATGACCAAACAAGTTTCACGAACTCCCCTATAATAGATTTATTTTCTAAGAAATTTTAAAAAATAGTAGGTAACGATTACTAAGGGTTTATGGCGACTTTAGCCAGGTATGTCTGTTTCTCAAGCAGAAGGTTTAACAAACTGATACACGTGTACAGTATTCTACATAATTTATGTAGACATTAAAATACAACACTTAAAAGTAAAGTTTCATTTCCCTAATTGATTCATATATGAGTTAAACAAACCACTATATAACCTAAGATAGCATTCCTGTAATGGTAATGGACGATCAGACAGCCTCGGTGGATTAGTGGTTTGCACGTTTACGTCATAATCCAAGGGTCGCAGGTTCGATCCCCGACCGGGCAGCAAAATTAGTAGCGCTGGTTTCTATACCAGATGAACCTAATCCGTTGTTGTCTCTCATTGAACGATCTTCTTCTTGGCTAAAACTGTTAAGGTCAATGGTATATATATATATATTACGATTTTGTATCAGTTATACAAATTTAGAAAAGTCTGAAATATTTCTTATTAGACTTGTTCAGAGAAGACATTTTAGTAACGAGATTCGTTGGCTGCAACAGAATAAGGATCCTTCTCCTTCCTTGATGGCATATTACGTGTAGGTGGTCGTCTTCATAATTCTAAGCTACATTTTGATAGTCAACACCCTATTTTGTTGCCTAAAAAGGATTCTTTCACGAATTTAATTATCGATTATTACCATCTTAATAATCTTCATACAGGTCCTCACCTTGTACTTTCGCTCTTACGTCAACGCTATTGGATATTAGCCGGTCGCAGTGTTGTACGATCGCGTATTAGAAACTGTAATATTTGTTTTAGATTTAGTCCAGTTCGTACTTTTCCACTCATAGCTAGTCTCCCTCGCTGTAGAGTTAAAGAAGCTAAACCCTTTCTCCACACCGGAGTGGATTACGGGGGTCCTCTCCAAATTATTCCTTACAGAAGGAGAGGTGTTAGGTCTTACAAGACGTATATTTGTCTTTTCGTGTGTCTCGTCACCAAGGCATTACATCTGGAGTTGGTGTCAGATTTATCCACTGACACCTTTTTGGTAGATGAGACCGGTGTGGGCGGATTCGAATCTCGCCTAAGGGACAAGTTCGTTTATGGTCACCAAAGGAACCCGCTGTTTGACCGAGGTCATTTATGGTCACCAAGGAACCCGCTGCAGGACCGAGGTCATGTATGGTCACCAAAGGAACCCGCTGTTTGACCGAGGTCATTTATGGTCACCAAAGGAACCCGCTGTTTGACTGAATCTCTAGTGCGGTGACTAGAAGTGAGGTTTATCCCGCTTTTGGGCATATGGGAAACTGCAAGCCGCCAGGTAAATGTGCTTAGGAGCTATCCTGACCACCCTATGATCCGGACTGCAGCCGGGTACAGTGATTGGGAGAAGCTCTGAAAGCCATTACACTTAAGGATAGTTGAAGCGAATTCATAGCCTCTCACAATCAAGTCAACTTCACCAAATTCGGGTACCCAGCGGGAGTCTATAACGTGTAGACTTAAAAGAAGCTCTGTCGAGGGCCCACCAAGCCTAGAATTGGTAGATCGGGGTGGCAAAACCGCTTAAAACCCAAGTCCTGCCACATTTGAGGTTGGATTCGATCGGGCACTGGTACCACTTGATAATAGCGTCAAGCTGGGGAATAGTCCTATTGCTGGACGAGGTACTTCACCCCGTATGAAAGAGGACGGGAGGGTGCCGGCGGGTGAGCAGCGTGTTAAGTCAACTGCTCGGTCACTATGCGCGACTTAGCTAGTAGAGGGTGGATAGGCAACCTCGCTCCTACCAGTGAGTTAATCTGGTAGCAATTGCACGACTGCCGGTTATGCAACTTGCGCGCTGATTGGGCGTATCCCAATCACTTCCTTATGGAAGGAACATGGGGGTAAGTTCACACAGGTACCCCACGTAAAACAAACTTGACATTCATGACACATGACACCTTTTTGCAGGCTTTTAAAAGATTCTTAGCTCGTAGAGGGCTTGTGGCTTATATGTACTCAGATCAAGGTACTAATTTTGTGGGTGCTAAAGCCTACTTAGACGAGTTACAACGTTTAGTTAACTAGGAAGCATTTAATAGTAAAGTAGGCAATTGCTTAACTAGTAAGGGTATCATGTGGAGAATGAATCCCCCCATCCTCCACACATTTTGGTGGATTATGGGAAAGTAACGTCAAATCTGTAAAATCCCACCTCTACAAGGTCATTTGTTGTCAACTTTTGACTTATGAGGAAATGGTCACATTACTTAATCAGATTGAAGCACTATTGAATTCTAGGCCCTTATGTGTTTTAAGTTCTGATCCCTCAGAACCTCTTGCCCTTACGTCTGCACATTTTTTAACACTCACTTCCTCAAAGTCGATTCCTACACCAGAACTTAATCATATTGAAGTTAATCGTCTTAATCGTTATCAGCTTCTGGATAGCATGGTTCAAAATTATTGGAAGCGATGGCGAATCGAGTACTTGCATACTCTTCAATGCAGATCGCGATGGAGTTCCTCTTCTGACCCTATTAAAAAGGGCACCGTCGTTCTTTTAGAACAACCTAATCTCCCTACACTTCAGTGGCCATTAGGCATAATCGTTGAAACTTTTCCTGGCCAGGATGGCGTGACCAGGGTTGTTTCTGTTAAAACGAAAACTGGTGTCTATCAGAGACCTGTGGTAAAGATTTACCCGTTGCCTACACAGTAAGTGTTGAGCACATTTAAGTGTTCGTAATAAGTAATTTTTAGTTTTAGCTACTTTTGAGCAACATTTATAATCTATTTATGTATAATTCTTTTTTTGTTTTGAGGTTTTTTAAGTCGTAACTACGCATCATCCTTCAGGGGTGGGGGAAATGTTTATTTTAGATTAGTTGATTAGTAGATGATTAGTTTATTTCGTAAAAGGAAATATTTGTTTGGTTTTAATTCCTCCATAAATGTTTTCAAAATTTATCATTTTTAGGATATTCGATGTCGTAGATATTTCTACGTCATTAAATGCAACCTGTCCAATCAAATTTTAAACGCTAGTCGAAAATTACTTCATCTCGTGCGAAACTTTTCGAATTAGTTCGAGATTACGGACCCAGCTCTATTCGCATTTCTTTGGAGCACGACCACCTTGATTTTCGACTTTTGGCGTCTTTACGGCCTGTCCATTTGCCAGTTTTCGGGAGTTCTCCGCTTGGCGACACGTTACGGGGAAATGGACACGTTTAAACGCTCGATTTTATTCGGTGCGTTCCAGTGGTGTGCGGTGAGAATTTAGGCTAGGGAAGCAACCACGATTTTAATTTTAATATACCTAGGTACAATAAAAACAGTGTTACAATTATTAAGTTTAAAGTTTTTTAAAGAAGAACTTTTACACTTCAGTAATATTCTTTTGCTCTATAATGATTAATCGGATTGGTAATTTTTTTGCACATCTCGTTCTTTTGAGTACTGATTAACCCCCACCTAGTAAGATATTTTTAGAATGATTGGTAATCCCCTTACCCCTTTAAATCGTAGAAATTCTGTGATTGACATGATTGAATCATAAAAAGTGCTGTGACGAAACTTGTAACTATTGCCAACGTTCTTTTGTGACAAAGCATTTCCAAATTTTTATGATTGTTTAGATTTAATCACAATGTGCAAAAGAATACGTCTTTTGTACTTATGGAATTTGTTGACTATTATTCTTTATTTAAAAAAAGTACTACTATTTATTTATAATGCAACTCGATTTTCCGATCTTTTTTAGCAAAATACTTGGTGCAGGTTTTAATCTTTGTTGTTAAATTTAAAAGTTCTGGTTTTGGTCTGCCTTTCTCAACAATTTGTAATTCCCTCCAAAACTGTATGAAGAAAATTCTTTATCTAATAATAATAATAATACTTTACAAATTGAGCAACAAAATCGTCGCGATTCGGATGTATCGGAAGTACACGAACCTTCCACCAAAGCAGCTGAATTTGCAGTCATGACTCATGACGATAAAGCAAGTTTAAATGTTGCATACAGAACAAATAAATAATAGAATTATTTGTCTTTAAAAAAATCCCAACTTATAGAAATTGAATAAAATGTTCCAAAATACAGTTTCATTCGCAGATTTACATTGCTTAAGTAATGTCAATTAAGTTATGTAATGTTAAATGTAAACATTTAACAAACACGAAAAATCGAACAAATAACGAAATTATAATAAACATCTGATCACGGAGCACGCTAATAAAAATAACTCCACCTTATACGATGTTAACTGTAGCCCACAACGCACCCGCGACCCGACCGCTACCGAAAGCAAGAATTGCAGTAAGCAACGAAATCAGTGCTTATATGCAGTGTAAGTAACACATTTGAATCGGTATTACCTTTTCGCGCAAGTTTAACGAGCCTAATTTAAAATAGTACTCTAAATAATTATACTTTTTGATGTACGGAATTGATATTGAGCTTTAAGTTAATTAAATATTACAAATTTAAATAAACAATAGCCATAATTTTATAAAACAATTTTTGTTAGCATTGTTTTTTAATTTTAATAAAGTCTTAAGGGAAGCATTGCTTCCGTTGCTTCCATGGACCGCACGCCACTGGTGCGTTCGCTCATCCAAACAGACTTAGCAAAATGCTTGGAATGTTTATGACCTGTAATCATATTTTAAAATAAGATCCGGACATTTTTGAAGGTTGTTGATAAATATTTGACTTTTCTAAGCTTTATTCTACTTTATAATGAGTTTAGTGCGTTTGATTTTGTTTGATCAATTTTTGATTTAAAAAGCATAATTTTACTGAAAAAGTGCCAATTCACAACAAAAAGTGCTATTGTCTTAACAAGCAGAAATAAGAACTGTTATCTGTAAATTACATTTGCTGTTCGGAAGTTATTAGAAGTTATTACATTGCATACAGTAATTTCTAAAATATATTTTATCAACATAACACATTTTAGACATGTTTTTCGAACACTTCTGATGATGTACAGTATGTATTGACCAATTTCTTGAACGATCTCCTACAAATCCGTTCATAGGTTTGATCAATCTACAAGATCGTGGATGTTTGAAATACCCTAGTGAAAATTTCATATTATTAATAAACCAAATAACAGAGCCGGTTATAATAGATTTGAATACTTACCACAAGAATGCAATCCTTGCAGTATTTTAGTTGATCTTCTTGGCCTACTAAACTACTTCAGAATTCTTTATCTGTAAGATTCACAACAAGGACCTTTGAAGTATAATTTTAAGTAGACTTCTAAAACCAATATTAACTAACCTTGCAAAAAAGCAGCAACAGCATATCTGAAACGCCACTGCACATTAAACTAACCACTGCCGGTGCCATAAATTGTATGTTATTTGAAGTATAGTAACATAGGTAACTGTCAAAAGTGTGAAAATCTAAGCTAAGTTTCAAACAATTTCAAATAACTGGAGCGGTTCTGATCTCCGATCCCCCGGTAGCCAGCGCCATGCGGAGAACATGTGCATAATGATATTTTTCAAATTTGATCAGGCCGTATAGAGACGTCAAAAACGTGGAAAATCGAGGAGGTCGTGCTTTGGAGTCAACGAAAATTTGACACTTGTAGGTTATATAACGGAAAAAACGAATACAACTGTTATTTTACTCAGCACTATGCGTCTTAATGCTGCGATCAACCAAAGACATACTAAGGAAAGCCAGAAATAACAAAGCTTTATAATAAAGCAAGGGGGGGTATAATATTGGTAGATCATGTCAATCAAATGGTTACACATTATACCTTCGAGAGGCAACCAAGACACCATTTGCTTGGTTTCCATATATGCTAGACCAGCGTTTATTAGCCTATGGGTCGCTTAAAATTTTAATGGTAGTGGAAAGTGACAGTTACTACTTGTCAAAACGGGGAACTGGTGCAATACTCTTAGAATAGCTTGATTCTGGCATTACTGCTAGGCCGTAATTATCAGAATTTTATGATATAAACAATTGAGTCACAGTACAACTACAAACAAATATGATGGGTCGCGCGGCAAAAAGTTGAGAAACGCTGTGCTATAGACATTGGAGCTTTCAATGGCTTTAAATATACTGTACACAAAAATAAACCTAGATTTTGAGGTCTTCCGTATATGACTAGAAGGTTACGAGATCTTTTACTTGAAACCCACAACCTTACAATCGGCGCTGTGGGAAATTTTATTACAAAACCAGAAAGCATCACAAATGAAGAAATATCAGTCAAACAAAGAAGTTGCTACGCGAGTTACATATAGCTCTAATTTCCATTACCACTTTTTACTTAAACTACCTATAAATATTTTATGCAGTCGAATATACTGCAATTTATTCTGAAGAATATTTCATTTAATGTAACTGTTAAGTCCGTTCTGGAGTGCCAGTCACACTTAAGTTCTCGTCCGGTCAGTGAAACTCCGAATATTGAACTAGGGTTGATGGGACTCGGACACGGATCCCGACGGGTGAGCACGTTAATACCTCCAGTACTAGCTTGAAAAGCGAATAGAGGGTGGATAGGCAACCTCGCTTTCACCAATGGGTACTGGTAGCTTTTACAAATGTAACTGACGCGATAATTGAGCGTAGCTCAATTCGTAATCATAAGCTAATGCAGGTGGGCCACGTTAAATAAAACTCGGATTATCTGTTGTGAATACTAAGGGTGCTTCTCAACGTAGAGTACCGTGCCCATAAGGTTGAACATTTTGTATCTCTTTGCCAATTTGCCGAAATGTGCCAAGAGCACATTGTCAGTGAAAGGAGTTATCGATTTTTTGTTGTGCCAATCCAACAAAAAATTGTAAATGTATTGATATTGATTTTGAGACTTTTTAGGCAACAGATTAAGGGTCATTTGCTTGCCGTCGCTTCAATTTCTGGAGGCGCCAGGATCTCAATTTCATCGTTATCCATTCTCATGAACACTTTTGTTTACTTTATTACGAGTTTTTACGTTTTTTTTTAAATTATTTTTATACTTAGTTAAGTATGTTTATGGCGACTGCATTGCTAGCGTCTTATTTCCTATTTGAATCAATTTGAATGTCGAGGGGTACTCATTAATGAACGATGGATGATAGCAAAATAATTAAAAACTTAGCATATGATTGACTGATAACAGTGGAATAATGATTTACTATTCCATGAACTATATTTACCATTATCATTAATTAAATTCCCTATAAATCAATAGTAATGGATCAATACAGGATAGTTGCTGGTATGCAGTACTTGGTATATGCTATAAGTATTGGTCAAGTAAACATTTTTGTGATGGCAACATAATGGCTGTATGCTGACCACTGGGTGTTCGGGAGACCTCACGACATTCACCCATAAAACTGGCTTCTACCCTGTCCCTATAAAGGGCAACAGATGAAGCTGTCAGATTAAGTGTGTGGTAGAGAAATTCGTGAGAATTCTCGACGGTAACTCATACCGATCAGGCGGAGCCCTGATAGATGAGACCGGTGTGGGCGGATTTGAATCTCGCCTGGGATAAGGTCATTTATGGTCATCAAGGAACCCGCTGCTTGACCGAGGACATTTAAGGTTACCAACGGAACCCGCTGATTGACCGAGGTCAATTATGGTCACCAACAGAACCCGCTGCTTGACCGAGGTCATTTATGGTCACCAAAGGAACCCGCTGTTTGACTGAATCTCAAGTGCGAAGAATCGAAGTGAGGAATCCCGCCGTATATAGCGAAGGCACATGGGAAACTGCAAGCCGCCAGGTAAATGTGCTTAGGAGCTATCCCGGCCACCCTATGATCCGGACTGCAGCCGGGTACAGTGATTGGGAGAAACTCTGAAAGGCATTACACTTAAAGAGAGTTGAAGCGAATACATAGCCTCTCACAATCAAGACAACTTCACCAAAAACGGGTACACACGGGGAGTCTATAACGTGTAGACTTAAACGAAGCTCTGTCCAGGGCCCACCAAGCCTATAATTGGTAGATCGGGGTGGCAAAACCATTAAAAAACCAAGTCCACAGTTGAGGTTGGATTCGAGCGGGCAGTGGTCCCACTTTGCAAGAGCGCATAGCTGGGGAATATTCCTATTGCTGGACGAGGTACTTCGGTACCGGCGTGTGAGCACGTGACGTAAGTCAATCGCTCCGGTACTATGCCAGCGATAGCTAATAGAGGGTGGATAGCAACCTCGCTCCGACCAGTGAGCTGATCTGGTAGCAATTGCTGTACTGCCGGTTATGCAACTTGCGCGCTGATTGGGCGTATCCCAATCACTTCCTTCTGGAAGGGAACGTGAGGGTATGTTCACACGGGTACCATACGTAAAACAATCATGACAATCAATGTATGCTGACCAAAAACTAAAACCTGTACCGTACCAGATTCAGCCCTGCTTAAGGGGTGTCTCCCTATACGTTCAGGTCCTACACTATTTGCTATTGCTGGTCCAGCGGCTTTGCTTCTGGCAGTACAGGATCATGTCAGCGTCTGGTCAGTATTAAAATGTTTGTTGGACAAAGAAAAGAAAGGTGTTAAGTATGATTAAGGTAATTCATCCAGAATCGTTATATTTAAATTATTACAACAAAACGGATTTCTATGCTGTAAATCAGTGTAAATCACACGGAGGCTGCTGATTTACCAAATCGTAAGAAAAAGGGAAATAAGTAGAAAGAGATAAACATGAAGCACCACGATAAAATTTATTGTTAAATTAAAAAAGAAATAAATTGAGTAATGTATTTGACAATTTTAATTAAATGCAGTTACTAACTGAGCAGATAAGCCTACTAAATCTAATTAATGAAATTACTTATTTTAAAGTTGGTAGTATCTGGTATTTTTAAATATAAAGTATTAAAATTGGTTGTATTTCTGTTTCAATTCAAACCTTCTTCTATAAACGAATTTTGCCATTAAGCTATGCATAATTTGACGTTCTGGGGTTTGTGCTATTTCCGTTGCCTATAACGTGCGCGTACATACATACATACTCATGTACCTATCTCAATAAATAATTCAATCGATAGAATTCCTAGTTCCTACTTGGATTTAAAGAGCGAAAATAACTTCAGAAATAAATTCCTTTAAGAGTCTGTAAAAGTTGTACCTATCATTCTACATTTTTATTGGCTATAAATATAAATTCAAAAGTTTCAGTCGTTTGTTTGAAATTTTGTAATTTTACTTTTATATTTTTTCATACAAAGAGTTGCAAAAAGCAACTTTTGTAAAAAAAATCTATTGTGCGCTTAATTATTTTAGGTACCTATTTAACAAAATTCAATCTTCAGCAAAGAATCCGGTATACAGACAGTTATTCCTATTACGATTTAAAAAATAACAAACAAAAAAATAATGAGGAGGTGTTAAAAGAAAAAAGAAAAAACATGAAGGAATGACATAGAAATGTATGAATGTTTGGAAGTGATGTGATTCTTGCTGGTATCTGAAGACGACGTGTATGGATGGTGGAGCTACCGTTGTACCATTCCAACAGCATCCGTGGGAAACGCAAGATAAACGGACTTGTCAATGAAACGAAGCTAGAAGCTCCGAGACAAATCATATGTCCGTTTCTAGATTCGAACCGGTCTCTCAACACTGAATTGAACACTGAATGTAAGCAATTAATCCTGGTACTATACAATCAAAAAACCAACTAATAGTCACAAGTTTTCTAAAATAAAAATTTGTATCCTAGACTAGTTCACATACAATCTTTAAGGTATTTTCAAGTGTCGGCAACAGTAGTTTTGATCTTGAAGATTATAATCATTTCATTATAACCTTGTAGTTACTAACAACTGCAATTCTTGCAATTTTTGCTGAAGTTGCCTTTTTGGTTGCACTGTTGTAGAGAGCAGTTAGTTGAAAGTTTCAACTTGAAACAATTTGTTGTAGCAGCGGACTGCATTTTTAATTTTTTTTGGTCAATTACTATTAATAAACTTAAATGTGCCGTTTATTAGTTAAAATTTGAATTTAAACAACGGTAAGTTGTTAATAAAAGGTGTTTACAAACTTTTAGCCTACAGCAATTCCCATAAAACAACATTCTGGATGCAGAATTTCGTGAATTCCAATCATTTATTCAAAGATGTTTTTCAGTGGCAATGAACTGTATGGTATAATTTCAAACGTATTTTTGTATTAAATTATACAATTTTGCAATAACAAAATATTAATAATAAAAATGAGTCTGCCCTGTTTTTTTGACACTGACAAAAACACATAAAACTTTATTTTCCAAAATGGAATGACTTTTTTTTAGATGTTCATTCATGTCAATAGAAACGATGGTATCGTTTCTTTGGTATTTGGGCCCAGCCCAAACTCTTATCTTTTGGATACAACTCTATATATATACACAGAACTGTCCGCTAGAGAAAACAACATAGGCGTAGATTTCTCCTAGAGTTTTAAGATAATTTTAACATTCTTAAGTCAAATTGTGAAATTTTAAAAAAAGGTCAACATATATTCAGATTCGCTTGAATTATTGACGCGGGAATATTCAAATACAAACAGTAAATTTGGTAGTACATAAAAATCCCTATAGGTGTATTAAGATCCATAAAATCCTTAACCTCTTAATTGAGCGATCTTTATTAATCCAATTTATACTAAAATGGAAACCAATTTCTATTTCGACAATAAATAGTATCAATTATCCATAACCTTAAACAACTAATGATTTTCTCCAAAAAAAAAGTAGCCCATATTTATTTTTATTATCTTCCTACGCCACTGCAAACACAAAAGGAGCGACATTTTAATTCGTAACGAGCAGTTGTTCGAGTACGTACTAAAACATGAAAATCGGTCTCTAAAACTAAAGAAACGATAGCTTCTCCCTGATATCGTTGACATTTACGTCCTTTCCTCCGTCTTTAGATCAAACTAACCTAAAGTCCACTTTTGGTCCGTTCGAACAAACAACAGATCGCTACATTTATTTTAATGTGCTACTGTTGCCATTCGAATTTTTATGGTTCCGGTCCTCGAGTCGTTTTTTTCCATTATAGAAAGATCAAAAATTATTAGTTTAACTTGATTTTGAAATTGTTACGAAATCGATAGAATGTCAAATGTTGTTAGTTTTTCAAGCGAGATGTTAATAAAATTGCTTTAATGCGAGATCGATAAAATAAATTTATTGATTCCGATTTCTAGTTGGTATTAAGTATGTAAATCTGTAGAAATGAAAAACAAAGGTAAAACGCATATCGTGGAAGCGATTTATCATTTTTGCCAAAATTAGATCTGACAGTGTCCTCTTGTTAAATTTATCTTGTAAATCGATTCAGCCGCTTCTAAGTTATTGATCACCACTTTTGCTCTCTCATAAATAACATTTCCTACAGATCTCTAATTGACTTATTTTTATTACTGAAAAATAAAACTAAATTTAGAAATACCGGTGATATATCAATTAAGAAATGAAAGAGGGCCTTGAGTAAACCCTTGTGGAGCTTCACGTATTTACATTTACCACCTGATTTATCGAGCGTCTTTATTAGAAAAACATGAATATAGATATCAGCATCTATCTTCAATCTTAGAGCCACTTGATTGCACTTGCAATTGTCAAAAGTAATATAGGTTTCTAAAAACTAAACCAGTCTGTAGGTAAACGATTTTTTGGTACTCCCCCTGATGATGAAATGTCCCCTGCAACTAGTTTGTCATAAAATGGAATTCTTTAGTTTTCTGCTCTATCTATGTACTATACCGCTCTGCTGACGGAACAAAGAGATGAGATTATATAACAGTCTCCGTGATCAAGGAAAAACAATTATATCAAACCCATCGGCAAAGTTGGACAAGTCAAAACGGCTTCGATTAGAGGTTTGAACAAAAAAAAAAACCCTAATAAACAAAAATCAAGTTGCACTGTAGGCAAGCTGGACAAAACGCGTTTAAACCTTGAACTATTCTCGCTTTGGGAATATCTGCGATGATCTTGCCCTTTCTAGAGATCACGTAAGCCTGAAAATTAAAAAAAGTAGTCAAATCGCAGGCAATTATTCATTACTAATTCTGTCTACAATTTCAATAGAGAATTCTTCGATATAAGATCAGTCTTGATCCCAATCCGTAGTAACAGGTCTTCCATTTCACGGTAAATTCTGAGAATATCTTCCGGATTATACTTACAACCTGTGTGCTCAATATTGGGTGACTTCGATTCCATCTTTAGTTGCATTTCGCAAATTATCGATGGCACAGGTAGTTGGGTAGTTTGGGTAGGTTAGTAACTGTACATATCTTGCATTTCCCCACACTCGCAAAAGTTACAATTTGCGTCTTATAGTTCCCATTTGATTAGGGTTAGTTGAGTCTACGCCAATTCTGATTCCATTGAGCATTGTTCATGTTCTCTATTCCAGAAGGGTGTCGCTTTGTGGGGTATGGTTTGGTGGATAATTCTGCGAAGGTATATCATATAGTAAACTTTTCCGTGATTAGTACCTTTTAATAGGTTCTACTATTCGAAAGAAGTGATGTTTTCGGGAAAGCAATGCCTGAACCTTTCTATCTACTGAGCAGCTCCCCTGCAAGAACTGGACGTTCCTAAACCAGCTGCTCTATAGAGATCATCCAAAATAGTTAACTTCATGCAAGTCTTATTATTGCAAGTATTAGTTCTTTCTCATATCGGTCTTCAATAGTTCAGGTAGATGTCAAGATCTGGATTGTGCAAGATTTATCTAGGTTGTTGTGGATACAGTCTCGAGACTAGCTCCTTTGAAATGGATGAGGTTCTTATACGGTTTAAGTAAGTGCCAAAGGAGTTATACGGTCCAGTAGCTACTAGGGGATCTTGAGTCTTTTCCTCATTTCGGTGGCCATTGGTCCATAATTCTGGATTTCTGTCCATCTCGATTCATTCCTTAGTTGGTGATTCGGAATTTTTTATTGTTTTAGTCTAGATATCTTCAAGACCACCCGTTTTGCAATAGACCTACCCGGTCGAGTAGGAGCCAAATGAGTTATATGGTTCAGTAGCTACTAGGCGTTATTTATCGCTTTGGTTGGTCAATAATTCTGGATTTCCGTCAAGTCAATCTTTATCCATTCTTTAGTTCTTGGTCCAAGACTTTTTATTGTTTTAGTACAGATATATTCAAGGACACCCGTTTTGCCATTCGAAGATAAGCCAAAGGTATTATATGGCTCAGTAGCCACTAAGGGAGTTTGGGTCTATTCCTCGCATCGGTGGGTCAATAATTCTGGAATTCCGTCAAGTCCATCTTCATTCATATGTTTGTTACTGAATTAAATGTTTTTATTGCTTTCGTCCACATATCTTTAAGGACATCCGTTTTGTCATTCATATGGCGCAGTAGCTACTTTTTGGCCTTTTCCTCGCTTGTGAGGATTAATAATTGTGGATATCTGTCAAGTCTATCTTGATCAATACCTTTGTTGTTGGTTCAAGATTTCTTATTGTTGTAGTGCAAATATTTTAGGGCAACCGTTTTGCCATTCAAGTAGTAGTCAAAGGTGTTATATGGCCCAGTAGGTACATTTTGGGTCGTTTCCTCGCCTCCGTGGGTCAGTAACTTAGGATTTACATCAAGTGAATCTTCATCCATTCCTTAGTTCTTGGCTTAAGATTTTCTATTGTTTTAGTGTAGATATCTTCAAGGACAACCGTTTTGCGAATTGAGAAGGAGCCAAAGCAGTTATGTGGCCTAGTAGCTACTAGGGAATTTTGGGTCTGTTCCTCGTTTCGGTGGGTTAATAAATCTAGATTTCCATCAAGCCTACCTTGATCCATACCTTTGTTGTTAGTTCAAATGTGTTTATTGTTTTAGCTTAGATATCTTTAAGAACACCTGTTTTGCGATTGGAGTAGGAGTCAAAGGAGTTATATAGCCCAGTAGTTACTAGAGGATCTTAGGTTTTTTCCTCAATTCCGTGAGTCAATTACTCTGGATTTCCGTCAAGTCCATCTATCTCCATTCCTTAGTTGTTGATACAAAACTTTTTATTGTTTTAGTCCAGATATCTTCAAAGACATCTGTTTTGCCATTCGAGGAAAAGCCAAAATATTTATGTGGCATAGTAGCTACTAGGGGATCTTGCGTTCTTTCCTCGCTCCCGTGAATCAATAACTCTGGATTTCCGTTAGTCCATCTTGATCCATTCCTTAGTCCTTAGTTCAAGATTTTTTATTGTTTTAGTCCAGATATTTCAAGGGCACCCATTTTGCCATTCAAAGAGAAGCCAAAGATATTATATAGCTCAGTAGCTATTAAGGGATTTTGGGTCTTTTCCTCGTTTCGGTGAGTCAATAACTCTGGATTTTCGTCAAGTCCATCTTGATCCACTCCTTAGTTCTGGTTCAAGATTTTTTATATGTTTTACTCCAGATATCTTCAAGGACACGTGTTTTGCTATTCAAAGAGAAACCGAAGGTATTATATGGAACAGTAGCCACTAACGGATTCTGTGTCTTTTCCTCGCTTCGGTGTGTCAATAGCTTTGGATTTCCGCCAAGTTCATCTTGATCCATATGTTTGTTATTGGTTTAAATGTTTTTATTGCTTTACTCCACATAACTTTAAGGACACCCGTGTCAGTTGAGAAGCCAAAAGAGTTATATGGCCAAGAAGCTACTAAGGGATTTTGGATCTTTTCCTCGCTTTGGTGGGTCAATGACTCTGGATTTCCGTCAAGTTTATTTTGCTCCATTTCTTAGTTGTTGGTTCAACACGTTTTTGTTTTAGTCCAGATACCTTCAAGGACACCCGTCTTGCAATTCGAGGAGAAGCTAAACGTATTATATAGCCCAGTAGCCCCTAAATGATTTGGGTCTTTTCCTCGCTTCGGTGGATCAATAAATTTGGATTTCCACAAGTCCATCTTGATCCATATGTTTGTTATTGGTTTAAATATTTTTATTGCTTTAGTCAACATATATTCAAGGACACTCGTTTTGTCATTCAAGCAGGAGCCAAAATAGTTATATGGCCCAGTAGTTACTGGGGGATTTTGGATCTCTTCCTCGCTTCGGTGAGTCAATAACTCTGGATTTCCGTCAAATCCATCTTGATCCATATATTTGTTGCTGACTCAGATGTTTTTATAATTTCAGTCCAGATATCTTCATGGACACACGTTTTGCAATTCAAGTAGAAGCGAAGCAGTTATATGGCCCAGCAGCTACTAGAGAATTTTGAGTGTTTTTTCTCGCTTCGGTGGGTACAGTAACTCTGGAATTTTTGTTGTTAGTTCAATTGTTTTTATTGTTCTAGTTCATATATCTTGAAGGACTAGGATCTAGATCAGATATTTTGCCATTCGAGTAGGAGACAAAGGAACTATGTGGTCCAGTAGCTATTAGGGGCTTTTGTGTCTTTTCCTCGCTTCGGTGGGTCAATAACTATTGATTTCCGTCAAGCCCATCCATCAAGTCTTGATCCATTCCTTAGTTGTTGATTAACATTTTTTTATTGTTTTAGATCAGATACCTTCAAGTACACCCGTTTTCCTACTCAAAGGATGAGTATGCAGAGATTCAATTATTATTGATAGGTGGCAAAAATAATGTATTGTGAACGCTTATTATTGATGGAAGGTACAAACACACATTATGCTGCTCCTGCCTCCGAAGAAACATCAGTTTTATGCAAGAGGGAATTGTCCGCTTCACATTGATGGACGAACGATCTGTGCCTACCTAAGTAGGTCTTTACTCTAAGAATAAACCCTGTGAGTCTTAAGCATCTCAAATGCCATGCACGGAATTACTTTGGCAGTGTCTTACTTGAGTAATCAACAAATAATAATAAAACCGAAAATAATGCTTGGAGACTACAATAGTTGCTTCAAACGCTTTTGTTGTTTATTGAACCAATACAGAACCTTTAATTCTTTTAATTTGAGCTAGACTTGTAGGTATTTGCTAACAAAACAGTTTCAACGTTTGTCATTTAATATTATCGTTTTATTTGCCATCGAATACTCGCATTTAAAGATTATAACTAACAACCATATTAAGCCAATAGCTTTATGTAAAGTCGTAAAAACGTAGTAACTACTTGGATGGCAACTCTCATATCAGACAAATAAAAAGAAAGTTTGAAGTGTTACCTTTGAAAGAATCAGTTGTACATTATGTTTTGTTATGTTTCGTTGATGATCCTGCAACCTGTTCTTTCTACAATAAAATTTTATGAAGTCAGATGATAATTCCGAGAACGCCGATATTTAAGGTTGGAAATTGAGAAACTCCGGGAAAATTGCCGTTGGCATCGCTACTGGTACAAAACATTTATAGTCCCTTTATTTTCAAATAGTAGCGACAACGATTGATCTTGCCGCTGGAGCAAAAGCACCAGAATGATGTTGGCAACATTGAATATTACCAGATTCCACATTCCGTTTTACGATAAGTCTTAGGTTTAATAATAATCATGCACAAAATTATTCACAATTTAACATTAATTTCATAATGTACATTTATGTTCTGTAAAAATGATCATATTAATATGTTACACACTTCCGTAATTGTAATTTCTGAACAACTTTTTATTGAATTTCCGTAACATCATGCATGTAGTAATTTTTTCATTATTAAAGTTTGGATCAAGTTTGCTGCACGATGTCGCTACTATTTGAAATAGAGGAGCTATAAAAAGATTAATTAATTTAGTTTAGTTTCAGACCTTTAAGATTATACTACAAAACCATAGGTGGCCTTCGCGTCGGAAAGTACAATGATCTGTAATAATAATAATAATAATAATTTTGTATAAATCTTACAGAAATCATATTAAAACGTGAGCATCGCCTCAATTTTAGAATAAATTACAAGGCCGATCGCTATAATTTTTATATATTTAGTTAGAATTAAATACTAGAAATATTATTATGTTTTACATTTCATAATTGATTTACAGATACATTAAAGTTTTCTTTGAGGGCTAGTTATGTTAATGTATACGTTCAAATATAAACCATTTTAAAAATTTTAATATGTATTCAAAGATTAATACCCACTGCAGTGAATTAAATTTAAAAATAATACTAAAATACAGTAAAAACATGCTACAGCGCCATCCCTTTCAGAGTAGCTGAACTATTCTCCACCAAAACTGCTTAAAAATGATAATAATGGTAACCGAAACTTTAACATGATTATTGTTGTTATAAATAGACTTTTATCAATTAAATTTGTTATTCTGTGAACTACAAGTCTTTATAAACGATGACATCAATGACCTAAAATTCGCTACAGACTAAACCTGAAGTTCTCATTAATATAGCTTAATTAATATAGTCAAAACAACGCGTCATAATATGGGGGATCCTCGCATTGCATTGTAAACATTAAAATTCGTAATATAATTTTCTTATAAAGCCGAATGGCTTTTATGTTTTTAAATTAAATTCTAAGCCACCCACACAAAAACATCTATGATCTAAAATCCTTTGATCTAATTAACTAATGCTCTCTTTAACAATCAGATAAGCTATTCAGATATTCTCTTATAAATCAGATTTATTTTAAAGCTGTTATTTAGATCTTGAGTTTATAATTTTATATGTATTTTTCTAAAAACATTGGTCAAAATTACTAAAAATGTTGACTTTCTCTAATCAAGATACTTATTTAAGATTTTTTTGTTTCAAATGCCATCAGATATAAACACTTTGCACATGTAAATTTAAAATTTGAAATTTTTGTAACGGTTATTGTTCTTAATTGAATTGATTAAGTTATGATTGCTCTTCAATCAGTTATCTGAATTTTGTTTGTGATCATCTCCCAAGTCCAGAAAAGAATCATAACCACATTCATTCTAAATTAAAATTCCAAATTCTCAATTAATAGAAAAAAATCGTACGTACGCACGCACGTAGGCACGCCCACACGCAATCACCCTATAAAGTTAAAAATGCAGAAACTAAGAAAGCTATTAACCGTATAACCGGTGATTACGCTCGTTTTATACCTCAGTTTAAAACTTCCAATTTGTTTTTATCTCGGCATCTTTCATTTTTCCCCAAGAAACGTGATCTTATAGCAGCTAATAAGAAAACCGGAGAAAGATTTTTTAAAGCAAATCTAAAGAAAAATTAAAAATCTAGATCATTAGTTTGATGAATGCTTCCTCTTTTTACAAATTCACTAAAGAAGGAACTATGTCGCTACCGTCACTAATTGGAGTTTTTTAACGATTCAATCAATTACAATAAACAAACGCCTTGCTTTAAGTGCATGGAAACGAAATTCTTATAAGCCATCAGCATCTTTGTAAGCAATGTTTCAATAATAATTTAAAAACTGACTAGGATACGATTTTTGGGCCGTCAGCCATAAATTATGGTTGTTGTTCCTGCTTTTTGGTAGGTCGACGGGCACCTTAGTTGTGTTGCGATACCATTAGCGTTTTTTACTCCTGTCAGCTTCATTTAAAGTGCTAGTAAAACTACCAAAAGAACCTCTATAAAAGTGCTTTACATAGCCGATGATAACTTGTATTTCTGGAAGCGACTTCAAGAAGTTATCTTCAAACTACTAATAGATTATTTTCAATAAACGCTAATCTTTAGGTCTGCCTTAATACAACAATCACGTATGATTTGAGAGATGCTTACTTTAATTATGGCTCTTATCTAATAGGAATGAGCATATTGAATAATTATAAGATTATAGTACCTTCTATTTATACCTTTTTGAAAGCTTTGAGTGCTCACATGCCAAGGTACTCAGGATAATTACTACGACATATTCTAATTGTGATTATCTAGTCTTTTGGAATATTTAATTGTTCGAATAATTGGCACATTTTTTAATGAAGTAGACTTTAGGAACCATGTTCTCGGAACATATCTCGGTAACCATGTTACCTTTTTCTCGGCATTAAGCCGTGTGTGATTAGGTGGTAGAAATGTGTGGTATGGAGGCGCTGTTAAATATAGTGACTTTTATTAATGTTTATGTTGATACAGTAATTTTTATGAAAACGACGATTTTAAGCAGTTTGGAGCAGCATTGGAGATACTCGAGGACACAAAGCTCTACAGTAAAGCCTTGAATTTAAATATAAAAGCTTCGTGATGTCTAAGTTGAAAAATTCTGAAACCTTCATATAAAATCAGTTTAGAAATATATATTTTCTTTAATCTAAACAATTCGCTCTCAAAATATAAAGTTTAGAACTTCAAGTGCAAAAATAAGTATATTTTACAAAGCAAAAGCAAAAGATGTTTTATTCTAATTAAGCTTTCTCAAACTGTGTTGTTTAATGTAGCGTTAAATTCTCTTTCTGTGTATGCTTTTTTTTATTTGGAGAAGACAATTTTAAATTAATAATGTTATATATACATTGTCATTTTGGTCCAAAATGATAACCAAAGATATCTATTTTATGGTTCAGTGGAGTATTGACAGCTGTGGGACCCTGATCGTTGTTATCAGCAGTTCCTAACCGACTGGGTGATCCATCTTACTCCGATAACCTGTCATCTGGGCGGCTTTACTTGGTTGAACGTCAACACACCCAAAAAAATAACAGATTCTCGATACAAATTATTTGATTTCTTTTTCGTATTCTAAAATGTATAAAAAGTACAAGAAATATTACAAGCAATACTGTAATAAACAGTTAATAGTGCAAAAGTACAAAAAACTATTTCATCAATGGGCAGGTTATCCACTAGTGATCATTCTGTCAGCATTAAAAGCATATTTCAGAGTCAGTTACACAAAGGTTACATAACCGGCCAAGACTTACAAGAGATCATACACTGAAACGAAATCTCTGCATGTTAATCGCATCTGACCTAAACCCGAAAAAGAGTTGAGAGAATATTCATTCATTCATTCACAACTACATTTAAAAAAGAGAGAGAAGGTGTAGAGATGTGTCAAGTCGCTTGCCTTTTTGAACTATCCCAAGTTGTGTTCTCATAATATCTTCTTTAAGTTATCTAAGAACTTTACAACTTTACCAGAGCTCTATCCTATGTCAAACGTCACACCACAGTAAAGTATTTCATTGTTTCGCAATGAGCCAGAAAATTACCGGTGATAATTTAACAAAACTGCACGGGCAACCCATAAATTAGTCCTCTCGAGAGAGCAAGGCATTGTCACTGGGCGAGATATATGTAGCGCCCGGACCGTTCTAACTCACAAATCTTCGGCTTACCTGGATAAAGATGTCGCTTGGGAAATGGGACAATATGAGATTTAAAAACGTTTTAACCATTAAAGTAAATTTAAATAGATGGACACACTTGTAGGACTAACTTCCGTTTCCTGGTTAGTTCGTCGTGTAAGTGAGGAGATAATTTTTCAATTTTTGGTTGGATTAGTTATTTATAGACAATGTACATATAAAGTGGTTTATAGAAATAGTTATTTTCGTCACAAATCAATTTTTAGGTACGAAGTTGAGATTAAATTGGCCTTTTTTAAACACTCCGTTAACGCGTCATCTTTTAAAAGAGGCCAAGAGCCTGAAAATTGAAAGCGCGCGAGTATCAAACAATATTTTTTTGTATTCGGTTACACAAAATCATAAAAAGGGTTAATTTATTGTAAATTTTGAGGTTAACTTTGACTGATATCAAATTAGGTACATAAGCAAAAGGTTCATATAAGTATGTAGTTACAGTACACCATTTTTTCTATTATGTACATATCTTACATAACGAATCAAAAAAGTTGGTTATTTATTAAAACATAACCTTATTATAGGACTTTAGAATTAGGTAATATACATATTACATATTACTACGATATTCTTTTTTTACTATAGATATTTGGGCAGTTAATAAATAATTGGGAACTCCACCACTTTAATTAGACAATATGATATAATATTTTTATTTGGTTTTGATAAATAGAAAGTAGTTAAACAGTTGCAAATGATATGCTATTTATAAACTGTGGTCTTTACGATAAATTGAGAAAAACCCAAATGAATCGATAATGAACGAAAAATGATCAATTTTAAACTTGATTTATAATTGTTTAGAATAAATACCACATAAAACAAACTCAGGCAAAAGTACATCAAATGTAATGATTGTTTTACGTGGGGTACCTGTGTGAACTTACCCCCACGTTCCCTTCCAGAGGTTGCCTATCCACCCTCTACTAGCTATCGCAGGACTAGTGCCGGAGCAATTGACTTAACACGTTGCTCACCGCCGGTACCGAAGTACGTCGTCCAGCAATAGGACTATTCCCCAGCTTAACGCTGTTATTAAGTGGGACCACTGCCCGATCGAATCCAACCTCAATTGTGGCGGGACTTGGTTTTTTAATGGTTTTGCCACCCCGATCTACCAATTATAGGCTTGGTGGGCCCTCGACAGAGCTTCGTTTAAGTCTACACGTTATAGACTACCGGTGTGTACCCATATTTGGTGAAGTTGTCTTGATAGTGAGAGGCTATGTATTCGCTTCAACTCTCCTTAAATGTAATGGCTTTCAGAGCTTCTCCCAATCACTGTACCCGGCTGCAGTCCGGATCATAGGGTGGCCGGGATAGCTCCTAAGCACATTTACCTGGCGGCCTGCAGTTTCCCATATGCCCAAAAGCGGGATAAACTTCACTTTGATTTTCTGCACTTGAGATTCAATCAAACAGCGGGTTCCTTTGGTGACCATAAATGACCTCGGTCCAGCAGCGGGTTCCGTTGGTGACCATAAATGACCTCGGTCAAGCAGCGGGTTCCGTTGGTGACCATAAATGAGCTTATCCCAGGCGAGATTCGAATCCGCCCACACCGGTCTCATATACCAGGGCTCCCCCTGATCGGTATGAGTTACCGTTGAGAAGTCTCACGAATTTCTCTACCACACACTTAATTTGGCAGCTTCATCCGTTGCCCGTCAGCGAGATAGGGTAGAAGACAGCTAGTTTTATGGGTGAACGTCGTGTGGTCTCCCGAACACCCAACAGTACAGTGCAAAAAAGTACAAAGGGAAGGCAAAAGTACAGTGAAAACATACACAAAATATGAACCACTTACCTTTACCATAAAAGAAAAATGCACCGGCTATTTGTAAATTTGGAAAGTAAGTTCATTATATGAAGGAGACTTCTCTCTTGGGTCGCTTCACAGGGGCATAAACTTATATAAATTTATAAAAAAATTGTTCACACAAAAAAAATGAATAAACCAAAGGTTATTTCTTTTTAAATACTTAAATGAAAAAAATTTTTTTAATTAAACACAAAAAATAAAACAATTAAATTAAAATTGAAAACAAAATTCTTAAAATTAAATAAACAAAAAAAATTGGATACCATTTAAATAATAAAAGAAATTGAATTATAAGACAGTATATTTCCTTTTGTCTTGTTAATTAATATTTCTTTGATTAATTGAACTACTTTACAAACTAAATAATTACCTTACATTAAATTTACTTAAAAGATTTATCGACTTGAATTAGTAGTAAACTGTCAAATGCTATTACTGTCATCTGATTGAATGTCAACATGGTTGAAATGTTTCAAAATTTCATCTTTCATAAAAAAATGTAATACTAGATAAATTTTAAATTATAAACTAAATCCATTTAACTTTATTCATAATTAAATTTCCAACTTCCATACCAACTCCGATGACAAGAATTCAAATTTATCAAACAAAAAAATTTCTTTGCCAAAAGAAAATACAATCACTAATTAACTTCACTGCACTTTTATTTAATTACAATAAAATCATTTATTATTAACTGCACAATTCAAAAACTTGATCCTTCTAAACATTTTGACGTAACATTAAATATAACTTTTAATTTTTGACAGGAGGTTGATTTTGATGTTTGATAATACAACACACCCTCAAATTTTTTTAAATTTTGCTCTCCACTAGAACGCGTGATCTGTATAATTGAAACTCTTCGAGGGAGCGTCACCAGGTTTTGATCTTGATTTATTCCTCCTTGAAAAACAAAAGAATAATCTGGTAATTTTCCTGGTTCCAACTAAAATTCTTTAGTTATTTTCTAGTGAACTAAATCTTTGGTGGGAAATAAATCAATTAATTTATTACTAAAATTACATAATTAAAATGCAAACATAAACAGAATTTATTGGCAACCGACATCATTTTCCCCTAGATAGAAACATTATTAAAATTTACCTTGATTGAAATTAATAAATGTTTATAAACATTGTTACTTCATTTTCTTATTATAAACTTAATCCTTGCATTCTATAGAATAATTATTACATACATTTCTGAACCAAAATTCTAAATATAGGCTATTTTTCATACTTTCAGAACACTATGACAAATCGCAACACTATTTGTTATTGAAATGCCCAGATCTTCTACAACAAAAGACCCCCGCATTGGCATTTATGTCTCAAATATAGTCAAGAACTTACTTGACAACAATACCATAAAATATTTAAGTTCAAAGACTTCTCAACAATGAAAACTACAAATACATTATCAAAATACCCCAAATCCTTGGTTCTGAAAAATCTTCCTAGTTCTCAGTAGTAAAAACAGTAGGTAAAGAGATAAATACCTGTGTACATCTTCACAACCATACCCTTAATTTGTTTCAGATGAAAACAAGTCTTGAAATGGCAGTAATATCTATTTATATGCAAATTTCAAACAACGATAGTAAATCGTCAACGAACCAAGATAAATTATTGAAATTTAAGGGAAAGATCATTTTAAAATTTATCCTTTTTCCACTAAGTGTGTTATTGAGTGTTTCTCAACAATAATTGAGACATATTTATTTAAATTTCTATATAAAGGAAATTCTCTTGAATCCCGTTACAAATTAGGCAACCCTAAAAACATATATGTATTTATTAATGCCTGAAGTCTGCCTAATGTCAAGATAATATATAGTTTTTAATGATTATGTAGATACTCTTTAATGTATGATGGGCATAGAAATAATGTGCAGGCAGAGCTGTGAACTAATTGAATTAAAAACATTCAAAGCGTAATTGAATTACTCGTACTTTTGGGCAATTGAATGACTTTAATTCAATTATTTCTTAAGTCACGGCCACGAAGTACTTGATATTTAATTTTTTTTTAAACTAATTGCAATTGGTAATTTGATTTATTTACAAATACATAGTTCAATTTCTCTACACATAGAGTAATTTAGTTTTTCTAAGGTACTTCAATTATCTTGAGAAATGTGAACGATAAAACAATGTTAGAATTATCCATTCGCTCTAATCCTTTTAAAATAATTTGAAATTATCTTTATCCTTGAATTACCCAATTATTTCATGAACACTTAGGTAAGAACTAAAGTAGTGCTCTTAATTTTTGGATGTAATGATAGTAATTCCTTTCTTTAGTTGAAATTTAGATTAAAGTGGTTCCAGAAGTTTAATAGTTTACGAAACATTATTGGTGGGTATTGGCGAAAAGTACAACTTCCCAATTTTTCAACAATGTCCTGTCTTTTATAAAATGCAACATTTGAAACAAACCATTTCAAATGTTCGTATGGCTGCTTGTGGTGAGTTCAAGGAACAAACTGAATTAATAATTTCTGATGCGTAGACACCACCCAGGCTTTTGGCTTGTGTTGGGGGGCTGCCCACTCATACAATAGACTTTTCTTCAACCTTTTTCCTGCCTTTTTATTCATCTCAAGCTAGCCGGATTTTTGCAGCAATTACGAGTATTTTTAGGTACTTATTACGCTTTGTTATCTACATTTGGCCTACTTCACAGCAAATAGGAGATGGTGCAGTAAAACCGTGTACCTCTATTTATCTGTGATGCGATTTGTCAAGCAACTCATTGTACTCATTCTATATTGCCGCCATAGCACTGTGAGATGAAGCGTTGGCCTGTAGAAGTGTCTTGGTGTGACTGAGATACTTTTCAAACTCTTTACCAAAAGTAAATCAGTTTTGTGTCAAAATGTGACAGTCTGTTTTGGTAAATGCATCTTTTTATTTGACGCTATTTGAAGACTGTTTTGCCGTTGGATTCAATGTTACCCAAACAACACAGGAGTCTCCATTATAGTTTAATATACTCCTGTGTTGCTTGGGTATGGTTTAGTTGAGCAATGCTATTTTGTTTGATTGGGACAAAACGGGGTAGTGTCTGATTTTACTCTCATATTCTATCATTTCATCTCTCACTATCTGCCATGAGTTTCTTCTACCTCGGGAAGTGCCTGCCTTGTCCTATTTAGTAGTCTGTGGAGATTTCATTTCTGTACCCACGCTGTGCGGTTCCAGTGAACAAAAGTATAAATATCCTATAGTGGGTTCTGGGCTTAGTTGGACTCCAAAACCAAGATGTCCTTAGACGCTTTATTTACGGTAGATCTACCTCGGTGGTTAGCCATAGTCTTCCGCGGGAGCAACGACCAAATCGTTGTATGCTTCGACTGGTAATTAAACCCGGGACGGTGGCTTAGCAACCTGCCGCTAGACTGATCTACGATCGCTCTATGTTGATTTACTAATAATAAGGGTTAGACACAGTGTATGGAGGCATGCAGCAGGGTTGAACAAGACAATACGATTTTTTTGTAAATCCTGTTTCTCACTGAAAAAAGCATTTAGTAGGACCAATTAAGTTTATTCAATTCAACTAAATATTTAGTTAAATCAAATAAAATTAAGTTTATTTAACTAAATATTTAGTTGAATTAAATAAATTTAATTGGTCCTACTAAATGTTTTTCTCAGTGTAAAAACAATTTTATGTTAGAAACATTTTTGTGTTAATAGCAATAGTTATGTACTTATGTAGAATATCCGTCAAATATATGATTTTGTAGTTTTTGCTTAGTTTTACACAGTTTCAAATACACAGACGCCGATCCCCCATCTATGGCGTAAAACCTTTTTTTAAAAAATAAAAAAATTCTGATAGACAAGAACTTTTCTAAAATATACTCCATTAGCCAATTTTAGGAATCGAACATAAAGCTTTGTATGCAACTCTTACATAATCGGACCTTATAGACTCGCCCTTTTTATAGGCCTTGCTCGCTTCGCTCGCTCGGCCATAAACTGGGCTTGTCTATAAAGTCCTACATTATGTACTTGATACATAAATAGCTATTATTTGCCGTTAGGATCTCAGAAAACCAATAAGAATTTAAAAAGCAAAATAATTAAACAATTTAACATATTGAACAATTTAAATATAAAATGTGTTAAACAATTTTAATGCATGGAAGTTTTGGGCAAAACGTAACAATTGTATACCTTAAAATATATTAGGACAGCATTAATAAGGCAATACGTTTCGGCGATTTGACCACGTTTGACCATTTGTACATGGATATGTTTCGGTGATTTGTTCACAGATGAGTTTCGGCGTTTTGACCACGACCTCGTTTTATGCTTTCGAAGATTTGTTTACTTTCGGCGATATGTGTACAGTCTCTTTGCGGCATTTGGACTAACCGTCTACGATATGCTCACAGACCCCTTTCGGCGTTTTGTCCGTTCGATGCCATGCCATAGACTCCAATAAAAAACGGGTTTTTACTAGAGCGCTCTGTTATACGAAAAAGTTGAAAGAATTTTGAAAGACAATTGGCATCTCTGCTTTTATAAGTCAAATAACTGAACGGGGAATTAAAATAAAAATTTTTAAATTATTAGGAATGGTAACTAAGAGAAAATAATTAAACAATAATTAAACTCAATTTAATAATAATTTTATTATTAAAAACAAATTAATCGCATAATAGTCCAGTCAATGAAGATTTTTTGGGGAAAGATTCGTAATGTTTTCCGATCTTGCACGCTTGTTTGGGGGTGTCTTGTGATGAATATATCAAAAATGACTACGAGGTGTGCTAAAGTTGCTACGTCGAAAAAAGATACGGTGTTTTTGGTTTTTCAAATATCTCAAACATGGTTGGTCATAGCTCAAAAATACTTCAGTTCTAAAATAAAGCTTTTAAAGTTTTTTATTAAAGTAGCTTATAAAGTCTGAGCCGTCCGTTTCTCGAAAGAACTCTACAAAACAAAATTGTAGAGCATTGAATTCTCCTCAAGATGAGTCTGTTAATTAATATTTTGTCTCTATCAAAGCACGAAGCTGATTGAGTGTAAAGAGGGGTCCGTCCTTTACCAGAGGTGTTCATTCTTGCGAATGAAGAAAAATTTGCTTTTTTGAAAAATGTACGAAATCGAAGCTCAATTTATTTATTTATTTATTTTTGTTATTGGTTATTATAAATCATTAGAAAACTTTTTTTGTGGGGAATTTTCTTAGCTTTAATTTAGTACACAAGTGTTTTTTAGCTATGACCAACTGTGTTTGAGATATTTGGGAGAAACCAAAAAAAGGACCGTTTTTCGACGTAGCAACTTTAGCACTAGACGCCCCCCAAACAAGAGTACAACAAAATTACGAATTTTTCGACAAAAACGCCCTTCTATCCTTCTTTCTAGGGGAACGACGCCCCCCTATGCTAAGATGGAGGGGGCTGTCCGTCCCCTCTGACCCGTACTTCCAACGCCCTGATTGTAAAGTAAATTTGACATTTAAATAAATACATTCCATTAAATTGTTGACAATGATTCCAATATGTATAACGTTATGTATGTTAGTGTAAAGAATAACTGAAAAAATTTCCATAATTATCCATGCCTTACATAATTTTAATCTATTTTTCAATGCGTAAGTAATTTTTTTAATTACAAGGCGCAAGTCTATCAGTTAACATCAAAATTTTGTGTAATTTGTACCGTCGGTAAAATAATTTAAATGCTCTACGGGTAATAAATGTTAATTAATATTCTTAACTAATTTTTTTGTGCATATGTAACTCTGCAATTATCAGTATGGCCTAATCTTTTCCCGAGTTCCGTACCGATTTAAATTCTTAATTTAATCGAAATACCGGTGTGCATTGTGTGGTTATAAACTTACCCATTTTTTATAGAATAAATTATATTTTGAATCCTTATAACATACTTTAATTATTATATATAAAAAAAATACAAAGTGTAATATTTTATTTTATGAAATTTTATTTTTCTATTATAACAACAATTTTATGAATACAAAAGGAATGAATGATGAAATTTTTCAGATGCATGTATAGCAAAATGTATAACGGTTAATTTAAAATCTCACACGAATGTAAATTTGTGTTCTTTTTCTTTTTTATGTTATTATATATTACAATTCATTCTGTTTTTTGTTATCACGAAGTAAAGATCTTCGATCAACCGAACTAACATTAAGTCGTAAAATTTATTATTTCCCAAAGTTAAAACAGAAAAATCGAAAACCATAACTATTAAATTTCGATATCTACTGAAATCTGAATCTTTCGGTTCCTATATCACACAATAAAAACTGGCATCTTCATCTCTTAAGTGTTTTTTCTATAGACGTTAAAAAATATAGAATGTCGGTAAAGTTTCGGTCGGAATTAGTGTGTTGACTTTTTTTATTACTTTGTTAGAGAGAAATTAAAACGACTTAAATGTGCTATTTATGGAAATGAAAGTTCGATATTTCAGGGTTTATTTTTTAGGTGGAAAGCAAGTAATAAACATTTTTGCTGGTAGAGTTTACGATGTAGATTACTACCTGATGTAAAATTACAGTAGAAAGTTTTGACTTTAGTAGGTAATAAAAATGATTTTTTGTATTTCTATCATTAAACGTCATTTAAATATTTTAATATTTAAGTGTAAGAATATCTTTATACAGTTTTTCTAAATACTGTCACTGAAGAAGTACCAAAGATCACGGTAAGTTAACGCGGCTACGGCATCAGTTAAGATTAGTAGGTAGTAATTAGTTTATACATTTTACGAAGCAAATTATATGGGCACACTCGCAATAATAATTCTAACAAAGTCTTTATATACAAATTGTAGTGTGTGACACAAAAACCATTTAAATTAGAAAAATTAGATGTTATCTTAATTAATTAATTTACATTTATACAGAGATTGCTTGATGTAATAGTTTGACGTTCACTGGAGCTTAATTACATGTAACATACGATATTGTTGCCTTTTTCAGTTGTTGTAGAAGACCTCCTGTTGGTGCATCGGAAGGCAAGTTACCAACCAGGCAGAAAGTTGCTTTAACGTGGCAACAGCAAGTAACCAAATAATTAAAAGTAACAAACAAAAAAGGCCTGCAGAATGCGATATGCCGTCGAACAAAGAACGATTCCTGTATAAAAATAATAAACTATAATAAGTGAAACGTAATAAAATAGTCATTTTACAAACCTTCAGAACGTGTTCCTAACCTCAAAAGAACTATAGTGAAAAATCCCTGAAGGCTTTGAAACAAATGGAAGTACACCACCCAAAATTACCTTACATTGTTAAATTACGTAAGATGCATATAATTTATAATTTATTATTGCCGTATTATCTATGGTAACCTAAACTCTTGGTTATAAGTAATCACTGAGGCAGGGTCATTTGATCAGTTGTCTCTCACGTTAATTATCCTAACAGCATTTTTGCCTAATTTTATACTTTGATGTATATAACAGATTGCCAATAAATACTTAAATACTTAAAGGAAAATTTAATCAACTAAGGCGATGCAACTTAGTTACACAAACAACATCCGAAAAGTAAGTAGTCTTATTAAAACAACAGAAAATACTTTCGAAAAAGTTCAGAACGGCAACCAACGTACGGAGAATGCAAAAATCCCCTAACAAGCTATACAACATAGCACAAAAGCGTAGCGATACAGGTGTCACGAAATTAACACAAAACAAACTATTAACTTTTTTCACTTGTTCAGGAAATTTATGTCTTTTCAGGTCCTACAAAAAAATAAACTGTCATTAATAACCACGTTCTTAAAGCTACTAAGTGAAATGAAATTCGTCCAGCACAGTTAACGCTATGAAACCGTTGCGCTATTTATATAACTCCTGTTATTTTTAAGTTAAATCCTTTATATAAGGCTGTATTAGATAGAAAATTTCTCTTATATTCCAAAAAATAAATATTTGAGTAATTTTGTATTTCCTCTTTTTAATCTATAAAATCTACATTGTTATAAATTCTTTTTTTGGTAAGATTTACTTAAAAAAATCTAGTTTCAACCTCTGAAAGTGCACCAAAACTTATCAGATTTTACGTCATCGTATAAGACAATCTTATGTTCATATTGTTTCAAAAGTGGAGTAAATTTATAAACAAGCTTTAATTTCTGGTAACAATATTCTTAAAAACAATTGTTGCCTAAAAATTAATCCTGGTTTTTAAAGTTAATTTACTTTTGTGCAACCCACTCTAAATGTAATAACGCCGATTTTTTTCTCTACTTGTCTATGACTCTGGGCACTTCTCTGTGAAAAACTGCCACAGTAACTTCATCATTTTTAAAACATACTGAAGGGTGCTACCGATCATTGAAATGTAGTACTTTGAAGAAAAATAAAGCTGAAGATTGTTTTATACTAGGTATACATTTATCTTTAGTAATTACTACGTACTTATAACATAGGTTTCAACACAGTCAGCAAAATAATTTTTTTAAGAGATTTTAAGATTATGACTTATCTATATTGGGGAATTTCTGTCTATATTGTTTGGCTAACAAGTACCGCTTTTTTATTTCTATACGTTGTTTACCCAGCAGAAATAGTTAAGCCACGCCCACAAATTCATGCTTGGGTACAACAGAGAGCCCAAATACCAGTTTCTCATGCTGTAGATAATAAAAGCGCGCCAAGTTTCTATTCAGTGTATTTTTCTTTCTAAATAAACCATAATAATCTTCTTTTAATTAATGGTTATAACAATTATTTTAGTCTGTTGTTATAAAAAATTGAAATTAAAAAATAAACTAATTATCAAATGATTTAGTTGTGAAAAAGTAATTATACATCGGATTAGAAAACCTGGGAAAATCAAAAATACTCACTTGAAAAAACCAAAAACAAAAACACAGTACTTTTAATTCTATGAAACTTGCAAGCTATTTGGGCCCAGCTGGCTTATGTTTTCGAATATTTATTACAGTAGGTTCCAATTATTTGAGTCACTGGTTGTTTGCATCAGCCACTTATATGAATCAAAGTATGAAAACCAAATCCCTTTCTCTATTATTAATTGCAAATTTTTCCGTTTATTGGAATCACTAAATTCTACCTCCGTCGGATTCTTGCATCATTAACAAAAAAAGTAATACTCCTAACATACAAAATTTATTTTGTAGATACTAACCGGTTGCTTACTACCTGTTGTAACTCACATTTGCCTACATTACCTTTTAATCGTTATGAGATTTTAACGGATCTTTCTCCGTTTCCATTTCTTTTCGGAAAATTCTTGTTTGCAACAATCTGCTAACTAGGGGCATTTGAGTTACGAAAAACGTCGGTTTTAATTGTCTTTTTGTGCATATAGATCATAAATACCTACTACCTACTATTATGACCGTCACAGATTCATTTACATACCATAAGTATACATTTTATACAGGGGCCGCATAATTGACTAAAAAACGCCGTGTACGAACGTGGTACTAATAAACGGTGCATAAGTAATCTAACTCTACTAATGCAAGTACTTTGGCTTATAAGCATAGTCATATAGGTTCATAAGCACTGTCAAATCTTCGTTGAATCATACTCATTTACAATAATCATAAAATGTATACGGATAGTTTTATTTATACAACAACATGTTATACAAATTTACAATTAGACTAACTATCCGACTAATTTAATATAGACAAATGTGCACTAAGTCTTAAAAATTTTAAATAAATTAAGTGAGATAATAGCAAAGCAAAGCAACGACTATATAAACAACTGATAACAACTGTAACCTCTAACGACATCATTTTAAGCGTTTTATATGTATATAGCGATGATGCATTTTAAATGATTTTATTGCTTCAGTGGTTTTATAAAATCTAAGACGGCTGTGAAAGCTGCTGCAACGCTGCATTTCAGCGGTGTGTTGGACGCACCCATTTTCATATAAGAAATTATAGTAGTGATATTCCCAAGGGAAACAAAAAAAGGGATGTTACATGTTGGATGTGCATGAAAAGAATGTTGGCTAAATGTTAACTCTTAAAGAGTTAATTCTGTAATGTTTAAAAATATCCAGATTCTATAAATTAATCTTAACAACAAAGTATTAGACAAGTTTTTTTTCCTTACAATTTATTGAGATGATATATCATCTAAGTAATTGAAACTTTTTTTAGTTTGTAACACATTAAGAACATTTAATAGGTTACTATAGGCTCCGGAAGCTTTCAAATAGTCAAATAGCACTTATATGTACGTAATATTCATGCAATAAAAAAATAGATACTCATGCTAGGATATTAGTTTTATTGATGCTTAAGGATACATGCTTGGTTACAGATAATCTTATCAAGTTAAACTAGGAAAATAGTAGGAGTATGATTGTCTTAATACACATTTAACCTCACTTTATAAAAGGTTTATAAATATAAAAAGGCATATCAATCAGTTAGATTGTTTTTGTAGTAGAACATGGTTTAAGTAACCCATGTTACATGTTCAGGATAGTTTATCCATTTTTTTAGAGAATTATATCTTTCTTTCTTTATAATTGAGTTTGACGATAATTAACGTAGAAGAGAATTTTCTTGGTCCTACTCAGCTGAACCAGTTTCGTGAAAATATTTCACTGGAAATATGTAAAACGGGTCATTATTGTAATGTCTATAACAGTACATGTAACTTACAATTTCCTGAATTTGAAATTTTTTTGTTAATCTTTGTGAAGGTATTGGTTTTGCTGATATGCTTCAATTTTTTTCAAATATTGATTTTATTATAATATTTTACACCGTTGTATGAATGCAGGCACTTGGAGTACTGTATTCTGGACAAGAGTGAGTATAGTTTGATTTCATTTATGTTGTCATTTGTATGGAAACTTGCAAAGCATCGTTTGACCGTAAAAACGTGTAAACAGATTTTTATTTAAGTTTTTCTTTTATTGTAAATATTTTTCTATGTAAACTGCATATGTATGAGTTACCTTGGGTAGTTATTTAGATATTCCTGGTATAGGCATAGCTGGAGTTAATGAGTTTTCATTGTAATTAAGTTTTAATGAGATTTTTGACCGTTGGTCGTTTTCGTTGATTTTCTCAGTTATCGTTTATTTTAGATCATAAGTGTGTTATATTGTTTTAATTGTCTTTTCGCCAGCTACATTTCTGTCTTAGATCTAAGATTAAGTCTAGACTTAAGATTAGTGCTAATTATGAAGACATTTTTCGTTAGTGACGTCATGATAAAGTTTTGATGTGTGATTGTTTTGAAAATTTGTGTTGTTTTTCGATTGTTTTGGTGAAACCTATATAAACTCCGGGGAAAAAAGAACTATTTTAGTCGATAAAACGCATTGGGAGTGTCCATGCTCGACTCTAGATGAAAAGTCTGCAAAATAAAGTAAGGTTAAGTGATGACCACAAGTTTTTGTAAACAAACGACAATTTTTAACAAAGTGTTTATGGAATTGAATAGTTACCTGATATTTAAATCAAAGATTTATTTTCGTTCATAAACAATTATATGGAATTGTGAACGATTTATTTAAATTAAATCAAGAAGATGTATGTTTATTTAACAATTGATTTGGATAATTCGACTTGTATGAATATTAAAGATCAGCTGTTGAATTGAAGCTGTCTGTATTACCGATAATACAATAGAAAATACATTTGAGTGGATTCGTTGACGTTTATATACAAGGTAAATCGAAAATAAAAGGATTTAGTTCACATTAGGTACAACAAAATCATAAAGACAATTTCTTTTAATAAATTCAGAACTTATTTTTCTTATTTGAGAGTGATTTCAATAACAAAGTTGTAACATTTAAACAATTTCAATTTGTTTATTCACAGAAATAATTAATTTTTATTTAGATAGATTTATTTAGCAATTGTAAATATTTCTCTTATCTGATAAACTTATTTGATGCCAGTTTGTTCAAATGGAGACCAGTTACAACTCCCATGTCAGGTTGGTAACTAATATTTAACACATTTGAGCAAGCTCAGGGAATATTTTCCATATTTTAACTTTTCTGTTTAAGTTTTTTATTTTCTCTTTTGAAATAGATTTTCTATTTATCATGATAAAAATAAAGATCTGTGTTTATTTATTTTATTAATTAACAGATTAACAGCCTTGGCAGTGTAATGTCTAGCGTGCTGGACTTTCATCCAAGCGGGCCAGGTTCGACTCCTGGTACCGGCAGATCTGGTTAAGGCTTTCCGCAGTTTTCCTTAGCTGTGACACAAATGTGGGATTTGCGCTGTTCCATCTGTAAGTCGGCTGCAGCCGCACGTTGGGCCTACAATAATAATCGCCCCCTCCCTCCCACACAAGCTTTATAGCTTCTGGGGCCTGGTTTTCAGGTTATGGGTTGTAGCAATTATTATTATTATTATTATTTGATGTTTATGCAAGCATCCATTTATTTTCTTCCCATACGGAGTTTAAGTTTGCTGTTTGTCCAGTTGCAGAAGTCCAAGTGCATTGGTAGTAAGTTTCTTTTTCCGGGTACAGGAATTAATAAGACCAATGTAAATTTTTATCTCATGCTCTATCGAATTAAACCCGAGTCAGCCTATTTGGGTAAAAGAAAATTTGGGTGTTATTTAAAATTTCTTTATTAAAGCTAGCCAAAGTAATTTTAACATCATTAATTTATTTAATTTTTTTATTTAAATAATAACATCTCAATATATTTTACAGGACACATTTCTTACGAGATGAATTATTTGTATTATCTAGTGTCTACTCGTACAATTGCTAATCGCTCAAGTATTTATCACATGTTCTTCCGATCTAGCCACCAGGCTGGAGATTCCATTCACTTTTCCCCATTTTAGTTCCTGAGAGTAAACATGTTATTACATTTTTTCCACTATTACATTAGTATTAACCTGAAAACCTAGCAGTAATCTTAATTTAAAAAAAATTCTAATTAGTGATTTGTATGTTTGCACAGATGAATAGCTGATTAAAGTATTGTCTACCCATTAACTATTTTTTTCAAACTTATAAGGCGTATTTCCACTGACGATTATATTTAAGTATATGCAATTTTTTCGCATTTTACACTTGTTTGTGTAAACTTTAAAAAATCCTCTTTGCTTAGCTTTTATATATGTAAATTTTAAATCACTGTATGTCGGATTGGAGGAAGACAAGCACTTCCTCTTCCTTTTTTGCAGTGGCCCTTAGCTGGAATCCTCTGCAAAACAAGGCGCTTAGTGGTAGTGATTGTAATTTCAGAGCTTATTAAACTGTATACAACAAATTCTTGTCCTTGTAGAATTTTTCGTTATTGGTAAACTTTGGAAAAGTATAGCTTGCTCAACATTTAAATCTTATATTAAGAAAAGACAATATAATGTGAAATCAACTAATTAGCTTTCACTATTTGAAGTTTAAATTCAATGACCTCCGGAAGTTCTAAATGAAGTTAAGAAATTTAATATCCATTTGCCGATCTTTATTGGCACATAACAAGATACTTTTTATTATTAGTTCAACTCCATCTTAAATATAATGCCTTTTCCCCTATAAGTAAGTAATTTATATGCTTCAAAACTACAAAAAGAAACATTGAGTAAAGAAAACAATAATCTACCAACGTTTTCAGTCAATCTTACGTTGGTATTTGCCTTATAGTTTATCAGAGGTTTGTCCAGCATCTACCTACTCTTATACATGTATCACATTGCGCTTAATACACGAATTTCTACGGTAAAGCTGGTAGATTCCGACTTGTTAATTTCATGTTCGCGTTTTTAATTATGCTCCACCTCAACAGAGTATGAAAATATAAAGCTATCATGTTATATGTACGGTACATACCAATTTTATAATAATTTTGTAATATAAAAGCATTGTAATTGTTTATGACGCAAATACAACAGAAAAGTTTCAGTTAATGTTGAATATTAAGTTATATATCATAGCATGTAACACGTAATTGTTGCTTTTTATTCATTCACGGTAATTGAAGCATAATTTTTTTATAATTGAAGTAGATAGATGCTTTTGTACTAACATGTGATTGCCCTTTATTGCTATTTTATGCTAAATATTTACAATAACTATATGTACACTTTGCATTTTATTATTATTAGAACAACATGGAGATGCGTGTAGTGAAACAATCGAGGCGTTTTTAAAACCTATGCATGAAAATGATTTAAAATGCGAAGCTCCTAACATCTGATAAAGCCCGAAGGAGATTGTGTTCCTTTATTTATAGCTTCCACTTAGTTAATTACAATAGAATTAAACGTGCACAATTTATCAATATAATAATGCATTGCGTATGCAAATTTTATTTTGTAATTAAGATTTTAAAAAGGTTTTTGATCTCTATCATCTCGTTTTGAGTCAGAAGATCACAGGAAGAAGCTTTCCAATAATTTTTCCTTTTTGTTCATAATTTATGCCATCATGCTCTATTTTTCTCTGTATCTATTTTTCATCGCGGCTACGAATTTTGATCCTTTCCCGTCATCCAAATTTCGCATATGATCGTCATCAATCATTGATTTTTGAGACTAACTATTAGGGTATACATTACCAATGGAATTCTTACAAGAGGCTAATGTGCTGAAGGTGTCAGATTGATAACGACTTTTCCTTCCATCATGGTTCAATGAGACTAACATCCTACTACCACTGAACTATTGAAATCTTAAATGAAAACTTTAAGAAGTGCTGAGGATTTACCTAATGGCGTCAAGATATCTATCAGCAGATTCAACTAATAATTACTGTGAAATAAATAAAGATTAGTAAAAGTTTCACAGTTTTATTAAAATATAACCTGACAATATGGTTTCAACAACTATGCTGTCATTATCAAAGGTAATATAATTATAAACAAACACGTCGCTAAGGTAGATACAAAAATAGGTAACTAGATAAAATAATAATAATAATCAGAATTAAATATCTAATACTTCCAGTAACGCAGAATTACTGAGCTCAAGTTGTTCATTCATTAAAGGTACCCTGAGTTTGTGTTTGTATATCTCAAAGGCTTCTAAAATGTCTAATTTGCGATTGTTATTACAAAATTGTAGGAATTTAATATTATTTTGAAGAGTCATTGTGTGATTTTGTTCTAAAAGGTGTTTGGCATAATTAGATTTTTCAGGATGTTTATTTTAGTAACGACGTACGTGTTCTTTATATATTATGTCAAAATTTCAAAGTGTTTTTCCAATATATACCGAACTACAAAAAGAACAATTTAAACGGTAAATGCCCGATTTCATGATATCATGTGTTCTGTCTTTAGCATTAAATAAAAATGAAAAAGTGTTAGTGTTGGTTTTAAATGTTATTTTATAATTGTTGGTTTTTCTTAGTATATGTGCAATTTTTCAGATATTTTACCAAAATATTGTATAGATATGTAATTTGTGTCTTCTGTTTGATTGTCAATGGGATATATTCTTTTGATAGCTAACCTATAATCTTTTTGTTTAATTAAAGTGTCAATCATGTTCGGATTGTAATGATTTGCATGTGCTAGTTGTTTAATGGTTGATATCTCTTTGCTAAAATCTGATTTTGTTAGTGGAATAGTTAAAGCTCTGTGTACTAATGATCTGTAGGCTGCTATTTTATGTGTATTATGGTGACAAGATTCATTTGGTATTGTTATGTCTGTTTGTGTTGGTTTTCTGTATATGGAAGATTCAAATAGATTGTGTGCCATAATCTTGATATTTAAGTCTAATAATTACTGAGCAAGGTTTCGCCTTCTCTCCACTTAAGATATCTGAAGGCTTTCTCAAACTATAAATATAAGAATTTCATATCTAATAAACTAAGAATCTTAAATTCTTCAACTTCTAAACTTCTAAGTCTAGAATGCTTTGGAACATCAAAAATGTCGTTTAACATCATTAATGTTGTTTATTCCCTGCGCTTAATCATGTTTAGTCTACTGTATGTATGTTTGTAAACGAGTGGATCGCAGAAACTCACAACCTAAAATTGCACTTGATTTTGCAAACTGCACTTTGAGGGTATATTTTGGAAACGTTCAAAGATGCCGCTAACTGACGTTTTAATCAGTTATGACGTTATCAACCGTTAGCACGTCTGACGTCATTGTTTAAACGCAAAACTGTTTAACCTGGTAACCGCTTTGTTAACGATTCAACCTAAAACTCAACGCTTAAAGTGTCGAGAATGTCTAAATTATTAAGCCTGAAGCTTAGAATGTTTGATTGTCAGTTGTCTCTAGGCAGTCGTACACCGACATTTTGAATTTTTTTTGTAGTTCATAATTTTCGAAGACTAATGTTCAGAATGATGAAAAACGAATGTTATCTTTTTCAGCATCAATACAACAATTTATAATTGGAAAAGCCTCGGTTCGATTCCCGACGATCCCATGTGGTAACCTTAATAGTAAGTAAACGTGCCTTTATTTGTTTTCAGCTAAAACCTATTAAGTATCCCTAACAATGTATATTCTGCTATACCCCGGGACTTACATAATAGTTGACCGTCGTGTGTCGTGGCCTGGAAAAATAATTCGAGACAATGTATTTATTTAATTAAAATTTTTGAAATAGCACTCGGACAGCGGAATCAGGGTCTCAAATGACCCGCACTTTCATTTTTTTAATTATTCCACCATTATTCAAAATATCCTTTTAGGTGTATTCCTCGAAGCTGCTATGAAGGTGATTTAGAATAAATTTCATAGGAAAATTTCTTGGTATCTCAGAAAATCCGCTCGGGCCACTTGAGACCGGTTTCCAGAAGTTCATAACAAATATAGTATAACAATATAGTGATGTGTTAGATGTAAAACACAGTTTTTCCTATTTTTTGTTTTAATATCACCTGGTATATTAATAAAAATGTTATTGGGTTATCATTTTGAAGACATTCTGTATATATTTCTCTCTTCTGTTTGTTACTACGAGTCACCTAGAGCAACGTGGGTAAATCATATTTAGTTTATTGAAATAACCAGGTGGGTTTTTTATATCTTATTTTCATGTGCAAGCATTACTTAGTTTGTGTATCAAAATTTAATAGTGAATTATTAGAATTATTATAGTGTAAGAATGTTCACAAATTTACAATTTAATCAAGATCCGTTATATGATAAGAAATCAGTTTTTATAAGATTTTGAATTCAATTTCTCAAGTAACTAATAAACTTAATAACGTTATTATTATTAACTCTAAGATATTAGCTAAATACGACTGAAGGCATTCCAGTTGATTATCAATCCAATAATTGGATAACGATTTTTAATTGTGAATAAATAAATAAATGATATTATTGGTGTTATTTTATTTGCTATGTGATATTTTTGTGTTATAATGGAGTGAAGAAATTCGGTTCTTGCATGGTTAGAACGGATTCACTTTAAGATCTATAGATCCGTTGTTGTGGAGAACTAATGATAACACTCTATTTGCTTAAACTAACCATGCTGGCACCCATCCATAGCACTGTTAAATCAGCTGGCATTCCAATTCAGCTACGATCTACCTTAATTTAAAAATTTAAACTTTGCAGCTTAGATTGTATTTGATCTAGTTGTAATGATTTAGTAAATACTATTTCAGTTTTTTTTCTTTAGCTAGTTCACCAAACCAGACCAAATGATTTTAGTTCATATTAGTCACTCAATTTTTCGACGTAATCTTACTATTTAGAAGAATAGACCTTTCAGCTTTTTGACATACCTTTCAAATCTTTTTAGTCTTAGTAGAATTTAGATTTTTTTTAGTTAATTTTTGTAAAATAGCAGAGCAAAGTGAGAGTACCAATAGTTATCAAAATTCGAATTGGAAAAGGAGAAGAAATCACTTGCTTAATAATCCTTTAGGAAGAGTGTAACAAAGTAATGTAATTAAAGATTTGTTTGGTAACCTGCAAGCCGATTCCACAGTTAATTGATTTTCCAAAATAGAATTTAATATCCACTAAATTTATAAAAGGACGAAAATCGTAAAACTTCACTACTTAGTACCTGCAAAAATAGGGTTATAAACTGCTTTACAAATTGATAATTTTTATATAAATAAATGGAGGGCGCTAAGATTATTAACAGTAAAAGTTATTTCAGATCTGTTGGAATCAAGGTTTGAAATTATTTTAAATGAAAACAGAATCAGGGCCTTCTTAAAAAAATTTATGCATGCTATTGTTACTTACTTTTTTATTTTTGATGTCTTATCATTGCCATTTGATATGTCGTTGTTATTAAAGTTGTCTCAAAAGTAAAGTATCTCATTGCCCCATTTATTTTAGTTTAGTTTAAAAATGAAGAAATTTCTCTTACAGTTAGTATCAATAGTTTTTTTGTAATCATAAAATAGTTCAAATGCATCCCAAAAGTATTAATTAAACAAGTATTTTTGTCAAAAGTTGTACCGCGCTATCAGCATGATCAAGGTTCCCCCGAGGTTCCTATTTTGACAGATTTCGTTAATGAGAGGAATCACAGCAAACTACGCAGATTGAATACAAAATTTAAATCCACACGCAAATGTAGATAAAGACTATATTTTGTTAGCAATAAGTTAACAACAGTGGTAAATAAATAAAATATGTGTTACCAAAGACAGAATTAATTTTTAAAAAGTTGGACTTGTTGGAGGTTGTTCTGAAATGAAAAATGAATTTTTTTTAAATTGATTAAAAATGTAAAGTTAGCCTCAACATCACAGATAAATGCTGTAGCTTTAATATAAAAACGGTCATCAATATCCATTTAAGATTTAAGTCTTGTAGGATATTTTCTGATTTGGTCCCACTGTACAACCGACCTAATGGCGTTAAATTGTGGCCACGTTTATTATCTAACCGAATGTTTACTGTACATTTCAGGTTTTCATAATTCTGTAAAATGTATTTGATTCTTCTGGAAGCTATAACAAAAGTCATCATAATCCATCATCTTCACACATAAGTCAAGTAATATTTGCAACAATTGTCAACACTGTAACACTGATCAAAGTTAATAATCACTTTCTGTATTATTCTATAGAAAAGCCCAGTGCATCAAATTTTTCGATATCTTCTCTCGACGAAAATGACAACTTAGAAAAGAAAAAGAAAAACGACAGGTTGCACGGTATCCGGAATATAATGGGGAGCTAAACACATACCTTTACTCTAAACACTACTATTTAGGGTTACGTACGGGTCAGTTTATTCTTCGCCCAAGAAAATTACTATAATTTTTATTTCGATAACTGTGGTGTAGGCATTTTTAGTGGTATTTGATTTTCAGATCTGGTATGCGTACAGGCATTATGTTTGACCAGTAAATACTTTAATAATGTACCATTTCGGTTCGAATATATATTGCCGCTATAAAAAATCTATTAATTTCAGTTTCCGTTTTTTATTAGTGTCTTATGTTCACATGACATTTGGTTTTTCAGTAAAATCGGTTTTACGTAAAGATATGAGTGTAACAAACGATAGAATCCTGTAAAGAAAAAGCATTCATTTGCAAACGTCGCATGTAGTATGTACGAGGTAAGCGGCATAAATTCTCGGCCTGATTTAGAAAAAATAAACTTGGAAAAATATAATAATTTTTATTTTTCAATATAATCTTCCCTAATGTCAATACACTTATTACAACGTGGAATTAATAATTCAATGCCCTTTTAAAAATAATCTGAGGTTTTTCCTTCAAAATGTTCAATTACAGCTGCTTGCAACTCGTTCTCGTCCTTAAAACGACGTCCCCTAAGGTCTTTCTTTAAATTGGAAAACAAATAATAGTCACTATGGTAGCTAGAATGGTAGCTTGTGAAATTGCGGCAGTGTGACCGGGTGCATTGTCGTGTAATAATCGAACACCTCTTGTCAATTTTCCTCGACGTTTTTCACGACTATTGTTTCCCAATTTATGCAATAAAGACGCTTAATATATAGGTACTGTTAACAGTTGTATAGCGTTCTTTAAAATCAATCAGTAAAATGCCATCACAACCCCAGAATATTGTTTCCATAACTTTTTTTGTCGATTGAACGACTTTCGCCTTTTCTTGCCCCAAACGGAAACATTTTGAATGACCACGTTTTTGGCAGTGGAATATGAAGGGTAATAAATCACTATAAACGCCGTCTAAACGTTGTTTGATTTGATTAGGCGCGTGCCCTTCTTTTGTTAAAAATTTAATGACCGCGCGGACTGAATTTTCGTTAGCTGCAACATTTACATGCACTCGTCACGATGCTTGAGTGGCTACTAAAATCTATTGCACTTCTAGCTGTAATATATATAGTGTAGGCCTCTTACATGTCCAACTATGACGCAACCGAGTTTGAATATGTTGGCACCTGTAGAAGCCTGCCGGGTCGAGAATTTATAGCGCTTACCTTGTAGATACACCAAAAATAAACTGCAGCAATTTTTATTACCAACAAGTTTCTTAAAAACAGCCTTTCATTTAAATAAAATCTAAATCGGTTTCCCACAAATGGTAGAAAGATTCAAAAACGTAACTGGAATGATACTAATTTTTAACAGGTCGAGAATATAAAAATTGCAATAAACTACTTGAAAAGAGAGTTGAGGGTGACAGGTGGTGATTACACTACGAAAACAAATAAAAAATATTGGGTGTTTTCTAGTGCATTAAATACACCAAAGTAGAAGAACTGCACAGTAGATTAGCACAGGGCATAATTACAGTGAAAGCAGCAGTTGATACTGAATAAGTCGCAGAGCAGGATGGTGGATCAAAAGGAACGCAATATGTTACGCTATAATTAGGAGACAGAGGGAGCATCCACTGAGGATGGCAAAAGAAAAAGGCTAGAAAAAGAAGATTTGTTTAAAAGGAATAAGAAAAAGCTAGATCCCAAAAAAAGCCTTGAAACCAGGTAGGCAGCAAAGGAGAGTAAGGAAAAAATAAAAGCGGAGAACAAAGTGGTCAACGCTATGAACGTGATGAATACTCATCTGAGGAGGAAGCAAAAGGAAAGAAAAAGGTAAACGCGTGCAGTTCACCAAACAAAGTATCGGATTTAGTAGAAGCAATAGAGGAGCGGAACGAAAATCCCAAATAGCAGAAACAGCTTAAACAAATGATGGCAATTATGTTAGCTGAATTGAAGGAAATAAAAAAACGCAGAAGGATTTTATTCTGGAGATGAGAAATCTAAGAGAGGAGAATAAGACACTCCGATCCAAGGTAAAACGCCTCGAAGACAGAATTAATTCGATGGAAGGATGAGAAAGAAAAACCAACGTAGTTGTTAAGGGTCTAGAGTGTAAAGACGAGAACGTAAAGGTAGAATTAGAAGGATTTATCAAGAAAACTTTGGAATTGCAAATGCGGCTACAAGAGACTCGCAAGGTTATTGAAAAAAGAGTAACAATGTAATAACTGCCAAATGCTACTCTTGGGAAGATAAGATGGAGATTATGAAACAAAAAAACTCAAAGGCACAACAGTATATATTGATAACGATCTGGATTGGGATGAAAGAGTGATGCAAACAGAGCTTAGAAAGATGGAGAGAAAGGAAAGAAGTAGGGGTCGAACCGTCAAAGTAAGTTATGGAGAAATTTTCATCAATGGACAACAATGGAAATGGAACAAAGAAAGCCAGAATGTGGTGAAAATCTCTCAGGGGTCAAAAAAGTAGAGAAGAGAAAGATAGGCAGGGAGAGCAAGAAGACGAAACAGGCAAAGATTAGGTCAACGTGTAGGGCCAGTGTAAAGAATCAATTGAGGAAAAAGCAGTTATGTGTGGTAACATGAGCAGGGGGGCAATGAAAAAATTACTAATTAGACAGAAAAACGTGGATATAGCGGCATTACGGGAAACCAAACAAAAAGGATCAGAAACAGTACAGATAGAAGATTACATATTCTTTAATAGTGGGGGTGACAACAGGCTATTAGGAACAGGTTTCATGGTTCTTCGGGACCTAAAGCACAGCATAGTAGGCTTCAAACCAGTGTTAGAAAGGATATCAATATTACGAATCAGAGGCAGTTATCAAAAGTTAAGTTTGATTAACCGTCATGCACCTACGGAGATTACAGATATGGAAGTAAAGATTTTACGAAATATTGGAGTTAGAGCTGGATAACATACCACGGTAAGACTTGGCGGTTGTACTAGGGGACGCTAATGTTCAAATAGTAAATCAAGAAATTTACAGACCAACCACTGGCTGTCAAAGTAAACATCAGAAATCAAATGAAAGTGGTAGATTATTGATAGAGTTCGTAAAAATCAGAGAAAGGATGATCGTGAGTACGTATATTGATAGGAAGGACATACACAAAGGCACATGAGTGTCTCCCAACCAGAAGACAGTTAATCAAAATGATCACGTATTAGTATATAGTAAAGGGATTAAAATGAAACAAATGATACCAAGGAAAACTAATAATAAACGGAGACAGAAAAAGGTGAATAGTGAATACAGTGTGAAACTAGAACAAAGGACAAGATACAGAATAAGGCCATTCAATCTGGGGTGAGAGAAAACGAGTAAAAATACGAACTTCAAAGAACAAAGTGCAAAGGACGAAGTAGCAGAAGAAAGAAAAGAGAATAGAAAGAAATAAAGATGCAAGAAATCGAAGAAAGCTTCAGGAATAAAAAGATAAGAAATTTTTACCAAGCAGTCAAGAAAAACAAGGAAGGCTTCCGAGGTAGAAATTTGCATTTTCAAGATGAGAATGGTGAATGGATAAACGACCAATGTAAAGTAGTTAATAGCTGTGCTAAATACTTTAAAGAGCTCTTAAATAAAAGCATAGATGTACCGCAGCGCTCACAGGAAGTAGAGCAAATAGCAGGGGACCAAGAAGAGCAGTTTATAGTAGCCCTCAGCTTGGAAGCTAAGTTTCGGCAGTAATTAGTAATTTGAAAAACAACTTATTGTTTTTACACTTATGTCCAGGTGTGGACGGATTACAAGTAGAGCTGGTGAAGTATGGAGGAGCCAAAGTACAGGAAGAGATACAGGAGTTACTAAAGATTATATGGGAAAGAGAAGCAATGCCAAGACAGTGATCACAAGCTCTCATTTGCCCCATATTCAAAAAAGGAAGACAGCAAAAGACTGATTTTGAAAACTGCAGAGGCATAGCTTTATTGCGAATTACATACAAAATACTAGCAACGTGTATTAAGAACAGGTTTAAAACAGAAGAACATAACATAATTGGTGAATACCAGTGTGGGTTCTGTAAAGGGCGCCCAATTACAGATTAAATATTTATCCTAAGGGAACTGCAAGCGAAAAGCTAGGAACATAAGCTAGAAACGCATGTTCTGTTCATTGATTTTCGTCAAGCGTATGACACAGTAAGCCGAAAAAAACTAACCAGCGCCATAAAAGACTTAGGAATAAGCAAAAAGTTAGTCAAATTAGTAGAAATGACATTGAAGCAGACTAAATGCAAAGTAAAAATAGAAGGCAAAGGATAACGGATTAAGACAGGGTGATCTACTTTCCATGACGCTGTTCAACATTGTGTTAGAGAAAATACTGCGATAAAGTCACATAAATAGAACAGGGCTCCTACTGCACATGGCACATCAATGTCTAGCATTTGCAGATGACGTCACCTCAATTACAAGAAATATGAAGAAGCTGCAAAGAACGACAATAAGTCTTAAGGGCGGTTGAGGAATACGGATTGAAGATAATGAGAAAAAATTCAAATACATCGTATGGGATGATAGTGTCAGTGTTAAAAAGGGAAACTGTTTAGAGGTGAAAGTGAGTGTAAGCAAAGTGATGAAATTCGAAGAGGTGGATAGTTTTTGCTATCTAGGAACAAGGCTGAGTAGAGTACCGGGAACAATAGAAGTGCCGGCGCCGATGGCGGAAGGAAGTAAGGCGATTTTTGCATTAAATAGTATACTGAAGGACAAACAAATATCGCGCCACTTAAAGTACTGTACGAGACAGTTATAAAACCAACAGTGACTTATGGGATTGAGGTATGGAATCTGGAAAGAGAAGAAGAAAGAATGTTGGGTGTATGGGAAAGAAGAGTGCTAAGGAAAATATTCGGGGAAAAGAAAGTAAATGGAAGGTGGGAGAGGCGCTCAAATGAAGAGGTGAAACAGCTGTTTAATCAACCTGAATTGTTGAAAGTGATAAGGGTAAACCGAATAAGATGGATGCGACACGTGTTACGGATGGACAGAGAAAGATTACCAAAGATGATACTTAGTTGTGCTATAGGGGGCAAGAAAAGAAGGGGTAGACCTAGGACAAGGTTGGAAAGAAAAGACTCTAGAGAGGAAGGAATGGAAGAAACTTACTTATATATAATACTAACTTTAAACGTTAACTTTAAGTTAAATCTAAGATATAATCTGCTCTCAATAAGAAAATCTTAAATAACTGCTGCTTGCGTTATATCGTTTGAAATGGCGTTAATTTTTTTTAGTTCATAAATCTTATATTGTTTATATAAATTATATGTATGTTTATATTATAGCTTTTACTTTTGTACATAGATTTAATTATTGTGTTCTAAATATTATTATTTTTATCTTTAGGACCAACTTTGTTCTCATCAATTCTTTTTATTCTATCACCACATTTTTCGCAATCGTATTTTCTAAATATTTCTGTTTTACTCTAAAAGTACTTCTTTATTCATTTTATCTGTATTAATTTTTATTTATTGAAACATTTTTTGTTTCGTTGCCTCTGTATTAATTTTCAGTTGTTTGTTTTTTTCCAATTTGCTTATCCATTTTTTTCCATTTATCTATATTGATTTCTATTTGTTAAAGTTTTTCGCACTCTTTATCTTGGTTTATCTCTTTGGTTCAGCCATTTTCCTTTTTTTACTGGGCTATTTCAGAAATGAAATACTCAAAGTTTCCCAACTTTCAGTAAATCTGTTTCCTCTTCTATACTTGCTTGCTCACACTCCGTATAAAATTTTTTGAATTTTGATTCTGTCTATTTCTATTTTATTTTTGTTACTATAATTTTTCAATTTTACTGCCGTCAAACACTATTATACAAAATAGCAATTGATGCCGCTAATCTAATTAAAAAAAAAAAAGATCTTAAATAGTAACTCCTATTTGATAGCTAAAGCTAAAGTATGTAAAACAATTGTCTCTAACACTTATACAGCCTCTGTTACTGTGTGCCATTAATAAATATGCGATAAAATTGGCCCCACTAGGTTGGCACGACATTAATAAATGCAAAATATTTGATCAAAGTAAAATAAATTTATTGTCAGTGTCCTTATTCTCTTGCAGTGCAGGTAGATATTTTGGTCTTATTTTTTAATATGGGATTTCGTCTGATTTTGTCGATATAAATTTTAAATATAACTGGTTCTAGTTTTCCTTGCGTAAATCAGACGTTTAGAACCTTTTAATCACGATACCCCCACAACGGTATGCCAGCTTCACGACCAAAACTCGTTCTCCGCGCGCATGTGACGTCGCTGCGAAGCAACTTTCCAAGGACTCTAACTTTCCTCCCATTTGATCTCTTCCAGCTACACAGTACGGTGGGTGTATGTTAGGAAAAGCGGCTTTAAATAATTAATTTTGAAATTCCTTTTCTCTTGGTGAGTGTAAACTTGTGAAATATCGAAGATAACAAGGTGAAATTCTTACACAGGTATATATCGAACAGTATGGCTGGTTGTGCTGTTACTGACTGTTGCAATTATAACAGGAATACAAAAGGAACTGGTATAAAATACTTTCGATTCCCAAAGAACGAAGAACTTTCAAAGCGTTGGGAAATTGCTTGTCGAAGAAATGATAAAATAAATCTAAAAAATGGTAAGAATTTTTAGAAAAATTATAAAATAACATGGCGGAGAGGATACTTCAATTATTAATCAAATTTTTATCACTATGATACATTTGAATGTTGCCTACAGGTTTTAATTAAGTAACATTGGCTTTGTAATTAATAAAAATAAACAATTTTAAATTTAGTGATATGGTAACTTTCGATTATTTAGTATCTACCTATATATTATTTTTCTAAGTACCTCCCTAACAAATTTTACTATTATATATATATTTTATAGAAAGCATAACAATCCATATCGGCGGTACATGATTAGTAAATTGTTAAAATTTGGAATATTTCTGAATCAAAATAAAATAAATCGTTATATGCACCACGGGCAATACGGGCATAATTATAAATAATAACATTCCCTCATACTATAATTTATTAATTATGCCTTTAATATTAAGTGGCTAATATTAGAACGATTATCAAACGTCATACTTTACTAACCATTGTCATTATAAATGATAAAAACGTCATTATACATATGAACGTAATGCGAAACAAGCCTGGTTTGCTTCGCACTGACGTCACAAACCAGAGAAGGATAGACTATCGAGCTGCGCGTTGTCATACCGTTGTGGGTGTATCGTGCTTTGAATGATAAATCTAGTACAAAAATTTCTAATGATAGCGGATGCTACATCTTCTTTTTTTATTTAGGTAAGGCGGATAGCGGTGGACGATTGAAGGCATCACCGTCAGCGAGTAGATGACTATGCGGTTTTCTGAACTTCTAAATGTTCCTTAAAATTTAAAATTTAAAAAATTGTTTCTAAATATAATAAATTTGTTTTTGTTAAATAGTCTCTATAAAGCATGCATATACGCAATGGATGATTGTGGTGTTTCAGTAAATGACGGAGTAAAGTTTGGTTTCTCTAGGTCTACATATTTCATACATCTATATTTTATATAACTTTGTACATCATATGAATTGCTAAACACGAGTTATTATACGAATAACGTTAGACAAAGTATTTAACGTAAAATTGACGCTCAACTGAAGGGCATTTAGAAGATAAAATTGAACATTCAAGCACAACTGAAAGTTCCCTAATAACATACATTATTAGGAGCAGATACATACTGAAAATCTATCTATTATAGTTGTTAAAGTTGATTGAAGTGGTTGAACTGATAATTACTATACCATCAAATGAAATAATTTCTTACAAAAAGTCTCATGCCCAAACTCTAGGTTAAGAGGTTTAGCAGTTGTTTTAGATATAGGGTAGTTAGGTTAGTGTTAGGGTAGTATGTTAAATTTTAGATATAGTACTCGTATACGAAAACCATTCAAATATGTGCCAACACCATTTTTACCATTTTAATTTTAAAACCATTTGTATATACCACAAAATGGTGGTACTGTAAGTACTTTTGAAATTTCGATTTGTTTGAATCTCAAGATTCGGACTACTGTGCGACGGTAGTCGCCTATCTCCCTATTAGAAGAAGTTTCTTTTTTTACATATTCTATTTATAAAAACAAAAAATATCTTAAGATTTATTTTGCTTATTTTAATTTTTCTATACATATGTTATAGTTTGATATTAATAGCTTAACGTTAATTCTCATCACAAGAATTTTTGAATCTTGTTTTTTCTTTGGCTAAAAAGGCAAATGAAAAGAAAAAAAATCGTCTGACCTATGAAATTATGAGTCTGCAAATAAGAATTTCTAAGGAAAACGTAACCAACAAATGCAAGGTGGCAGTGGGAACCAAAGAAGTCACAAGTCATCGCTCGGTAGCTCGTCAATGCTAACCTATAACTACTGTCAGATAACCATCACCCATCAAGTTTGTGCTCAATTATTCGAGTCGAAGGAATTTGTTATTTTTTAAACACAACTTGTTCGATAACATCGTCTTCTCTCTATACGGTTCTTTCAATGCTAGAGTAAATTACACTTAAAAAAATATTATATGTATATAAATATAAATGGTAAGAATAAAATTCTCTCGTTAACTATCCGCGTCCATATTTAACATTCTTGTAATTTTAACATTAGAATATTATTAATAATAATATTAAAATGGCGATCTTTTTAAGTTGTTATGTGCATTTACAAATATGCTGTTCTTTTAAATTGCTTAACTCATTATAAAGTCATAATTATTTGAAAAGTATGCCCGTAAAGTAAATTCTGTTTAACGATAAAATAAATTTTCAAAATTTTAATTTTATTCATAATCGTTTTAGGTTTTGAAATATTTAAATTTTCAATAATAAATTTTTTAATTAGAGATTAATAACCAAAAAAAAAGAGGAAAAATTAATTGGCAAAGTTGTATAAATAAAAGATATAAAACACAGTTCGGTACTTTTAAATAATAGACGAAAAAGATGATCAGAGATTGTTATCTAGGATAGATAAAATCTCACAAGTTAGCCATCCTTGACTCCGTATTAGAGGGACATTCTTAAATAGTAAATAAATTAAAATGCATTTTTATAACTTATATTAATGAAATGTGCTAATGATGCCATAATTAACAAATCCATAGGCGTCCACACGCACAAAAAATTAAAGTAGATAGGCATATCCTTTAGTTCTGAATTGGAATTTCTGAAGATACATTAAGACTTTTAATTGAATGAGATAGTTCTTTCTCATTAGATTATATAAGTATGTATTATATGTTTATTATGTCAAGTCTTGCGATTACCGATACTTCTCGATCATAGGGACATGGGTTCAAATTTCGGTTGCTATTGAATTTTTAAAATGTGGTACAATCGTATTTGAGCTCATTAGGGTAAGGTATTCAAGTTGTATAAATGAAAAATATGGTGGAGCGCAATCCCATAAGAGTTTGTATGGAACCCCAACACTGTATATGCAGTAAAAGGGAGAATGGATTATGTATGTAATTAAGTAATATTTTTAGCAGTAGACTTGTAACTAGATAGAATAGCTGTAATTTGGAAAAAAGCTCGGCACATTTCAGAAAGTAGTTTCTTCTATGTTCCTATGCAGTTTAGTTGAAGCAGTGATTCTTAATCGGTGTTCTGCGTAACTAGTGACAGCACGTCACCTTGCTTGATTATGAAAGTTATAGGACAAAGAAGTTGTACATACATTATACTTAGAAGATTTACTATGAGCACTGAGCAGCTCACTGTAACGTACCTCTAGTCACATAATACTACATGAAGCAGTGCTTCATCATGTAGTGCTTTATGTGTCTCTGGTGATTTTAAGGAGTGTATGAACATTTTTCTTTTTTTGACGGACTTTGATGTAATCACAAGATACGCCATTTGTTGAAATGGAAAAAAATGTGATTCTTATTTTCTATCTTTCTTTGATTTTACAACAATTTTTGCTTTTAGAGCCGTATTCTTGACTTCTTGCTATTAATTATATAGCCATTTTATTGATTTTTCTGAATTAAGCATAATAATCTTTTATTTAACTGGTGTGGCATAGTAAGGTTCAATACTGGCCAAGCTGGTACTCCTATTATTATTACATAGGCCCTATGTGCGGCTGCAGCCGACTTACAGATGAACACCGCAAATCCCACATTTGTGTCACAGCTAAGGAAAACTGCAGAAAACCTTAACCAGATCTGCCGGCACCGGGAGTCGACCCCGGGCAGCCTGGGTGAAAGTCTGGCACGACAGACATTACACTACCAAGGCTGTATGTATGTATGTATGTAGTAAATATGGAGTAGTATTGAAAAAGTCACCTTAAAGTAGTTTAACTGTAAAATGTGTGTCTAAGGTTTGTGTCACTTTATAAACAGTAACGGGAACTAAACAAATTCTACTTCTAGGTTGTTGTTACCACGAAGTATAAAATAAGTTAAAAAATTCTGGAACTTTCAAGTGACTCTTACTATAAAACGACGTCAACGTTTCCGTAGCCACTTTCTAGCTCCTGATGTCACTGCAAAATTCCCATTGGAACTTAACCTAAAATTTAAACGTCAATCGTAAACAAACAACCAATATTTTTATACTGATTGCTACTTAATAACAATTATTATTTAATTATGACTTATTTTAAAGTTGTAGCGACAAAAGAAAAAAGGGGAATATATATTTCACCCTTGTTTACTACATGATGGTTTACCAGTGATCTCATCCCAATTTTTTTCTATTTTGTATTGTAAACAGTTTATTTTGTTTCCACTGATTTCACCTAACTGCTGTTTTAATTTTTTATAAAAGGTGGACGTATATCTAAAATTCTTCTTTTTTCTTATTGCATTCGCCTTTGACATTTTTATTAAAAACTTTTAAAACTACTACAACTGCAAAAACACAATTAACCTTCAAGTTCCAAACTAACCTACATGAGATATCCCTCTTTAGAAGTTACTGTCAGTTCATTGTAATTTTTTAACAGTAACTGGAACTTTCTGGTAATTCTGATGCAAAATAAGTAGTGAAAATTACTTTCCAGTGATCCTCCTGGGTAGCATAAACGTAAGTTTTACTTTCAATACTACTGTATAGTTCAGTTACTTTAAAGGTTAAGCAATGGTTTCAGACCGGTGTAAGGAACTTTCGGTGATACTTTAAAGTTTTAAAACCTTTAAAGTAGCTTCGGGCAAGTTAGTGCTACAATCATTATATCACTTGAAGTTGCATAAACATTAAAGTAATTATACTAAGTAGCAATACCGTTCCACATACTTTAAAAAGCTACTTAGAAGTAATGGAACTACATAGTTCTAATAAATAGTAGAAGTAACTACATAATTACTAAAATATTCCAAATTGAAGTAATTAAACCTATAAAGTCATAAATTTAGCTGTAGTTACGTAACAGCTACTCAATCAAAGTTCCGATCTCAGTTACCGCTACTTAGATGCTGCTTGGTTCCGTAATAAACCCAATCGTATGCAATAAATCATATTGTGTGTCAAACTGTACCTTTTTTTATTTCCATTTTTAAATTCTGCTATTTTTTAGTCAGTTTTCATGATTTTGGGTTATGATTAGATTTTTTGCAAAAATTATTAATCATTAGTATTTCGAAAGGTATGGCTTTTTTGTTATAAATCTTATGGCAATTTTTCTTAACTGTTATAATCGTTGTATAACTTGCAGATACTATAAAAAAATAAATATGTTTGTGTAAGTTAAGGTGTCCTTGAGTTTTCTGTTACTAACTCTAATCTTTAAGCATTTTAGAGGTAAGTATCAACAAGTATCTTATATATCTACTTGCGTAATTTCAGCTTCCCTGAGCTGCCTGCGTATTCTCCTGTAAAAGAGAAGAAGATTCCAACAATAAATATAAATTAAACATTTAAAGTACACCATGATCTGTGAAGTAAATTCCAGTTAGATTTCTGGATGCACCTACTGAAGACACTTCCATATGTGGATAGGCTTTAAGACGCTCACCATCTTGGAGCCCCATGCCCCGAACTGCTTCATATGCATTTAATTATCTTAATAATGAATCTACTCACACTGTATAAGGCTAGTACTGAAAAACATTTAAAATTTGTCCTGCTGATAGCAGAATAGATATTTTAATGCCACTAGCATTTACTGCGTTTGAGCAACGACTAATGCAGTACATTTCTCTCTACGGCAAAATCAATTAGTAAATATTTCTTCTCACTTCTTCTCACGCTGCAATTAAATCGTCGTCGTTGTTAAAACACGCCGTCGTTGTTTCTGGGCAGTAGGGAAAATGTTGGACAAATCCTGAGTTACGCAAAAATTCTTGAGTAAGGGCATCTCGATATGCCGAAGCATTATCGTCGAGAAGGCGCCATGTGTTAACTCGGGAGTTTGGTCTTACATTTTTAAGGGCCTCAATTAACTTAGTGAAGCATGACTCGGTGTACCACTTAGCTTTAACTGTCTTTTGTTCTTCTAGTATGATTTGTGCAATAATTCCCCGTTTCCCGAAAAACACAAAGCACCTGCTTTTTTATCGATTTTACATTCTTAATGGCAGTTGGCGTATGCTCATCTTCGAACACCCAAACCTTATGCTTGACTTTTGGCCGTACGTCATAATAATATACCCATCTCCCGTTGCAATGGAATTTATATATGGTGAAGTTCCACATTTAAAAGCTTTAAGCATCTTCCAACACCAATTAACGCTAGTTGCTCGGTGGGCATCGGTTAGACTGTGGCACACCCAAAGCGTACAAATTTCCTCCATTTGTTAATATCTCATTCAATGGTTTCCATTTTATTATTTTATTAATTTTTTAAAAGCGGCTAGGTTTTTATGAATAACAGCTTCTGATGGTCGCCCAGAGCGTGGATTGTCCTCTAAATTAAACTTACCCTTTGGAAGACAGTGCTAGGACTTGGACAATTTTCCTCTAACACAGTTCTGATTTTATTAATTGAATCTTCAGCACTTAAATCTCGTGTGAAATTGTCCAGATTGGAATGCAAGCCATACAAACCATGATTAGCAAAATTAACCAAATTGGAATGGTATATGTTCTCAAGATAAATACTGCTAAATCTAGGGTAATTAGCGCTGGGTTGAGCCTTTACTTTTGGGTATTAGTTACAATGCTACATATGGCCAATTAAATATATTATACGAAGCGGAAAACTGTTCATTAAAAATCAGATCGTTTAACTCCTAAGAATTCTCTCGAAGGACCATATAACTAACGAGGAGGTGATGCATAGAGCTAATAACCAAAGGAAACTTAACTATTTTGGAGCATATTCTCAGATGATCAAAATATAAATTACTGAAAGAAATAATTCTAGAAACGATTAGAAGAAAGATTAGATCGGAAACAGCATTCATGACTTTGGGACATAAGAAATTGGTGCAACATATCCGATGTTGGAGCAATTATCAGAAGAACATAAATATACATACGTATAAGTTTTTTCTTTATTAAAAGTCAGTTCACTTTAAGTATAACAAGTGATATCAAATAGTATATTAAAGTATTAGTTTCATAAGACGCGTTTTTAGCGCACGCGTCCGAGTTTAGAAAACGACCCGCGAAGCGGGGAGTTTTCTAACGGACAAGTGCGCTAAAACGCCTTATGAAACGAATACTTTATACTATTTTTTATACTTGCATCGTTATTTCGTTAATTATTAAAAATAAATTAGTTTTAAATAAGATTTGTTAGTGAAATTTTGTTAAGTACTTTTGACAGTTGGCTACACTGAAAATTCAACTTCAGCATTTGTTATTTAAATTGTTTTGTTTTTATAAAATTAATTTAGTTTCTGTGACAAGAAGGTAAAATGGTCAGATATTCTCTCCCTCCATCTTATTAAAAAGAATTAACTGATCTTAATTAATTTTAATCTTATTGAAATATTGGAATTTAACCATATTGATAGATTTATAACAACTGCAGAAAATAACCAACATTTAGCTATGAAAGTAAGTAAAATTTTGTGCTAAATACTTTCAATTTTTGATATATTTCAATTATTTAAGGTTGCGTTAATAATGGGATTCTGTGGTGCCTGCCGAAGAGATGAATTGACCAACATGTTATTAGACGATATTGTGGTCAAAGATGATGTGTTCACTGTGACTGTAACAAAAACAAAAAATAAAGTTCGAAGAAAATTCTTAATTACAGAGAAACTGTGGATTGATTTAATTAATCAATATTTGAGCCTAAGGCCTAAGAAAATAAACCACAGGCGCTTTTTTATAACCTACCGCAATGGAAAATGTATTTCTACTCCTATCGGTATAAACACCATGGGAAAAGTTCCTTTTATTATTGCCACTTATTTGCATTTAGCCAACCCGAAGCTTTTTACAGGTCATTGCTTTCGACGTTCAAGTGCTTCCCAATTGGCAAAGGTGGCGATTTAATAACTATGAAACGGCATGGAGGTTGGAAGTCTTCAGCTGTGGCTGAGGGCTGTATTGATGCTTCAGTTAAAAAAAATGGAGGTAGCTGAATTGCTATCTAATAAGCCATGTACTTCCACTTCAACGGCTCAAGTGCTAATTGACCAGTCTTCCACTGCTTCATTTTTACATGAAGAATCACACACTTTTAGCAGCAACCCAATAACGAGTCAACAAAACATTGTTGAGGGGCAAAATTTACCTTCATTTAAGATTAATGCCCAGGACACTTCTGCTGTTACAATCAAAGTGTATAATAACTGTACTTTTAATACAAAAGATGTATAAAGAATAATTTGTGAATTTATTAAATAATTTTTAATTTAATTAATTTATTTTGTGTATGTTTATTTTATATTTTAAAAGTTTGGCATTTTATCACATAGCAACATAACCGCACTTTTAAATATAAGTTTGACTTTTAAGAACAGCTGTTAGGTGCTACCAACGTTAAAAAACAAAGTTTTACTGTTTCCAGTACTCTAATAAATCTCATTAGGACACGCAAATGTGTGTCCTAATGGAGTTCATTAGGACACGCAAGTATAAAAAAGTAACTAATCACACGCATTTGTGACGATGTAACTAGATGAGGCGCAAAAATGCTTTCGAAAGCCTTGCACTGTTGCAATGTTTACCACAAATAATGTTTGTCTAGATTAGGGGTGTGCAAACTAGGAGGAGCGCAGATTTTCGATGTGCTTGACAGATGATTTGGGGTAAATTTTAACTTAAATTATAACAAAAATGTTATTATTAACTATTTTAAATCTGTATATTTTTAAGTAATTTAAAGTAATTTTTCAAAATTATACTTCCAATTTGTTTCTTTTTCATAATTGATATTTATGTTGTCAATTATTATTTGTAATTAAAAAAATAAATTAATGCAATTTTTCTTAGAACATATTTTTTAATTTCCTTAACATAGATCTGCTCATGACTATTCTTTAAAGGCGACATAAAAAGTATACACAATTCCTGGGCACCAGTTTCCTTACACTTTTTACTCAATCTGAGCATAATAGTATTTAATTTACGTATTGTCATGTTAGTAACATTTCAATAAAAAATTTAAGCAACAACATTAACATATATATGCTTTTTCAGTTTGCGTTTAGAAAGGTAATTAAATATCTTTCATTATGTTTAAGAAACACTAAATAGAAAAAGGATAAATTTTAAAGTTGGTTTTCCTCTTAAATATTGATAAATTTTCTTGGTCAGCCAACGTTGAGTTATCGCTACATAATTTTTGTAGATAAATAAGTTTTAAAGCCATTTCAAGGCTTGTTTTCTCCTAAAACAAATCAAAGGTAGATGTAAGCAAATATTTATTGCTTTACATACTGTTTTTTTATTGAAAAATTTAAAAAAATCTTAATTAACGATTTGAGTAGAGTCATGTTAGATTTGCAATGTTGAGAAGTCTTTGAATTTAAATATTTTATTTTAATTTTGTCGAGCAAGTTCTTGGACACAATTGAGACATAAATGCCGATGTAGGAATCATTTATTGCAGAAGATCTGGGCATTTGAAAATCAAAGATTGATGCGATTAATCATTGTATTCTGAAATATATGAAAATTAGCTATTAATTAATAAGAGTTGGATACCAAAAATAAAAGAATAAATGTATGAATCAATTTAAATGGATTTACCTTATGTCTGAAATACAGATGGTATTAGTAATTTCAACTTTATTTAATAACACAAAATCTTTTTAATGAAGAGTGGTGGAATTTTGTGGTATCTTGTTTGTTTGAATCATATGGAAACAGGAAATTTTGCAGATTACTACAAATTTTGAATTTAATGTAAGGTAATTGTTTAGTTTTTAAAGTAGTTCTAGTAGTGATAGAAATATTAATTAACAAGACAAAGAAGAGAAGAAGAAGAAATTATACTGTCTTATGATTCATTTTTCTTTCATTATTATATGGTATCCAATTTTCTTTTTTATTTAACTTTAAGTGTTTTGTTTTTTCAATTTTAATTTAGTTTAGTTTGTTAGTTTTCTTTTTGAGTCGTGTTAAATACATTTTTCTTTTGAATATTTTTAAAAGTAACCTTGGTTTCATTTATTTTGTTTATTTGTGGTCAGTTCTAATTTAGTTAGTGCCATATTGAAGCGACCCGTCTGAGAAGTCTCATTTATGTAAGAAACTTACTTTCCAAATTTACTTATAGCCGTAATATTTTTTTTGATGGTAAATTATACTTTGTGTATGTTTTCACTGTATTTTTCCCACAGTCTGTTTTATGTGGTATTGATTCTAATCTTGTTTATTGTTTCCAGCCTTATTTTGTGGAACTCCATAATCATGAAATAAATAAAGATTATTAAAAGTTTCACAGTTTTATTAGCATATTTATGGACAAGTTTGAAGATCGAATATTTGAATTAAACCTCTCTAAACACATTATCTTCTGGTTTCGTTATGTTGATGACATTTTAGCTTGTTTTGACAGTTCTTTTGAGGTTATCAATGAATTTTTAATTCTTATAAACAGTATCCACCCTAATATAAAATTTACACTAGAAACAGAACAAAACAGGGCTATAAACTTTCTAGACTTAAATATCAAGATTAACGCAGACAATCTATTTGAATTTTCCATATACAGAAAACCAACACAAACAGACATAACAATACCAAATGAATCTTGTCACCATAATACACATAAAATAGCAGCCTACAGATCATTAGTACACAGAGCTTTAACTATTCCACTAACAAAATCAGATTTTAGCAAAGAGATATCAACCATTAAACAACTAGCACATGCAAATCATTACAATCCGAACATGATTGACACTTTAATTAAACAAAAAGATTATAGGTTAGCTATCAAAAGAATATATCCCATTGACAATCAAACAGAAGACACAAATTACATAACTATATCATATTTTGGGAAAATATCAGAAAAAATTGCAAATTATTGCACACCAACAATTATAAAATAACATTTAAAACCAACACTAACACTTTTTCATTTTTATTTAATGCTAAAGACAGAACACATGATATCATGAAATCTGGCATTTACCGTTTAAATTGTTCTTTTTGTAGTTGGGTATATATTGGACAAACACTTAGAAATTTTGACATAAGATATAAAGAACACGTACGTCATTACAAAAATAAACATCCTGAAAAATCGAATTACGCCAAACACCTTTTAGAACAAAATCACACAATGACTCCTCAAAATAATATTAAATTCCTACATTTTTGTAATAACAAACGCAAATTAGACATTTTAGAAGCCTTTGAGATATACAAACACAAACTCAGGGTACCTTTAATGAATGAACAACTTGAGCTCAGTAATTCTCCGTTACTGGAAATATTAGATATTTAATTATGATTATTATTATTATTTTATCTAGTTACCTATTTTGTATCTACCTTAGCGACGTGTTTGTTTATAATTATATTACCTTTGATAATGACAGCATAGCTGTCGAAACAATATTGTCAGGTTGTATTTTAATAAAACTGTGAAACTTTTAATAATCTTTATTTATTTCTTGATTCTAATCAATTATAAATCAAATTCAAAAATTATCACTTTTCAATCATCATCGATTTATTTGGGACTTTTCCATTTATTTATTTATTGGTCCCGCATAAAACATCATATCATTTTGTCACCTAAAACGTGAGGCATTTTTTATTAAACATCAGCATCCTTTTTCTAAAAAATACATCAATATGTAACAACAAGTACGTAAAAATAAATTTTATAGCATGCGTTTGGAAGTCTCATGACGAGGCGTCAGGCGAGGCTGGGAAAGAACCCGAAAAATGCCACAAAACTTAAGCAACATAACATTTTTGACAGATTAAAAAAGATCTGTAAGATATCATGAACGTTCATTATACGTCCAATACAGCGATTTAGCGCGAGATTTTATTAACATCAACTTTTTTGCGCCAACTTTTAAGGCAGACGTGCAAAAAATATGAATATTAACCTTAAGTATTATTTTCATTTCTCGGATCCCATTTTGTGGTAGCAAGTTTAAATACGATTCCGCTTCTGTTTAAACAATTGATCACTTGACCAGGGGAGAGTAATAGTGTTGGTTAGTATAAAGAAAAAAAAGAAAACGTGTACTGCTATAATGAGTGACTGAAATGAAAACAGTTTAATTTTAACACTTAAAAGATTACACACGAAAAACAAATAGAAAGATTATACCGAACTCATTAATTAAATAGCAATTATATGTAATTTACAGAAAGTGAAATGAGAATGTCGAAAAAGAAAACTAAAGATATGTTGCGTATAAAACGTACGCCTATGGGAATTATCATTCATAAATGCTTTTATTTACTTATGCATATTCGTGTGTCATGATAGACAGTAAAAAATATTCTACATCGTCTGTAAACGCATGGTTAAGTACAAAACATAGTCTTAGGAAGTTATAATTAATTAACTATATACATTTTAAAATAGTTCTATACACTAATAAGCGTAAAACGTTGAATTTATGCTTTTGACTGGGTTTTCTCAGAATCTTCATAAGTATTTTTTGTGAATGAAACAGTAATGAATTTTGTTAGAAGTATTACCTGAATCGACACTTGTTTTTTATCCTTAAATAAGAGTACCTCATGCAGGATATCCTTATTTCCATCTTGCGGTTTTTTAACATAAGTATTTGAATAACAAACACGTTTAGAATTTTTCGAAGAAGTTTTAACAAACCGGAATAGACAATTTCTTATTAGGGAACAATTATTTAAATAATTATAACAAACCAGCCATGTAAATATATAATACAAGAAAATCATCTATAAGAATTACTTGTACAAAAATATAGCAAACCACAAGACAGCCAGTGAGTGCATATGTTATATTTGAACAACTAGCACCAACAAATGAATTAACTACCTAGCTTATAACTTTTTAAGCTTTAAATAAGCCATGTTTGTAAGTATTTAAATAGTTCAAGTGAATACAAAACGCTGTTTGACACGCACAAGTGGTCTGTCTACCTGAAGTATTAACAATTTTGACAAATTTTAAAAATGGATAAAAACGAGAGGTTTACTTCAAAGCACTTTGTCTCAAATTTCGTGAGAAAGTAAATATGAAATAAATAAAGATTATTAAAAGTTTCACAGTTTTATTAAAATATACCTGACAATATTGTTTCGACAGCTATGCTGTCATTATCAAAGGTAATATAATTATAAACAAACACGTCGCTGATAATATATAATTATATTACCTTTGATAATGACAGCATAGCTGTCGAAACAATATTGTCAGGTATATTTTAATAAAACTGTGAAACTTTTAATAATCTTTATTTATTTCATGATTATGGAGTTCCACAAAATAAGGCTGGAAACAATAAACAAGAAAGTAAATAATTTAACCAATAATAGTAATTAATCATCTCAAGTTTCTTGCTGTGCGTTTTACAAAATACTAAAAAATACCCTGACTAAATAACTACTAAATCTTCTAAATCGTGTAAATGAAATCTAAACCACTATTACAAATTATATCAGGCTAACCCGTTTGGCAGAATTCCTTTCGATTAAGGTTACGAACATTGCACAAAAAGTCTTGTTAATTACCCAAGCCAGTTGTTTACTCTAAAATCGAATAACATCTACTACAAAATACGTTCTTTCTTACGAACAAAACATGCTAGTTTCTCATACGAAGCGAGCGAATAAACTACCCCAAAATATCTACGAAACCATTTGGTGTAAAACTGAAATTTGATCTGAAATGTAAGGTACGATTTTGTATTATTTGTGACTATTAGCCATTTGATAATAGAGTGAAAGCAAAAAATAAATTTATCAGGCAAACGAAATTCTTGTACACAGGTTACTCAAATTAAGTTGTTTTTTAAACTCATTGTAGTTTACTTAACATTGCTGAACTGTTTAATACAGTTTGTTCATTCGTGAGATAATTAATTAATTATCACATGATAATTAAATGTCAGGCATAGAAAACGACAGATTTTCTTATTTTAAAAATATTTGAGATTTATTATTATATAGATGACTGTTGTTTAACTATATTTTATAGGATATACTTTCAATATAATTCATTTGATATACAATGAATGTATAAATATTATATAAATGTTTACCCGAGAGAAATCTGTCTTAAAAGAACAGAACAAAAAATATTAGTATAAAAAATAAAACTTTTAGAATTTGCTAAATTATTTATTTTTAATTTTATCTTGCTTTGTCTCTATTAAATTTACGCAGGATTAACAATTTCTTGTTTTGACTGGATTTTGACAATTTACTGCGACTGGCTGCAAAGGAATGATAGGTACCATATTGCGTGGTTGTGTCAACAAAAGCGGAGAACCACTCAAAGCTCGCAGTGTAGGTTGATTCAGAAGTGGTAAATCATTCAATAGAAGAGGTGAAGCAGAAAACCAGACAAACAAGAAAAAAAGGATTGATAGATTACATCACTTTAAATCTTTCCAAAATATACTAACAGATGATTTATCAGTAAAATAGAAAATAAATCACTTACTCAAGATCTTAAACAGCTTGCTTGAATTTCTTGCAGTGTAGTGCGAAGCTGTTTTCTCAAATATCCTCTAACGAGATTCGACTTAAAATTATTGACACAAAATTTCCAAAACTTAAAGCCACAAAAAACGATTAAATTTCTAAAACAGGATATTTCAAAAAGGGTTCTTCACACCCACGTAAATGCGTAGTAAAATGTCTAAGTTTTCTTCCAAAATCTAAGAAGAAATAGGAAAGACATACCGAAATTCAACAGCTTGTTCCAATTTTTTTTTAGAAATGTATTAACCACACTTCTTCTGGGCAAGCGTGCATATCGATATATCGAAAGAAAAGTTGATGTAAACTATGTCGCAGGCAGATAGTCAAATCCGGTAAATAATTATATGCCTAGTCCTTTACTAAGCGACGGGGCAGATAATAAAACGAAAATAAATCTACACGAATTTGCGATGTGCCTAGACATTTACCAAATGCCGTTGTTTAGATCAAGCAGTTAGTAAATAATAAGTTGTTATTAAGCACATTAAGATGTTCTGTCGACAAATAAGATAATAATATGTAAACATTGTCAATGTTTGAACTACCATGGAGCATGATCTCTGAAGACGGTGGATCAACTAGTATTTTGTTGGCAAAATTAACTTGGATAGTCTTGAGATTGTTCAGCTTCATATTCCACTGTTTGATCCAATCTAGCATCTTGTTACTAGCTGCTTGTGATTTACTGGTGGACATATCCCTGCTTCGGACCAACTGAAAGTATTGCGGTATCATCAGCAAAGGTGGCAACTTTAACGTCGTCCAAACTCGGAATGTTACTGGTGTATAACAGATAGAGAACAGGAGCTAGGACGCAACCTTAAGGCACACCCAAAATGGTTTACAAATGGTACAAACATTTAAGCAATATTTCTTATCATTAGAAAATCCTTATGTTAAGTTTTATTTGTATTGAGATGCTATAAAAGATTAAAATGAAAATAACCGAAAAACTTATTTTTGGAAAGCCCCACATACCGGAAGCCAAATAATTTTTCCAGTAGGCTAACTCAGTCTTCTCTAATTTGTTTGAGCATAAGACCAACATAAAACACTAAAAAATAATCTTATCAATCTTAATACCTGTAAAACTTACTTCAAAGGCACTCCTGGTGTTCTGCAGCGGTACGAGAAATACTTTTATAATCTGTGCTATTGACTGGTCGAACAATTGCATAACACATAATAAATAAACAAATATTTATGAATCATCAACACAAGCTTTCTTTATTAGGCATAAAAAGAAAAATAGAATAAAATGGAACACAAATTAAAAATTCAATGAAATTTAACTGAGCTTGTTGAAATGAAATTTTATTTTGTTGATAGCTGACAAACGTGGTATGACAATATTCATTTCAGCAAACCTCTATAACTAAAGTTTAAATAAATATAAATGTTATTAAAAAGCTCTATTCTTTATTTAAATTCCTTTTAAAATTAGATAAAATTGTTTATCTACGACCACCATAGAAAGTTACATATTGAAAAACTGTCTTAGCTGTTGGTGGTTTATTACTTTTTTTGTTGTCGTAGATAAAGTATAGTGTGTAACGCGTGCAAAAACACCAATTTCTCACTCGTGTGATTGCGGCATTCGACTACGTCTCATGCCGCAAAATCTTCACACTCGTGAGAAATTGGCACTTTTCTGCACTTGTAACACAATATACTATTATTCGATATCTGATCAGAATGTTCAATTGTTTTTACTTACTTTGAAATTAATAATCCTACACGAAACACTATCCTAAAATTCCCGCTGTAAATAGATCGGTATTGTACACACAACACAAACTTGATCAATACAGCTGTTGTTTCACTTACACATATCGAACAATTTATCGATTGGAAAATTTTCTTGTTTTAAATAAATAATTTTCACCACAAGTCTATACAGTTGCATAATAAAAGTGATACTGATTCTTCTTCGGCTTAGTGAAGTTCAACAACTTTAAATTGATAAATTTTGAGTCAGACAGACTTAGATTCGGTCTTTTAATTTTAACTAACGGCGCAAAAATTCTGCTTTGTTGCTGTGAAACTTCGCTAAACACTCAATTGAAACATTTTCACGACACTGTTTTTGCTCGGGTGTGAGCAAACGCGGCACCCATCTTGCACACAGCTTTCTCATGTCCAAATTTTCAGATAATATGCGATATACCGCACTTCTTGAAATGCCCGTAATCTCTGCTAGCTCGCGCACTTTCAGTCGACGATCATCAAGTACCGCTTTGTGGATTTTCTTCACCATTTCTGGAGTCGTCACCTCATTTGGTCGACCACTGCTATGTTCGTCTTGGCAGCTCGTACGGCCTCGTTTAAACTCAGCTACCCAAAATTTAACTGTTGTAAACGAAGGCGCAGACTCAACCAAAGTAGAATCCAGTTCAGCTTTTATATTGGTTGGGCTGAGGCCTTTCAAATAAAAGTATTGTATCATACAACGATGACCAATTTTCTCCATTTTCACAAATTCACTGACAACGTTCACTATTGATGGCTGCCAAACAAATACTGAACAACGTGGCGCTTTCAAACTTGAAACATATGCTTTATAGACTGCGTACTTTCCAATACAGTGATATTTTCAAACAACTACCGCCACCTCTTGGTTAGGTCGGGTACTTCTGGGACCACCCTCGTAGATAAAATAACCGCTATAAATACAGGAAGGAGGCTTATTGGCCTGTATAAATTGGTATCAGTTGGAGGTTTCCCTGGTTTCGGTATCATGATTATTACTGCATACTTCCATAGTGTCGGATAGTAGCACAGTCGTAGCATGCTGTTATAGTTATATGGTTGTGAGTAACACAATAGCTTTTCTAGGACAGTTTTTAAGTACTTCGCCTGTAATGAGACCATATCCAGGAGCTTTATGACGATTTAACAGACTTATTTTTCTTTTTTGACTTCTGCTATAGAAATGGGCTTGGGTGGTAGAGAGATCTGACAAGGGGCCTTTAGGAATGTCTCTATTTTGTCATCATATTCATCATCGTTTAAGATCTCAGGAGCGAAAAATACACTAGCAAGGTGTTCTGCAAATCTGTTGGATTTTTCAATATTCGTCCGGCAATGGCACAGGTGTCTCATTAAATAACTTTTCTTTGTGAAAGAATAGTATATTACGATACGGAATCGATAAGTTTCTTACAACAGATCTAGAATATATTTTATAGGGTGTCCCCTAACTACATATTGTATTTGACTAATAAATTATAATTGGCCCATTTCTAGGCTTAAAAGCGTCTGCCGAAGCGGACTAAACCGAAAAGAATTAAGCCGAGAAAAAGATAACATCATTACCGAAATACGTATAGGCATTGATTAGATACAATAGGAATGTGTCCTAGTATATTGAGACACAACAAAGTTGAACAGGCTGTCCTAGGGTATCGTATATTTATATATTACCTTTATTTAATCTTTTGTGGGTCTTTGTCGACATATAATTCATTTCTCTTTATTGGTAAATTGTATTTATCCTACAATTGTTTGTAACTGTCATTTACCTATATTAGTTTTTGAAGGTCATATGGTCCCCATGGAAACCGCTCACAAGCATAATAAACTCCCGCTTAAAAATGACTTAAAAATGTATAAAATAAAAATGACCTTTTTTATTATAATTCAAATAAATGGACACACATACAAAGTTCTGTAAAAGAATTTTTTACCGTGTGTTTTAATTTGTCGGAACATGTATGCGTATGGGGTCGCGAAAAACCAGTCATGACAAGCTGTGATAAGATTTTTACACTTCTATTATAGAAGGAAAAGAGGCAGTTCGACTGTTTTATTTATGCAATAATTGCCTTACAGGTTGGTTACTAATGAAGTAGAGTGCGTTACATACAATTATTATTTGCCATGAGTTTTTGAAAATTGTGCCATAAAGTGTGTTGTAAAAGTAAGGTGAGTGGGTAATAATTAAAAAATAGGCTGCTAAAAAAACGCTCAAATCCGTCAATTGTTTGGCCACTTTGGTGTTTCATGCAGTAGGATACAACTTTCTATGAGGGGCTCTTAATTCTTCTTACTACGTCGATTCTTTTTATAAATCGTTTGAATAGTTTTTGATATACAGTGCGAGTGTAAAGTCTGGAACTATCGCAATAAATCGTTTATTAAACGTTCTTGAAAAAATCCTCGAACACGTCAATTTTTATCTTAAATGAGACATATTTTACTGTAATCGTCACTTAAAGATCGTCTTTTGTTTTTGAGTTATGACGTAAGCGATAATTTTTTTAAATGGAAACCCTAATTTTTTATGGTGAATTTGAAAAAAGCATGAAATTCTTAGACCAAATATGATAAAAAAGTGTGATATTGTATTTTTCTATTTGGAAGGTATTGTACATAATAGTAATGAAAAATGGAAAACACGTCAAATAGGTCAATGATTTGATAGCTTATTTACTGTTTCATTGCGTATAATGTATTGAAATTATTATGAAATACAAAAGAAACAAGAAATAACAAATTAAAGAAAAACAATTAAATTAAATGTTCGAACTGACCACCATTTTGTGCAAGGCAGTACCCGAGTCTGTACTGAAATTCGTCACGAACTTTACGCAAAGTCTCGGGTGGAATTAATCTTATTTCTGTGCGAATTCTTTGCTGTAGCTCTTCTACTGTCTGTGGGCGGTTTATGTAAACCTTACTCTTTAGATAGCCTCATAAAAAAAATCCATCGAAGTTAGGTCGGGTGATCTCGGAGGCCACTCAACAGTTCCCCTTCTGCCTATCCATCTACCAGGAAAAATTTCGTTTAAATAATTCCTAACACCAATAGCAAAATGTGCCGGAGCACCATCTTGCTGAAACCATAATGTATCGCTTGGTAGATCCGGATCTTCATTGTTCGGATAAAACACCCAAGAGCAGGAATTAAATCGTTTTTTAAGAAATCCAAATACTTTTCACTTGTCAATAAACCCTCTATAAAAAATGGTCCTAGAATTATATTCCCTACAATTCCTGCCCAAACCTTGAGTTTTTAGGAAACTGCGTGTGCGTCTCGTTCATCCAGCGCGGATTTTCAGGTGCCCAATATCGATAGTTATGACGACTCACTGTTTCATTAAGGTGAAATGTTGCTTCCTCAGAAAAAATGATGCGATTTGAAAAGTCGTCATCGATATTGCACCGCTCCATCATTACCTCACAGAACTCTATTCTGCGATCAGGATCATCTCCGTTAAGCTCTTGCACTAATTGAACTATGTAGGGATGCCATTTATGTTTCTTTAAAATCTCTATAACTGACCTTTGAGAAATGTCATTATTTGCGGCTAGTTCTCTTGTAGTTCCATGGGGATTTTCTTGTAGAGACAACAGAATATCTAATTCGTTACCTTCTTCGGTTGTTGGACGACCACCCCTATGGCGATCTCTCACATGTCCGAGTTCAGAAAACATTCTTCCTATTTTGGAAACTGTCGCTCTTGTGATAGGTTCTTTATCAGGATACTTGTTATTAAATATCTCACAAACCTCTTGTTGTGTTCTAATACGGTCGCCACATCCCCTCAATATTAAAATTTCAATTCGCTCTTTTTCAGTCAAATATCGCACCATTATTTACTGAATTACGTAAAAAAGCCCACAATAAAAACAGATAAACAAACTGATAAAGAACTGTCATAATTTTAACGCTGTCAATTGTTACATGGCTACTTGATTTTTTTATTAAAACTTGGAACTCTTGATTGTTATTAGATTTTTGTTTTAAAACTTTAACGGCAATTATCTGGAAAATTTCAAAATACAGTACCATACTTTTTTAGCATATTTGGTCTTAGAAATTCATGCTCTTTCCAAATTCACCATAAAACATTACGGTTTCCATTTAAAAAAATTATCGCTTACGTCATAACTCAAAAACAAAAGACGATCTTTAAGTGACGATTACAGTAAAATATGTTTCATTTAAGATAAAAATTGACGTATTCGAAGATTTTTTTCAAAAACGTTTAATAAACGATTTATTGCGATAGCTCCAGACTTTACACTCGCACTGTATATTTAATTTTAAATTTGCCATGAGCCATTTAACATAGTATATTAAAGTATTAGTTTCATAAGACGCGATTTTAGCGCACGCGTCCGAGTTTAGAAAACAACCCGCGTAGCGGGGAGTTTTCTAACGGACAAGTGCGCTAAAACGCCTTATGAAACGAATACTTTATACTATTTTTTATACTTGCGTCGTTATTTCGTTAATTATTAAAAAATAAATTAGTTTTAAATAAGATTTGTTGGTGAAATTTTGTTAAGTACTTTTGACAGTTGGCTACACTGAAAATTCAACTTCAGCATTTGTTATTTAAATTGTTTTGTTTTTATAAAATTAATTTAGTTTCTGTGACAAGAAGGTAAAATGGTCAGATATTCTCTCCCTCCATCTTATTAAAAAGAATTAACTTGTCTTAATTAATCTTAATCTTATTAAAATATTGGAATTTAACCATATTGATAGATTTATAACAACTGCAGAATATAACCAACATTTAGCTATGAGAGTAAGTAAAATTTTGTGCTAAATACTTTCAATTTTTAATATATTTCAATTATTTAAGGTTGCGTTAATAATGGGATTCTGTGGTGCCTGCCGAAGAGATGAATTGACCCACATGTTATTAGACGATATTGTGGTCAAAGATGATGTGTTCACTGTGACTGTAACAAAAACAAAAAATAAAGTGCATTTATATATATTTGCATTTAGCCAACCCGAAGCTTTTTACAGGTCATTGCTTTCGACGTTCAAGTGCTTCCCAATTGGCAAACAAAGGTGGCGATTTAATAACTATAAAACGGCATGGAGGTTGGAAGTCTTCAGCTGTGGCTGAGGGCTGTATTGATGCTTCAGTTAAAAAAAATGGAGGTAGCTGAATTGCTTTCTAATAAGCCATGTACTTCCACTTCAACGGCTCAAGTGGTAATTGACCAGTCTTCCACTGCTTCATTTTTACATAAAGAATCACACACTTTTAGCAGCAACCCAATAACGAGTCAACAACACATTGTTGAGGGCCAAAATTTACCTTCATTTAAGATTAATGCCCAGGACACTTCTGCTGTTACAATCAAAGTGTATAATAACTGTACTTTTAATACAAAAGATGTATAAAGAATAATTTGTGAATTTATTAAATAATTTTTAATTTAATTAATTTATTTTGTGTATGTTTATTTTATATTTTTATATAAAATATTGTTTTGAAACGTATTGTTTCGAAAATAATATGAGAGAAATAAAAATTATTTCTTTGAGCATGTTACCTAACAGAAATAAGCAAAAGTGCCTTTTTTAAAAATGAAATCGATGGGTCCAAGCAAAAAGTAGTTGTTCAGAAAATATTTTTTCGGCTTATGGTAACTTTGACAGTAAATATTCTAAATTTAATTAAACGATTTAAAAAAAACCGTAATACATATATATGTAATACGTAAGAAGAATCAAAAGGTAAGTAAAGGTAAGTAAGAACAGACAAGGTAAAAACATTTGAAAAATCTTTTGTTTTTTCGTACCCTTATTTACTTATTTCAAGGCGAGATTTTGTTGGCCTTGTTTAGGGTAAATTGTTAAAAAAACACTTTCTATTCCATGGCTGACGTTTCGGTTTTAATCAAACCTTGAATCTCTGAATAAGGTTTGATTAAAACCGAAACGTCAGCAATGGAATAAGGAAGGTTTTTATTTTTAGTGGTTCTATAATTTGTTTTACTATCTTTTTAATATATGCATTTTATAATTATATACTAGATATGTGTCTTTTCTTTTTTTTGTGCAAACCTTAATTTCAATTTAGTGCCAAAATCATAAATCAAGAAATTTGTTTTTTTGGCAAATCAAAACTTCAACATTTTTAATACCAAGTTTTTTGGGTCTCGTTTTATTTTACTACTAAGCGTGGGAAGGGTTTAGGTTATCTCTTTTAATTTTTGTTTTAAAAGGGCGGCATTTTACCTTTTTGCCCGGAGCGGCGGAACTGCTAGCGCCGGCCCTGCGAATATAAATTAATATTATTATCTCTGCGGCTCGGTGTGTCTGACGCCTCGACACCGAAAGGTATATGAGGTTAAAGATTATATATATATATATATATATATATATATATATATATATATATAATATATATATATATATATATATATATATATATATATATATATATATATATATATATATATATATATATATAAATATATATATATATTAATAAATTATTTTTAAAAATTTTATTATATATTTTGAAACTGTGAATAATTGCCGTTCGATCGTAGATAATTACTTTATAATTAAATTGATTTTTTAAAATGACTGAACTTTGGAAACGCTTCTCAACTTCCCTCTTTTATAAATTCTAATATGATTTGAAATTACCTTTTAATAGATTTAATAATGCAATGGTTATATAAAATTTATGTTACGTTAGTTCTTGATTAACTCAAGTTTACGTAAGAGAGTTGGGCGCCAGTTAAATAACTTAAATTAACAGAATTATATTTAATAAAGACTCATCTCAGGGTGAATGTGGTTTCTTGTGGTATTAAAAATATACAAATTGAAGTTTGAAATCACTTTTAAAATTGAAATCTTAATTAATTTTAACTATTACTAAATTGTTCAAATCACTTTACTACACTTTACAAACGATAGTCTTTTCTTCAGCAAATGCCAATACAAAAAGGAAATAACTTCCTACCTTTTTATAATACTTCTTTTTTTTTCTTTTAGTATAGATGTCCTCTTTCCCAAACCATAGGCAGAGTAGATCACTTTATGTTGACCCAGGGCTGGTTTCCAATTCAGGGTTGACTTTCTTCCTTTTGCATGGATTTTCCATATATCATCCACACACTTGACTTTGGAACTCACTTTTGTTTATTAACTGCGGGTTCAATTTCCCTTTTTCGTAAGATACTTCTAGTTGTTTTTGTGTTTAATTAAATAAAACACCCGTTTATGGTTTTAAAGTTGATTTATTATCTTGCCTAACTTTAGCAAGTAATTTATCTTAAAGGTGGTTCTTTATAATCATATACACTTTTACAATTTATACTTATTACACCTTCGCCGTATTCAAATCACCAACTAACTTAACTTGTCTATTTAATTCTAGACTATTTAAATTTTTACAATATTATCAGCCACGAATTTACTTTGTCGCTTGATTTACTATAATATCTTTACTCTTTCGTCGTTTAACAGTAAGTGTCTTTTATCTTACACGACTTTACACCGTCGCTTTCTATCAGTAAGTGCTCTTAAATTATTATTTTCTAAGCTTATATACTATTGACTATTTACATAATTATATTACACAATTTGACGTCACCTTATCATCTAATACAATGACCACACTATTTACAACATATAATACATAATAGCAGATTAATACTCTTTATAAAAGTGACACATCTATTATACAACACTTTTACGCAATAATAACGATCCATTTACATTAACAAGCCTTAAAGAATCACATTACCCGTCGATATACACATTTGAAATTATACATAATTGAATTACATCACAACAAAAACTTTCGAACAACTGGATGTTACGTACACTTAAGTAATCGGTGAGTAAGCTTTTTGATAATAAATAAAGAAAGATGTATCTATTAAATAAAATTAGTCTATATTAATTATATAAATATAAATTACATGATAATATTTATATAATCTATGCCTTAATATAAATCTGTCATGTATCAGCTCATCAAGAATGAAGTGATTATATTTGGGAGTGCTTTTGTAATGTACTGCAACTTGCTAGGTCTTTGTTATTTACAAAAGGCATCCCACATATTAATAATATTGGAAAGGAAGGAAATATAAGCTTACAATGTTCTGTGAATATGGAATAGTAATTCCCTATTTTGATAAAAAGTATCAAGGGGCGTGTATATAGCAAAAAAGCGCTCACATTATATTGACGCGTGCACACAATAAAAATTGCACCAAGTTACTGTTTCTCCAACGCAAAAAATATGGTAATGCTACTGTTTCATATTCAACCAGTTTTTGTGCTGATTTCAACATCCACATCCACATCTCTGCTGGGAAAAAAATAAAAATGATTTATTTTTAAGAATTTTATACCTTTTCACACTTTTAAATCGTTGGACTATACTTCCTCTTCCCGCATTTTAATGCTGAAATAAAGATCATTGTATACTTAAAATACATCTCGAATAAAGATGAGGTCACTAAAGCCTTTTTTGTTGCTCCACAATAAATAACCTTGTGTAAAAAAAAAGTTTATTTTCACCTCTTTGAAGGAAGTTATGAATTGGACCGACAACATACACACACAATTTTTTGCACGTAAAAAAGAATGAATTAACTTTAGTTTTTGATTCACACATTCGTGGTGGTTAATGAATGGAATTCCTAAGAACATAACGACAAGGAAGAAGGTGTGTGCAAGGCGTATCTATAACATAGTAAATCATTAAATTTACATTTTCTCATAGACACAACGTTAACCATAATTAACACAAAAGAGTTCCGTCAAATTATTCTTCGTTAACTGTGTTTTGTGCTCTCTTTATAGTTTTCAGAAAGTACCAACAAAAATAAAAGTCGGCATTTCGTAAAGGTCGATTCAGTAGTATTTTCGCACGATTGTTGAATCTGGCTTTTCTTTTTGTTTTTTAATCAAATAGTACAACCTTTCTCAAGTCATTCTTTTTTAGATAGTAAATAATGAAACACGTTTAAAACACAGCCATGAATTTGACGCCACATAATTCTAATCATTCTGTGGAGGTACGCTTTATTTTCTGTAGGTAGGTATAAGACGGCGGAAACTTGCCCGGAAACACCGGAAACTGTTGGTTGTCACGGCAGCCTCATTATGAGAATCTAGTTATGGTTATCTTTACAATAACTAAAACATCATTTTTAACTTATTACAACGCATATTACATAATTCATAAATAAAAGATTTATTATAAATTTATTTATTATTCTTCTTTTATTGTTATTTATATTATTAAGCCAGACAGATTTTTAAATTAAAAGAATGAAATCTGTCTATTAATATTTCTTTATTATAATAAAGATATGGTTTAGAGCAAACGTAAAAGGTAACTATAATAGAAAAGTATAGAACAACCGACGTAATGAGTAAGTAGTGGAAAATGCACGGAAACGGATAAGATGAATGCAAAATCCAGTCTGATTATTATTATTAAGTTATTGATTTGCTAAGTGAAAAATTGACGTAATCAGTCTCCTACCTACTACAATTTGATACGATACTTGAATTACAAGTGACTGTTTGAAACATACCCAATTTTCCTAAAAATTCAAAATCTAGTTAATTGAATTAATGAAAATTGCATTACTTCTATGATTTATAATTTAATTATTTTCTAAATTTCAAAAAATTTATGAAATATAAGCTGCCATCTTTAGGAAGCTCTATGCAAGAAGATCCTAGAGATTCCTTCTAAAATATATGTGCGTGACTGCCATCTAGGAACTAAGTTTACCACTAGCGCTTAATATGAAAAGAATACAGGAATACGAACAATATACGCTTATGGTAAGCATTTCGTTTTGTAATGATTTAATAGATGGCACCAGGTTATATAGTTTTAAGATATTTGTCATAATATAATAATAATTATTAAATTAAAAGGATAGGAATATAATATACGCAATAGCTTAAAATTTAAAAAAGAAAACATTTAAAGTTATAACATGTACATTATTAAATTGCATATTTCAAAGATCTATTAATTTATGTTTAAATATAATTAAATATATATGTGTATGTATAAGATTAAAGTCTAAAAGAATTGTTTAAAATATGAATACGGCGTTAGTGCTAAAATGCAATACACTAAATTACTATTTTTAAATAAATAGTGGCAATATAAAACTACAATTTAATTTAGGTTATAAATACCTTTTGTTAAAGACTGATAACTTTTTATAAAAATCAGTTTAATGTGCTATCAAATACATATTGATAAAGCAGGGTTGGCAAAAAACACGTTAAAAAACAAAAACAATTGTTTTTTTTAATTAAACATGTTTTGTATAGAAAATAAGCTTAAAATATAAAAAACATGTTTAAATCATGCTTTAAACTGTTTTATATAAATAAAGATTTTGAAGTATTTTAATGAAAGCTCTCACGAAAGATATTATTAAATTCGGGAACAAATTACCCTCATGAATCATGATTATGTATGCCTGAAACAATGATAAAGGTTCTTATTCTTATCATCACTTTTTTAATTTTACGAGTTTCTAGTAAAGAGTAACATAAAAAAACCTAAATAAATAAAAAATCCTACTGCAATCCTCGCCTAAAACAAAAGTATTAAATATTGTTAAGTCAACACCTTGCAAATTGTAATTTATAAATAAAAGGATAATTATTTTTTTTAAATATGCCTTTAGACCTCTGAAGTCCTCTAGAAATGCAGAATTAGTAAATAGAAAAATAAATCGAAAACTCTTTATTACATGCCCTGCATCTGAAAATAAATATTTAAAACCTGAATTTAATATTGTTGCAGCAAAATTGGTTGATTTTATACAATGTAATCTAATCCTCTATCCACTTTGTAATTTAATTTACTATTAAATTAGAATTGTTTTTATGGATCAAGTTTCGGTATTAGTCATTTTCCAAAATAGATTTAAATAATAAACAATCAATAAATTGTCTATACTTTTTCATTTTCTAATTTATAGTTGTAATAGTTATAATTAGGTATAGGATTTCTATGCATTTGCATGTTTTTTTCTGCTTATAGCAAACATATGCAGAGTTATATTTCTACATGTTTAAGCCACATATGAATCACATATGTCAATTTGAAAGTGCATATAAATGCATATTTAGGTGTTTTTTATAAATGCATGCATATTTTAGCATTTTTGAACGAGTGTGCATATTTTACCACTTTTTGAGCGTTTTACATGCTTTAATTATGAAATTTCTAATATTTTTAAATAATTTTTGCATTTTAGACAACCAACCAAGGGCGGGTTAGTTGAGTCTAGGGGAAACCCATAATTTAAGCTTTTTGTTAAATACTAGGCTTTAAAATATTTTACTGCCTTAACCATCTGTGTACTTGTTAATATTTTCTAAGAAAGAAAAAGTTTCAACTAAAATTTAAATACTTACATCCTGCGGTATTGTGATAAATAGGTATTAGGAAATTCCAAAGACCCTTTGACAACTTCCTGTTCATAGAAAAATTTGCTGTACTTTTGTTTACTAATCTTGTAATCTTTCAATTAAGACAGTTCAGAAATTGCAAACTGCATTTCAGTTTGAAATCTTAGAGTGTAAAGATGGGTAAAGAAAAACGGTCTGTGTCTATTACACTTCGAAGTTATGTTAAGGAATTCAGTGTTCTTACAACTGACGATAAGGTGTTGTATTGCACAGTGTACGACGATAAAGTGACTGCAACGAAACGCTTTCAAGTTACACAACATCTGAACACGGTTCGACATCAAAAGTGTGTTACCCTGAAATCAAAAAAACAAACATTGTTACCGGGGTACTTTAAAAATTCGCGCGGTGAGTCCAGCAAATCGATCGAATTTAATAAAAAACTATGTAGTGCATTAGTGGCTGAAGATATGCCATTAAGTAAAATTAATCACTCAGCATTTCGTAATTTTCTGGAAGAAATTTCAAAAATGCCAATACCCGACGAGTCTACACGCAGGAAAAATTATTTACCTCGTTTATACGAAGAGACCATAAAATCAATTAGAAAACATGTAGCGAATAACTACATATGGGTTTCCATTGACGAATCTACTGACACTACTGGAAGGTGCGTAGAAACTTCATTTCCTCGTTTTGTTAGTAAAATTTAACTAATTAAAGACAGCAGAGCAATTTACGGATGTTTTATTTTCTATTTTGTTAGTTACATATTTAATCACAACAATATTTTTGCTTGATTAAAATATATTTTTTTTAAATAACTGTTTGCGCTAATTGTTTGTAACCGACTAATAATGTAGTTCGATAAAATAAAAATCAAATTTTTGTTTTCAGATACGTGGCTAACGTTATAATTGGCGTTTGAAATTCGGAGAACAATCCCAAATCCTATCTATTAGCAATGGACGTTTTCAACAGCACCAATTATTGTTCTGTGGCAAAATTGTTTAATGATTCGATGGCTATTTTGTGGCCGGACGGCATACAGTATAACAAAGTACTCCTGTTCGTCATCGACGCGGCACCGTACATGATCAAGGCTGGAGCAGGCTTACAAGTTCTGTACGAAAACATGATCCACTTAACTTGTCTTGCCCATCCAATGCATAGAGTTGCGGAGAAAGTGCGGGAAATATATCCTAACGTAAACTCTATAATTTCAGATGTAAAAAAAATTGTTTGTAAAGCTCCATATCGCATACAAATATTTAGGGAAACTGCTCAAGAAGTGCCTCTCCCACCTGAGCCTGTAATAACAAGGTGGGGTACTTGGCTTTCTGCGTCAGAATATTATGCAACTTATTTTGATATTATTAAAGCATTTGTAAATAAACTTAATCAACACGATGCACTATGCATACAAAGCGCACAGGATGCTTTTAATACTAAGGAGGTGAGGGCAGAATTATTGTTTGTTTTGACAAATTTTGTGCGTTTAGCTAAAGTGATTTAGAAATTCAGAAAGTCAGGGAAATTCATTAGATGAATCTCTTGAGCATGTAAAATTGTTAGGTGTTTATTTGAATAAAGTAAAAGTGCCAAAGGGGTTGACTATAAAATAAAAATTTAAATCCGTTTTAGACAAAAATCCTGGTTTTCACTTAATTAAAAGCATAAACGATGCATTATCTGGCCAAGACATTTTAGACGAGTTAAAACATTATTCGCTTGTAGAATTAAACAATTTTAAGTATGCCCCAATTACGTCTAGCGATGTGGAACGGAGTTTCTCAAAATATAAAACAATATTTAGGGATAATAGGCATATGTTTACTTTTGAAAATTTAAAAATGTACGTCATTGTGAACTGTAACGCTCTATGTTTAGAAAATATAATTAATTAAATTATTGCATAGGATGTCTAATTAAAATAAAATCTGCAAATAAAATGTAAATAATGCTAAACAGGTGTTTTTTAATAATGAAAGTGCATATAATTATTAAAAATTTCTAATAAACGCATTTTTCATGATTTTTAAGTGCATATTTCACGTTTTTACAGTGCATAAGTGCATACATATTTCAGCATTTTTAAGTGCATACAAATCCTATACCGAGGATTAGTTATAATAGTTATAATAATACACCTTTCAGATAGAAACTGGTCATTTAAATTCGAAAATGTAATATAAGAATGTAACTTCTTTTTTTCTCTTTCAAAAAGCCGTTTTAAAACAATTTACAAAACTATGTTTTAAACGTACCTTGAAAGCATGTTTAAAAAATTTAGTTTGATATTTTAAACTATATAGTTTTAAACAAAATGTTTTAAACATGTCAATCCTGTCATGAATTGAATATTATGCTTACAAGTTATTTTTATTTTAGCGAAATTGGATTACGCCGTTTTGGCGTGTACTAGGATTCCCAGATCTCATACATTTCTCGAATAGCCAACTATGTTTTTTAGATATTGTTAAATGTATTTTAAATATTACCTGTTTTTTAATATAAAAAATATCTATTAAATATTTGTTTTACATTAAATAATTTATATTTGAATTCTTTTTTTCATAAATATTTAATACATATTTCTACAAATATATAAAAAATGTAACATATATTACATATAATCCTTGGTAGTGTAATGTCTAGCGTGCTGGTTTTCCACCCAAGCGGCCCGAGGTCGACCCCCGGTGCCGGTAGATCTGGTTAAGGTTTTCTGCAGTTTTTCCTTAACTGTGACACAAATGTGGGATTTGCGCTGTTCCATCTATAAGTCGGCTGCAGCCGCACGTAGGGCCTACGCAATAATAATAATCGCCTCCTCCCTCCCGCACAAGCTTCATAGTTTCTGGGGCCTGGCTTCCAGGTTATGGGTTGTAGCAATTATTATTATTATTATTATGATTATTATTATAATCGTATTATTATTAGAATCGTGATCGTGATGCGAGGCGACGTTGTTACATTGCGCGCTATTAGTGATGGACTCGAGCTGAGCTTTCCTAGAAAGCTCGACTGGACTCGAAAAAAAAATTCAAGCTCGACTCGAAAAAAATATTCAAGCTCGACTCGAAATAATCTGTTTCTACTCGACTCGAAACTCGGCTCGAAATCGGGTCGAGTCGAGCCGGCTTGTTTTGGAACTTTTTTCTCCTCTTAGTCAGAAAACGAGCCGCTTGCGGCGAGTTTTCTAAAGGACGAGTGCAATAATGACTTATGAAACGAGCTTTTTACGCTAGTTTTTTTCTATTTTGCCTCTTTTATTCCCTTTTTAAATAAAAAAAATCACTATTTCAAAATTTAGGAAATTTTGTGGTAGTTGATTTTTAGAGTAAAGTTTTTGTCAATTTTCTGTTTTTTTCAATTTTATTTTCTATGCTACTAACTTTGTAAAATTTCATTATGTTTTAAGTGTTATAGTGTAATGAAGCCATTTAAAGAAAAGTAATTGCGCAAATTCTTAGTTATAATCCGTTAAAGTACTAAATAGGGGAAATACTGTTCAAAAACTCGACTCAACTCGGACTCGACATACGTGAAGCTCGACTCGACTCGAACAAAGGATTGTCGAACTCGACTCGAAACTCGGCTCGAAATCGAGTCGAGTCGAGCTTGGCTCGGGCTCGAGTTCATCACTATGCGCTATATCAAGCGTGGCACACACCAGGCCTAAAACTGGGAGATTGGGGTGGTAAAACCGCTTAAAAACCAAGTCCTGCCACATCTGAAGTTGAATTCGATCGGGCAGTGGCCCCAACTAAGGCTTAGTGAAGGAACTTATGAAGGCATGAAAGAGGGCTGGAGGGTTCCGATGTACCTAACCTAGGTTAGGGAATAGTCCTAATGCTGGACGAGGTACTTAATCCCGTATGAAAGAGGACGGGGAGGTGCCGGCGGGTGAGAACGTATTAAGTTTATCGCTCCGGTACTAACCTGGTTAGCTAGTAGAGGGTGGATAGGCAAACTCGCTCCGACCAGTGAGTGACAGCTTAGATTGAGCGTATTTCAATTACTTCCTCCTAAGGAAAGGAACGTGGGGGTGATGTTTATATAGGTACCCCACGTAAAACTTTTCATGAAATTCATATATGAAGCGTTCAATCGACAAATTCTTCGTATTTTGTTTTTGGCAAAACTAGCATTCTAACAAATTTGAAACTTCGACGGCACAATCTTACAACGTTTTTACGTGACATGTTTTGGTGTCAAATTCTTTTCTTCATTTTTTATGAAGTTGTTATAATAAATGTCTCAACAACTTACCATTTTGCATAAGATCGAGTGTTATTTTTAAATGGAATTTATGCATAAACAAACTTTCTAAACATTAAAGATTTTCTAGGAAATTTTTCAAAGCAAAAATAAATTTTTGCATTAAAATCTATCAACTTCGCTAATTTCTTTTACATTTTCATCATTTTTCTCTACAGTCACAACTACCTTAAAACAATTTATATTGTATTATGACAATAAATTAATATTTAAAGTTATATACATAAATATTTAAGAAATAACAATAAATAAATAAACCTATCGCAAAATTTAGCATTATTAACTAAATGTTTCATTTTGAACAAAAGATATACATCTAAATCTTTATACTTTATAAATATTTAACATACATTTTGAACAATATTTCCAAATTTGGATATATTATATACTATTATAAATATATAAAAAACATTATTTATAAATAATGCCTTTTACACTATTAGTGCAATTTTGGCTAACTTAAAAACTATGGTACCATAGCTTTAATAAATAGTAGTTAATAGTATTATTGATAATATTGTATTCTCCAATATTTATTTCAATTGTATTATTGCATATATATATATTTTTTGTAATGTTTGATACTTATATTTTGTAATGTTTGATATTTATATTTAATCCTATTTTCTTGATATTGATGCTGATTGTTTTAGGACGCGTGTAAAATATTGTAAAATTTTTTTAGCACAAGATTCATTTGTACCTGTAAAATAATATTATTAAAGGTTATTATTTTTTATCTACGATCATACAAAAAGTGACCACTGATTTTTTTTACACTGATTTTCGTATATTGAGCTAGTGTTAAAAAATTCTTATTACACGCTAATTTCAACAAGAGATGTATGATAAATTAATGATTTATAAGTATTTTACAAACTGATTGCTAAACAACTTCATACATCATAACACATAAATTTCATAACTTCATAACTTCATCGAGAAAAAAGCTACAGTTACTAATCTTATGTGTTTTACTAATTATATATTTGAAGTTTTTGAAGAAAAGGGTCAATTGTATATATACAGATTTCTCAAAGGCCTTCGATAAGGTAAATCATGATCTGCTGCTGAAGAAGTTACATGATATCGGTTTCTCTATGAACATGTTGCGTTTCTTTGCTTCCTACTTAAATCCTAGGAGGTTTATTGTCAGATAACACCTCGGAGAAACACGAGGAAAATTCTGGTGTGCTGCAAGGATCTAACCTTGGACCACTTTTGGAACCTATCGTAGAATTAATCTTAATCAGCCACGGACGCATAATTCTTAATGATTTTAGAATACATCTGTCAAATTGCTAGTAATCTTACAACAAAACGAAAATACAACATCGGAGAATCCTGCTAAAATGAATAAAATGCGTTTTTCCAAACCCTGGTCAGAAATTCTGATTTTCCTCTATAGTGTGCAAAATGGCGAGGAAAATTCATTTTTCCTCTCCAGAAGGAAAAATTGCGCTTGTACAAGTTCTCGGCAATTAATTTTCGAGAATTAAGTTTTCACAATTACATTCGTAACACAATTCATTGCATATTTGTAGGATCAAGTTTGGTTTTCAAGTTAAAGATTAGAAAGCCTTAGAAAGTGTGGAGACAATTCTTTTGCGACATGTCGTGAAAAAAAGAGCTCGCTTTGAGCTCGAGTGAAAAAAAAAACGCTTTCCTCTCTAGTTGAACAAATAACTATTTTTGGACTTACCAGCTGAAATGTTATTACAAATTTTTGCAATCTTTCCCAAAAGTTCCCAACATTAAGCAATGTTGGTTTGGTTTGCGCACGATGGAATAGATTAGCAAAAGATGCATTGGGTATGGGTATGGAATACAGTTTGTGTTAATGAAAATGTACCATAGCTCTAACATTAAAATACTTTATTACCAAAATAGAAGTAAAAAATAATTGTAAAGTTTAATTTAAATCTAAAAGATACAGTAGGGTGGAGCAAAAAATTACGAAAAAAATATTTTTCTTATTTTCAAATTGTGATATTGTGCGGAAAACTTGCATGTATACTAAGTGAGAAAGTAGATTTTTCTTAGGATTTTTGAATGACATCTAATGCCTCCGCATCGTCATTGAAGTTGTGGAAAATTCGGTAAAACCCTACCGAAATTTAATTAACGTAATTAATATCAACTGGTTTTGCAGAAACGGAAACAAGTAAACACACAATATAAAGATTAAGTTTGTGATTTAAAATACTATAACGAAGTATAAAATAAAAGAAAAAAACACATAACAAAATTAAATCAATTCATTATTCTAAAAATTTATGATTCCAAAAATATGTTACAACAATTATTACAAAACTCATTTCTAAATTATTTGACCCAGTAATAAAGATAAACAAATTGATTTCAAGTATGACATGAAGCTACTCTGCAATTTGTAAAGTGTGTCATAATACTAGCACAGCATTATTGCTCACAAAAGTAAGTAATGCTGACTCTAGCATTATGACACTGCCCTGATTAATGGGGACAGGTTGCGCTATCCTTGATTGCAAGAAGAAATGAAAGTAGGGATTAAGAGTCAAGATGGGAAGTGACAATCGAAAGGGATAGTTAGTTACATGGTGAAATGAAAGCAGTAAAGTCCTTCTCGATTGTCATACCCGGTGTGAGGGAAATGGCCCTAGAATTCATAATTAGTTGGTAAGTAAAAATTATGTTAATTATATTTAGAATTAGTCTGTTATAAGTTAGGTAAATTTAAGAAATAAAATTAATAGATTAGATGAAGAGTGAGTGTATTTATTTTCATTCATAACATGGTGGAGGCAAGTAAGAACGAAGCAAGCCTAGCTTCGTAACATGGTGGAGGCGCCGAGTTCTTGTTCCGTTGTTGAGGATTCTTCGCAATCTTCAACAGACACCTCTTGCACAGTGCATTAGTTAATTCTGAAACGAAGAAAACATGTAGCAAATTTTAATATTAAGAATCATCAACAGTTTGTTAATAGTTTAATGTTTTTATGCATTTTTTAGTTTAGTGCATTATTTTAAACAATGCACTCAGTATAAATCTGGGAAAATGCACTTACAATTACAATAAAATGAAAATGAATTAAAATAGTGTCATTAAGTAGATAGGAAGTTTAGGGTACACTTGCATAACATGAAGTAATTAGTATAATTAAATAGATAAGATTAGGGTACATATTGGTGAAGCATAACAAGAAGTAATTATAGAAATCCCTGGGTATAACCATACATGGTCAAACAGCATAACAAGGGATGGCAGACCCAGGTACTTCAACTGCAGCAGGCAAGGAGTATATGCTGCATCATGCTGCAACAGGCCACCACGATTCGTTAGCATGAGAACAGAGAGAAATGGGTACTACAGACCCAGATCAAGACACAGAAACCAAATTTAAGAGGATAGGGCTCGTAGGGATAAAATCTTATTAATAAAACGAAAAAAAAACAATTGTAAGTATAGAAGTATGAATTAGAATTGGTTAATTAATTTTATAGGACATTTAACTATAAAAAGGGATGTAGTTATAATAAAGATAATAGTTATAATAAATAGAGTAGGATGACACTACATAGATAGGATATAGATTGAATATACAACAAAAAATGAAATAAAATTTTTATTCAAAGTGCAATTGGGGGTAACTGCACAAGGGAAGAAAACAAGTTTGTTTTAGGAGTCTCTTTAGAAGATTCATGACCCAGATGGGACCATAGTGTCCAAGGAACATCTACAAAATCATTAACATATGAAACAAAATGGATTCTAATAAACGAGGAAGGAAATAGGAAAAAATGTTGTTCGCCAGCTAAGATTTCAGAAGATGAGAAGATAGTTGTATTAAAAGTATTTTATAGTTATTTGAAAGCACCTCTTATCTCTGTCCAAAGTGAAGAGCGATCAGTGTAACCTTTGAGCGGTATGGTTCAAATGGAGATTTTCAAGTCATACATTAACCTGCAGTACCTTAACAGACTACCTTGGTTGACACCTCTAGGATAGGACCTTGGACTGTATCAGGTGTTGGTTATATACTGGATCAATTAAAGATAAAAAAGGTAATTATAATTTATGTGTATTATGTATTGAAATGTGCAAAAAATAAGAATAACTTGAATAATGAGAGAGATTCATAGATGAATAGGGCCCATGACATCACTGCATTGCAAATTATCCAACAGCACTTTGTGTTAGTGCGCACAAATTTACATCTTACAAAAAATACAAAATGCTGTGGAAACAATTTATAATTCACTGATAGTCAGAAAATATAAAAGATGAATGAATGAATACGTGAAGAAATGCACAAATCAAAGTACGTCCGCTGAGTAATGGGTGAGACAATGAGAAATTAGATGAATGAATGTAATTTGAAATATACTTGGACATAGGTGTCAAATTTTGGGATAGAGGATTTAAATGAAATGTGTGAGAAATGATACAAATTTAGGTAAATGACTGATGAGAGCAAATAAAGAGTGAATAGAGTCCAGTTTCAATGTTTAAATTATTAAATTTTAACAAAGATTTATCATGGATAAAACAAATTAGGTTTTTAAAGTTAGCCAACAAGGCAAGTATACATAAATTGTTAAAAGTGTAAAACATGTGTTAGATACACCAAATAGTGTAAAACTCTAAACACCTAATTCAACAATAAAGGTCAAACAATATTCATAAGTATTCCATGTCAAATAATTACCATTTTCAAACCATTAGTTAATAAAGTTCTTATAGAGCTTGGCATTACTTTTGCTAAAATGTAGTAGCATACATAATTTACTTTATAGAAAAGTTGAAATAGGTAATATTTGAGGTTTAATAGAATAAGTAGGTAATTAATAAAATAATTAAGGAAAAGATATTATAACTCTTTAAGTTAAGATAAAACAAATTTGTAACACACTTGTTTCTTTGCATGAAACGACAATTGCATGGAACTTACCATCTGCGAGTGGAGCAGACAACATACCACAGAGCACCAAGATCGCAACATTACAAAAAGGAAATTACCATAATGCAACCGGTTTAAGGGTAGAAAGAATGCCTTTGGAAGTTCATCACCAATAAACACCAGCTGAAATGTTGCCAATACATTAAAGGAACACAGATAAAATCATACCTACCTATGCCGAAGTCAACAATCCAGTAGACACATGTTTGTCTACATTGCATGAGGAAGCCAGTTACTTCATTACAAATCAGTGTTGGCAATTCAAATCGTCATTTCAAGCAGCATCACCTCACATTCTGGATGGACTGTTCATGAATTTTCCTAATTACCGCACATTTAACATGTTCAATGTGCATTGAGATTTAGCATACACATATTGGCACCTGAAGACAAGAAATAATGAATTTTCTTGGAAACCATTGCGTTGTATTTGCAACGTGTCATACAAATATATACTTTGGTAAACGACATCAGCTTTTATGTTTAACTTCAGTTAAAGGCATGCATTATTCAATTCTGAATTTGTGATGGACAAAAACAAAAAACTTATTCAACTTACCAGTTGTGTGTGATTTTGTGCAAATTTTCTCGAAAAATTGCGTGGAAAAACTTACTAAAACTGTTCACGTAGAAAGACATTCAAATTTGTTGATCTTGAACTTTTGAATAAAGGTGCTTTCCATTGGGCTGATTTACTGATCTGGTGTTGCCCTAGGATCATCTGTTCACTTATTTGTTGTTCCATTGGCCCTAGTTCATGATGATCCAAGCTGATCTGTATTACCTCCCCCCTTGCCCTTCAAGCACGCAGTTTTTGAAGTGTGTATAGTGATCTGTGGAGGGAAATAATATCAGCTGATTGTGATTTTTGAAATAATAACCTCCAACAATCTGAAAGATTTCTCATTTTCATTTGAAATATATTATTATGGTTGGTAGGTACTTAGGTAGTTAGTTAATAAACTCAACAAAGAAATTATATGAATTCAGATTGTTTTTTGTACTATTTAGAACTGTTGTAATTAAAGATTGCTGTTCCCAATTGCAATACCAGGATGAGTTTCTCCTTAGATTTGTTTGCACCAGACACTAATTGCCATTATCGGCTTCTTGTAAATGAGGAAGATTTGAACAGAGGTCAGAATGGTAAGTATTAATTAAAATAACATTCAGATATTTAATATCGTGTAAAAGAATGCAATACCCGTTACGAAAATTTTTAGGAATGAGTTTTATTATCGGAGTTACTTCTCTGTGTGTTTCCTTATACAAAACTTATTTACTATTAAGCACATCCAGTTGTGCAGTAGCTTGATATATTATACAGTTTTCTGCTTTAAACGAGTTAAATTAAACTAATGTTATTTTAATGTTCAGATGTGAGATTGCAGTTTTCTTCAACTTGAATTATCAACAAAATTCTCAACATGTTAGAAGTTTCGATTTAGGAGTTTAAGAGCGCAGAAAAAAACGCTTTAAGGTAATATAGATAAGATGCTCTCATTATCAAAATAAATCATTTTTTCTTTTTATAGACCATTGGTGATCATCAAGAATTCCTAAAGAAGCACTAGATTTCTCTATTAGTATTTCGTATTAAATAAGTAGTATTTAACTAGAGGACGTTTCAACCAGTCTAAGTGGTTTAGATAATGATAATCTCTCTCTGGTTGGGCATTGTAGTACTACACTACTATGAGTTAAACATTTTTTTACTTATCTGTTTTAATAACTTGTTACTTAACCTGTTTTTTAATAAATAAATTCTATATCTGATATATTTTTTTTATTGGTGATTACAATTATTTTTTAATTGAGAACATTGCATGAATGGATGAAGTTAAAAAAAATATAGTTTTTAGAATATATATTTCAAATAAAATAAACATTTGGTCTTTCAATTAGAAGATGACATCCATCGATTGCTCCCAGAACGTTGTTTATGGCTTTCCGTTTCTGCACTGCGCTAACAGTGGTTGCAACTCGTTCATTAGTTGGCCATCGAATATATTGTGTCCTTAAGGACAAAATAAAATTTAAAACCCTTAACAGTACTCTGCGAGCTGAACTTGAGGAGACGTTAAATCTATCAGAAATTTGCCTGAATGTTTCATTATTGACCAAATACCATAAAGTGAGAAGCAATGATTCTTCAGCGGAAATCTTTTCTCTTCTTCCATCCTCACCAGTAGGTATGAAATTACTTGATGCTAAATGACCTGAATAATAATGAAAATGGTTAACATTTACCATTCTACAGATGCTGTAATACTAACCAATTAATATTTCAGCCCTAGTCCTTGTAATTCTAAAATGGCTTTGAAGTTATATCGCTATACTCCTTAACAACTAGCACAATATATCCTTCAATTTTTGGGATAGGTTGGGGTTTTTTTATTAAATTATTTTCCAAATCACTGTCGCTAGATTCGTTGCTGCTGCTGCTATCATCTGATGCGAGTGCTGATGTTAGAAACATTATATTTTAGTGTAAGAAACCTTTAATATAACAGAGTCTAATGTATTTTTTCCCTCATTTATTTACGTTATTCATAACTGCAACAAAGTCTCACTCTTATAATAGCAATGAAAAAGTTACTTGTTTTGTTGCTATAGGTTAGGTTTTATTATCTGTCAAGATTGTGATCTAAAGTTGTTCCATTGGCAAATTATTATGAACTGATCTTAAGATGACCTGATCATATAGAACTGGATCAGTAGATTAACCCAATGGAAAGCACCTTAAGTCGCGTGTGCGCAATAGACAGAATGACTGTAACACGAAAAATGTAGTGTGTTCCGTAATGTGCAGTGGTAGACCATAAAGACAAAGGTTGCGTTCCATGCATAAACTGACGAATATTAGGTTTAATAAGTTCTAATTTAAAATTATTAATAGACGTTTTAATGTGAAACTAGATACTGTTAATTTTAATTTGTTATTGTAATCGCATCTATTTCCATTTTTTTTCTTTTTCATGAAAATTGTGTTATAATTATAAGATTTTTTTTAGGATAGGTTTTAAATTAAAATTGTAAAGGGCCAATTCTCAATTCTTTTTGGATGAACAATAATCATTTCAAATTAAGTCAGATCCATATTGATGTATGTATAGATAAACTTACAATCAGGTTGATGGCTACAGAAGTTAATTGCTGAAGGAGCGGAGTGCGTGCCAGGGGCGTCACGCTTACCAGGCCGGGTCATGTAACGAAGTATAAAATAAAAGAAAAAACTCATAACAAAATTAAATCAATTCATTATTCTAAAAATTTATGATTCCAAAAATATGTTACAACAATTATTACAAAACTCATTTCTAAATTATTTGACCCAGTAATAAAGATAAACAAATTGATTTCAAGTATGACATGAAGCTACTCTGCAATTTGTAAAGTGTGTCATAATACTAGCACAGCATTATTGCTCACAAAAGTAAGTAATGCTGACTCTAGCATTATGACACTGCCCTGATTAATGGGGACAGGTTGCGCTATCCTTGATTGCAAGAAGAAATGAAAGTAGGGATTAAGAGTCAAGATGGGAAGTGACAATCGAAAGGGATAGTTAGTTACATGGTGAAATGAAAGCAGTAAAGTCCTTCTCGATTGTCATACCCGGTGTGAGGGAAATGGCCCTAGAATTCATAATTAGTTGGTAAGCAAAAATTATGTTAATTATATTTAGAATTAGTCTGTTATAAGTTAGGTAAATTTAAGAAATAAAATTAATAGATTAGATGAAGAGTGAGTGTATTTATTTTCATTCGTAACATGGTGGAGGCAAGTAAGAACGAAGCAAGCCTAGCTTCGTAACAATACAACCAACAGTCTCCCTTGGTCTCAAATTTACGCATTATTTTTCTGGATTCCAGCTTTGCTTTGATGTGGCCTACTCTTGCTTGCTTGGTGCATAAGTGAGTTGAAGCTTCAGTTGGGATCTTGACACTGCGTTCCACAGCTTGTGTATGACTTGGAGGGCATACAAAAAACAGCTTGCCTTCCGCATTGGATTGGATGAAAGCTTACATTTCCTCATTTGATACAAGTTTTATCAGTGGTGGTTCGGTAATTTTCTGTTGCCAGCTGAGATCAGTGTAGGTTGTAGCTGCTAAATTTAATTTAATTGAGGTTCAAACAGTGGCGGATTTAGGCACAAGCGTTGGAAGCGGCCGCTTCAGGTCCCACAAGTCAGGGAGCCCCCACAGAGGCCTCCTGCCAAGGACCGCACTGGACACGCGACATTGAGCGTACCTCAATTACTTTCTCTCGGAAGCAACGTGGAGATTAGGTCTAACGACAGATGCTCTACGTAAGACACTCTTGGAATCTTGGATACGCGACAAATAAAAATGATTGGCGTGGATTCACTTTTTCGCAAAAAGTGAAACAAGAAACAGATCATATCATGTACAGGCTGTTAAAAAAAGTGTACGGTTGACTCATTAGAGTTTCGTACGAAAAGGCAAGCACTCAGAACGATAGGTAAAATATTGTAACGGAGTGTACTATTTCACAGCAGACCTGCAAGAAATGTATCATCTCTGTCGGTTCGAATGCTGGTCTTCTCCCACAATCAGCGCGGTCATCCGACTACTATGATAACTAATTTATTTACGCACAAGCGGTGGAAGTGGCGTTCCAGGCCCCACAAGTCAGGGGGCCCCGCAAAGGACCCTTGCCCACGATCGCAGTGGACATCCGATAAATAAAAATTATTGGCATGGAAACTCACTTTATCGGCGCAATAGAGTTTCGTGCGAAAAGGCAAGCATTCAGAGTGATAGGTAAAATGTTGTAACGGAATACACAGTTTCGCAACAGCCCTGCAAGGCTTGCCTCCAATGCCTTCTAGCAAACTCTGCGCGGTCGTCCGACTTACATTCGGGGAAGGGGAACTGTACCATGCTTTGAATAGGTGAAATTCCTTAATGGCATTTGTCAATTGACAACATTTCCCAATGTTGAAACAACTTAAAAAAATCTTAACATATTGTAATACGTACCTGTGAAAGGTTATGGCCTTAGAATATTTCTCTTCTATTCGATTTTTACAACCTAGAACGCTACAATTCGGCATTGTAAAGTCTTTTAAATTGTCTTTATTACGTTTAAGCAAATAAGCAATCATTTATGCAAAAATTTGAAAATATTATTGATAAATTTGATGCTTCAAAAAGCAGTGAAAAGTTCCATTATAAATGAACTGATTATGGAATAAAATGTTTTTCTGAAATGGTACATAAAGTAGAACTTTTACGGACTTATCTGTCACAATGACATATGTCAAAACTGACTTTTACGGACATCTGTTATTTTTATTTGCATTGTTTTACATGTATTTGACATATGTCGCACACAGTCACGTTGACTTAGTTGTCTACTCTACTGTTATTAAAAGCACATTTTTTTGTATTTTAAATTTTCAATTTTACGATTTCAGAAAAAACGTAATGTACACCTCAGCACTAAAGCTGATTTTTTTATCACTCGTTATGGTTGTTCAACAATCTCCATATTCGTGATAAAAAAGTACAACCTCATTTGGTTTACAAATAACTTCTTTATCTACGACCACTATAGAAAATTACACATTTCACACAGTCTAGTAACCATGAAAATGACTCATTGTTCATCTTTATGTTGATCTTTAATTAATCTTTAATTCGTTAATCGCACATTTGCAGTATCGGCCTGAAGACACTGAGTTTTCAGTGCAACAACAGACGTCACTACGGAGGCAGCTAAAGCCACTGCCGTGAGACAACCAATCCCAAAGTATAATATCAATGATTAGAAGTATTAATGCGCGTAGAGATATACAAGAAAGGGTTATAATCATGGGATATCGCTCATTTTTTTTTCTTCTCTGTTGCGCGATATCCCATGACTATAACCCTTTCTTATAATGAACATACTTACTGCACACAAACAAAACTTACAACCTTAATCTCAAAAATCTAAGAAAATAATGTATAACATAACAACTCCGTTGTGACATACAACGGAATAAAAAAAATATGAATAAACAACTCACAAAAAAATCAATTTTGGATCAATCAAAGCATAGTTTTATTTGTACCGATTTACCGCTTTTACGAAACACCCTGTATTGTTGTAATTATTTTTGAAGTATGCATCTTTCACAACCAAGAAACTTTTGTATTCGAAGGTTTTCTCGATATTTAATAGTTTGTTAGTAATTGTCTTTGTTTATTAGGTTTAAACAACTTACGGACCATTATTTACTTTTTTATGGTTCAGCTACACAAAATATAAATATTAATTACTTGAACAAATCCCTTTTGCTTAAATTCTTTAAACAAGTTGAACGTTATATTGTATGATTTTCCTGTTTACAAAAGTCAATGTTTTAATTATTACAAAAAATTTTCCTAATTGTCTTTTGTTTATTAGGTTATACAACTTAAAGCCCGTTACTTACTCTTTTATGGTTCAATCACTCAAAACATAAATATTAGTTACTCAAACAAGTCTCTTTTTTAATTCGTTTGACAAATTGGACGTTATATTTTATGATTTTTCTGTTTACAAATCTCATTAAAAATAATCTTTCTTATTTTCTTTGATTCATAGGTTCACTTAACTTAAAGACCATCACTTACTTTTTTACGGTTTAACCACTCAACATATAAATATTAGTTACTTGAGCAAGTTTTATTTGCCTAATTCGTTGGACAAGTCGGACGTTATATTTTATGATTTTCCTCTTTACAAATCTCAATGCTTTCATTATTACAAAAATCTTCCTAATTTTCTTGGTTTAACCTTTTAGTGACTAACATGTAAAAAAATTAATTTTTCATCTTTAAATTTTTAGAGATTACATGTTAAATGGCATTAATTAACATGTTTCCTTTTTGGGTACGTTGGACACTATTAGTATGGAAAATTGCCTATTGGTCATTATATATAAAACAACGGAATATGGGGTGTTAACTTTTTATTGATATTTACAATCATGTTTTAGAGAAAATTGGCGCTCCATGTCTACCGATGTAGACCAGTAATCGTTTTCTTTCGGAAGACTGTGACAGCCACTGATCAATAGTAGACCTAAGAGTTGGGATATTTCTTCAGCTGTTACTGTAAAACTATGCTGATTTTTGTCCCTTTTTGCATAAAGGTTTGTTTGCTCCGTCAAGTATGACATTATTTCTTAACTCCGGAATAAAGAAAATATCTCATACTCAGTTTTTTTTGCATGTTCTATTCCTACTTTTTTAGGTTCAGCAGCAGCAGTCGCGATTGCTACATTTTCACACTTCTTCCATTGCAATCTTCTTTTTGCTGGGGGTTCTATATCCTCTACATCTTCCTCGCTAGACTCGCTTTCATGTAATTCTACTTGTCCTCGCACTTCCCGGGGAGGATTCACTGCTTCTAATATTATATCATCAATTTCCTCTTCATCACTGTCCACTTCCTTATCACCTGATTCTGGAGGTAGTAATACGATATCGTGAATACCGTTAGATGTAGATGCTTCTACGACATCTAAAGCATCACTCAAAAAACGGTACGTAGTAATGGATGCACTGCTAGTAAAAAAACTGTACTAAATAAAATAAGTAAAAGTAGAGTTGCAAAAATCATACCCATAAAATTTTTTTGTATTCATTATGAAGTAAACGCACTATAATAATCACCAATAAAACTAATAATCACCACAAAAACACTAACTGCACTCTACAAGACTAAATCACAATGAGATGAGAATGAATGAGATGAGAAAAACCCTGTAATTGTAGCAGAATGTACAAATAATAGTATTCTGGGAAATAGTGGAAAAGTCACCCCTGACAGTCCAACGTTCCCAAAATGGGACAGCCCTAAGCTCTAAGAAAATATTAGATAGTGCGGAAAGTCCGAATGCTGGAAATCACTCTACATGATAATTCATACTATAAGGAATGAAAACCCCATAGAAAATAACAGCACAAACACTAGAGCAGCAATAAAACTGTCAATATACCAACAAAAATGTTAAAAACAATTAAATTGATAAGCTTGTAACTTAATTAAATGATTATTAACACTGATGAAAAAAATTTACGTACAAATTATAGCTTATATAATGTCATTTACTATGCGGAGAAGCTAAATATAAACTTTATTTAAAATAAATAATAATGAAATAATGTTCCCATTTTGGGAAGGTTGGTCACTAAAAGGTTAACAGGTTCAAACAACTTAAAGACTATCGCTAACTTTTTATTGTTCAATCACTCAAAATATTTAAATATTAGTTAGTTAAACAAGTCCTATTTGCCTAATTCATTTGACAAGTTGGACATTACGTTTTATGATCTTCCTGTTTACAAATCTCAATGCTTTAATTACTACAAAAATCTGTACACATTTAGATAAACAAAAACCCTACGATGGATCCAATTGTAACTTAAGTTACTTTACCAACAAAAAAAAACAAAATCACTTACCTATATAACTTATCTATGCCTTGGTTTAGCTTAAATACCATCAAATGAGAACTCTCTCTATCGTTTGAGATTAAGGCAAGTCAGATAGATAGAGTATTATCAAATTCATAGAGATATGGATATATGAGTGCCAGCATAATTGATTTAATTTAATAAAAGAGTGACGTCAATGCTCCACAATACGGAGCTCTAGATCTTAAAATAAACCAGTCTCAATTATGCAACCCAAATAGCACATGATATTGACTAAACATTGTTTTCATATTGGCCTCATATTGTTTCAGTTTTATTGTTATTACAATATCTTGTCAATATTGATGCAATATTGTTTTAGTAATGTTGTAAACCAACATTATCCCAACATTGATTAACTAGTTTCAACCGATGTTTGAGTTTATCAATGTTGGCCCTAAATGTGTTTTTCCAATGTTGGTGTGTGCAACATTGCTTCAATATAGTATATCAATATAGGGTCTATATTTAAATGGCCATTTATGCGAAATTTTAATTTATCGAAATATTATCAATTCAATATTGATTCTGAGAGATAAACATAATTACTTCAACAGTTTCATTGCTCATAATTATGACGTAGACAATTTATCTCAAAAGTAGTTTTGACTGACAATGTCGGAATTAACTTAATAATTCCAATAACTTGATGGGGCAATTGAATGTGGAGAAAATAAAACGTGGCATCTGCGCATCATGTGATACCGTTGCATTTGTTTTGTAGTTACTAACTCTTCCGGTTGGTGGCGGGCGATTCGCTAAGTGGTTTTGTGGTGGTTTAATAAAAGTGTTGTTCGTAAACCGCAAATCTTGTTTTCTTGTGGTTGCTGATGTTGTTAATTATCAAGATTTCTCTTAGTTAAAATTAAATATTTTTCCAGAAAATACAATAACAGCATAGTGGATAAATAGAATACTTGTGCAATGTAAGGTCAATTATACAGGTACTTTAACTTGCACAGATTTATTTTGGACTATAATATTGGTATAAGTTATTGGTGAAATATTGGTGTAAGTTATCACGTCGGGGTCACCAGTATAACGGTAGGTGGGTTTACCAGAAGTTATATTATTCTTGGAGTTAATAAAAAACGTGTTTATTTTAGATATCTTTTATTACTTGTTATTTATTCTTGTAGTTATGGGAATCACTTAGCATTCCAATGCCTTCTTGAGATAATATCTATGTAATGACTGTGACTGAATATCATTACAGGACTAACATTGGCAAATGTTGTTGGGCAAATATTGGGGTATGTTGTTGGGCAAATATTGGAGTATACAAATATTGGAGTAATATTGGGCCAATATTGGCGTCTCTTGTTGGGTCAATACTGCAGAATGTCCACATTTTTCATTGGTCCAATATAGAGTAATTAGTTTGGCCCAATATATCTTCGGCATTGACCTAATATCGGAATAATATGGTTGCGCTACTTGGGAAGGCCGATTTCCAACAGTCTGTTATTACACAAAAATATCACAATATAGAAAGTAAACAAGAAATAACACAAATAACACCATTTATTTATTTATTTCACATAACAAAATCATTAGATAGTAAAAAAAGAACTGGAAGGCCAAATTAAAAGATATACTTTGAGAATTCTTACTATGATCGTTATTCGGTTTGAAGTTATTAATTTTACTTGAAAAATATTCAATTCAGAATCTCCTAAAAATGTACTTATTTTCATATCAAAAGTTTTCTTTAAATTGCAACATTACAATTTATATCTAATAATGTAATAATCCGCGCTTAAATTGTGATGAAATGAACTAGTTAATACTTAAACAAAAAAAAATAGGATATAAAGAACCCACCTGATTATTTCTATTACATAATTTAATTTACAAACGTTACTTCAAATAACTCCTTGAAGATGACAACTAGGTGCACCAGGTTATTGGGAGCCTTTCCAGAGAAAGCCTCCAGTGATTCTCTTGTGGGGTTTCAAAATACTAGGAACTGCAAAACCACATTCGCCATTAACATCAAACAAACAAAGTTGAAACTTTTAGTTTCAACTATGGAGATTAACACCAAAATACGTTTTAAAATCTGACGATTTTCTTAAAACACCAACTTGATTGCAGATCTGGATCAGTACCCTCGAACCAAAGTGTGGATCGATTTTCTTTAACTAAAGTCTATATCGAAGTTTTTCTATAAATAATGATAGATATTGTAAAGAAAAGTTTATTGATCACATTAATAAAACAAGAAGAACATTTAATTAAAATAAGAACATGTGATTAGAGATTGTTCCAAGATGAATGACGAAGCGTGACAAAGAAAACTCTAATTTCGCTACCTTCCAAACTTCCAAACAACGATTTCGTACTTTTAATAAGTCACAAAACCATTTTATGCACTAATTAATTTATAATCAGCCCAACAAAAGGGAATTTCACTATTTAAACCAAGTTTAATCAACCATTAAAATTAACGTCTTGCATTCTCAAACGAATCTTATAACTTACAAGACTGACCCTATTGTAGACTACCAACAGACCACAGCGGTAAAATCGTTTCCCGATATAGGAAGCGTCTGTGGTTTTATTGCTTGTTAACGAATGAGAACTTCAGAAAACATTTCTGCCCAAATAGGTATTATTGAAAAATTGATATTTTTGTAGTTGAAATACCTAACCTAGATGGCGTTGCAAATAGACTTGACAGTCGAATTTATTTTAGTATACAGGGTATATTACAAAAAATAACCAAATAATATTTTTGTCAATATACAAGGTGTTTTAAAATAAAAAAATAGACGGAAGAACTGCCTGTTACAAATCTTCCTATTTTTTTCTGTTTAATAGGTTCAAACAACTTAAAGATCATCACTTACTTTTTTAAGGTTTAACCACTCGAAATGTAAAATATTAGTTACTTGAACAAGTCCCTTTTGCCTAATTTGTTGGACAAGTTGAACGTTATACCTTATTTTATGATGTTCCGGTTTAGAAATCTGAATGCGTTAATTACTACAACAAATCTTCTTATTTTTTTACTTAATAGGCTCAAGCAACTTAAAAACCATCTTACCTTTTCACCAGTCAGAAATACAAATATTAGTTAATTGAAAGCCCTTTTTGCCTAATTCGTTGGACAAGTTGTATGTTATGATGCTCTTGTTTACAAATCTCAATGCTTTAATTATTTCAAAATTCATCCTAAATTAATTTATTAATAGGCTTAAACAACTTAATGACTATCACTTACTTTTTTACGGTTCAACCACACAAAATATAAATATCAATTACTTGAACAGGTCCCTTTTGCCTAATAAGATTGGAGAATTTATAAACGTGTAGATTCAATCTTCAAATTTTCTTTTCGAAGCCATGTAGTTTGCCATTATATATTAATGTTACAAATCACCAAGATTATAAAAACAAAGAAAAATCATAAAGACAAGTTAATAGTTTCTGTAAATTGAAAGAAAGTGTAACGAAAATTATTGCAATATTTTAAATATTTTATAGTGAGAAAATCCCACAGTTAAAAGAAAATTGATGTAGTAGTTAGTATGCTGAGATTATATTTAATAGAATGCTAAAATAAAAATAATAGAACAAAGTAGAGCAAAATAAATGACCCAATGATAAGCATTTGCAATAATCTGGAATTTCAACATCCATCACAATGGCAAAAATTCAGTATCAAACTAGAACAAAACACATATAAATTCATTACATAAGTTGATAAAAAATTAATCCTTGTGTAAAAAAAGATAATAATAAAAACAAATTTCACTTCCTGATTATGTAAGGATTTTTGTACTAGTGCATTACATTATTTTTAACATAACAACAGGCATCCATCTACCACATCTTTTTTTCTGAATAAATGTTATGTATTCACCATGAAATAAAACGTAATTCTTTATATTTTAATTTTAAATACGGAAATATATTTCTACTATTACATGCGGAAGTTAAAACATCATAATAATAAATAATAAAACATAGAAAATAAAATACCAAGACAACTGTGAAACAATATCCAGGAAAAAGCGTTAACAATGAAAAATAAAACATTTTATACTTGCGCAAATAACTTTTTAATTTTTCTTTCTTTTTTGAGGAAAATTATTATATTTTTGTACAACAATGAAATTAGTAAATGGTAGCGCGTTAATCTAATGTGCCATCATAATTGAAACAAAAATGAGTAGAAAAAATATAAAAAGGTTAGAAAAAGTTTTGTATGAAATAAAGCAGAATTTATTTTGTACGTTAGAAACTCATTTTATATTTGTTTGTTACAAGGATATTTTGTAGCCCTAAAGAAGATATTATTGCGCTCGTAGTTGCAACTAGAAGTAGTTTCTATGTAAATTGTCGTAAGAGATCCTGAACTACATATAAAAAGCTCTAGACTTTAGATTATGTCTCTAAGGAGAAATATAATGTTTTCTTATAAACGAGAAATATATGTAGCATTTACAAGAAGAATAACAAATGAAGAGGAAAATTTAAATTTATTATGAGGTTTTTGCTGTTTCGAGAGATAACGTTTGTGTAATGTAAATGCGAAACTTTCGAGTAGAGAAAAGTTGTAACCTGCATATCATAGTTGGCTATATTATTTTAAAGTGTGTAAGTTATAGAATAGTAATTTAAAAACAGTTATTTATTTCCACATTAGCACTAGCGGTGTTCCATTTACTTTATTCACTGCCAAATTAAACTACTAAATTTCTTGCGTTATCTAAAATGTACGTACTAGTGATTTTTATTAGTATTAAAAATGCATGTAGCTCTTGTCTCCCTTCCCAGCCTAATTAAATAAGTCCAGTAAAAGTTTAATTACGCACCCAAGGACAGATCGTTCTAAGTTCAACTTGTTTATTCAGATCAATTAATATTTGAATTATTAGATTTTCTTTGCGCAAAGAAAAATGTGCTCATAGTATTTTTAGTAAATCAAATCTCAATGAATAATTGTTGCATATAAATTTTAACTGTTTGATAGCTGTGTACTGTTTCTTGGCTGACGAGTTTAAGTGTCTGCAATTTATTAAATAATCCTCGTATGATAACATTTCAAATCTATTGCCCGTTTCAAAAAAATAAACCTAATACTGACTCCGCATCACAATATTTCGAATTTATCTTTTTTTCGATTTGTTATGAGGAGTGCTGTTTCCCCTCTTGAGTATTCTGTACGGAGTTCAGTTTTGTTGAGGAGAGCAACGCGTTAATTTCACGAAAGTCTGAGATACGGTACGGTCATGCACCCTGTTGAAGAACTGATGTGATGTCTTAAGCCAATTCTGTTTTAGTATAACATTTGTTCGAAGTTTAAGTGTTGTTAACTTTAAACAAATTTGAGTTAAGTGAGAAATTCGTAACATTGGTACCAATGGACATGCAGTGAAGAGTGCACTTTGAAGTTTGAAGTGCAATCGGTGCTGGTTGTTTAAACTATGATTAAAGTTTAAAATAATTATTACCATTTAATCAAATTTCTATCGTACCGTCTGAGATGTACTAATTTAAGTCCGTTGGTTGTGAAACGTAATTGCTCAAAGTTTAAATTATCTGTTTAAAGTTTGTTGGAAATTTAAACAAATTCGGATTAGGAAAATTTTCCTTTTTGTCCCAATAGAGAAATAGCGTGAAGCTTAAGTTGTGTTTTTTTTATCCACGCCACATCACATCACTTGCTCTTTGTTATTTTGGTCTTTTTGCAGCCGAGTTAAGTAATTAGTAGATAAAAAATCTAATTGTGCGGAGGGTAGCCGGAGATCCGCTAATTAAAAAGTAAAGGCGGTAATGACATCCATAAGAACGTAACTGCGTGCCGTAATGATATCATCTGTATATTACGGTAGTCCGGGTTTAACATCAGACTGGATGTAAAAGAAGTCCTATTTTTACTTGCTAACGTCCTCTTTGTTAATAATATTATATTCATTTATATATATTCAGAACAATATTAAGCTTATCAAAATACCCACCTCATAAACTCAGCAGTTACAAGTCAGAATCAAAGCAGTATATTAGAAGCATTTAGATATAGTAAACAGAAAAGAACAAAAAGAATTAAACTACTCAGCCCTACTCAGCGAGCATGAGACAGAGAAGTAATAGACTATTATATCATCAAAATAAATACAAACCAGTTCAAAAAGCTAAGCCTAAAGCTGTCAAACATGCTTCTGAACGCGTTATTTAACAAATATCCCGACTTACTCATTCACAGTCCTTTCACTTACACCCCTCTTGTGACTTGATCCATCCTTTCCCGACACTCCGCCTGACTTATTCCCCACTCGGCTTAGCTATCTCCTCCAGAATTCGGACTATTCCTTATTCTGAATTTGTAACTTTCTGTATTTGGATCAGAACAGACGACTATCCAGATAAGTAGCTATACTGGGTGTTCTGTTTAACAGTCTACACTCAATCATTCTACATGATTCTACATAAGACAGGCACTACACAGAAGGTCTAGGACAAGCTTCTAGCTATAGCAATAGAATTAAAAGAACTTTGTATAATTTCTAGTTTACGAAATCGGTATTAGAACCCATCTTAGAACTTCAGCTCGTACCGTATCCGGTATGTATGACGCATCGATTTTTTTTAAATGGAACCATTATGTTTTAAATATGAAAATCGATAGCTAGTGTGATTTTGAATAAAAACGTATGAAGGTACTACGAGTCTAAAAATAATAACGGAGCTAGGATCACTTAACGGGTTCTGTTCTGTTTAACACTCTACACTCAATCATTCGGACAAGGCTCTGGCTATAGCAATGAAATTAAAAGAACTTTGTATATTTCGTTGAATATAGCTAAAGAGCTTCTGTGTTTTCGTGTTGGTGGAGCCTGGCTTCGTGTTTGCCAGCAAACCTTTTGATCTCTTCCTTGATCATTGGGATGTTGAGGTCTGGGTGCAAATCGCAGTTACGTATGTACCATGAAGCGTCTACCATATTGCGTAACATCTTGTCCTGGAACGTTTGTATGATCTTTATGTTGCTATCTTTGGTACAACCCCAAAGCTGGATGCCGTATAAGCATACAGTTTTTAGGATCTGATTGTAGAGTAATATCTTATTATGCACTGACAGCTTGGAGTTTCTTCCAAGGAGCCAATTTGGAGCTGTTTGTATTTGAGTCCCAGTTCTGTTCATTTCTTTTTTACATGCTCTTTCCATTGAATTTTGGTGTCTAGAGTCATGCCTAGATATTTGGGGTTGTTCTCATAGGGTACAATGGCACCATTGATCTCTAAGGGCAGAGGGTTTACTAACCTTTTGCTTGTGAAGCTAACATGGGTGGATTTGACTTCATTTAGCTTAATTTTCCATTGTTTGGTCCAATCAAGTATTGTGTTGCTAGCTGCATATAATTTCTCAATGGATATATCTTGCTTCTTCTCTACTGCAAGGATTGCAGTGTCGTCTGTGAATGTTGCTACTGTGATTCCATCCAGTTTTGATATATCACTCGTGTACAACAGAAACAGGATAGGACCAAGGACACTACCCTGTGGCACACCCGCTTTTATTTCTTTCAGATCAGAATAATCATCTTCCTGTTTAATTCTGAATAGTCTGTCTGAGATATACGATGTTATTATCTCTATATATTGCTTTGGTAGCATTTTGTTAAGTTTGCTTATCAAGCCTTCGTGCCATACTTTGACGAAGGCCTGAGGTACATCTAGAAAAACAGCTGAGCAGATTTGCTGTTCCTCAAAAGCGCGCTCTATTACGTCAGTAATGCGATGTACCTGATCTACAGTCCAGTGTTTTTGTCTGAAGCCAAATTGAAAATCCGGAAGTAGTTTATTATTTTCAATTAGTGGTCTCGTACTTCTGAGTAGTAGTTTTTCAAATAATTTTGAAATAATTGGCAGCAAGGATATGAGCCTGTATGACTTGACCTCATTAGGCGGCTTACCTGGTTTTAGCAGCATTATTATTTCCGCAACTTTCCAGCTGTCTGGAACATATTTCAGTCTAAAGGCTACATTGAAGAGGTATGTGAGCATGACTATACCTTTTCTAGGCAACTATTTTAAGATTTCCCCAGTGATCAGATCAAAACCAGGTGCTTTTCTCGGGTTTAGATTTGATTTTAGTTCCTTCGCTACTTCATTTGGGGTAACGAAGGTGATGTTTTAATAATAATAATAATAATTCCTACAACCCATAATCTGGAAACCAGTCCCCAGAAGCTATCAGCTTGTGCGGGAGGGAGGGGGCGATTATTATTATTATTACGTAGGCCCTACGTGCGGCTGCAGCCGACTTACAGATGGAACAGCTCAAAACCCACATTTGTGTCACAGCTAAGGAAAACTGCAGAAAACCTTAACCAGATTTGCCGGCACCGGGAATCGATCTCGGGCCGCTTGGGTAAAAGTCCAGCAAGCTAGACATTGCACTACCAAAGCTGTTACTGTTCTGTACCAGTTTTGATGTTTGATTTCTTATATTGGCCAAAGTATTGTCCATATAGACTTGGTTGGGTGGTAAAAACCTCTGCTAGATGTTCCGCAAACAGATCAGCCTTTTGCGTTCTTTCTCGGGCCCATGGGCCATTATTTCTGCTGATTGGAGGAATCGAAGCTATAGGTCTCTTGATTTTTTTAGTCGTTTTCCAAAGAGAGTAATTTGTTTCTTCATTTGCGGTTAAATTTTCTAAGTAGGAATTAACTGATTCTTCCTTAATCCACTGTATTTTTCTTTTGAGCAGTTGTGTTTTGCTATTTAGCAGGGCTTTGTCTGAAGGATCTCTCGAGTGTTGCCATCTTCTCTTAGCTCTTCTTTTCTCTTTGACTAATTCTCTGATTTGTACTGGATAATTTGCTCCTTTTGTTATATAGTTGATTTCTTTTGTGTTATTGTGCGCCGCTGCCTGGATGAGCTTGGTAAGTTTTCATCTATTTCAAACTCTTCAGTTGTTTTCAAACTAACATTTAGGTCAATGCTTCTTTGTAGGTCAAGTCTAGAACTTTCCCAATTAGTGGTTTTGTTAACCAGTGAAGGTCGGGCATTCTTTTTAATTATCGTTTCACTCAACGTCATGATGATTGCTGAGTGATCAGAATCCAGGTTAAAGTTTTCTTCAGGCTCAATAAAATTGGGAGATACTTGAGATTCTTGAGATGAAGAAGTCTACCAGGCCAGGGAATTTGTTAATGTCAGTGGGCCAGTAGGTAGGTTTACCTGTGGAATGATAGTTGCATCTGTTTCTTGGGTAGCTTTTCCTAATTATCTGCCTTTAGTCGTAGTTAGTCTTGCTCGCCAGTCAGTATGTTTGGCATTAAAATCTCCTCCTACAATGAATCTTTTACCCGGATGTTGTAAGAGATTTTTATAGTCATCTTTCTTGAGATTGTGTCTGGGTGGACAGTATACTGCTCCAAATATCAGCTTTTGTTTAGTGGACTTGATGACCACCATGATAAGTTGCATGTTTATGCATTGTAAGTGGCATTCTTCGTAGTGCCTTCATGTGCTGGATTGTCAGGATGGATAGTATGGTAGCTTTTGTAGCCTCTTATCTTAAGATAAGAATGTGATGTCATATGGGTCTCTCATATGAGATGTAACCCCAGGCCGTACGTTGGTAGGGAGGCGTTTCCTGGATCACTAAAATTTGAATACAATTGATCCTGAAATTTAAATATTACACCAGAATAGGGATGAACTTCAGATCCAAGCTCCTTAGATTCCAAAGAAGATGCTATAATTGGAAACAGCTGCTCCAGGAGATGATAACTAGAGAAATTTTAACTTCCACTTACCTTTGTTGGCTACTCTTATAGTAACGTCCCGATGCTTGGTTGGCCACTCTTGTCGTAGCGTCTAGATGCTTATAGACAATGGAGAGGAAGATGAAGAGATACCACAATAATTTACGTATATTAACAATGAATTTATTAATTTGTAAAACAATTTAAAACTTTTAAAACATAAAAAAGTACACACACTTGATCACTATACTTATTTAACAAAATATATAATTTAATAATGAATTTATTTAATGTTACAAAAAAAACTATTTAATTTTCTCGGAGGACTTTGTTCGAAATCAAATCACGGCAAGAACTGACTTAATGAAAGATTCTTACTCAAAAAGAAAACTTCATGGAAATAGTTTTTGATGAGTAGTGGGAATGGACTAATAAAATTGTTTAGTAAAAAAGAATATAAAAAATGAAATAGAAATCAAAACTTTCTTTCACAATAAATTTGGAAAATCAGCATTTCTTTATTCCCATAGCATGGTCAATTTTGCAGACTTGCATTCTGTTCTGTATTTTCAAAATGAGATTTTACAGTATTCAATTACTAATAAACCAGAGATGAATTTTGATGCTTTTACAGGAAATAAAGTGATAACTTGCTAGATGTGCTATAGTCAATGCCCCTTACTCTGTGAGAACTTTAGCTTTCCCAGGCTAAGAATTTTTAAAAGAAAAGTTGAAATTAAATTAATAAAATAAATTCTTGAAAAGGATTGATAAATTTAAAAAAATTGAATTAAATTAATAGGTCTTAGTGATTGGTTACAGAGACATATGTCTATATTCTGAGAGTTGAGGAAAACCTCTAACTCATTTTGTTTGTTCAGGACGCCATTGGCATTCCAAGTTGCAATCTGTAGGTCGTGTCGATCCATGTAATTATTTCTTTTTTTAGACAGTACCAACGTTTTTGGCTTCTAGTTTATCCAGTCTGTTGTTGACTCGATCAAGTGTCTTTATCATGTTGTGCAGCATCTGCATCATAGTTGGTTCTACCTTGGATCTAGTAGGGCTGACCTCCATCGCTTTATTTTTTGTCATCTGTGTGTATGTAGTGCCAGTTTTAATTTTGTTAGAAGTAAACGTTTTTGGCTGAGAGACTGTTTTCTTTGTTTTTGTTGATGTTGCATCATTCCTTCTCTTCTGTAATTCTTTGGCTACTATGCATTTATTATTTATTTATTGAATATGACAGACGAAAATTTTAATTTCGTAGCAAGTCAAAAAGGTAAACCTTTGTTACTGTTTCTAGGATTTCTGGACGTTAGATATGATAAAAATGACGAGAAGTCTATATGGAAATGATCGGATTATCATAAGTTTAATTTTTTAAAAAGAATTCACATGTTATAAGAGAAGATTGTTAAGGTAAGAATGATTTTGAAATCGTACACTTATGAACGTAAATATTGAAACAGGATTATGGGACTACACTATTCCTTTCGATATTAACCTTCAAAGACTATTTTGCTTTTTAATCCCTTTTAACATCATTCTTTTAAGAGTTATTATCAATTTACTATCAATTATTATTAATACATCAGCAATATCAATCAAAGTTATTATTTTTATAAGCTGTCACCAATGACAACATTCTCAACAATGGGGGTAGCTTACGTGAAATAAAAACATAATGTACTTCTATAGAGGGTATGCTTTGGAACTTTTTAAAATTGATTATTTTGACTTTTAAAAATGTGTTTATTTGTTATTTAAAAAAACTCGTTGTAAAGTAATATCGAGTATTTAATCGTCCTAAAATACCCCCAGCAGAAGCGTCCCTAAGGTCGGTCAGCCGGGCGTATGTCCGGGGCCCCTGGAGCTAGTGGGGCCCCGCGACGAGTTATCTTATTTTAATCAACATTTTTTTTATTTACTGGGGGCCCCACTGGATATTTATGCCCGGGGTCTCAAAATACAAAGGACGACGCTGACCCCCAGTGTTGATTTTACATCAAGATAATTTTATTTTTAATTCACTCAAGCTTCAATTGAAAACAACTCTCGAACCAAGGTCCCCAGACAAAACGTTTATTTTTGTATGCCTTTTTAAATCTTGTTTTACTTTTATTGTAATTTTGTATGATTTATTAATTAAAATTTATTTATTGATTGGAATTCGTACTATATGTAGTTAACTGAACAGAACAATGAATTGACTAAGATCCCATTTAAACACAAAAATAAGAAAATTTAAATGTGTTTAATTTAGCCGAATTTAACAGAAATTAAGATAATTAGATGAGCACGTTCCGCTTTCCTCATTTTTACCCTAGTTGGGTTTACGAGCCTTGTAGGAGTAAATGTAACGGTGGGTGACCTAACCTCTATAAGTCAAGCAATGTACTACACATACTAATGGCAGTAACAGTTACAGTCAATCTATTTCAATTCGAAATTTTTTTTCCTAAAACGGCAAGGGAATGTATTCTAATTCTTCGTAATTAAAAATTAAATTACATAGTTGGAATAATTACCCATGATTTCTGCTGACACTGCAATCATTAAAGCTGAAATAAGTAATTTAAATCTCATTTGCAGAATGCAGTCGATCTGTGAAATTGAAGTGCAGATTGCAATTATTTAGAGAGCGTGTAAAATAGTAATCACGATTCACGATGTCATCAATTTAATATTGTAACATGCTTTTATTGTTGTTTGCTCTTGCTTCAATTACAAAATTAACGTCATGATGGAATAGTAATTTCTTTAACAAAACGATTTAATTACTGCTACAGGTTTCAAAACTATTACAGTCGTTGACAAAAGTAATTAGCGAGTCTTCTTTTTCAGTGAAAATCTAATTACTCACACAAAATAAGTTTAATAATTAGCCTTTTTTTTATAAATGACTTTGGTAATTAATAGAGGCAGATATTTTATGAAAGTTCCTGTATACGCACATAATAATGTCAAGCTTACACAGAAATTTAGTAATTTCTCAATTTGGAAATATCAAATTTTTCGTAGTTGATTTAGAATGAATATATTAAGAATTAATTCATTCTTATTTGCTGATATTTTCTATTGATGCTTTATCTATATATTTTAAACGCGTACGTTTAAGAGTTCTACAGTAGGTATTGCGCACCTGAGCGTGGGAAAATTTTGATGACCGTGGGAACCTAATTAGCATAATTAATTGCTCTAATTAAATTGATTGATCTAATAAAAATGCAAATGAGGCGCGAATTAAATTGATTGATTTAATAAATATGCAAATGAGGCGTAAATTAAATTGACTGATCTAATAAATACGCATGCCATCTTGAATCTGTCATTATAAATCTGTCAAGCTTGCATATCCGCCATCTTGAATCTGTCAATTTTAAATTTGTCATTTTTGCATCTGTTATTTTATTAAGAGCTAGAAAAGCACTATTAACAGCGATAGCGGACGTAGACAAGTGATACCTGGAAGTTCAGGATTTGCTTTTATACGTTCTAAAACAATCGTAGCGCCCTCTGGTTGTCATTAAAACATCGTTTACAATAATGTATTATTTTTTATTAGGGCTAAATTCATCGTAGACATGTAGTCAAATAAGAGAATGACTTCAATTTATTATTTAACTAAATGCAGTAAATACTCACTTTATCTTCGTATAACATCTAAACTCTTAATTAAGGTATTGATCGACCTATCGATAAAGATTTACCGGAGAGAAAAAGAATTTTTATAACAAAAAAAAAACGATATCAAGAAAAATAAAAAGCAGCATTTACACTATAAAGTCAGTACTTTATAGTGTAAATGCTGCACAGTCATCAGTATGACTGTGCTAGATTTATTGAAATCAGCTGTAGATCTAAAATTTAATAAAAGTCAGATTGAAAACCAGTAAACCTACCAACCCTGAAAATACATATGTCATTGATCAGAATATTTTGCCGTCTACAATATATCCAATCGCTAATAATAAGTGATAATTTAATAAAAGTTTATTTGTTCTCATGGTCTTTTTAAACTGAATCACCTTTTACACGACCAAAACATACAATTCAAATGAATTCAAGTAACTTATTTAACAATTTATGTTTTCTAAAATTAAGCTCGCTCGCTAGTAAAGCTCAACAATATACATTTCATTAAGGTTTTCTCCTAACAAACCAATAAAAATATAAGTAACTAACAAAGAATAAATGCCTGTATTTAATAAAGAATTTTAAAGTAAATATTAAAAATTTAAAATAAGTTAATTTTAAAGTGGGGGCAAGAATCGACGTAAGCAAAGTTTGTAAATAAAATGTATCCGGTTGTCTCTCTCTCTCTTTCTCTCTCTCTCTCTCTCTCTCTCTCTCTCTCTCTTTGACAGGTTAAAACACCACCAATTTAACGAATATGAACCCTTTTCATTATGCTTTCTCTCTGGGGCAGTAAAACAAGATATTATCTTTGAAAGGCTTGGTTTTTCTAGGTACCTAGAAAGAGTTTATCAGTACTGTTAATTAACAGAAGAGTTATTGTTACGCTACACTTCACATTATTTCTCAATTTATTAGCCCCGTTATGCCTCTAGTGACGGTTTTGTCTCTAAGCAAAGTTTTGTAAATAAAATGTATCCGGTTGTCTCTCTTTGACAGTTTAAAACACCGCCGATTTATCGAATATGAACCCTTTTCATTATGTTTTCTCTCTGGGGCAGTAAATTATGATATTATCTTTTGAAAAGCATGGTTATTCGTTTCTCAGGTACCTAGAAAGAGTTTATCAGTACTGTTAATTAACAGAAGAGATATTGTTACGCTACACTTCGCATTATTTCTCGTAAATCTCTGATATCGTCTATCGAGCAATTTTCTAAGAACAGCAGCTGTGAATGTTTGAAATGTGTATTATACAATGATCGAGCGAGGGAGAAACTAGACTAGAAATTTATTAGCCTCGTTATGCCTCTAGTGACGGGTTGTCTCTTTGACAGGCTAAACACCGCCGATTTAACGAAGCCGAACCCTTTCATTATGTTCTTTCTCTCAGGGCAATAAATCCAGATATTATCTTGATGTTAAGAACAACTGCATTTTGGGTCTCCGGGGCGCATACAGGTTTATTCCTGCAGATTGAACTGACTATAAAAACCGAGCCTCACCCCTACACTAACTTTAGTTTTATTCTTGCTTGCGCTGCGGATTGGTGATAATTATTTCTAACGCTCCGGTGATATTACTATTATTAATTAGTTTTTACTCAGTAGTGCTTGCTTCAACATTAAAAACAGGTATGTTATTTTTATTATTAACGTGTGCGTGTTTACGCATAAAATTTTAAATAAAATGCTACTATTTAAATTCTAACATCGGTGTGTGTGTGTGTGTGTGTGTGTGTGTGTGTGTGTGTGTGTGTGTGTGTGTGTGTGTGTGTGTATCTTTGTTTTTAGGTAGAAAAATGGACTTGTTACAACAATTGAACAAACCTTCAGGCAACAGCAGCGGTCTGAAACCTATCAAGAAATTATGCGACTACAGGGTCAAAAAGGTCGTCGAAATATTACAATTCAAAAGAGTCGTTTGCCGTGATAAACGTCAAAGTGTAATTATTGTTGGTGAAAACTACGTTACATTTCTACCTAAGCGAATCAGCGATAAGCTGACGTACAAGCGGGTTAAGGATCTTAACGAAAAGATTGAGGCTAAAACCATTTCTCTGGGCCTGCTGTACCTGGGGAAAACAAGTGGACGTTTGCCATATGACGACTGCATGTTTGTGGAAACAAATAAGGTAGATTTACACGCATCATCATCATTGAGTTCTTTTTTAATGCTCTATTTTATGTTTCTAGCCCCTGGAGCCGCAAATAGAAAACCGAGGCCAACAGTAAATACAAGATGAACGATGGCGATCCCTCTGCAATATTCACCATCATCATCACCATCATTTGATGAAATGTGAAATTAATTGTAATAATAATAATTCCTAGCTAAATAAATATTCTATTGAAACATTGATGTTTCATTTACTAGCATGATTAAGGGTGAAGAGTGAAGGATGACTATATAAAAGGTAGATCGTCATCAGCGAGAAAGTACACGAAAAAGCCGAAGATTTCCGACGGCGAACATCCTAAGTTACAAAGCAGCCGGTAAGTAGTCATCCTATGAGAAGGAGAGAGAAAGAGTTTCAGCTTAGTGAAAGGGATAAAAGATGATCGATCCAATCCCAGAGTTAGCGCTAAAATTCAAATCTAGGGCAAGGGAATCCAAGATGGCGCCTTCAAAATGACAAATTCAAAATGACAGATGCAAAATTGACAGATTTTAAAATGACAGATTTAAAATGACAGATGCAAAAATGACAGATGCATAATTGACAGATGCAAAAATGACAGATTTAAAATGACAGATTTAAAATGACAGATTTCAAAAATCGACAGATGTAAAAATGACATCTTCAAAATTGACAGATTTAAAATGACAGATTCAAGATGGCGGATATGAAAACGATACCACGAATGGTATGGCTTAATTCACGCCTCATTTGCATATTAACTAGATCAATAAATTTACCTCGCGTCTCAGTTACATATTTATTAGATTAATAAATTTAATTCACGCCCCACCTGCATATTAATTAGATCAATCAATTTAATTCACGCCTCACCTGCATATTAATTTGAGCAATAAATTTAATTCGCGCCTCATTTGCATATTTATTAGATTAATCAATTTAATTAGAGCAATTAATTATGCTAATTAGGTTCCCACGGTCATCAAAATTTTCCCACGCTCAGTTGTCGCAATACCTATTTTCTAATGAGTCGATTTACCTGATTATCTTTTATATTGAAGCTTTCGTTGTTTAGATTAGTCTACACTACTTAATTTCTGTATTTCTATAAGTTTTATATTTTTAAATAAATTTAAAACATTTATTTGGAAACGCAAGAGAACCACGACCCTCTAGCAGCGTCCTCTCACTTCCCAGCGTTGTTAACTTTTGGAACTATTCACGATTATAAAAGTTGTTGCAAAAGTTGTAAATGACTGGGCGATTATTATTAAGAATTCATTATTGGGGATCAAACTTATTGTGTTCCATTAACATTGCTTTAAATTATGAAAATCTTATGTCCTTCGATAGTGAATTCACAGGCCATATTGAACTTTATTGTATAGGTCAATTATTATTTACTAATCTATATATTTCAAACACGGCTAATTCTTGTTCCACTTCGTTTACGAGTTCTACAAGACCGATTTGCTTTATTCCTTTTTATATTAGTTTTGACTCTGTAGATTACTCAACGGTACTTTTTATTTTTATTTAATTTTTATATTTTTAAAACCGTTCTTTTTTGTAGTCTGTGAAGTTTTAGTATTGTGATTTTTAAATTATTTGTATTTTTAATTTAAAAGCATTTTTAATCGATGCACTTCAATATGCCACAGGGCGACTGGCTACTTCCAGCGCTTGCTTTGTCACGTTTTGGAACTAAACAACCTCCCTATACCTGCTTATTATACCACCAAAAATCCTCAATCGAGTTTCATAGTATGTGGAGCATATTCACGAAACTCGATATCTCTATCTGTCTTTGAGTGTGTCCGGTTTTTCAAAATTGTTAAATAAATAATTAATGTTTTATTTCTTAAGGGACATGAAGAAAATGACCGACAAAGTCTAGAAATCTGCTATATTAAGCATATGATATATGAATTCAATGTAGAGTTTTATGGTAAGAATGGGTGGGTAAGTCTGGGGTGGAATCCGAGGGGGTAAGTCGAAGAATAAACGTCGGGGGGACGTAAACCGGAAGAAGAGAGGTAATTCTGTCGAAAAGATAAGTTGAGAGAGTAAGCCAGAAAAGGAACTACGACGGAGGTAATTAAGGGAGGGAAAGTCGGAGGTGTTTGTTAAATAACGCGTTTAAAAGTTCGCCTGAGAAGCTTAGTATTTTCAACTGTTTTTGTTTAATTGCGTTTATTTAATATATATTAATATACAATAGTCACTCTTGGAAACCTGAAGGATTGTAATCACACAACGAATGTTTTATATAAGGAAATCCTTCAATAAATTAGCCTTTTGACCGTCATGTTTTGACGGGGTTTTCCTAGTTGCTATTATTATAAAACATGAATGATCTCTACTTTTCTAAACAGATAATATGTTATAGCCTGTCTAGTGCTTGGTCTAGCTATATAAATTTGGTAACTTTATACACAACTCTTTGATGCTGTTACCATTAAGCAATTGTTTAGTCTTAAATTTATCATAAAAGCATAATGCAACCACATTTCAAATGAATTGATCTTAATGTATTTCTTCTACAACCATTTGTAGTAAAGAATAAATTTCTCTTTGCTTAGCTACTAAGAAGGAGGTCCAAGTGTGGAGCTAAAAAATATAAGCAACATTATTATTCTGATGTTACATGATTGTAATACAAACATACTGCAATGATTCATCGGTATTGAGAGAATCAAGATATTGAGATAATACTAAAATAAAAGGTTAGTTCATGATAGAGGCAGACTGAACTATTCAATATATGGAAAGCAACATAAGTGATTGTCAATAAAAATACAAAAAAGATAGGTGCAGCTTAATCTTTATTAACAGGGTATACATTTCGGTACTTGTTAAAAAAAGGATGACTTCACAAGCTGAAATGACTAATTCTGAATAAAAGGGAAACTATGTAAATAAATTAAGTATTTCAAATAATGTATCTCTATAATAAAATCACAACTAGCCTTGAGAAGTGAAGCACGACAAACAATGAACAATACTTAGAAGCCTGAATTATAATTTTTCAAACTATAAAATGATCGAAATATAATATTTTTTGTCGTGGTTTCGCATTATTGAGAATATGGCCGATAATGACAAAAAACTGAACACTTTTAAGAAAAAACGTGTTACTAGGGATGAAAGATAAATAAGTTCTGTTGGTTTTTTTATAATAAATTGAAAATTTGAGACAATTTATGTAAAATTGATTGAAAGAGATTATAAAGTAATAAATATAGAAATAATGTAATGTTAATAAACGGAAACATAGGTCCGCCTAAATACTTTACTTAAATACGCCTAGTCTCGGTAACGGAGCTGGTAATAATAATATCATAATAACAATTGCTCACTCATAGCCTGGAAACCAGGCCCCAGAAGCTATAAGCTAGTGCGGGAGAGAGGGGGGGAGTCGATTATTATTATAATAAACGATATTTGCGGCTGCAGCCGACTTACAGGTGGAACAGCGCAAATCCCAAATTTGTGTCACAGCTAAGGAAACCTGCAGAAAACCTTAACCAGATCTGCCGGCACCGGGAGCCGATCTCGGGCCTCTTGAGTGAAAGTCCAGCTCACTCGACATTACACTACCAAGGCTGGTTAACTGGCTGGTAATGTGGTAAGCATTTTCTTAATTTTAAGAAAAATCAGCTTCGAGTTCATTTCGGGCCCATTTAGTCACCGTGGCTTTCGTAACTGGGAGGTCCTTTTATATAAATATATGTAGGTTTTTGGTCCTTAACTAGAAAATTTATTTTGAGAAGGATTGCTTTTAAGATTTTCCTATAATAAAGTCAAAATCACCGTTGTGCCACAGTTTTGCTAACTGTAGTTTAAAGTTTGTCAATTGGATGTTTGAGATTGGAAATAAATCTCGCTGGAAAGTAGCAAAAGTTGTAACGGGCTCATTATTACGTATATTTACTTCGCTTTATTTTAATTCCGTTATTGTATAAAGAAAAAAGATTTCTTCATCGGTACTTGTACGTACAGAAAAGTTGAAGTTGTAGATAATTGTAGTCTGTTTATGAGCCTTAAATCGCTTAATAAAATGTTTCATTTCAAGCTATACTCTCAGATAGGGTTTATTGCTTTTAGTAAGGCAGGTTTTTTGCACATGTATTAGAAGTCTCTCTTGGTCTCGTCATAATCCTAATTTAATAATTCGAGGAAATAGTCACCAGAAATTTTAGATAAAGATTATTTTCTTGAAGCACGCTAATAAATTTCTCGTATCAAAAATCTGCAGCATTTTATGCTCCGTTTTTCAAGCAAATAGTGTATTTATCTTGAGCCAAACGTTTTAGATAGTAAATATTCACAAAAGAATACATTACCTTGTGTTATGTACAACTATATATTTTTATTTTAAGATGCGTAATTATACTAGGAATCAGTTTTTTTTTGATAAACTCAAATATGAGGTTAATTTAGCATCAGTTTTTGTTATTGGTTATAATGAGATTAGGCCTAACTTACGACTGGATAGAATCTTCTGGAATATAATCACTCCTCTTTATATTTTTGAGATGCAAAACTCATTCATCTGCGGCGTTTGCTCTAACAACTCGGCTAAGCCGCATAGTGAAGACCGACAATCGAAGACGTATAAATTCAGAAAGGGCAAATCTTATCGAGATTTTAGTTGTGTGCTTCGATAGTTTTGTAACCTTACCATATAGTTATGTTTACGGCTTAAACTTTTACGTATGAATTAAACATATCTGTATTTAGGCTGAAAGTTGTACATCAATTATTTTGGTTGTTTTAACGCCGATGTGATCAAGTGATTGATAGAAATTAGTAGTGAAGTCTGGCCCTTTAAATTTTGAACAAACTTTGAATCTGCTACATATGGGATTATCTCTTCTGTTAATATTCAGTGTAGCTAAGGATATTTCGTGGAAATGTTCTGCCAAAGGAATTCAACCGAACAAGTCAAAACTTCAATGATTTAAATATTGGAAATAATTGTGAAGCTTGACGATTTATCTAATAAAGAAAATTAAATGTTTGGAGTTGCGTTGGATAAATTTGAATAACTAATGTACTGTAAATTATTTTGTTAAATAATAATTATCAAACTTCCGAAAGAGTAAAGTAGTAATTTTGAAACGACACTAAAATCTGGCCCACATTGGACCGGCAGTGAAACGAAGCTTATTAGCCACGGTAAAATAACAATAAAAGGCCCCGCGATTGGGCGCCAGTGGAACAATGGTTTTTTCTTACACAAAAGTAAACAATAAACTAACTATAAAATTATATAAAATGATTCATACTTACTTTATCAAAGAAACTCAAAATATTTGCCACAGCTTGAGATTTAAACTCTCTCTTACAAATTTATTATTCAAGTCGTAGGTATTGGTTCCACAGCCGTATAAATTGTGAAAAGGAGTAGATAAAGGTCTCAAAACACAAATAATAACTCAAAAAGGGCGCCATCTGATTATGAAGCTTAAAGTATTGATTATAAATAACCAATCAAAGATGTTAATTGAATAAGCTTTAAAATTTATTGAATTCATTAACCAGAAAATAAATACAATATTAAATTAAATCAAAAAGATTTTGTTTATATGAAATTTTGGAATAAAAATGGAATGAGATGTTCATAATTATATGGTTCCGTTTTTAGATCCTTAATATAAATTGAAAACATTTATTTAACAGGAAGAGAATGGATAAGACAAAACAATACATATGAATAATAAAACACACACTCATAAATTTATTACAAGCATAATCAATATTCTTTAAATAGTAACTAACCTCTCTGAATTAATTATACCAAAGTAAATCAAGAGAGATTTACGTAAGATCTTTCTTTAATCACCAAAAATAACCAAAAAAAAAGTTTATTAGATTGACTAAAAAAATTATTCAGTAAAATTTACTCAAGTATTAAAATCTATGTTGACTCGACTTCGTTAAAAGAATCTACAAACAGATATCTAAAGGATATTATGCAGTTTAGAATAATCCAAATATTATTAATATTGATTATTTTGAAGTTCATTAATATTGAAGGTTTCTAGATAATGTAGAGAGCTCTCTTCCTAATAAAAACTGCAACATTCCTTGACTAAAACATTCTTAACTAACTGCAATACTAAACAATCACTTAAAAAATACGGTACCTTTGAATTGTTTATCCAACTAAACTCGTAGAATACAACCAAAAGCAATCTAGTAGAAATTGGAAACTGGCCTTTATTTCGAAAGATCGCAACTGACCTCTACGCTGTCTTGAAGTGTTGATTTTCAGTAACGAACACCAGAAATGAGATTTAATTACTGTCATTTGCACATATGATTTCATAAACAAATTTGATCGAGCACCATTAAAAAGAATCCAATATTTAAAAATGTTCATACGTTGTAATGGATTTACTTTTATTTGAAAATTAAAGCGATAATGTTTCTCAAAGATTTTAACTAATTTTTAACCACAAGTGGCACTTCATACGTTTAATTCTTCGCACGTAGTTTTAATTTATAAACGAACGAGAATCTGTCTTTAAATTCTGGATCAATAGTAAATGATTTTTCTTTATGAAAACTGCACTGGTCTTAAAACCAAACGAAACGAAATAATTGTTTTTAATAGTTCTTCACCATAGAGTGAAACACCTTTGTTTACTCGCGTTACCAAATTATAAATTTCTCGAACACGATTTAGCGAGACGGAATTCCTTTTCAAACTTGCACTTTGCACAAAATAGCACTGAAACTGTACTGTATTTAGATTTATATCAAATCTAAAGGGTTTATAACTAACAGTAATTTTATAACAGTGATTCAAGATCAACCATTATTGATCGGAACTCAAACGATGAACCAGCACACCCCATACTAAAGTGGGAAAATCTCTTATATCGACCGCAATCGACCGCTTGCTGTAAGGGTGCCGTGGCGAATCTTTTTGCGTCAACCCCAGCGAGGGTTTTTATCATCTCGGATCACGAATCTCGCGCGTAGAAACATATGTTTTTATACAATAAGGATGCTTTTTGGTTGACCTTCTATAGGATTCTCGACTTAAATGTAGAAAGTAGAACCTCAGAAATTGCGCGCCAAACTAATACGAAGTGGCACCTCATCTGGCGTCGAGACGAAGATTGCTACGCCTTAACCGGACTTAAATTTTAAAACGCAAATAACAGACAAAGAAAACTTTATTTTTGAATCCTGTATTCTCAGAATGTTAACAGAAATATTCCTTTTTCTTTTTGTGAAATTGATAATAATAATAATAATATAATATAATAATTACTACAACCCATAACCTTAACCAAGGCCCCAGAAGCTATAAGCTTGTGCGGGAGGGAGGGGGCGATTATTATTATTATGTAGGCCCAATGTGCGGCTGCAGCCGACTTATAGTTAGAACAGCGCAAATCCCACATTTGTGTTACAGCTAAGGGAAACTGCAGAAAACCTTAACCAGATCTGCCAGCGCCGGGAGTCGAACCCGGGCCGCTTGGGTGAAAGTCCGGCACGCCAGACATTACATGATGACCAAGTACTTCCCACAGTTTTCTGTATCAAGGTCTCTCACGAAGTAATTGATATTATGCCAAAATGCAATTTAGCAAAATACTAAAAGACATCATTTTTATGACTCCACGTTCTTTAATTATATTGAAGTAAAACAATCTTTTCTTAAAATGTTTTCATAAGAAATATTTACTTGACGAAGTTCTGGTTTAAATAAAGCGCAGTCTAACAGGACCGAACTTAAGATTTTTAATGAATATAAATGTAAAATTCTACGTATTTGAAGCCGTTAGAATTTATACCGTTACACTTTGTAATTTAGAAGGGATTCGTAATTAAGTTTACTTTGTAATCCTTTGTAGGTTTTTGCCTTTAAACAAGAAAATAGACTACTTTTAGAATATGTTTAATTCGATTAGAGAATTAAACATAATCAACCACCTGCTATAGATTGGCTCAACAAATTGTTGAGTCAATCATTTCAAAACCTTAAACACAACGAATTTCTTTTCCCAAATTATAGATTCCTTTTATAATTTTTCTAAACAATAATAAGAAACAATTTAGGTGCGCCTTCTATAATGTTGTTTATGTATTCCCGTGTTTAATCTGAAATTAGTGAGCCTTTCAACACAAGGTGCGTAGAATTACTGGAGGAGTTAATATGTCGCCATTGCCAATTGGAAGATATTATTTGGTTCTGCAACACTCTGGTTGCACAAAAATGGACCAGTGGGATGGATGGAACTGTAGGCAACACATGGTTATTTGTACATTAGTTCATAAATTGATAGAAATGTTGGTTAATTTATTTTTAAATACATAAAAAATAATTTTTTAAGTTGTTTTGGAACGAAGCAACACAGCTCTATAGGCACGGAGATATATACTGTTTTTAGGGCGTAGAGGGGCTTTCGTGATATGAAAAGAAAAGACCATAGGCCTTTAGCCTTTGGCCATGGAAAGACGAAGTTTTAAATTTCCAATACAATAACCTTACCGGACAAGGCTTTTTGATTTGATAACTGATCATTACAAATGGTCTCAGGATGAGAAATAGAGGACATGTCTGCAAATTTATTCAAGGCCAGTACTTTGTCTGAAGTATTTTACATATGTATATCACAGTTAATAGGAGTCTTGGTTTCGTAAGAACGGTCTCCAAATTGGGAAGGATTGTTAGATATAATTAGTTATAGTTTTTTGTAAACCTTTTTAATTTTTTCCTTTTCTGTTTTAGTCTCTTACTCCTTGCTGCCTCCACACTCAAACGCACGCGCATGCGCGTATGTGCACACACGCACACCCTTTCACACACTTTCCTTACGCTCTTGCATAAACAATAAAAATTCAAGACAGATGCGTCTCAAAAGTGTTCTGAGGTCCTAAAACAAATGAAGTATAAGTTTTAATTACAATAAACCACTTTTAATTGTTTACCTAGAGCAAAACACGAGAGTCATCCATAGCATTCGCGTAAATGAAGCAATCGTTGGTGCTTCAAAAAAGAGATCATGTGGGATGAGAGATTTCCCGCATTTAGTTTGTAAATAATTCGCCTACCATTTTTTGATGTAAACATATAACTATCTGTGAGACCCAATTTTACAAATTTCTTATAAGCTTCTGACTTATTAAGTATTAATTATTGGTAATGTAGCAATTACTAACAGGTAAAGTAAATTAAATGCCATAAAATTTAGGCTATTTTTACACAATAGTCCCCAATTTGTATTTTTCTACACGTAATACTAATTACACGCTAGATATCACAAAATCAGGTTTTGTCTGTTATTATTATTGTTACTACTACTGTTGAAATATGCAACATGTAATAACAATTATTTTGAATTTTGTTTTCTTTATTGTGTGTTAACAATAAAACGACGAAAAGCTATTTTTTAATGATATATACAAGTAGGGAAAAACGATTATTATTTTTGTAGTGCACTTAAAATATTAATAATATATTGTTTAAATGTCACAACATAAATATACACAAATAATCCATTTCACTTTCTCCTGAAAATGGCATAAACTGTTCAGCTTTTATGGTTAAATACAAAGCGTAGATTAAAGAGTGCGCACTCAACTGAGTAACACGATTATTATGAACTGTATTTTTCTTTTAAATGTTATCACGAAAGGTAGAACAACAGTGGTGTATCATCTGATAAAATTTATACATAACTGGAAAATAAAATTAAGAAATTAAAAACTAAGAATGCAATTCATTATTCTCATACAAGTATAAACCATTTTATTAACTTAGAAGAAAATAATCATTTTTTGTACTAGTACAAAAAATAATCTAAAATTGCGCGCTACACATAATTTCTTGCGCTAAGCACCTCTAAAACAATTTTTTGTACTAATAATGTAAAATAATCAGTTATCTTCTCTTTGGTAATATTAAAAAATTAAATTAATTTTTTAAGACTGATTTGATGTTTCTATAATAAATAAAGTAAAATTTGTGTAATTTGTCGTATTTCTGTAAACGCCTATTCCTGTTGCGTTGCCTGTCTAGAGTTCTTGGAATTTCCAATGAAATGGGGGTTGGACATAACACATTTGTAAAGCATGTTTTAATTATATTAATTCAAAATTTATCCCTTTTTACCCGAAAACAATAATTCACTTAACAAATTACATGAAATAAAAGTAGTTTGCCATATTGTTTTTGTTCTAAAGAGTCTTCTCACGGAGTGTGGTAGTTAAAAGTGGTTGGAGAGAAAAAATGGCATGTTTAATTTATAAAAAGAAATTCTTGGACTCATAAGATTGCCGGACTCGGCTGTTGTGTTGTCCGGCACATAATTAACTGTTTATTTATATTTTGTTCATATGAAGTTTCAAAAGTTTTCTTTATTGGTGTTTTGGCATATCCAGGGTTTACAGCAAACTAAAAAGAAATAATAAATTGTGTATTACGTCTTTATACAAGTTTTGACATAAAGTTAAACAAGGTGAATTGTAAGATTATAAACAATTTTGGTTTGCACGGAGGTTTGATCTCACGTCAAAAATAACGAATACCTTTCAAAGGTGAGAAAATCATACAGTTTTTCAAGACGATTAATTGAATGTTTAGTAGTCTTGAAAAATAGTAGGACAATAAACAAACAAAAAGATGTTTAAAACAAAGTTGTGAACGAAAGCGTACAAATAATAATCTTGTAACAAGAATATAAAATTTAAATAATTGTAAAGTGTAAATAGTGTATTATTCAACGAGCGAGTAATGATGGATATTACTCATGAGGATGATGTTTGTGATGCGAGCTTCAGACCAGCGTTATAATTCATTCGAATGAGTAGTAGCCATTACACGAAAGTAAAATCTATTTTTCTACGACTATTCAATATGACATTCCATTTTGCAGTCAAGACAATTAATTATTTATTGTTTTGAGCTTTATTTGGTTAACTCTATAATTATGAAATAAAAAAAATCAGATTAATAAAAATTAATTAATTGTCAAGTATATTATAGTAAAGTACAGTCTTGAATAATTTTTTATACTGATGTTATTTATGTTTAGTGTGCTTCGTAACATAGAATAAAGCGCCCATAATAATAAAGATTGTATATCTCTCTTTGAATAATTCTCTTAAATAAACTAACATTCACATTGTTGAGGTTTCGCCAATCCATAAAGGCTACTTCGTATTTTTTTAAATTTTTCCGGCAGTAAATTTATATTTATGTTTCTTTTATCGCTTGTAAAATCTCTGACGGCGTACAATTTTCATTATTTTTATCAGAATCCATTCTTTAATTCTTTTTATTTAGTAGACAATGTAAACCAACTAAAACATTTGAATATCGCGCTGCGTCTCACGGGACGGGCTCGTTTGTGCAATCAACGCACGTGCTTGCGTCTTATTCTTATTGTACAAATTGTATTCATATTTCTCTTCATGAAAACAAGCGTTTGGATTAAATAAATGAACTTGTGCTTTTGTAGGTATAGTTTTTTGTGATTGGTCACAGCCTGTGGGTAATAAGGTATTACTCACGGCCCGAGGGTAATGAATACTATGACGTATTAAAAAACGCATTTATAGTTAATGTATTATTTAATAAGAGTAGAAAAATACTTTTATATTAATATTCATAATGCTGTAAATGTGAAGAATAGAAGTATTTGCCACAAAAGGAGTTATTCATTGGATTAAACTGTTTTGGATATCATACTACTTAGATAGGGCTTGCAGAAATCATTTGAAAAAAGCTCTAAGTTTGCTTAATGCAGTGATCCTGTCTCGATGGGTAAGGTATAATTAGCTGGTTCTAAAAAGAGGAAAAAAGCTGGTGTCGTTTCAAGTGCTGAAGCAAAGTAAAGTGAGAGTATTATTTTTGAAAATTATCAGAAAAGGAGAAATAATAATACTTACTTGTATATTGTCTGAAGTGCTTGATATAGTTAGTTAATATTAGGTCCTTGTACAGTAAGTTTACACACCTGATTCATAATTGTAGTTTTCCTAAAATTTCATTTAATCAATTATAAGAATCAATATTTATCCAACGAATCAAGGTTATGTAATTGGGAATTTTATTCGTCTAATTGAGACAAGGCGCTTGATTGTCTCAATTACAAAAATTGTCATGTCCTAAACAGGAAAAAAAGGTTTCATACTGTGACTAGCACTATTTAATTTGCATTGCGAAAATCTAGAAAATTATATTATCGTAATTGAACTTGGAAAATTGAAACATGTTAGAATAAATGGACTTAAAAAGGAAACAAAGATTTTCGAATTAATAGATGTATAGTTCCATATATTTCGGGGATTACGGCATTTCGAAGCAAATCCGTTTTAAACATTAGATTTATTCAGACATCGCAATCAGAAAACGTCAAAAAGAAACTTCACTCCTCGCGAACATTTTTTGTTTTTACAAATGATCCACCCACTTAAAGGCACGACCGTTCTTTTTTCCGGGTACCTTATTTGAATTTCTCTCAGCAACAGCTGTTTCGTTTGATATAAATTCATGATATGACATTCCTGTCCTTAAAATAACAATTTCCTCCTTTTCGTTGCTTCTACATTTAAATTATCAAAAGACTTATTAGCAGTATTGAATTTTCTCTGATAAAATAAAGTTAATTAACGTTGTTATATTTCAAAAAGGGGCTAAATTTTGCGTGATTTATATTTCAATGAAAATTCACGAAAATGGGTTCAGGAAATACGGGAATAGAAGTGTTTCAGAAATAGAATTTAAAACAAGAAAAGTAAAACACTTAATCTAGTGAAATGGAAACGAGGGTGGATTGTATAGCACAAGCAAAACAGTTATACTTTAAAGAATAAGATTTCCATAGAGGTACTCTTTTATCTTGGTTAAGGGTTCGGTTATTGAAAGTGAAAAGGTATTTCGACATTTCCCATCGAATAAAATCTTTATATTGGGTAGAAAATATATGTAATTCAGGGAATCTATAGACACGTAAATCTTTCTGAACCTATTCTTAACCTGTTTGTCCTACTTAATAATAATGAAAAACATAAATATTTATTATTATTATTATTATTATTATTAAAATCGAGGATCCGAGCGCCTACGACGCGCGATAATTTAATTATAAAATAGGTTATCTAATAATCATTTTCGATTCACCATGTTTGAGATGCCAGATTAACGCAGTGAATTTAAAAAAAATCCCAACTCTGAAAATGGGCTGGGCGGGAGGGGAAAAAATAGTTTTTTTGACGATCATCCCAATCAGACAAAAACCATACAAAAGCCTCTAATATTAAAATAATTCTGTATCTCAGAAACCATAAAAGTAGGAACCATAATTTTGGTGTTATTTTGCTTCTCTCGGTGCCCCTAGCTTATATCTAGGTCGCCGCGTAAATTTGATCTTTCGTTCCCGAGATCACAATAACCAACAGACATTGGCGTTTTAATATAGTAGGATATCATCAACAATTAGATAAATCAAATGTATAGGGTATCTACAGTTTAAAACACGATACAAATTTAAATTCTAACAATATTTAAAATGACTTTATAGCAAATACATACAACATTTGTTGAAAAAAGCAAAAGAAACGTTGATTAATGCGATAGTATTAAGCAAATGTTAAAAATGATATTTTCTAAATAAAAGTTTATAAAAACCATATTGTCATAACTTGTTCTAAAATGGAGGTTTGATTGGGTACCTAGAGCCTTCTTATGAAACTCTTATAGGACTTGAGTACCGTTAGAAAGTATAATCGTGACTGTTATATGTGTTATAGTCGAATAAAAAGTATATAGATCACAATTATAAATCATAGGTTTATAAAAGCATTAGCAGCAAATATTAGCCGATAAAGGTGTTTGTTGCCACTAAGAATGTATTGAAGATATGTGATGGTTACTATCAAGATAGTTATATCCCGTTAAATGATAAAATGTTATAAAGTGGTAACAGTAACGCTTATACAACTATTGTTGTAGGAGCTTAAGTAACAAAGACGTTAACGTACAGCCTATGTATAGGCCTATATCTTATCTCGGAAACTTGAGTTTTCTAAGAAAAGTTTGTATAAAAGTTGTTTCTATTAATATAATTTAAAATCTTTTACTTATGTCATATTTCTTGCTGATCTATATAGAGGGCGCTGCTTTTGCGTAATTTGTAGAGTCACTACATCTAGTTACCTAGGCCGCACTGGTCGATCAGAGTATCTCAAAACGCCGCCATATTGGAGAAAAGAAGCACGAAATTGTTCATTATTTGTATCTGATTGCATTTAATCAAATCTACGTTTACTTTAAAAGGTTTTTCTTATTCTGAAAGATCAATCTTCTAAAATGTCAAATACGTAAAACGTGGTTTTAATTTGTCTATTATTAAAAATAACCCTTCTCTGCCACAATATGGCGATGTTTTGCAGTACTCTGATCGACCAACGCGGCCTAGGTGACTAGATGTAGTAACTCTAGTAATTTGTTATATATATATAGTCCAGTTACTTTAGGCATAAATGTGGTTTGAATATTGGCTCATATGACAGGATACATCCTACATTATTTAATAATAATACAACAGTCAAACATCAAAATGAGGTAAGGCAAGCTCACTGGACATCAGACATTTTAGTTACTCGTATTTATACTGCTGTAGCGTACTTCAGAGACACATCAAGTTCCACGATAGACGTAAAGAGCTACGCTGTGTTTTCGGACTCTAAGAAACACTCGGCAAAGGAAGTACATGTTTTCAACACGAAAATCTTAACAGACTTCGAGGCTTCGAGTGACAAGATGTCAGGCGTTAAGATATGGAGCGACGCCGACGGCGCAGTGGTTCACTTTAAAAATAGAAGCTGTATGATGACCTTGGTCTCTTCAAATCTTTATTCGGAGTAGAATTCTAACCTTTATCACGTTAGTGAATCGTATTATGGCAAGGTTCCGCGTGATTGAATTCGAGGAACAATAGAAAGCACAATTTGGAGGAAAGACTTACAGAAAGAAATGATAGTCAAAAATGCCTTTATTTTGGAATTTAAAATTCATCACAGCGTACTACTACCATACGATCTCTGGATTCGCCATCAACAGACGAACATCATAGAATCGCTGGACAGAGAATAAGGTAATAATAAAATAAAAAGAATACGTTTACATTTTATTATCTCGTAGAGTTCAATAGACAGGCTTAGAGGTGTCGGAAGACTACCTTTACATTAGTTACATTCAGGTGTCGTGTTGATAATTATATAAAAAGGTAGTATTTTAAGTAGGCACAATTTTGTAGTTCTTATAAATGCTTAGAAAAAAATCATGTCTGAGTCAAACTTAAGCCATGTACCTACAAATAGATTAATTAAAATGAATAACCTGTATACCCATAATAAAAGTAGAATGTAACATTAAACGTCATATGAACATTAATATCCACATGCAATAAAAAACACGGGATTACATGACGAACAAACTAAGGATGCCGCGCGTTGCAGTATTTCCATGTAATGCGAGGAATGCATTAGTAGTATGTGGAGATGTAGCAATCGAGATAGCAACAAACTCAAATAAATTAGAGGAATAAAAGCATTACTCAAGCTTTAAATTTACATGAAATAAGAAAAACTGATTACTTAAAAGTTTCACAAATTCATTATAATCTACCTGACAATTGTTTCGACAGCTAATCTGTCATTATCAAAGATAACATAAACACGTCGCTAAAGTAAATACAAAAAATAGATAAAAAAATAAAAATAAAAATATACAGGTTGATGCAGACCAATAGGTAGGGTGGTAGACAATTTAAGGACGCATTAAGGATATTATTCGGAGTAAAATATGTTATTAACCATACGTCGCCCAATTCTCAAAAATTGAAGAATTACTTGAAGACTTTGCTTCATTCGCTAATTCAATTATTTCAAATATATAAAATATTAATTTATTTTAGCATATATTTATTCTCACTAAATGTGGATTGTTTTGAATACGTACAGTGTGATTAGCAATTAATCCGCTCAGTCTAGCTGGTAAGTCTAACCTTACTAACTACTTAAGTTAGTTCACATTAACAGTAATGTTATTTTCGAGAGATTTAAAGGTCCGGATAGAAAATATTTTATTATAGTGTGAAAGCAATTCTTACGTTACCGCGGTAACGCATATGCATACAGGGTTTAGCTAAAATAAGTACAAACATCGTGGTAAAAACTGGATGGTAAACTTAAAAAAATATTTTTATTCGTTTGTTTAGTATATTTTTAATATAATGTGAGTTACAACGGGCGTACTTAAACTTTAAAACGCGATTTTAAACTATGGGATAAGGTAAATATTTATGTTCTAAATCGCATACTTATATTAGTTATACCCTGGATATTGTCACGTGGGGTTTCCGTGACTGAGGATGTAGTTCGAGGCAGAGATAGAAAGTAAACACACATCACAAATTAATTATATACTAAATAACAAGTTACAAGGATTACATTGAATTTACGAACTACACAAGGTATGAGGACGGACAAGTCCTAAAACTTACATTAAACATGAGAGTGGTAGGAACTACCCTTGCAAGTACATACTACAACTAAGCGTTATTAGGAAAACCAGGTAAGCGGTGCCACTGGACACTAGCTTCTAAGCTTCCTAATACGAAGAGGTAGGGCGGAATTAGGTAAGCAGCGCCCCTAGACGCCAGCTTCTAGATAACCCCTACAATTAATTAAATATAAAGATTCAACATTCTTACCAGGCCTACTTCAAGTTATTGGTTCGATGGAGTCATTTTCAAGAATGAACGTTTGACTTGACACAGCTCTGTTATATACTGTACATTCATGAATATTGCGGAAGCCGTTAATGCAGAATTGAATATATTACTTGTAATGAGATGAATATACAAATGCATATTAGAATATATTATCGTAATAGGATATATTATCATATAAATGGTGACTTCGTAGGCGATGCAGCATGCAGGTTGTCTGATAGCGTAGGCAGCCGCTGCATAAACGAGTGTAACCATGGTAATATTTCCACGGAACGAAATGCAAGTTAAGGAATTATGAAATTATTCAATTCGAAATAATTCCGTTTGTGACAATATAAGATCTATTTCTTGTAGTTAAGTAAACATAAACAACACTATGATTTCAAAATCTTAATATGTTTACATATTAAATTGACAATTTACTGACAAATTGTCCAGTAAAGTTTATTTCTCTAACAGTGTTTCCTTATACGTATACTTTATTCCAAGATGCATAATGAAGGGGTACATGAGTTTTTAATAGCAGAATTGTGAGTTACAGCAAAACTATTTTCAACGCAAGCAATAATACAAGGTGTTACTATCGATTGTAATTGCGAAGATTGAGAACTAGAAAGAAACGATGGAAATAATGAAGAATAAGTAGAAACTAAAAGGCACCAGTCGATAGGTAGATAGTGACTTAACCCTAGAAGAGAGGATTCAGGCAAATCTACATAACATCGCAAAAACACAAAGGCAAAGGGTAATTAAGTGACAGTGGAATATGAAAAAATATTTATAAATAAGAAACAGTGGGATTGAAATGAAGCAACAGGAAGAATAATAAATAATACAGGTCAAACGCATCCAAAAATTCCACAAATGCTAGTTATCAAAAAAAACTAAAGATGAAGACAACTGCAAGAAAAAGGCAAACAAAAACGGATTACAGTTTATTTTTAGATGACCAATAAGAAAATGAAACACACTAGTAAGGAAATTATAAAAATAGGACAATGGAACCTTACAGCATTATGTCAAGAAGGAAAGCGCAAGCGCAAGTTATAAAAGAAATGAAATTTATCAAATTCAGATTTTAGGCGTGAGTGATCTGCCTTCACACAGTCAGACCTACCAAAGAAAATCATCAATTTAAACTAAACAAGAATACGATGACTATAAATGTAGCATTACTCACAGAGTTGACAAATGCTTTCCAAATCACAAACGGTGTGCCACAGGATTGTGTCTTGTCTCCTTTACTTTTCATAGTAGTGCTCGATGATGTTTAGAAAAGGAAGACAACGAAGGGTGCTAAAATGGAATTTTTGTGACACTCTAGAAGACTTATCAGACAAAAGCTGTTTACTAGCACACTCAGGAAAACACGAGCAAGACAAAATAAACAACCTACAAGAAGAATAAAAAAAAATCGCCGAGCCCAAGAATATTAAAATAAATTACAAAAAATAGAATATGTAAACGAGAGTTAACATTTAATCATTAAGTAAAGATATACACATAAGAGAAGTATGACGGTGTTATAAATTACCACGTGCAAGATAACGCTCGTCATATATTCAGAACCTTATCTTAAATTTACATAATATATGCAAAGGTTTGCCCGTACTCAGAATCTTTATCTTAATGGCTGCACCTATTAGAATACTAATGTGGTATTCTAAAAACTTTATCGTAATATTACGCTAATTCTTAATATATGCGAAGTGGGTGACCACGGAATGGTATATAAACACAACAACTTGATCAGATACTTCAGTTCGAGTTACGAAGACTTACTATCGAGGCTAGAAACTGGTATCCAGGGATATTGTTTACCTGCCTTACAAGCTAGACTCAAAAGTCGTAGAAACCGGTATCCAAGGATACTGTTTACGTCGGCCTTCTGAGCATTATTACTCGTTTAAAGTTAAAACTGTATAGTGTTTAAGTTATTATGCAAGTGTATTAACAACGAATAAATACTTATTGTACTTAACAGTAAAATCTGTATATTGTTGTAACTTGGACTCCGTTTTTGCGTTTTTGAATAAAGTATTATTTTAAAAACGCTTTTTCACATCCAGAAAAGTTAATTCGAGTTCAAAAGGTAATTACTTAGAAAGTAAAATGTGTGTAAATGTGATGATACAATTTTTTAAAATTTTTTGAAAATTAAAAAATTAGGTTAGGTTAGGTTTTTTGCCTAATTAATTTTAGCCTTCATTTTTTTGCTTGTTTCGTATTTTGAAGTAATATTCGTAATATGAGTACAATGGGCGGACTTAAAATTTAAAATGGGTTCTTATCCACCATATACAAAGTTTATAGTTATGTATTTTTGTTGTAATTTTATTTTTGAAACACTATTTGATCACAATCAGCAACGTGTTGCTTTACAATTTGCTCAATTGACATAAAAACTATTTCGTGCTTTTTCTATATACGTATGTTATACATTTATCTTGCCATATTACTTTATACGGCTAACTACGGCTGTGCGGCTAACTTTGTATATATCTATGGTAAACAATGTGTATGTTCTGTGGACAATTTAATGGTACCACTCTATGTTTCTGTCCTATTGGGATGATTCATAAATAAGTTCTGTTCTTAGCAATTGGTTAAGGCCGCTTGGCGGCTTAAGCAGGTACTTACGAGTTGCGTCCTTATTAGTTGCGATTCAGTAAAAGTTGTGGGTAGATTGTGGAATATACCCATAAAACTTAACCTGAAAGGAGGATTCAAAAGTACATCTTTCCCATGTAATGTGGGAATTCAAACAAGGCAATAGTGGTGCAGTAACCGCAAAAAAAATGTATAACGTGTATGGGACCGGTACAATAAGCGACCGAGCAATACGAAAATTTCATTCTAATTATTTTATTATTACCTCAAAAGTTCCGCAAGGTTCTATATTAGGTCTCCTTTTATTTATTATATATACAAAGGATATTTTGAAATCATTGAAATACTGTAAAGTTTAAGCATGGTCATGTTGATAATACCCAAATTTATAAAACATTTAATTTTAGTGGTAGAATACAGATTTATGACGACATCAACAAGGAATTTGAGACAATTATGCAACTATCTCTCAAGCAACATCTGAGACTTAATAGCAACAAATCACATTTATTATTGTTTGAAAATAAAAAACCATATTACAAGTATCAAAAATGAGCATAATATAAGTACATGTCAACAATGAGAAATTGGTCTCTCTTAGCTGCAAAAAACTACTACATGCAAACAGACACATTTTAAATTTTAATCACACAAAGTTGTTTTTCGAGTCATTGGTGTTGTCACATTTTAATTATTGCGGTATTGTCTACGGGCCTTGTGTTGACATAGTTGATAGTTATCGTATTAAAATAATTTATAATCGGCGCTGTCAGTTTGTTTTCAATTTAAGTCGCTATGATCACATTTCTCATAAAAATAAAGAACTCGATTGGTTGAAATCGAAATTCTACATCTGGAAGCTCAGAATTGATATCTCAGTCTGATGTGCACTCTGTGGATACTCGCTATAATTATATACTCACAATCCCAAACCATACTTTCGTTATCTCGTAGAAGTTTTGTTTATAATACAACTCGTTACCTTCTAACATAAAACTGGACAGCAATAAATAGTTTAAACTGGCTCTAAAAAATACTTTGGAACTGTAATAATTATCTTAGGATAACCTCCACCATCTCTCTATCTGATCTCTATTTTTTAATCTATTGTTCGTTACTCTACTTGCGTGACTATCTTGGTTAAATAGAGTAGCCTTTGGCTAGATGTCACCAAAGGACCACGCAGGATTTATAAGAAATTTTAAGGGTATTTCAATCAACATGGGTTATATAATCAATACTTTAAATACATTTACTTTTTTACATTTATACATTATATGCATGTATTCTCCTTTGCATTATTTAAATGCTATGTTAAAGCTTCTATAATGCTTAGTACGATTTCAAGGCCTTCTTTTCTCTACATACCATAAGTGATATTTAGACTAAGACCTTCGCTGCATTCCGCCGGTGCGATTATTCTCGCTAACTTTATAGATTTCCACTCAATAAAAGTGACTTTCAATAAGAGTGCTCACGTTTCAAATCGCACATATCCTAACATTAGTCAATGTTTACACAGAACAAAGAACCACGTGATGAAGATTTCTAATAAAAAGAGCCGAAGTCCGGCTAACGCAAGAAATCTGGGCGAATAGCATACAAGATACTTACTTCGAAGTATAGAAACAATCTTAGAAGTGTGAATATACCATCTATCACACATGCAAACTGTATTTTATAAATAGAACATTTTGAAAAAATGCTGGTCTTCAATCAATAAATAATAATAATTATATAAATCGCGGAGAGGTCGTTTTTGTAACAGAAATTATATGTTACATTTGCTCTCATTTTTTAAATTCGGACAACACTCTAATCTAAAATTTTTAGATGAGCTTTACACAAGGTTCTACAATATTCTAAAACCGTATTTCCTAGATATCTTAAGAAAACGATATTTAAATGTTATTAAAAAGTTGTGTTACTTATATGTAAGATATTATTTGAGTATCCGTTACATTAATTTAATCTAATTGTGGGTGCTAAAATTAAAACTTTTTTTTGTGTAACTGATGCCAGTTTCATGGATACAGATTTTCAGACTAGTAGACACTAGTATCTCTGGCCCGAGAAATTTCTTGATTCTTTGTTGACTCGAATCCCGAGAAAAGTAATTCGAGGCACGGGACTTTTGTATACAAGATATTCAATATTCTTACTTTAGAATTGGTTTTATTTGTTTCAATTTTATAAGAAAATTATTAATTAAAATAAACAGTTCTGAACAAGCCTGCACTGTTGATTTTCTTAATTTGAAAGAAACTAGTAAACGACCATTTCATAGCCATACAAATTATAGACAACTTGTGTATGCACAATTAATAAAACGAAAGGAATTCGTTGCAGTAAGAAGCTTTTGTTAGGCTATTCATTAGGTAAACTTGTACTTTCTATTCAATTTTATTTAAACGGGGTTTTTCTATTTTATTTAAAATTAATTCTTAAGACTACCTATTATTAGATCATTGGAATGGTCATTAATATTTTTGTATGTTTACCTGTTTTAATAGAGGTATATATTAGCTTAAATCTAGAAAAACCGATGTCATTTTCGGAATAGGCATCACAAAATTGCCTTAAAATTATTGGAAAATGCTTGGCAATAAATTCACTGTTCCCAAGAGTTTCTGCGGGCAACTTTGAAAATTAATACCTCTTGACCTAACAACTTACTGATCGAAAAAATTACTAATCTAAACATAACTTTAACTTTATCAATTATAATCATATCAACTGATTACAAGGGAAGGTTAAATGGAAGCTTATATGTTAAAAATTAACATAATGCTGTAAAGAATATAAGCCCACAGACGAAAGCCAATCTGCATGGCACCTAGACAAATGAAGAACATGGGAAACATCCATAAATTTGCAAATTCTAATAATAATTAAATTATTTCTGACTTTCGACAATTTTTAAATTACCAGGACTCGCGACTTTTTATAGTTCCGGGAACTCCTGGGTATCTCGGGTCTTAATTTTACATAGATTTACTTATATCAGTAGAGTTGTATTAGGATTAACTCGTTCATTCCGTTGAACATACCTTATTAAAACTTCCAACCTACCTCATGTTTTAGTATAACCCTAGGTTAAGCAGAATATAGTTGTCCTCAAAAAAACTAACTGTGCTGGGTCGCGGGAGAGGGAGTTTTAGTAAAAAAGGGGTAAAATTGAATTTTCATGTTACGTATTTGTTTCGTTTCTTAAGGGAACTCCTACTTTTTAAGTTGATTTTTCTGAAGCAGCACTTTTAAAGTTTAACAAAATTACATTTAACACTTAATATCTTTAAGTCTAGTACATATTGAAAAAATGACCGAAATAACTAGGGTGCTTTAATTTTTGTCATAGCTATAATATAAATGAAGATATTTTCAAAACAACGTAAACAGTACCGTGTCTACTTTTTGCTGTTGGTATAGGGAAAGGGATTTTAGCACGCTAATAATGCATGCGTATTATATGCGTATGTTAAATGTTTTTTTAAACAACATAAATATCGATGTAACCATTCGTAGTTATGTAACGTAAGTAATGTCCTGCAACAAATAAAATAAAAATTCAATTTCATCCCTTTTTTATTTACACATCCTCTTTCTAACCGCACAGTTGTTTTTCGACAATAATTAAATTCTACTTAACTTAGGGATAGCCTACAACAAGAGCTGTGATGGTTCTTTTTACAAGGTATGTCCAACAAAAATAAAAACTAAGGCACTTTCTGGCTAAGTAAAACTCTGCTATTAGGAACTTACACAACTTTAAAAATCTGTTTTTACAGTTACTTCATTATTTCTCTAATTAATTTTTTTAAAAGCTGCAATTCAAAATTAACTGTAGTTAATGAAAAGCACAGCAGGTAATAAATAAATTTTCCTACTATAAAATCTTAGTGTTAATTAATTATTTTCCGGCAAGTTTTAAGACATTCATTCGTAGTTTGTACACAAAAAGATTTTTTCCGACTAGTTAATTATGAAAGATAAATTCTCTTCTGTCTCGGGTAATTTTCACGGGATTCGAGAAATTAAAAATTATGCCTCGAGAATTATTCGGGCTAGAAACACTATGGCATGTGTAACGAAGTTACTTAATTTTGGTTATTTATTTTGGGTGTAAGAATTAAATTCGTATCTTCCGTGCAATCTCAAACCGTTCGGATAAGCGGCCGACTCAAGCGAGAGCACGCGTCCCTTTTCTAACCGATATTTGGCGTGCGCCGCTCCGTTTTACTCCTACCTTTTCTCCCACGCTTCGAGAGCGCCTATATAAACAGGTGCGGAGCGACGATTTATTCAGTCCGCGCCCAGGCTCCCAGCCATCCAGCCCAACAGACCGGACCGTTCCTGGAAAATATAAGAGTAAGTCCTCTTACCGATTTTCCGATTCCCCTTCCGCCTGTTTTTGTCCGTTCATCCTGTCCACCCTGTCTTCACTGCGAGTATTCCGGGAGGTCTTAATCCACACACCCTGTCTGATCTTTCCGAGGCCTCACTGCGAGTATTCCGGGGGGCTCCGTTTCTTGCATCCTTACCCGGTACGTCCGTTACCATCCGACACCCCGTTATCCGGCCTTGTATTCTAGCACCGTACCCGCACGCTTGGTTCGCTTTTGCTACGCTGTATTGTTGCATCCCGTTGCCTGGAATTCCGTTATTAACCGTAAGCTTACTAGGTTAGTATCAAGGTTTGTAGGAACTAGTAATAAGAAATAAATTGCTTGCTGTTTGGTATTCTGATTGTGTCTTTTATTTGCTGATAACCCCTTTACCTTTTCTAAGTGTCTTAGTAGAAATAGGTAGAGACCGTGGAGTGATCCAGACAGGGCCGACCTCAGCAACTCCAGCAGTTCCCTGGATTATCTTTTTCTCCACTTGTAGTTACCCGGTTCCGTGGAGCATACCACGTTAAAATAACTGGCGCCCGAGAGTTACCGCCGATACCGAGATCACCGAAAAACACACACGGGCTCCTTACAAATACCGAGACAACCCAGGGGCACCACAACCGCGCTTACACATGAACCATAAAATAAAACAAGTAATATTATAAAAATACTAAGATTTTCACATAATTAACAAAATTAATACAGTCTAGGACTCAAAGAGCGATTTCTGAGATAAGTAAATGCAAATCGAATATTTAGTTTATTAAACAAAATTTAAACAGGTATACGCGCAAATTAAACTACAGTCAAATATAAGAACATGAACGCTAAAATCACAATAAATGTTAGATTGAATTGCAATGGATGCAACAAGCAGATGAATTCGTTTTAATTTATTAACGGTAATAACGAAGCAACGATTACCTTTAGAATGAGCATCGGAAAGATCTTAATAAAAATATCATTCATTTTATGCGAACTAGATTAAAGGGGATAAAGCAAAAATAAGTAAAAAGTTAAAGATTCAGCGAAAGAATTATTAACATCCTAAGGTGCAAGTGAACATGAGCGACAACACCTTTAGCATTTTTATCTTAAAGATCCTTTTTATATGTAAATAATGTCTTCTGTATATAAAATTTTCTAGCGCCGTCGTTTAAATGAACGTCAGGCTTTCTATAGGATCATATCAATATCAGAGTTGATTGATGTATTATATATCACAATTTTTCCCGGTGTGATGAGAAACACACCATCACTAGGAGAAAGCTGTTGCGGTAAGAAATAAGCACGCACGTCTTTCACGATATTCTAAATTGAATAAAATATTTGAAAAATCTAGAGATTATACGTGCAAAACATTAATAGCACAATAATTAACAAAACTTTGTCTTCTATCAACTAACCCTTCCAATCATTAAAGTGGTTATCGATTCATTAATTAAGATACTCTCGGTTATTATCCAACCCTCTTGACTGAGATTACGTGAACGTTTAATTCAACTTGTCTATAGAAACTCTCCCGGTCGTTCGAACTATTAATAATAAAGCAACTTCCGGATTAATTATGTTTTAAATTTTGTAATAACCTTGATAATAAACAACTACATCTATAGTATTCCCGCGTGCGGTTCGGTAAATAAGTGCTAGTTACCTAAAATTGAATTCTAAAAGAAGTCAATAAAAAAGGTTCTAATAATGTAATTTAGTAGTTTAATTAAAAAAAATTGTTTCAGATCCTAATATGTATCTTAACTGTTGCGGTATGAAGGGATGGTTGAACTTATAAGAACTGGGACGTTATGGAAATAATCTTAACAGATTATAATAGGAAATATAACTAAAATAATTTTTATTAGTATAACTAATTAACTGCAATTATTAATTAAATAAATTTAGTATATCAAAACCGAGTTTTTAAAGATATGTCCTTATTTTGTTTCAACTTTTTATTTACTATTTACTTAGTTAACTTAAATTGCCATTAGAACAGGCCAAAAGTCGAAATACTTCTAGAAACTACAGTAACTTTTTATCAACTTTATTTCAAAATTACTTTAGAATTTGTTGTGGTATTGACACTAAATAATTTTAAATAAATTCCGAGTTTGGACGACTAGGAGTATTACAAAGGTCAAGTGAAACTGTTTAAAATGTTGTCAATTATTTTACTTCCGGCAAAATCTACTTAGCATTTACCTTGTAGTTAAACAGATGCATATTAAATGTCATGTTATTAAAGTTTTTTATTATTTTTAATTATTGCAAGCTAATTTTTTTATTTTCCACAATAAACGTTGAAATAATTTGAAAATCGTCACGTTTTTATTATTCTGTCAACAACAATGATAGTGTCTTAAATAATTAATGAAAACGCCTCTTTGTAAAAGCACCTTCAAATTTGGTTTAGGTTTTTAATTAATTTTTGCAGCCATTTAAATTTCCAATCCACTAAACTCCAAAGTAAGAAGCCAGATTAATCTAATTTGCAAACGAGCCGATTTTAATTTACTTAAAGAGACGGTATCATAACCAATGTGTTAGTAGTTGAATAAAGCTCCAGGTAAAAACCTCTAATAAACGAATTTAAATTATAGTGTTCCGTAAACAAAAATTGACTAACAACTTTCTTAAAGAAAGAACAATTGTAAGAAGGTTTTTCTTTTAATGTGTCATTCGCTTAATGATAGATGCAAAGCAAAGGTGATAATCATTTCGCCAAGAAAATCTCTAAAAAATTCTCATCCATCATCAGAAAGAAATTCTCATTAAACGTTTCCTTTAGCAATTAAAATCTATTTATATAATAAAACAAATTAAAATTCCACGATTGAAACCCAAAATGTATAACAATCAAGATTTATACCCCACGACTACGCGACGAAATGTGCAACCATCATAATCTATCAGAATGCTAAGTACTATAAGGGCCCTACAACTAGAAATAGAAGTCAATTTCAAAATTATATTTTGAGTCATTTGTCCTTTATCAAGTCGAATATGGTTAATTATAATTAACATGCACACTAGTACACTATAGTCAAATAAAGGATATCTGTAAAACTGTTTTTTCCATAGAGCTTGGTTCTTTCTCCTTATCCATTAACTACGTGGGAGAAAAATATGTTTTCATGTTAACGAGATATTACAAATGTAATAAGTCTCTTCTATTTCAAAATTTTACAGCCTTTAGGTAAATAATTCTGGTGAACTATTGTAAAGCTGCTTCATTATCACATAATTGTAACTATCTTAAATGCAGAGGCTGTTTTTATTTGGTAATTTGGTTATGCTAAATTGACTTGTCACAGTTGCTTTTGTTTCATGCAAAAATTGTATCACAGTCTCTTATTTCGACAAAAAGGTATATAAACCCGGCCATTTCTGTAACAAACTCTTTTCTGATTTCATCCTTCAAGAAGTGCATATGGGCTGTAAAACAATGGGCTGTAAACAAACAAAAGAATAAACTTAAGGTTGTGTTAAGTTGAAAAAATGTAAACAAAGCAAACGTCAAAATTCTGAGGGTTCAGCAAATCTGTTTTTTAGTGTGCTTTAAATTAATCAAGTGTCAATTTATTTTGCTATAAAAATTGCGAAATTTTATAGTTTAGTTAGGACTTTATAAATGGAGGTGGATTCTAACTATAAAATTAATTTACTTACCAATATTACACAAATAAATGGATTTAAAATTCAACTGAGCAAAGCCCTTTTTATATGGAAATATTTGAAAGAGCTTAATGAAATGCGTTTTTAATTTTATTGCCGAGACGAATGAAAGCATAGAACAGATATTTGGGAATTTATAACAATACAGTTGGCAAGCTTGTGGCAGCACATATTCAAAACAAAATTTAAGTATATATAAACGTAAAATTTGTTTAACAATATCTAGCTTTGTTAGTAGTAAGTAAGAAAGATGTGTGATGTCAAAAATATTTATCCCCAAATAAAGTATATTAAACTTTTTTGGAATTAATATAAAAAAACTTTTGGTATCTAGTTTAAATTTTCTTTTTTTGTTATTTATTAAAATTATAAAATAAATCTGTGTGGCTATTGTTGAAAGATTGCTTTGTGTATCTGTTTTGTATTACTATATGCCTAAATATATAATAATTTAGTGCCCAATTGAAGCGACTCGGAATACCTCAATTTCTGGAGAGTTATAATTATTTTTTAAAGGTAAGAAAATAGTGAATTGTGTTTTAAGCATCTTTATTACGATTACCGCCTATCTGTCAATCAAATTTTATATAACAATACATTATACAGTACAATAGTAACTTAAGGAAAGTAATTTACCAAGTACTTGATTTGCAACATTTTAGAAGAATACACAAAATAAATTTGAATAAAAATCATTAATATACAAGATATTTATAAAAATTATATGATTTATTATATAAAACTGTAACCAGTTTTAGGTATGCGAGGGTTAAAGCACAGAGTTCTCTAATTCGCCCATTTAATGAAAATCATGCCAATCCAATGATATAAATGATACAATTACAATTTTTACTCAAGGGGGCGGTTTTAAAATCATCGTGTACCGCGTTGAAATACTCCAAGCCAAAATCTTCAATCAAGGAGTTTAAATTAAATTATTACAAAAGACAAAGATTGAGTTACAGCTTTCCTAAAATAAGAATACTACTTTAAAATATGATTACTAAAGTCATATCTGACTTTCAACAACTTATGCGAAGGTTTCTTTTTGTTAACGCAACATTTACTAGAGGACAAAGGCAAATAATGAATGCTTCAAGAAAATGCGATAAACAAACTCAAGACAATCGATAATCACCATCATAAATTTCTACTAAATGTTTATAGGAAACTTGTTACTATATAGGGCCCTTTAAAGACTTAGGCAATGTAAATAGATTTTTAAAATTTTATTAAAAGAAGATTTATAATAATATGATAAAAGCTTCTATGAACTGAAGAGAATATAAATACTATTATTTAAACGTTTATTTGTCAACATACATACAAGATAGATTACCTATATAATATAGCCTTAGATAAAGGCGTACAGCACTACGAGAACGGATTTGTATGCTCTCGAACGAATAGATTGTTTTAGGCATGCTTATTAATATAAATTGGTTCATCGAAGAATTTTGTTGAGAGTCGTGTAAAATTAAAAAAAATAATTCAAACTATAAGAAATAATTGATCACATTTTTAGAAAATTGTGAAAATATTTTTACCTTTTACCTACTACATTAATTGACTCTTCTTGTTTCAGAAACACGGCAATATTTTACCACAAGCTATAACAAATTCTTATATTGGCACTTGATGGGATCGTATGTTTGCACATCTTGTACGAAGTTCTCAAAAGAAAACATAAAAAGAACAAAATTAATAATGGATTTAGAATTTTCGATACTGGAGTAAATTAAATTTTCAACAAGGCCGAGCTTGTCCCAGACATTTGTTTGCCTATGTGTAATCCTTCTCTGCTCAGCGAGCTTTTATAAGCTTTATGTAAAGATACTAAAATTTATGTAATACATTATTTATTTAAGTGGTGAAATGTAGTTTTTTTCAACTGCTGTAATATTTAAAATTCTTCTTGTAGAAACTACTCTTTGTTGGATTTTCATCATATTCAAAATAAAATAACGCTTTTTCAGATGTTTTATACAAAGGTATCAAAAAAGTTGTGCATTGGTGTATTTAAAAATGTACTGTGTTTAATATAATGCATCAGGGAAACTTTTAATTCTTTTTTTTACAAACTACGACACTGGAAAAGATGTGTTTCCAGTTCGTTAAACGTTGACAGACCTAAACCTAGTATGCGACACCGAGGTTATAAAACTCCAGCGGTAATCTCGTGGTTGTTAATGTTTGAAAAGGTACACACTGGTTAACATTAAATATTCATTTTTAATTATGTTTCGGTAGAAAGTTGTAACTTAATACAGCTTTTCATACGTATGTATAAATGCGCGAATAATAATAGAAGTAATTACTAAATAATTAAATTTTTTTTAAATTTCGAATAATAAATACAAACTGAAATAAATGGATGTGCTTTTACCACCGTTGTTAGTTTTAATTGGTGCGATTTTAGTGACATGTGAAATATATGATGATTTATCTAGAAGCAGAAGCAGACAGTTGTCACAACGTAGCAACAGGAATTGGCTTACAGGGGAGCAGAATTGGCTTCAAAGAGCTATTAATGATGGGACTTCGACAAATAACCGACAAAGCCGATGTAAGTATTAAAAATTGTATTGGAAAATTAAATGTATATTTTTCACGGAAAAATGCTTTGAAATTAGTAGGTATATCGCTCGGTGAGAGCTTTTCACCTGCAAAAAATATTAAAATGCTGTACCGGTATAATACCGAATTAATTTTTAACATAGGCTTTATGTAAGGCTTTATAAATAGGTATGTGTGTATTAGCATTAATAACGCATGATCTAACAAATACACGGTAATTTGAAAGGTTTTTTTATACAACGCCAGGAATGTTTTATTAAAATCCTACCCAAGTTAGTTGTACAGATAATACAGAATTAAACATTCTGAAAATAGCACAGAAGCGGATATTTCGGCTATAATTTCTACTTAAAATGTAAAAATGTTTTTTAAACTTTATTTAAAATTATGCTTCACACATGTATTTGCTATTAAAACTTCAAAAATTAATATCAAAAAGCTTTCTGTTGTCATAAACCAATTTAGGAAGTTTTGGATCATTGAAATATATTTACAACATGAAATTCATATTTATAATAAAATCTTACACATTTAACTCGTTTAAAGAAATAGTAAAAAAATGACTGTTTAGCAAATATATTAGACTAGCAAATACCCGGCGCGCTTTGCTGCGCTTTTCAAAAATTTCAAAAATTACCAAATTTGACAATTGACAACATATCTATATATATTCTCTTGTCACATCAATCTCAGTACCCATTTTTAACTTCCATATATGGGTTTTTCGCTATTATTTCGGACCACGATGGCCGATCAGAGTCCAATTTGGTCTTATTTTCTATTCTGGGCCAAGACCTTTCCAATGATACCAATTTCATTCAAATCGGTCCAGTGGTTGCGGAAGTTGGTATGCGAGAAAATCGCATACATACATATATACAGACAGACAGACAGACAATCTTTCCCTTTTATATATATAGATATCTATATTAGCTTGAAATAAGTCGTTTACGAATTTTTATTGAATTATTACAAATTAACCAACACTTAAAGAGATTGCGTCGAAATTTGATTTTGATGTGAGATTTTTTTTATGTTAATTTTTTATGTTAATTAATGTTAATTTATGTTAAGCTATGTTATTTTATGTTAATTTATGTTATTTTATGTTAAGTTATGTTATTTTATGTTAATTTATGTTAAGTTATGTTAATTTCTTATGTTAAAGTGCAAACGAGGCATGCTCAATATATACTTTATATCAATTTGTAGTTATTTCTACATTTTCGTAAAACAAGGTCTTTTTGGATGCATAAAAATTAAGTAAATTGTGTTAATATACAATTATATATACGTGTTTAATTTCACATATAAATATCTTTAATCATAAATGTATTTGATAAAAATGAAATATTGTACTACAATTATTACTAAAACTTTACCCAAAAGGTAATTTTTGGTATTTTAGGAATACTGCAAATAATAAAAATAATAATATAATAATAATTCAGTATAAAAGTGTTCTAATTTAATTAATTCTATTAATAATAAAAGTGCGGAATTTTAAGTAATTGTATTTTATGTATAATTATTCTCCATAAATCTGTTTTTTATATTTTTTAAATCAATTAATGCATTTGTTTTACAAATTTGTAGTAATTATTTACAAACAATTATTATATTCAAATTATTTTTGAAAACTTTTTAATACATAATTATTCAAATACACTAATTATTTAATTATAAATGGTTTTCGAATTTTTATTTATATTTAATTAATAATAATAATTACCAACGATAGTAACGCTTTTAATGTAAATTACATAGGATCTTGATTTAAAAAATATAAACACAGATTTCTTGTAAATAATTAGTCAGAAAATATTGTTCCAGAAACTTCAACATTTTTAATTTAAAAAATTATTTACACTATTATTATTATAATTACTTGCAGTATTCTGTAAAATATTAAAAAACAACTGTTTAGGTATAGTTTAAAATAACTGTATTATAACTGTGTTATAATTATAATATTTAATTATTTAAAAAAATAATTTATTTAATTTTTAATTATCAGTAATTTTTACCTAACATTTAATATTACAGACATTTACATTGCGATGATATTTCTATTAGAGCACTTCTAATAGTATTTGCCTCAGTTGTTCAAGTAATTTGACTTATGAATATTCATAGACTCTTAGATATTGCTGTACATAAAGATACATTAGCTATTTGCCATTAGCTATTTCATAATTGCTATTTCAATAGTAAAAGGTAAATTATCACAAAATTATTCAAGTTTAAGTTGATTTTATTGACTTATTTATTGTACATATTATAATTTAGTTACAAGATTATTTTAGGATGAGAGGTTTCCACTCGCAACTATCCCTGAAAAGAAAATGTAAATAGGATTAATAATAATGTAAAATATTTTTAACATCTTACTGACAATAAAAATAAATGTTAGGTTGCAATACAACAAGCCTTGGCATTTAGGAAATTATAATAATGGTTATCAAAGAAGCAATCTGTTTATTAAATAATGCAATAATAATAATTAATGCATTTGCCTAGTTGCATTGGGTTATATAATAACCGTGATAAGGTATAATTACCTAAGCTAGGCTGGTTTGTGATGTAAATTTAAATAACAGTAAAAAAATACAAAAAGTGCAATATTAAAAATGGGGGTTTCTAGGGGGTGGTTAAGGTATATAAGATGGTATTTAATAATTTATTCATGGAAAGAGTAACGTAAAATTTTAACTGTATAAAATTTAATAACATACAAATGAAATAAATATTTAACAGTATTTAACAAGTTTAAAAAGGTCTACTTTATTTATAAATAAAAATAAAAAGCGAAAATAGGTACAGAAAAAATAATTGAAAATAATAACTTACCTGAAGATAAGAGATCATCAAACAGGATATCCGGTACGAAAAAGATTTTTAAATCAAGAAAGTGTCCAGGAGGTTTAACTAAAGAAGATTAAAAAAAATTAATTGAAATTTTATCTTAAACATAAAAAACAAAAGTTCCAGAATCCCATTCAAGGACGATTCCAGTGAATCAGAAAGACTTCCAGAAAGCAGGCTGTATAGAAGGAAAACATCAATAGTTCAAGACATTAGGTTTCTGCATAATCAAAGTGTGTAAATAAAAGCGGAACTTGTGTTTTGCTTTACAAGACGTGAAGTCGTTCCTTCAAAACTGGATATATCTAAGGTTAAATAACTTGAGTTCATCATGTAGTCGATTTTAAAGTTGCAATAAAACATCACATAGCCTAAAATAATTAAAGTCAATAATCATAGATCAGAACTTACTTGAATCGTATCAGCTCTGCTACATAAATTCTGGGGTTATGGAGTAACAAATGCCAATGTTTGACATTTGTCCGTGTGACATGTGATCCTTCATTTAATAAAAATCTCCCATCGAGTCAAAATATTATAAGATCAAATATAAGAAAATATACCATTAGTTCAAATTTCTTTTGTGTATTTGTGAATTTTCAATGCAGAACCCAATTGGAAGTTTACTAGGTTTCTTTTAAGTCTCATAAAAGGTAAAACTATAAAGAAGAGGTTATAACACAACTGACGGTCCATTATTCGGTTCGAGATATATTTTTCTTGTCATATGTATGTATATGTGCATTTATTAAAAACGTATTTTTATTTAAAATAAATTTCTATCCATTTCGGTTTCTAACTCAACAGATCGTTTATAAAGATAGGACACGTCTATACAAAGTTTTTTACTTATCTAGAGAAAAACTTCAGAAAAGTATAAAAACAGGTACAAGTTTTTTTACACCGCTGGAAATTAATAAAACGTAAGAAGTCCGATTAATAATTATTATGTATAAAGTATAATAATGCCGTGTACTTACTCTAACATGCATAAAATATTTATAATAGAATTCTTAGTAACGAGTATCTAGTTGAATTCATTTTTAATTTAAATTTTTTATTACCTTTACTAAACTAATTTTACGTTATTTGCTAGCCCTACAAAATTTTTACTATTATTAGACTCAATAATTCAGTGATTTCAATAAAGTACCCGGTCAAGTAGTCTGCAATGGCATTCGTTATTGCCCCGATGATTATGTTTATTGAACTTGACCTCTTGGAAACCATATCCTAGATATATAGGTGTTTGTGTGGAAACTGCGTATTTACCTTTTGTAGAATTTAACATCGAATTTGTGAGGTTAAGCTATGCCTTTCATTCTTTTCGAAAAGAAATGATGTTCTAAAATGTTAAAAACATACGAACAAAATTTAATGCTAGCGATCTTTCAGAGGAAGCAGCTTACACCTAGTTTGGTAAATAAATTAATTGCTGTTTCCATCGGCAATTCAATTAACTTTGAAAGATATGCTAAACAGAAGATACCACAAAGAAAAGTATAATAAGAGTGTATTGTTTAAAAGTATATGATATACTTTTCTTTTCGTCTGTCAACTAGTGAATCATTGACATAATCGAGCTTTGTAAGTAAATAAACAGGTTTCAGCTCAAATTTCAAATAAAACCCCTTGATTGGCATTTTTGACAAACTTATTATTATTATGCTATTCAATAGGCATTAAAAATCTTTTTTTTGTTTTATTAAAAAACCTTCGGAGGAAACTATCAAATTATTTAAATAAATAACAGCTGAGGTTAGACTGATTTTTACAAATTACAAAAGAAAATCCTGTTAAGAGACATAACTACCAAGGATTGATAAGCCACAAAAAGAACATTAGTCGAGTCGAAATTAAACTACGTAATAAAGGAAGAGATTTCTCATCTACCACTAAACGTACTACTGAAACGTACCAACTAAAAGTACTAGTATTAATGCACTGGGATGATAAAATGTGCTTTTATAACCTAAAATAGTAACACATATGTACAGTAAATCCAAAAAATGTGTACAAGAGATATTTTAGTATGAAGATCAAAATAAAAACTCTCGATCACAAAAATCAATTAATCCCACTCTTGCCCTTCTTAGAAATTAGTGATAAATAGTGTAATGTTTCGTTTTAGTTCTTTGTTTCTGTTGTAGCTAATGAGATAACATTGCAATGCAATAACATTTGTATATTTAATTTTGGCCATATAGACAGGATTTTGGTGCTGTTTGGATAATTTTCTTCGAAAGCCATAGCGATGATAGCTACACCTGCTATCTGAAGCGTTTACTGTTTACTATTTTTTGTTGCACAGGTCCAAAGATTCTCTTAGATTGATTTGTTTATTGACTTCTGCATTCTTTACTAAGTTACATAAACTGCTTGTTTTCTTTATAAATTCTTCTAAATTAAATTGAATATACTCAACCAAGAATACTTAAGTAGGCATAACTTCTGCCAATTTTAGAATTAGAATTAGTGTCGTCTTGTCTTAAATATTATTTAATACTTAATAGTTCCCTTACGTTGATGTATATTTGATTTTGTAAATTATGAGAATCGAATTACGAACCTAAAAGGGTACTAAACTGATTTTACATTAAAAATGCACAAATTGCGTGCACAATTTCTCGATTAATCGCTTTGGTTATTATTATATGGTTAATTATAATATATAGTAGATATTATGGTGTATCCTCGTAGTACACTAAATATATCCAAGCGAATAGTTTACCGTTACGATAATTAATCCTATTTCAATCCTAATCCTATCCTTAATTGCAATCTTATAGTTTATAGGTTCTGGGGCCTGGTTTCCAGGTTATGGGTTGTAGCTATTATTATATTATTATATAATCTGGAAAATCAAACAGACCCTGAAATATTGAGGTACTATTGAAACAAAGAGAATTAGATGCAGAAAAAATGGTCAACTCATTAATACCCCTAACCATATCCTTACCTTTAATACTCCTAAGTTACCTTAAAGTATCACTGCAGCCTTTTACTCCTTAAATGTTAGATACTATATACCTTCACCTGCCTCTTGTTATAAGTGTTAAATCATTTGGTCGCATGTCTTCTGTCTATAACAAATCAAAAATTTGTATTTGCGGTAAGTCTTCACATAGAGGTGAACCTTGTGTGCAACCCTTCACTTGTTCAAACTATAAGCCATAGCCTTAGTAGTGTAGGAATTAGCATACTCTTCTTTCACTCAAGCGGTTCGACTCCCGGTACCGGCAGATCTGGTTAAGGTTTTCTGCAGTTTCCCTTAGTTGTAACAAAAATGTGGGATTTGTGCTAGTATCATCTGTTAAGTCGGCTTCAGCCGCACGTTGGGCCTGTGTAATAGTAATAATCGTCCCTCCCGTACAAGCTTCATAACTTTGGGACCTGACTCGCCAGGTAATGGGTAGTAGCTATTATTATTATTATTATTATTATTATTATTATTATAAAGAAAACACTCAGCTGTTTAAAGATACTGTCCCGTATATCAAGAGATGAAGATACGAAAAATTAAAACTGTTCGTATGACTATTAACATGAGTTACCCTAAACCTATAATTATTTGTAATGTTTACTTTCGAAACATATTGTGAGATAGTGAAAATTCTAAACATCTGGTCAGTCAATTAACTCAGCTACATATGATTTGTGAGAATTTTAATTCACATAACCTTACTTGGCAGATCTATAAAAATGATTGTCAAGGCAAGGCTGCCGAAGATCTAACTGACAGGCTAGATATGTGTCTTTTGAATAACGGCAACCCAACTCACCTCGGTATATCCAGTGGGCGCATAGAACTGACTTTTTCCACTCTATTTCTTATCTACTACTTTACATTTTTTCTACTGACACTAATCTTCACTTTAGTGATCACATTCCCAACGTTATTAATAAAATCAGTCCTCAGAACTCTCCCACAGTAATTCCGCAAAAAATGGATTTTAATCACACCTCAATGCGATGCATGTAAAGAAGACGTCAACACGTGGATGTCCTCATCCGGAATACAATTAACGATATTCGATATTACAACACCGTAATAGCGGCAAGAAGAATGTAGTGTAGTCCAATGGTAGTGGAACAAATTTGAATAGTTATTGCTGAAAATAAACGCGCGCTGATATATGTTATATATGTTATAAATGGATATATGTTATAAAATTTAAAGTAATGTGGAAACTTGATTTGTAGTTCTTTAAACTAACCTTAAAGTATAAGAAAGCCTTTTTCGTTCAAAACTAGTAGACAACTCAAATGGTTATAGCATGTTTTGTAAAATAATATTTTAATTCATGAACTCAAATTAAAATATTGACTGTTTTATTTCCATTTTCTAATTACACATATGTTACCACGTGCAAGATAACGCTTCGCAGTTGCGAGATAAATAGCGCCCACATGTGCAGTATTCAGAAACTTTATCTAAATGCAGTCTGTGAAATGCTAAGTAACTTTATCTAATGTATTCTATGAAACGCTAGCGGAAACAAAACGTTAGCAGCTGCACGATAAATACCGCCCACACATGCAGTTTCCAGAAACATATCTAAATGCATTCTATGAAAATGCTAGCGGAAGCAAAACGTTATCGTCCCGCATGCGCAACCCAAGACCACAGAATACTATAAAAGCAGCGCAACTTGCTACATTAAATCAGTTCAAGTTACGACTATGTTCAGAACTTAGAAACTGATATCCAGGGATATTTTTTACCTAGTTCTGAACTTACCTAGTTCAAGTTACGACGAGCTTGAAAGGTAGAAACTGATATCCAGGGTTATTATTTACTTCTTTTCGAGCTAGACTAAGAAGCCGTAGAAACTAGTATCCAGGGATACTGTTTACCTCGTCCTTCTGAGCATTATTACTCGTTTACAGTTAAAACTGTATAGTGTTTAAGTTATTATGCAAGTGCATATTGTACATTAACAACGAATAAATACTTATTGTACTTAACAGTAAACTGTGTACATTTTTGTAACTTGAACTCCGTCTTTTGCGTTTTTAAATAAAGTATTATTTTAAAAACAATTTTCAGAAGTCAAGAAAGTTATATAAATATCTATGTACATATGTGGTACTAATATGTTGGTATATACTGAAGTGCCTTTAGAAAGTATCTTGTAACGTATGTTAGAATCAAAGTATACATATTAAAAAAGTGCGCTTTTGGAGAATTTTTGAAAAACGTGTTTTTTGATAATTTTATGAAAAAAATTCAATATCTCGAGAAGTTATCAAAATTGCGCTCTGAAAATATTAATTTTAATGTTTTTGGGGTCGCTGAAAACGAATTTGATATTATTTTATTTGATATTTAAGATTCAAAATGTCGGACTTAGAAGTAAAAGTCCTGATTTATTTATAATTGACTTTTTTTAAGTAATAGTAAATTATAAGTTTTATTGAGTTACCAATAGTAATTTACGGTTTAGTTATCAAAATTTTAAAATGGTGGACATAAAATGGCGGAAAATCGTGAGTTATTTATAGTTTGAATAAATATAATAATTTATAAGATTTCGTAAGAAATTCCGCCTATTCTAAATTTTCTTGTAGCGCTTGTCTTTTCAAAATATAAATACTATTCAAAATATATGCCAGTCAAAGTTTACCCTAATGGCTCAACTCACTCGGTGCAGAAGAACGTTGACGAAAAACTGAAAATTGGTGTATATAGTCTTAAAATGTGGTGCTGAAAAACATATCAAAACTCCCCGTGCGTGGGTGATAAGCCGCCTACGCCACCTTGTAAAAATGACAGACAAAATTGCTTTTTCGCTAATAGTTCAGAAAGTATTATTTTTACGGGTATCTTTAAATTAATAAGAACAAATTTATAGAAATGACAAGCGAAATATTGAATTAAGCCGAGAATTTCATATAAAATATTATGTTTCGATTACTAATATTTATAATATTAAAATATATGAAACTTTGAGTTTGAAGTTAGTTTTATCTAAATCGATTGTTTTTTTTGATAACCTTTTAGTTAGAATTAAGAGTACTAACGAAGGTGTTTGTTTCGAGCGCGCTCGCTCCGCACTTACTGCGCCACACTAACTCCCTCACGAACTGTCGACACTTTAAACAATTGTTTTAATTTCTTAAACTCTTTTAATTATGGTCTTAAGAAAAATCTGATATAGATTTTTTGTGTGAAATTTCATGCCCTTTCGATTAATTTTTAGATAAGTAATAATTTAACAGATGTTAAATTAAAAATTTATTGGTAAAAAACCTTAATTTCGCAGTTATTTTGTTAAATAAAAAAAAGCTCACTATTTACAGATATAAACTTTGTTTTTAATTTATTGCGGATATGTTTAAGAAGAGTTGAGTTTACGTTGCGGGGAATTTTTTCGAAGTCAAAACTTAAGAAAACTCCAATAATACAGAACAAATGAAAACATACTGTTTGATTAAAGAATTTAATTTTGAAATTCCAATCGAACCATTATTTGCTATTATTAATTATAATTTCAATATAACAAAAAACGAAGTCTACAAATCGAGCTATTCAGTTAAATTTACTGGAATTCAGGAAAATGTTTCAGCAATAAAGTTTCTATAGTTAACTATTATAGCATCAAATTTATGTCAGAATTGTTTTACATTTCCCCTAAATAAATAACCGCGTTGCCACTATTTATATTTAATAACAACCAGACTGAAACAAATAAATGTTCAGAATACCAACTGAAATTCTCTCCTACGAAAAACAAATAAAATATGTATGGTGTTATTTGCAAAAGGACATGAATAATTTCTGTTAATTGTACATTTAAAATGTAGTTAGCGAAAAAACAGACTTTGAAGTTTTAAATTTTATAAAACTTTAACAATATCTAATTAAAAAACATTAATTGAATTATTTGAATTTTCATTCAGTTTCAATTTGAAGTAGAGAAAATAATTTTTCCAGGTATTTCGTTCTAAAAATTTATGAGGGACAAAAGTTCTCAACAAAACAACGACTAATTCGTCGACGTGTAGACACAACAACGATTAAACAAACAAAACGAGAATAGAAAGCTTTCTATTCATAAGTTTGTTTAATTTGGATTTCTTTACACAAATAAAATTAAGAGAGAAGAAAGTTTCTTTTATTTGCTTCCAAAAGCTTCTGGGTTTACTGTTCATATTTTCATCATAAGAGTATGTTTTGTGATTAATTTAACATTTTTTTAAATTAAAATGTGAAAATACTTAAAAAGATTTACTTTTTCAGTTTTATCGTTATTCACGGTGGTCAACTTTAACAATCAAATATGTGTGGGAGCAACTGGAGAAAATGGAACATGTCTCACGGCAGCCGATTGTCAAAAACGTGGAGGTAGTCCGAACGGGCAATGTGCCGGAGGGTTTGGTTCGTGTTGTGTCTGTAAGTTGATTGATTGATTAGATTTTGATTTGAACCATTTGTAAGTAAAAATGAATTATTGTAGTTGTAGCCACTTGTGGAACGACGGTACGTGAAAATGGCACGTATTTTGTGAATCCTGGTTATCCCAGTCAACATGATGGTACGGGATCGTGTCAAATCACTTTGATGAAATCGCAACCTGACGTGTGTCAATTTAGGTTTAACTAAAAAACAAAATAGAAATACTTTGCGACAGTTAAATTAAATAATTTAATTTTACAGGTTGGATTTTGATCAGATGGTGATAATGGGGCCTGAAAATACAAATAATATGTGTAGCAGCGATCAGTTTATCGTTTCAGGTGGTTCTCCTGTTCCAACAATTTGTGGAATAAATACAGGAAATCACAGTAAGTTCTATTGTAATCTTTAGTAAACTTATTCAAATTTGAGACTAATTTTATTTTATAAAAAAATCTTTTAACACAATAATCGCTTTGAAACTGAATAGCAAGCTAGAGAAAGTATAACGGGAACTTCCTGACCGGCTAGCTCACGGTGTTAAAAGAAGTCCCAGCTATATTAAAAATATATTACACAATACATTAACCTTAATATGACTGAATCTTTGGGTCCGGCAAACGTCTGCTCTAAGATAATAGCCGTCGTGTAAGGATACGTTTTGAAAGGCAGAGGTAAATAAAAATAATTAATTAACTAACCGACTTCCTTGTCCGATTATTCGTCTCTTCGGTCGCGTTGTTATATAACCACTGTAAAACAAAACACAATCCTGAGTACGTTGCCGCACCCCAAAAGGAGCTCGTTATTTGTAAACCAAATAAGGTTGTACTTTTTTATCACGAATATGGAGATTGTTGAACAACAATAACGAGTGATAAAAAATCAGCTTTAGTGCTGAGGTGTACATTACGTTTTTTCTGAAATGGTAAAATTAAAAATTTAAAATACAAAATGCTTTTAATAACAGTAGAGTAGACAACTAAGTCAACGTGACTGTGTGCGACATATGTCAAATACATGTAAAACAATGCAAATAAAAATGACAGATGTCCGTAAGTCAGTTTTGACATATGTCATTGTGACAGATAAGTCCGTAAAAGTTCTACTTTATGTAGTATTTCAGAAAAACATTTTATTCCATAATCAGTTCATTTCTAATGGAACTGCTTTTTGAAGCATCAAATTTATCAATAATATTTTCAAATTTTTGCGTAAATGATTGCTTATTTGCTTAAACGTAATAAAGACAATTTAAAAGACTTTACAATGCCGAATTGTAGCGTTCTAGATTGTAAAAATCGAATAGAAAAGAAATATTCTAAGGTCATAACCTTTTACAGGTACGTATTACAATATGTTAAGATTTTTTTTAAGTTGTTTCAACATTGGGAAATGTTGTCAATTGACAAATGCCATTAAGGAATTTCACCTATTCAAAGCATGGTACAGTTCCCCTTCCCCGAATGTAAGTCGGGCGACCACGCAGAGTTTGCTAGAAGGCATTGGAGGCAAGCCTTGCAGGGCTGTTGCGAAACTGTGTATTCCGTTACAACATTTTACCTATCACTCCGAATGCTTGCCTTTTCGCACGAAACTCTATTGCGCCGATAAAGTGAGTTTCCATGCCAATAATTTTTATTTATCGGATGTCCACTGCGATCTTGGGCAAGGGTCCTTTGCGGGGCCCCCTGACTTGTGGGGCCTGAAACGCTACTTCCACCTCTTGTGCGTAAATAAATTAGTTGTCAGTAGTCGGATGACCTCGCTGATTGTGGGAGAAGACCAGCATTCGGACCGACAGAGATGATACATTTCTTGCAGGTCTGCTGTGAAACAGTACACTCCGTTACAATATTTTGCCTATCGTTCTGAGTGCTTGCCTTTTCGCACTAAACTCTAATGCGTCAACCGTACACTTTTTTACCAGCCTGTACACGATATGATCTGTTTCTTGTTTCACTTTTTGCGAAAAAGTGAATCCACGCCAATCATTTTTATTTGTCGCGTATCCAAGATTCCAAGAGTGTTTTACGTAGAGCACCTGTCGTTAGACCTAATCTCCACGTTGCTTCCGAGAGAAAGTAATTGAGGTACGCTCAATGTCGCGTGTCCAGTGCGGTCCTTGGCAGGAGGCTTCTGTGGGGGCCCCCTGACTTGTGGGGCCTGAAGCGGCCGCTTCCAACGCTTGTGCCTAAATCCGCCACTGAATGTTGAACGTTTTAATGTTTAATCACGTTTTTCGCTATACGTCATGTTCAGTCATAAGTGTTATACATAGTGTATACAATACTTTTTTCAATTTTAGCGCAAATCAAGCTTTTATGATTTATAATAATGAATACATTTCAGTGTACATCGATGCTGGAGTAGGGATATCTAGTCCTATTATATTATCAGTCGTTACTAGTGGTGCATCTTTTATGAGAAACTGGAAAATTAAGACGACACAAATTCCTTGCTCTTCATCTAATAAAGGTACGTATTGCACTATAAATCTACAAAATTGCTTTGTTTTACTACTTTTAATCTTGTCTGGGATTCCTTTACCGCTGTGATGTATTGTGTTACATTTATATTGCAAACAGAAAATAAAATGTCCGTAGGGTCATGGCAAAATGGTATATATTTTTAATGTTAATAATTTTCCTTGTAAAAGAAATATATAAACTTTAACTAAATGATAGTACAGATTTGAAATTAAAAGTTTTTTACATTGTTTGGCTATCTTCGGTATATTTTATGTAGGATTGAAATGCCCAACATATTTAGTAGAGTATACAAGAAGGGCTAACCGAGCCTTCAAATTAATGATAAATATAATGTCACTCCAAAAGGCCATTAATGTCAAATATTATATCAATAATTACTACGTAGTGTGAAGTGTGTAAGTGATTTATCATAACCATAAGATATAAATTAATTTAATCGGGTCCTAAGAAGTATGTATTTCAGAATGTTCAAACTTCTTTAATAAAGGGAAGCAAACTACACAAACAACAATCCACAAACCACCGGCTAGTTATTTATCCATTCATTTGTCTACATTGCACTATCTCAGAGTTGCTTACAGTGCATATGGATTTAAAGTTTCCTACCACTTAACGGATCTATATTGACCGTTTGTTTGCGGATACAAGTATTAGTTGTATGAGGTGTCAATCTAAACATTTAGTGGCTTATACTATAGTGTGCATAACACAAGTAAGTAGTTGTAATCACAAATTTATACGAGTTAAATTAATATTTAGGTTTTAATTCAAAATTAATTAAACGGCAGATATTCTTTAATTATGTGTATAATTTCTTACAAAACAGAAAGTAACAATAATTATTCAAGGATGTACACTGTCAGTTACTCAATGCAATCATATAGGTTTACGATGCGATAGGAAAATCTCTGGAAATCTGCTTTAACTTGAAGTTTCTGAAATTCAATCGCTATTTAAACTTCAAAATCTTTAAATGTTGAAAATAAAATCTTAATTAATCTTAAAAATATTTAAATGTTCACCACAACTAACAAGGGGACCATATAGCTCACGTGACGCAGATTCCAAATCTTCTTTTAAATAAAAGTAAATACAAAATAAGGAAATATGTGTTTCTGCATTTAATCTAATTCTACTTTTAATTTAAAAAAATTAAATTAAATGTTGATTATATTATAAGTTAAAAAATAACAAACTAACACAAACAAGACACAACGTATTAAAGGCGATCAGCAACAGATATGGTGGCTGCATGGTACAGTAGCCGCTTTACAAATTGTTGCTCTACGTTCGCTCCCCACTAACTCTATTACTTCTTTTAAATTTGTTAGATTATTTTTTAGTAAAAATGGATCTTGTAGCACATAATTTTTACTTACTCTAAACAAATTACTTACTGAAAACAAAGAACAATACTTACTTTAAATTGATACTCATAACTTTGCTCAAACATTCAAATAAGGATTACTTACTGTACTTATGCACCGGCTGAGACCTTTAATTGTGCAGATTCGAATGCAGGTGTGGGTGTTAATCCCCCAAAGCTTCAGATTTAATAAGAGAGTCTGAAACAAATAAGAAAATAGAGGGCGCCACCAAACTGATAGATGTTTTCATAAGGCGAGATGTCCTTAGTTTGGGAAATGGTAAATTTTGATTTACAGAAACATCAGCAATTTGTTGAGCCAAACTATATCAAACGATAGTTAAACTTGAAATCTGTATGTTGAATAAAGATAAAAATTCCTAAATACAATAATAATTCATCATTTTACATAATTTCAGGATCCCAAATCAAATAAACTAATTTAGACATACTTAAACAGGAACATAATCCTAATAAAGTTCTCCTTAATATTTCTTCATTTTCATAAATTCCTTGCACAAACAGAAGGCTCAAAACATATTACACTGAAACACATTATTGATCATATCACAAAATTTTACATAATCTGCCAACTGAAGCAGGAACGTTGTGAGAACACTTTTTAAATTTTGAACTAATTCATCTTAACGAAAATACATTTAACTTTGCAATAATCTCCATTAATAATAAATTTTCTAGTATTATTACATTAACTAGAACGGTACTTAGATTACTTGAATGTTGCTTAAAGATGCTTGTTTATACTTTTTTGAACAATAGACACTGGTTACTATTAAGAAGATGAGTCAATGTGTTAATATCAGAATTCACTGTTGATTAGCATTGAACAGATTCCTTTAAGCTAATACAACGTTCAAATAAGCGGAAATTAACACTGATCTTTAATAGTAAATATGCAGCGTTAGAATACTGATCATTATTCTTTCGTGAATGAAAATTTACCAAACCAAAATTTCTAAATAATCCTCTCCACTGGATTAATTCCATAATAACAAAATCTGTACGGTTATAACACAAAAAACGATTTGTTCTAAACTTCACTGTAAATATATATATCGGTAATATTACCTGCACGCGACCGCCATAACCGTCGGTAGCGTCGGGGCAAGTCCCTAGCTTTGGGATTCAAGAGCCGCTGTTAGACTGCTTTGGAAATTCGAAAACCATCCCAACTTTGAGTAAAACTAAAAGAGGAATATTTTAAAACCTCCACTAATATAAAATCTGACGCTAACTTTAACCAATAAGAAGATACTGAATTTCTCGTATTAATTCTATATTTAAGAAATATTTATCAGGTTTCAGTGAAATGCAAAACCATACATTTAAAGCCTAGACTATCTAAGACATTAAACTACTTTATGCGGTTGCAAATATACAAAAATTCTGAGAATAAAATGCCTAACCAGATCCAAATATCATTTATAACTTAAAAGTCGATATTAAAATGCACCTTGTCCATAATTTATCTTTAATAGATTTAGTACGTGCTTTTAACTGAAGGAATTTGATAAAATAGATATTTTTAGTTTTTTATTACCAAGATACGAAACTGTAGACTGCTTTTTCAACTAAAAACTTATTCCCAAAGTGATTTTTATCCGTGGGAATTACCATTGCTTATTTAAAAATGCAAAAACAAAGCATTTAATATTTAGATGCAACGAAATATTTGCCTAATATACAGGGCCGTACTAAGATTATTTCTATAAATTCTCTTTTAACTATAGTATGATCAAAAAGTCTTTGGATTAGGGTTGCCATGAAATTAACAAGCTATCTATGAAATTATTTATTTCTATTATTTTTGACATTTACTTCACAACTTTCAAGTCAATAGATAATAGCTCAAAATGTTTCAAATGGAACATAAAATTTTTATTATTAAATCATACTACCGGGTGATTTTTTAAATTTCTGATCTAGTAAGTCGTGATTTTTACGCCGTATCGAAGGTCACCGAAACGTAGGGCGTAGCGTTGATCACACTGCTATTCCAAATGTCATTTATGTGACAAATTGACTACTTACTTTTACATTTATTAAACAAATTGATAAATATTTAAACAGTGATCATTTGCGAAACATGCTTTTACCAAAGTGTGCATTTTATTGCGAGTTTAAGTGCAATTTCGATGTGATTATTGACTTGAGAAGTTTAGGTTATGGTTACAACTCGCTTCAATTTTTATTCCTTGGATTTAAGAAATAGCAAGATTTATTCACAATTATAACAATTTACATTGTTAACACAATATTTATTCAAAATTTACAACAACTGTTGGAAATGTTGACCTTCAGCATCTATACACAAATTAACTCGGCGCTTCATATTCTCGAACACTCTAATAAGCACTTCTGGTGAAATCCTTGCACATTCTTGTCTGATTCTTTGTTTCAAGTCATCAATTGTGTGTACTGGTTCTTTGAAAATGGTGTTTTTTAAAGTCGGAAACAAGAAATAGTCCAGGGGCGTCAAATCTGGTGATCGAGGTGGATAAATATTCTCGGTGTGGTTGCTGATTAAACGGTCGTCATAATATTGTCTTAGGTAATTTAAAGTTGTATGGGCTGTGTGTGCTGTTGCTCCATCCTGCTGAAAGTAACCATCACGTAACTCTTCAGGGTCAAGTTGATTGATGAACTGTCCTAAAATATTTTGATACCGCTCAGCTGTGATAGACTCTTCGAAAAAGATGGGTCCAATTAACCGTCTTCGTGAAATGGCCACCCATATTCCAATTTTTTGAGGGTGTAAAGGCGATTCTCGAAAAAAATGGGGATTTTCTGCACTCCACATCCGCATATTTTGTGAGTTTACATACCCCGAAAGATGAAACCAAGCTTCGTCACTAAAGAAACTCAAGTCCAGAAGATCATTATCCATTGTCCGATTGAAAAAATTACAATAGGATATCCTTTTCTCATAATCTGGCGGCAGAAGTTCTTGATAAACCTGCATTTTGTAGGGACGCATGTGCAGGTCTTTTTTAACAATTTTTTGACATGTGCTGTAAGATAAGTCCACTAGTTGTGAAAGTCTTCTTAAGGACGTATGAGGGTCATCTTCCATTATTTGTCTTACATTTTCAACAGTTTCAGGAATTCGTTTTGTTGGTCTGCCACTTCCAGTTTTTCGCTGAACACTGCCAGTTTCTCGGAATAGATTCACCACATAAGACAGAGTCATGAGAAAATTTGCCTCTATCACCGCAAGATCTGGAAATTTTTCTTGAAACTCCCGAAGACATGCTCCGGCTTCATACACCCATTGACCATTAACTTGATGACCATTACGAAAGTAAGCTTCGATCATAAATGTTTTTTGTTCCTGTGTGAACACCATTTTGTTGTGATGAAAAATACTCCAAAATAACGTTGAAAACTAAGCGTTCAATCACAAACGAAAGGTTAGTCTTGAAAAAGACTGATTTTTGATAATAACCGAGATAATAACTGGCGAAACGGAATTCAAAACACGAGGAAACAGTGAAGCACAAAAGACGGCAAAAGCGAGAACAACACTGGAGTAGGTTATGTTTATGTCAACATTTTTGAAATCTGACAGTTGTGACAAATCGAACGATTCAAACTACGCCCTACGTTTTCCGCATCTTTTGTTTTAAAATTATGTCATGGCTTTCTAGATCAGAAATTTAAAAAATCACCCGGTACCAATAATGGAAATCATGGTGAAAATGGTAATTGGGTTTATTCGCTTCGTTTATTGTTAAATGAGTTCCGTTTTTTTCTCTTAATGAACGTGATTGTTTTTATTCGTTATTAGAGTACTGTTTATTCCTATAGTAATTTCCATTCTGTGTCTTCTTTTTATAAATATTATTAAGTAATACTTAAAATAACTGCAAGCATAAGAAATAATAATAGCGTACGCTAACCTAACATTTTATGTGTACTATTTGGGGCTCGGTTTAGCGGTGTCGGCGCGTCGTATTTTTTTGACACATGTGTCAGTGTCTCCATTAGCGCTACTGTACAGTTCACAAAGGTTAAGTTCGGCATTGTAACTCTTTTTGCTTCAAAAGCTCTATTGTAATAGTTAGAATTATTGGCTATAATGGACACCATGGAAACCAAGCTCTTTGAGTTAAATAGATCTGAATGCCGAGCTTACCCAAAGATTATGGGCAGTAGAAGTAAATAATTCTATAGATAGTTTTTACATTCCATGGCTATTGCGATCCAAAGACTTTTTGATCATACGATATATACCTAAGGTTGAATCTTGAGATTTTGAACCGTTACAATCTCTGTTTATAGTTGGGCTTTTCTTATACTTTTAAATAATTTAATAAAAATTGTTATGATTGTAAATCGTGTATTACCTAGATCGTAATTGTAACTCGCTCAAATTGAAATAAAAACCTACATAATATATATAGTTAGAATTACCATAAATTTAATAAAATGATTTATTTATATATATCCGAATAATTAACAATAATTGACGTAACATTTAGTATTTGTATTTTTAAATTATTTCTAAAAAATTAATCAAAAAACTAGAAACCTATGTGTATTTACGTGTGTATCTAAAAAATTACAAAAAAGTAAGGCCGTTATTGGGAAGCGAACACAGAACAACCGTTAACATGTTCCTTTCTATTCTAAGTAAATATGTTGTCACGTCAGCTATAGGGTCCTCTTGTAAGTTAAATTAATAACCTTCTGATAATACGACTGAAATTAAACTTCTAATTAAACCTCAAACAATCGTTGCAGAAAACGGATTTAAAAATCTCCGCGAGCATTATTATTTTGTGCATGACCGATCGATACGGTAAGTATCTACAGAATCTCTCGCCTAACTCCAATTTGCTTTCACCTTTCACCAACATTTAAAATCCAAAAGAATTTTAAATTAAAATCTAGCTTGAATTATATAACTCAAACGGTATGGAAAGATTTTATTGAACTTATTATGGAATCTATATTTGTCAAATGGGATCATACATCAAACCAGAAGCTAACTTAAATAAGGGATAAATTTCAAATATTACAGTACAACATTACTATTTATTATAACTGGCGAGAAATTATTTTAAGGAAATTATAATTCAATTTTATTATAATACAGGGTTGTATTAAGTTTTCTTAGAACAAACGGACAATGAATTCGAATTATTATATATAATACGAGAGGTTTATTTATTAAATCCGAAAAGGTTTCAATTCGTAACCCAAGTGACCTCGTTACACCCCTTGAATTAAACAATAGACAATACAAACCAGAATTATATAACCGACATCCTGGGCTTCCTAAAGTATTAGATGGATCAGACAAGTGTTTACAAGGTTTATCTTTAATCTACCACTCTCTATTCATTCATTCATACTCTATACTCTTACCTACAATTGTTTACCTCTACTATGATATTTTCGAGCCTGCTTTCAGATACTTCTGATTGCGATGTTAAGGTAAACAATTTCTAAACACATAAAACTTGAACCATGTACGTAGATACTCAAAAGATGGATTTATTTAGTTAATATAATTGAGTAAAAGCAATTTTTCTGAGCTAGTAAATGACTTCAAAGCGTTTGATGCCTTTAAAATTAAAGAACAGATAACTTAAATTAAACAAAATAATAAAGATAAAGATCTTTTAGAGAAAATTTTAGGTTCACAGGACTTTTTATTCACTGTTTTTACGGTAAGTAAACTTTCGACCATTGCTTACGTCAACCTTTTTAGAATTGCATTAGCTTCAGGATGGTCCAACTGAAACCTAACAAAATACGACCTCAAATTGAAAATCTGTAAAAGCAATTTTGAAAAAAATGTGATTTAAAAGTAGATTCAATTTGTTATGTTGTGCGTCGTAAGCAGTTTTCTCATTTCATCCAATAAATTTAACTTTAGAACAGTTTCTGTTTTCTCTTGAGAAATATATATCTGAAAAATGTAACGTTATACATTTCGATTTTCCCTTTCTTCTATTCTTAAAATCACATAACAATCAAAAACACAACCAGACGATCATCAAAGAAAGCATTTTAATACATCAACTTTAACTTATTTGGAGAGCTCTTTAAATTCTGCGAAACATATTCACATTCACAGACACGTAGTTAGTACACCCCAACACACAATCTCAAAAGGAAACCTTAAGTAGCTCCTTAAGTACATAACAAGTAGCTTTACTCTTTAAAAAAAATTTATGTTTCAGCAGAAGAGGGCTGTCTGCAGTATTTTACGGGGGTAGCGGGTCAAATACGGTCATTCAACTACGACCCAGCAAGCGGACTTCAACTCTCGAATCAGGACTACAGCATCTGCATTCGTACAGAGAGGAACTTCTGCGGAATTCAGTACACGCAATGCCCAGATACAGGTACGAATTTCCTGGATAAAATGAAAATAATTGTGACGATAATGTAACACAATTGGAAAGCTCTAGAAAGCCTAAAGCTCGATCGTGCTTTGAATTGGGGTTCGTAAATTCTGAAAGCACCGGAAAGCATGTTCAGAGTTGGCTTTTGGGAAGTGGGTTGTTACCAGACAGACGGAATGAGATAGTTCGCTGATAATTTCGTTGCATTGCAGAGATTTTGTTGTGGTGGTAATGGGCGAGATGTAGGTTAATGAAGAAAAAAGTAGGATTATTTTATACTAGAGAGAATCTTTTAACAAATGTATTACCAGCTCAAATCGTTCCGTTTAAAGTTAAGAGAGGGCGTAGAGATTCGATCTTGAACAAACCTTTTTCGATTTCTTAAGCTAGGTATTGTCTCGTCAATTAGCCGGTAATCATTGTAAAAAATAATACTTAACGTAACTTTATAGCTCTACCTAGCCTCAAAATGTTCATTATAAGTGATCATCACATTACTACGTAATGCTTTTTATTCTATTTGCAGAATTTCATAGATTAATTAAATTGTCGGAATGCTTACGCGATGCTCACTGGGAAGCAGACGTTTATCAAATTGGTGCTTGCGTACGGATCCATTTAGTGCAACCGTGTAATATGGATTATATTGAAGTGACCTGAGCATCAAAAAAATAATAATTTGTGTATGTCAGACTGCAGTTATGCTATCGCAACTTGAATATCCCACCTTCTAATTAATCAAACTATCCATGTAGCTATTTTTGTGTAATCCAGTGTAGTAAACTAAAATAGTTGTTAAATACAAGCTGTGCGCAAATCGGCATGTATGTGAGGATTTTCTCGCTAGATCCTGCAAGGTACGTGATAAGCTTAATTCTAACTAAAAGCAAAACAGCTAAATTCAGATGTTAAAGAATCTTTTTCTTTTAGATAGAAGAATTCTAAGGGCAGACAAAAGTATTAACTAAATTAACTTAACAAGCAGATTTATCTAAGCAGATTTAGTTTGGCTTCACAAAAATTAAACCAGATTTTATTTATTTCTGCAAATTATTTTACTTTTTCAAATAAAATTACACGTAAAAACTATCATCTCGTACATAAACAAGTTAACCTTGAATTATACGAGTTTAGGTTAATTTAATAACGGTTGAAACAACTTAAAGACTGTTACTTACGATTTTATTCTTCAGAAAATAATAATAATAGCTTGAATAGCTACTGTGAAACAGTTTCCAGTTATCGTTGCAACAGCTTATTTGATAATGTTTCAAACTTATTTTATAAAGTCTTTTAGATTTTAATTCCATACAGTTCCAAGGTAAAAACCAAAGAGATCTCAAAAATATACTCGAGGTGAAACGAAAACTCAAGGGAAAAACTTTTAATAGATGAATTTAGATTAGATTATTATTACATAAACAAAGATTGACTATAAACTATAAACTAAATGTAAAAAATTTAAATAAAAAATATTTGCCATCGCTGCAGATTCAAATAAAAGGAAATTCTTATAATTCCACAAATAAACAATAATCATATTCAAAATAATTATTGACACCAAGATGAATTAGAACTCAACTAGATCGTTACATTTAACGATGAAACAATCACAAAAACAACTTTTTTACAATTTACGAAATAGAGGAACAGTTCGCAAAAAATGTCAAGTTGCAAAGCAAGGGGCATAGCAATCTTGATTTAAATATGTTGCTATCTTTCATATTTTAATCTGATGATATGATTTCAGGATATGATTCAATAAATTAGAAAAACATTTAAATATCAAATAATCAAAGCAAAAATGTAATTCTCAATTTTGCGTTAGGTGGGAACATTTAATCGAATAGAATAGCGAACATTATAACAACATATACCCAATATTAGGTGATTAGTAGGTGATATTTATAAATAATCAGTAATAATCTAATAAACGGGAAGTGTAGTTTATGTAGAAGATTCATTTAAGGAAAGCACAAAAATACATAAAATAAAAGAAAAGCAGTTAGAAAAGCTTTTAGAGAAGTAAGTTAACACCTGGATGAACAATTCGAAGTCAATTCGTAAATCAGGTGATAATAATAAATACAAAAGAAATGAAGAAGAATGAGGAAAAGTTTCGGGAAAAATACTACAAAGTAGTGAAAACAAGAACAGGTAATAGAAAATAATGGATATAATATAATTGTAATTCTTTCTCTTAAATTGAGGGTGCCTAAAATCTCAGGTTTCTAAAAAAATTGTTTCATTTTAAATTTTTACACTCGTCTTTATTACGGTTGCTGAATAAAACTATAATTTATTATGAGAAGTTAGTAAACTCTCATGCGAAAATCCGAATATTCATATTATATGAAATATCTATGCGAACTAAGTGAATCTGAAGTAGAATACAGATTATCATTAATACTTAAATAAAACACTTTCAGTTTTTTCCTGGTGGTAGTAATTCCAACCTAAGTAAAGGAGTTCACAACCTTCTGACGGTATTGCTCAAGAAATGATATTAGATTTGTTCGCGGAGGCAGTTCAAGACTATTCGCAACTAATATCTGGTCGCGTTAGCTATTTGGAAAGTGTAAACAAACCAAATGCAACGCTATTGATGGATGTGCTTAATGACGTTTATGTAAGCGCGGAAATGTAGATAAAGGTCCAGTACTAATGTTCATGTTACACAAAATTTGATCACAAATTAAAAGTTACGTTGCAACGAATAACAAGATTTTTAAGTTAAAGGACGTAAAAGATTTACCAGTAGAAGGAATTTCTGAAAAATTGGCAAAAATGCGTTGAGCACACTCAACCAATAGAACAATAAATGTGGGATCTGGAACACAAAATCCATGATTTAGTGGAAAAAATATTTCTTACTGTGAACAGTCGGATTCAGCCACGGATTATACATCAGAAGGTTCTAAAACTGATGGATAGTAAGTTGAATTAATTTGAAATTTGAAGACTGAATTATGTGTTAATCTTTCTAAATGAAGCTATAATTATTTTATAGTGGGCGTCTTCAATTTCTGTTCCTAGGTTATCTAACAGTTTTTGTTGAATTGTTTTGTTATTTTTAGACGTTGTGCACTAGTATAATGAGCCTATTGGCAAGGATAACGTCTCGTAGAAATACGTAGAAATACAAAACTACTCTTTTATTTTCAAAACCACGTATGGGCACTAATTTGTAGCATACAAAACTTCTGAACATTATATACTTACGTTATGCTTAAGTAGGCCTCGGCTTTGTCTGAACAATGAGCATGACTTGTAGTCCAGTCGGCAGGGAACCAAAAGTATCTGTTTTTGGTTCTTTCGTGTTAACAGCTATTTTATTGCACAAACCTATTCAGAATAGTGGGTAGAGCAATATATGTAGTTGCGTACTAAATCGTTGTGACAGCAGAAAAGTTATTAACAATTTAAGACGCCATCAACCGTTTTCGAGGAATTTTTATTCCGTAGCTCATCAGGATGATTTCTTACGAAAAAATGTCGAGCGATTTGTTTATAATAAAAATAGCTAAAAATAAAATAAAATACCAAAATTGCAAAAATAAACGCAATTGAATTTTACAAATTGCGTTCGATTGCTAATGACTTAAGCTATATATATGCACATTTGCAATAGTATACAAAGCTTGAAACAGCTTTTGCAAACTTCCAAAGTTTTAGGCGCAGTAGATTTATAAAACCTTGTTAAACAAAGATTTTTGCATACCTGGCATACGGGTTTTGAGTGCTTATTGTACATAATGTAAACTATACTTAACGTAAGTGTCATCAATATTGGTGGACTATTTAAATTTTTATGGCAACTTAAAAAACATACGCCATTTTAGCGGTTTCTTCGATTTTACAACTTAATTATTTTAGTTATAACAATCGAACTGGTGGCCAGCTTGTAGCTATTTTTATTATAAACAAATCATATACTGAACATTTTTTCGTATGAAATCAGCCTGATGAGCTACGGAATAAAAATTCATCGAAAACGGTTGATGGCGTCTTAAATTGTTAATAACTTTTCTGCTGTCACTACGATTTAGTACGCAACTACATATATTGCTCTACCCACTATTCTGAATAGGTTTGTGCAATAAAATAGCTGTTAACACGAAAATACACTCTTCATATCTCTATTGACTGGACTATTGTTCTATTTTTAAATTAAGGTAGGACGTAGGTTAATTGGAATTCCAGCTGATTTAACAGTATGGATAATGGGCGCCAGCATGGTTAGTTTAAGCAAATAAAGTGTTATCAGTAGTTTTTCACAACAACGGAGCTATATATCTTAAAGTGAATTCTTTCTAACCATCCACGAACCGAATTTCATTACTCCGTTATAACACAAAAATATCACACAACAAATTAGTATATTAAAGAACAAGTTTTATACGACATGATTTATTGCACGAATGCCAGTTTAAAAAACGACCGCGTAGCGGGAGTTTTTTAAAGCATGAGTGCAATAAATGTCTTATAAAACGAGTTCTTTATACTATTTTTTGTACTTTGCACCTCTTTTTTACTAATTTTATCCGTTTTAAAATAAAAATTCGCACTTTTAAAATTTGGGGAATTTTATCGTGGTTGGTACCAACAATCGATAAATGTCAATTTTTGACATTTGAAAATTCAAAATTTAATTTAACAATGATTTCAATGACATTTAATTTGTCATGGTTCATGCTGACAACCTCGAAAAACTAAATTACACTAGTTCTAATTCGAAACTCAAATGAGCTAGTTCAGCACTACTTTCGGTTCTGAATGAGCCTTGATATAAACGCAATGTACAAAATAGTATATTAAAGAACAAGTTTTATACGACATGATTTATTACACGAATGCTAGTTTAAAAAACGACCGCGTAGCGGGAGTTTTTTAAAGCATGGGTGCAATAAATGTCTTATAAAACGAGTTCTTTATACTATTTTTTGTACTTTGTACTTTGCACCTCTTTTTTACTAATTTTATCCGTTTTAAAATAAAAATTCGCACTTTTAAAATTTGGGGAATTTTATCGTGGTTGGTACCAACAATCGATAAATGTCAATTTTTGACATTTGAAAATTCAAAATTTAATTTAACAATGATTTCAATGACATTTAATTTGTCATGGTTCATGACTGACAACCTCGAAAAACTAAATTACACTAGTTCTAATTCGAAACTCAAATGAGCTAGTTCAGCACTACTTTCGGTTCTGAATGAGCCTTGATATAAACGCAAAGTACAAAATAGTATATTAAAGAACAAGTTTTATACGACATGATTTATTGCACGAATGCTAGTTTAAAAAACGACCGCGTAGCGGGAGTTTTTTAGAGCATGAGTGCAATAAATGTCTTATACTTTGCACCTCTTTTTTACTAATTTTATCCGTTCTAAAATAAAAATTCGCACTTTTAAAATTTGGGGAATTTTATCGTGGTTGGTACCAACAATCGATAAATGTCAAATTTTGACATTTGAAAATTCAAAATTTAATTTAACAATGATTTCAATGACATTTAATTTGTCATGGTTCATGACTGACAACCTCGAAAAACTAAATTACACTAGTTCTAATTCGAAAGTCAAATGAGCTAGTTCAGCACTACTTTCGGTTCTGAATGAGCCTTGATATAAACTCAAAGTACAAAAAAAATATTACAAAACTCAATTTATTTATTTATTCATATATGTATATCGTTATTCAATCATTGGAATAATAAAGGCCTTCAGTCGTAATTTATCTAATGTCTTATAGTTGATAATAATGTTACAACTAAATTAAAGAAAAAATAGTTAGAAAATCATTCTTTGGGCATTATTACGTTTATTAATTACTTGGGAAATTAAATTCCGAATATTATAAAAATTGATTCTTTATCATATCATGGATCTTCATTAAATGGTAACTTATGAATATTCTAAAACATAATTCTAATAATTTACTTTAAATAAGGTATAAAGAACTCACCTGGTTATTTCAATAAACTAACTTTGCTTTACCCACGTTGCTTTAGGTGACTCGTAGTAGTTGATCACCACGTTAAGATCCCTTGGCAAAGACTCCCAGAAATCACGAGTAGATATTCAACAATTTTTGGAATACAATACCATTAATAACGCATTACATTCAATTTCAAAATATTAAATAAAAATAAAATATTACCTTACAAATTTAAAGGAGAGATATCCAAAAATGGTCCACAAGCGTCACTTTGCTTTCCCACGAAAATTACAATTTCGTCAACTTCCTAACAATGAATCAATACTTTCAGTATTTCACAAAACCATTTTGTGCCCCGTCCAAAGGGAAATGTCACAAAGAAATTGCAAAGTTAAAGCGTGCACCAAATTCAAGTGTTTACTATGCCAAGTCTGCAAAAAAGGTAAGGAAAGAAGCCTCTTTCTAACGAATAAACAGGTTGCCTTTTAATTAGTTGAATCAATCTGATCAACTTAGTGTAAAATTGCCAAATTAGAGATTTATTATTGATTAACGAAAAAGGAAAACCAAAAGGATTCGAAACATCAATAATTAGCAATTAAAATGTTAAACTTAATTAACAGAAGAAAAAAATCTAATAAGAATTAACTTATCACACAGAAAAAATGGATAATTTGCAATCAAAAATACCAAATCTATATGGCGTTGCAAATAAACAATAAAAATCGAATTTTATAATATACAGGGTGTGTTCCAAATGATAACCCAATAACATTTTTCTCAATACACGGGGTGATAGTAAAAGAAAAAAATAGACAGAAAAATTTGCCAGAAACTACAGAAGGAAATTGACAACGTAATCGATCACGGATAGTTCAAAATCGTTATTAGCTTTGACCTTCAACATTAAACATTAATCCCTACGGACAGGTCATTGATCAAAATTGAGCTTCTGTCTGTGTGACTTAAGTATTTTGGGTGATTGAAACGGCCTGTCCGTTTGATTGTGTGGTCAACCTCAAGGTAAACTAATTGAAGTCAAAGGTCAAATTTCAAGTTCAAAGGTCGAAGAATAGAAAAATGGCAAATTTCTAGATAGAGTTCTTTTTTCTTCTTGTGGAAATATGTGGTTATATATATATAGTCACATATTATTGTAGAAGATGGTCATGTATCGTTGGTCAGTTCTACACCAGAAGTGTCAGTGTTAGATTTAATAATAATAATAATAATATTTATTTTGCACGTTTGCCATTATAAATGGATGTACACGTCACAGCATAATACTTAATATAATTAAGAAATAAAATATATAATTCATTAGCTAGTCTCGGAGGATTAGTGGTTTGTAAAGGTTTTTGAATATTTCTGGAAACTTTCTATAAAGTAGTAGTCCATTATAGAATGACGGTTTCTCAAATTTAGTAATATTATGTACAATACTTCTTTGGTTGTTGCAGTTCCTAGAATTATTGTGGGTGGGCTGAGCAGACCACATGGCGCTCGCCCTTAGAACTGGTCCGAGCCCTCCTATCCCAGGCTTGCACGCATGTCTGGGTAACGGTTATTTAGTAAAAAAGGTCTGGGTCTCCTGCCTAGTCTTCCAGGTTAAAAACGTGTAGGAGAGATACGCGCAGGTGTTCTCGACGATTACTCATAAACGTTGCGGAGGAAGCTCTTCTAACATGAGAACCGGTATGGGCGAATTTGATTCTTACCTGGGACAAGGTCTCTTATAGTGCCTTGTAATACCCGCTGCTAGGCTAAATCTTAAGGAGGAGAATTGAAGTGAGGCTTATCCCGGTCCAGAAGGGTAAATATGCGCCAATCGGAAACTACCTACATTAGGTACTGTGTTCCGGAAGCCATTCGGTTTACCCTATGACTCGTAACTAGTTCGGGTACAGTGATCTGAAGCGGCTCTAGTGCCTTTACTCTTAAGGAAGTGAAACTAGAAGGGTATATAACCTTTCACTCTTAAGACAATTTCATCCGAAGGGATACATACCGGGGATCTATAACATGTAGACTTGAAAACAAAGCGCTGTCGAAGGCAACTCTAAAAGGGTTGGGGAGTCCGAAGCTGAACGAGGTACCATCTCCTAGGAGAGCATATCCCAATTCATGTCTTAGAGATAAGACCTGAATTGCACCCGGACGCTCGAACATAATTTCATAAGTCAAAGACCTAAAGTTACAACTACGGCTTACTTTAAATTTTAAGGTAGTAATCTATAGTTTAGAATGCTGGCAAACATTCACAAGGTCAAGTTCATAGTATTATAATTATGGGATTTAGAATTTGTTTCATAAAAGTGGAGATTCTGCTTAATATTTAAAAAGACATTTGTATATGTAAATGCTAGCAAAAGACATAATTCTTGCACTTGATCAAAATTTCCTTACATGAAGAATACTAATCTAAGTTAAATATAAGCTTGATTATTTTTTGAGCAATAAAAACCTTACTGCTATCTGCGGCGTTTCCCAAAAGATATCACGAAATGATAAATGACAATATGGCATGGAAAAATATACTTTAATTAGACCTTGTCTATTAAACGTAATCTTTAACTGTAGCATGACAAAACATGCACGGTTTAGTTTAAAAGAAGTTCGATTAATGTGCTCATTCCAAGAAAGTAATTTATCAATATGAAGACCTAAAAATTACGTAAAAGGTATAACTTTAACTTTACTTTGGGCAAGGTCTATTTTACTACCATCTCAGTTCCCCTCAGTCATTAAGCTGATGCATTATCTTTGTCGTATAGTGTCGAATTCTAGATGTGTATTTGTCATGTAATTAAAATTACAATAGCCCATATAACATCAAAATAATAGCGTCACTCATTTCTTATAGTAACACACTTAGTTGGGCCGCTGATTATACTTTTCGTATCTATTCCGTTGCCGTCGAGTGCCCTTCTCTATTCGATTAGGTAACACACAGTAGGATAAACAAAGAGAAATCTATTCTTTACTGTAGTTGTTTTTCTAAGAAATAGAATAAGGAATACGTTAAGATAAATTAATTTAAAGTGTAGTCGCGACTTGTGCTCATAAGACTTTTTACAGGAACTTATTACCCACGGGCTATGACCAATCACAAAAAAGCTACGCCTACAAAAGCACAAGTTCATTTATTTAATCTAAACGCTTCGCTTTCATAGATGAGAGAAAAGAGATATCTGTATACAATTTCTACAATAAGGATAAGACGCATAAGCACGTGCGTTGATTGCACAAACGAGCATGTCTCAATTCAAATGTTTTAGTTGTTTTGTTTTAAATAGTTTTAACAACACCATCTGTGTAGGTGGTATTGTTTTAATAATGTGACAGTTACAGTTCTCGATTCTGTTTACATTTTCTAATAAATAAAAAGAATTAAAAAATGGATTCCGATGAAAGCGTTAAAAATTGTACGCAGCAAGAGATTTTACAAGCGGAAAAAGAAACATACAGTTCTTCCACTCGAGCTTTACCCACACGTCATCAATTATGTGTAGCTAGTAAAGACAATTCATGTGTTCACATCCTTATTACTTACGTGAGATAATAAAGAATAAAGGATAAAGTACATTTTTTAAGTGGTAATGCAATGCTTTCTCGAGAGATGGCGCTAAAAGCATTATGAATATTTTAAAACAGAAATAATTTTTATTTGTAATTACAAATTTATTCTATAAAATTTTGCTGTGTAACAGTTCTAAATTGAAAGGTTGCACAAAAAGCAATATGAAGTGAGAGAGAGATAATTTAAAATTTTCGTAAAATTTATTTTTAGTTCTGCTTTTTTAAAAAACTAAAAAGTGCGGGAAGGAGTGAGAACTGCGTGATTCATTTAATAAAAAAGTATAATTTCATGGATCGTAGAAAATCGTACCAAGGAATTAATGATTCTTTGGTAAATTCTATCCTTTTACTGTAAAAAATCAATTTGTCCATTCCCTTGCACAAGTTAAAAAGAGAGACGATGCATGCACAAAGTATGCAGTGGGGTTGTAAAGGAACATTTTCATTTTTATAATCAATTTCTTAAGAAGAATCTGAAAAGGTCATGCTTTTTTTATTTCTATTAAGTACATTTTATTCACTCTTAAAACAGTTTTACTAAATATGTAGTTTAAAGATCATCATTCATCACACATTTTCTGTAATTAGAAAAAGTAAAAAATAAAACTATTTTTTGGAACAACTAACTTATTAAAAATTGTAGGTTATCCGAAAGTTTACGACACTTAATGGTTGTGAACTTGGCTAAAATGTCAAAAATATGAAACTAGTCGTGGATTTTATTAGAAATTCTTGTTTATTAATTCGTACGCATAAAATTTATGACGTTTGGGTAAAGATCGAGTGGAAGAACTGTATATAACTTTACTGCTAAAGAAATTTAAACAAATAGTAAGTGGTGTTCGAGCAAGTCCTTTATAGATTGGCGAAGCCTCATAAATGTCAATTCATTCTATTAGAATGTTCTGTTAGCTTATTTTGGAGAATTATATCAGAGATCTACAAATCTTATGATCATGGGCGCTTTATTCTATGTTACGAAGCACACTAAACAGAAATAACGACATTAATTAATTTTTATTCATCTGATTTATTTATTTCATAATTATGGATTGCACCAAATAAAGCTCGAAACAATAAATGAACAATAATTGTCTTGATCGCAAAATGCAATTTCTTATTGAATAGTCGTAGAAAAGGTATATTATTCTGCTTGCGTGTAATGGTTATTACTCATTCGGATAAATTACAATGCGAGCCGCAGGCGAGCGTCGCAAATATCATTCTCATGAGTAATAGCCATCATTAGATGCTCGTTGAATAATATACTATTCAACAAAATTACTAAAAGTAAGGATTCTTAAAAATACAAATAATAAAATAAATGTCAAATCACAATAAAATGTACATTTATGTAGTTATTGACATTAACTGCTTGCTATTCACAATAATAATTATTTTGAAATAGAATAGTCCTACCAACAATTTTATACAAAGTGTGTGGTTTCAAGGGTCACTTTCATTAAATGGCATTTATTTTATATGTGTATTCGAGCAAATAACTAAAATATAAATGTATTACAATGGAAAAAAAGATTTTGCGCAATAAACTACCCATGCCCGTATTGATCCCAAAGTATATTAATCATTCATTCCAACTTATTTCCAAGAAAACTAAATTTCCTGCAATTAGGATAATTCAAGAACAGATGTACGTAACAACCTAAAAATACCATCTAACAACCATTTTTCTCACCCGATTCCACTTTTTCTTTTATTACACAAATATGTAATATGATTTATTTCAATTATTTTTCGATTCGAAGGCTATTTATAACGTCCTGCAAGCGGAAATGGAAATAATACATATAGAAAGAAAAAAAAGAATGTAATTTCGTTAAATCAATATTAGTTTTTCATAAAGTATACCAATTGTATTCTTAAATCCGTGCACATATCATAAACTGAAACTTTCTTAAAAGTTGTTCTTTGACAAAAAAAATGTTCCACGTTTACTACTACGGAGTAGCTACTATAAAAGTTTTCTTAACATTCATCATGAAAAATGAATCTTGCTCCCTTGGGTATTCAATCCCTTGATGTGCGTCCAATATAACTTTAAAGAGAGAATCTCAAATGGGAAAATGTAATAATATTTTCTTAAATTTTTATTTTTGCGATGCACGCTGACTTCAGTTTAATTATTTAGGTTCAGCGGAGTTGAAAATAAGCATAAGATTAACATAGAAGGAACATGTTTGTTTAATCCTTTTTTGTCTGGATAAAAAGGCAATCTGAATGGAGAGGATGATAGTCGCTTTCATCATAAGTTTCATTATCATCAGTATGTTGCGTCATACTGGGGGCGCTTTTTATAGAGGACGATTAAAAAATTTAAAAATATGAGCTAAATATATTAAATAAATAAAAAAAAGTGCACCTTTAGAAATAATTAAATAATTTATTAAATATTTTTTTCTTAAAACCAACGAAATAAAAAATAAATGTATTAAAAAATTCCAGATGTGTAAGTACAATCCAGATCCAAAAAAGGATATACTATTTTGTTTTACATAGGCCTGTCAATTGACTTCAGGGCTTTGTTTGGACTAATTAAGAGATACATACTAAAAGTCCTGGGACCTAGGAGCAGAGGCAAGTGAGGAGGGGGAGAGAAGATCCCGTTTTTGATTTTTCGCGTATATCTCGAAAACGGTTAGTCGTTGCTTCAAGAACATAAGGTACAAAATTGAAGATGATTAGGCTCCTACTCATTTTTTTCGTATCTGTTATAGTTTAAGAAATATACGCTCGTCAAAGTCGCTAATTTAAAAAAAACTTTTGCCTCACGTTTTTTCATTGATTTTTCTTTTTATCTTCTTTGTCGTTGATTTGAGACGAAAGGTTTCAAAGAATAGGTATTAGAGAATTAAATTTCTTTTAAAATGAGTACAATCGCCCAGTTCTTCTACCAGTGTGGGAGAGAGCTCAAGCTCTTCATCATCATGAAAGGACGCTTTTTTGTTACTCTACTGGAATTACTTTACTAAAAATACAAAACATAAAAGTACGCCGCACGGGGGACGTCCCTGTAATCTTAATAGAAAAACTCAAATCATTAAATACTTACTGTACTATATGCACCGGCTAAGATCTCTAATTAATTATGTACTACAATACATTATAAAAACAATAATGCCCTTACACAACATTATAACAAACTGCTGACCTGGACATTGCGGGAACATTTAATTATTTTGTTGAATTTTGAACTATATTATCTTAACGAGATTCGTTGAACTTTAACATAATTATTTTATTTGCACTAACTTCCGAACGGAACAAATTCTCAAGAATTATAATGGTAACTGTACTGAAATACTGTATATTTGAAGGTTGCTTAACAAATCCTTAATCGGTAATACGGAATTATACTTAATTTTCCGATACGAGAAGACGGTATTATTTTCTTTGTTAAACTAACAAAACTTTGCAAAATATAATCCTTATATTGAATCAATTTCCAAACAACGGAATTGAGGCATAAACGATAATACAGAATAGTTTGTCAAATTCACTAATTCCGACTAAATATTTATTAATAAGGCCGTACATTCATTGTAACGACCCTCTCTAAATATTCCCGGGGCGCGAAGCGCCTGGAGAATCCTCGAGGTGCCAGCCTCTTTGATGGTTCTCTTCGACCGTCTGGTTAAAAACTCTAAACTAAACGAAACTAAAAAGGATGTGAATTTTATATCTTGTCAAATGAATTTAAGAGGGACATTTGAAATTGGCCAATAGCGTAACAACGCGGCTTTAACAAGCCAATCAAAGATTATTATTTCGGAACAAAGAACGTTTACGAAAGAGGGATTTTACTCATAATTGAAATCTGCGACGTTTACAATAATATGATACACTGGGATCGAAAGTTGTTTATCCAAAGCCTACTAAAAAGCACGTGCAGGAAAATCAAAAATTAAAGCCAAATGGATTTTATTAATGTGTTTTTCTATGAAACAAAGATTATAAACCTGGGAACGTTTTAAAAATGATCGTTCACACCAACGAAAACGTTGCAGAGTTTAAAATATTCTTTATAAATATACAGAGGTGTCTCTTAATACTTATAAGAAAGCATTATTTAGCTTAACGTAATATTTGCAGTTTTGACGCATTTAAATTTCTTAGACTGCACAGGATCGTACTGGGGTTTCTTTATGATTTATACTTATAAAATGGTATTTATTAAGTTGAAGAAACGTAACGCCGTTTGATAATTCCCATGACACTTTTGACAAACGAGCAGCACTTCAGGGTTGCTTTCCTGCATCCACATTGCCACTACCACAGTCTTTTGTGCACTGGTAGAAAATAATTTTTAAAATGTCATTTGTTGCGGCGGCGGCTTCCGTGGAAGAACCTGGTGAAAATTTCAGAATAACGATATTTCTAATCAATATATTTAACTTAAATTTTGGAGCCAGTAAGTGAAAGCAACATTGTTGAAAAAATAAATTTTTTAATTTTTTTGATGTGCACCTAATGACAACCGCGATTATTTTAAGAAAACTGGAGATAATTAAGTATTATTAACAAACTTGAAAGTCAGAAACCCATCAGAACCCGATATAATTAATAACGCTGTGTGTATATAATCAAGAAGCTCTTGAGTACAATATACTACAAAAAAAAGTTTTGATAATGTAATAATAGTTCAAAGAGATTTAAATTTTAAAAGTTATAGTACGTTATAATTATGTAATGAATAAGAACATTGACTAATAAAATCCTAACTAAATATTAGATTTTTGTTGGTAGTATGATTCGAAAATAAATGGTTTCAAAACTTTGTATGTACTTGAATTTGAAGTACGTTTGTGAATTTACTATGAAACTGATCCAAACTATACCACGAAGTCTTTCTTTTCTAAACCCTCACATTCAATCACATGAGCTCTCGCTGATTATAATTCATAAACATTGCTATACTAAACATATTTACATTGTAAGCAGTTGCCTTAAAAACAAATTCGTTGACCTATACAAGTCAAGAAATATCCAAGATCCGTGGGTGTATCTAAGCTAATCTAGAAAAGCAGATCATTGCATAAGTGACCATTTTGATGACCAATTTTGGTTTGACTTCTTATCTTTTACAACAAACTGAATTAACTTTAACTAAAATTATAGTTAAATTTAGGAAAATCGGTTCTCACTAGAAGTTGCTCAAATTTAATCATTATTTACACTTCAAAATGACTTTAAAGGATTACAACCGAGTTAGATTAATAACTTTCAGGCAGCACGCAATATTTCGTTTAATTATTATTTGAAGCTTCAAACAGATTAATGAGATTTAATAATCCCATAGCGTACCATACTGCATAAATATCCGAACGATACAGTAAATTTCAGCGGATTCCTTACGTAATTCAAATAATTGGTTTATATTCAACAAATTTCTAAACTTTAAAGTTTAACCATTTCCGCAAAATTAACTTAAATACAGTCCAAGATTGCGCCGTAACGCTGTCATTGGCAGACTCTGATCTCACCACATTCTGAATTTTATATATCGAAATTTCTTGAACGTGCTGCTTATATCAAAATTCACCAATAATAAATAGACAAGATTTTCTGGTTGTTTGCTCATTTGTTATTATAGTTAAATTTAGTTAAATTTAGTTTAATTTAGGAAAATCGGTTCTCACTAGAAGTTGCTCAAATTTAACCACTATCTACACTTCAAAATGACTTTAAAGGATCACAACCGAGTTAGATTAATAACCTTCAGGCAGCACGCAATATTTCGTTTAATTATTATTTGAAGCTTCAAACAGATTAATGAGATTTAATAATCCCATAGCGTACCATACTGCATAAATATCAGAACGATACAGTAAATTTCAGCGGATTCCTTACTTAATTCAAATAATTGGTGTATATTCAACAAATTTCTAAACTTTAAAGTTTAACCATTTCCGCAAAATTAACCTAAACACAGTCCAAGATTGCGCCGTAACGCTGTCATTGGCAGACTCTGATCTCACCACATTCTGAATTTTATATATCGAAATTTCTTGAACGTGCTGCTTATATCAAAGTTCACCAATAATAAATAGACAAGATTATCTGTTTATTTGCTCATTTGTTATTATAGTTAAATTTAGTTTAATTTATGAAAATCGATTCTCACTAGAAGTTGCTCAAATTTAACCACTATCTACACTTCAAAATGACTTTAAAGGATCACAACCGAGTTAGATTAATAACCTTCAGGCAGCACGCAAGATTTCGTTTAATTATTATTTGAAGCTTCAAACAGATTAATGAGATTTAATAATCCCATAGCGCATCATACTGCATAAATATCCGAACGATAAAGTAAATTTCAGCGGATTCCTTACTTAATTCAAATAATTGGTTTATATTCAACAAATTTCTAAACTTTAAAGTTTAACCATTTCCGCGAAATTAACTTAAACACAATCCAAGATTGCGCCGTAACGCTGTCATTGGCAGACTCTGATCTCACCATATTCTGAATTTTATATATCGAAATTTTTTGAATGTGCTGCTTATATCAAAGTTCACCAATAATAAATAGACAAGATTTTCTGTTTGTTTGCTCATTTGTTGTGCTCATGGAAGCAACCATGCAACGCTTCTCTGGCTAATTGGATTTTCTTTGTATTAACATGATTTTGGCAGAAATCTTGTTAGTGTTGAATAAAACGCTTTTCTCAAATTTTCCCTAACCGAAGGTCATTGACAGTACTAAACTTGTAATTATTTTGTTGGTTATTATACAAATACCAACCAGAACTGAATTAACTCTAAACTCAAAAATACTTAAATTTAGGAAAGACGGCTCTCACTAGAAACTGCTTATATTTAACCACTATTTTCACTGCGAAATAACTTTAATGGGTTACAACCGAGTTAATAACACTCAGGTAGCACGCAAGATTTCGTTTAAGTTTTAACTATTATTTTAAGCTTCAAACGGATTTCTGAGATTTCAAAATCTCATAGCGCACCACATTACATATGTATATATCCGAAAGGTATGGTAAATTTCAACGAAATCTTCACTTATTTTAAATAATTAGTTTATACTTAACAAATATTGTAGTACAGGGTTTGTATTAATTTTATTATAAAACGTTAGAAATAAATTTGAGATATTATAGCACAGCTTGCGTTAAGTGTATTTCAGCTAGCGGAAAATGAATTAAAAAAATTTTAATACAACCATGACTACTAAATTCCAGACGTGGCATAAATAATATTTCAATAATAATTAATGGTTCAAACTGTTAATAAAAAGGTAAAAGGTATGCAATGAAAAATGGATTACATAAAATCAAGCATTCCCAACAAATACCTACAATATTTGTTTATTTCATATTAGAATTTATTTTGAAACACGAAGCTTCTCAGATTCAATTAACTTTGAATATTTTATTTTAATGTAATTTCGTAAAACAAGAATTGGATAATTATTACAATTACAAAGTTTTCATTAAACAGGGTCAATTCATACTTTAATCATTTATTATACCCACTCAAGTTAACAAATTTAATTACCGCAGCTAGAGCTTTCCGTTTATTTCTAAATTGCTTATCGTTATCATAACAGTAAATGGTAATAACAACGAGGGCAAGAAATTTCATAAAGTTTCTACATTTATAATCCATTACAAATTGTAAAGGTTATTTGGTATTCAAAGTTAATGCGGTTTAATGCGGAAACGAATTTTGAATTTGGTTCGAGTTCGTCAAAGCTCTCTGTCTGGAAGCTTAATTCGATTCAGAAATTTACAGCTGTTGTGTTTGGAAAAGCATCAAGCTTTAGAATATAATCAACTTTCAGCAGATGTCCGCTGTTTTAGTTATGGAGAATCGATTTAATCCGCAAATTGAAAACTAAAACGAAACCCGTAAAAAAGTTTTTTTTGAGTTAGGTGTATACGTGCGTGGTAGCGATGCAAGGGTTAAGACCCTTCAAAATTATGTAATTTTCAAGAGGGTGACTTTTAAAGTATAGCAATTAGTAATTTTAGGAAACTTGTTACAGTAAATAACAGGACGCAGTCGTTTACGTTATCAGGAAACACTAACAACGCAATTCAGGCAATGGTGGGGAGTGTTGGAAATGCGAATTTCTGTCAAGCAGATTTTCTTGTAATACCTATGGCAATGAACGTAGGCCGACCGGTGACAGGACCTTCGGCGACAGTGGATAGAATTTGTGGCGGAACTTTGGCTGCTGATGTAACCCTAACTTCAACTACCATTAGGAGTAAGTAGTAAACACAAATTGGAACTGCTAAGATTAAATTAGAGAACGTGTTAATGGGATGAATCTCCTATGAAAGCGTTTAGAAGGATAACATTTAAAATTTAAACGTTGACAGAAAAAAAAACAGAAGTCGAGAAAAGAGAATGTTGGTGATTCTTCGCGGAAAATTTGTTTCAGGAAATAACCTGATTTCCCGTTAACACTTTCTAGTAACACAGAAAAAGTTTTTTGTCGTTTCAGTGGTTTTTCTCTACGTTGATGCGATCCACTCATGTGGAATAACTGTAATGTTTTTCGTTTTAGGCAATGTGAAACCGTTCAGACTTTGGTTCCATACGGATAACGTAGAAAGTCCAACTGATGTTGGAAATAGGGGATTTTGTTTAAATTATGTACAACAACCATGCACCAATGCCATCGCATAATAATAACAACATTAATTCAAACTATTCTAGGTTGGAATTAGCCTAATGTACCTAGTTGGTTTGATTGTTATTCCTTCATCATTTTCTAAATATAGTTGGTATGGTGCATACTATACCTAAACCATAAATACAAGAAATGAGTCATCACAAATCACCTGGGCAATAGCGGGGAACTCTCAACACTTTAGTGCATTCCATCTCTCTCTCTCTCTCTCTCTCTCTCTCTCTCTCTCTCTCTCTCTCTCTCTCTCTCTCTCTCTATATTGTTTACTTTTTATTTTCATATGTTCTTACACAATAGAGAGAGAGATGGAATACAATAGTTCGTTGAAAGCAACTCGCTGTCGCCCAGGTGATTTGTGATGACTCATTTTTGTATTTATGGTTTAGGTATAGTAGTAAAGGCAGTAATTGTTATACTTAATTGTTGAACAGATAAAAATCAAAATAACCGAATAAATTACTTTTCCATACTTTAGTTATTTTTGAATATTATTTGCGGTTTAACAAAATCAAAATGTCATTGGCAAATGAGGAACTGGGAAGCCAAGGAGTACAAGTGACAAAAAGGTAATTTTGAGAAACGAAAAAAAAAGTTGAAAGTTAAAATTTTATATTTCTGCCCCCCCCCCCACCCAATTTCTATACTTAACTCACTTTATTAAAAATTACACTTGCACCCTTGGATTCTCATCACTTCATATGCAAATTCTTTAAGCACCTTTTTGCAAATGTGACAGGTTATGTTATGTCTTTGTAAATAAAAGACTAATGTATGAAGCCCTAGTTAAAGTAACAATGGCATTTATAATAGTTATTTAGTTTGTTATATAAGTTAAAATTTAATATGATTTTTTAGTACATTATTTTATAGGTTTTTGTTAGTTTAGTTTTTGAAGTTTTAATGTTACATTTGAATGTGTATTTTATTAAAAAGATTGATACTAACTCATTTTTTATATTTTTAATGGGGTCATCCTTAAATTACGTAACGCTTGAAGGAGGAGGGGGGTCTTTGATAGCGTTACGCAGTGTTAGCTTACCGTTACGTAACTCTTAAAATTTCTTTCAAAAAATAATCTAATTTGTAAATTGTAAATCGAATTAAAACGATAAGTATCAATATTATATATTTTAAATAACAAAGATGTTAAAAGCAAAATAAAAAGAAGAAGACAAACCCACTAAAATAATGAGTGTGCAAAATTTTGAGCTTATTAGCTCTCATCAGTCGAAAACAGCACGCTCGTAGGTTTCACACACCCAACGGAGCTTATATACATGCTGGGAATTACCATTAGTGTCGAAAAACACCAATGGTGACAAAGCAAGTTAGCAAAGCTGCAGGTTGGCCGTCACCTAACTAAAGGTATAAAGATAAAATCACTAGTGGGCAGTACTATTTAAATAACAAAAATGTTAAAATCAAAATAAAGCGAAGAAGACAAACCCACTAAAATAATGAGTGTGTAAAATCGACGAACGGCACTTCGGGACTCGAGTTTCGAGCTTATTAGCTCTCATCAGTCGAAGATAGCGCGCCCGTAGGTTTAACACACCCAACGGAGCTTATATATACTTCCCCCGAATTACCATTAGTGTCGAAAAACACCAATCAAGCATCGGGGAAGTAAGTTGTAGAATCTGGGAGCAAGGTAATCTATACACCCAGGGCGCAATTTCATCGAGTTCCACGGAACCCGGCCTCGCGCTTTATAAGGTGCCGCGTTACATTTACGCGCTCTTTCTTTGCTACTGTACTCCCACAAATGCTTCCGTGCCACTTAACGACTGGCAACGCAAACTTCTACCATTCAACCTACGTAAATCTTGATGATTACCATTTTCAAAATTATATTTTGGGACTGTAACAGTTAAACACAAACGTAATGTTCACACACTCGTGGTTTAAAAAGTTGCAAAAAGTACTGGCCCTTTTAGACTCTTTAGAAATAATTTGATTTCATAATAATAAAATTTGGAACAATTAAACATTTCACCAAACATTTTTTAGACCAAATTGGTGTCATTTTAACGGAAATTATATGCTGATTAGGAATATTACGAAGAGAGCGATTGTGGCTCGGTTAGTTACGTGCGGGACTACCGACCAAGGGAACTGGGTTCGAACCCCGGCCCATATATCACCGGATTTTTAAAAATTGCATCTCCCTCGGAAGGCAATGGCAAACCACCGAAGTATACTTTGCCCAGGAAATATCCCTGAAATTAATAAAAAAAATCAAATACTATGTACTTGGGGTGGTTCGGAGTTCACCTTAAGCTGTAGGTCCCCTATACTTGTGATCACTGAACACGCACAACACAAGTATAGGAGGGAAATGCCAACGCTCTGCAACAGAGCACGTCACGTAGAAGAAGATTACGAATATGTAAATCATTTTTTGGGAAACACGCCCTTAAGCCTCCAAAATTGGTTGCTTCCCCCTTAATCTACACAAAAACGCCACTATCTAACCGAAACGCTATACAAAAGCAAATTCGAGTTTTTTTACCGTAACCTAACCTAACTCAATCTAGCTCACCCTAACTTAATCTAACCTAAACCCAACCTAGCCTCATCTAAACCTAAGCTAACTAAATTGTGTAATTCTAAATTACACAATTTTGCAATCATAGAAGCTTAATATAATTATTATTCATTTCCATGAAGATTAAGCATTTTTCATCCCTATTTTTGATTCCTAGATTTGACCCCTAAAAAATGATTTGCATATATTGGTTGCTACCAACGTAATCTTCACAAAAACGCCACTACCTAACTAAAACGGTAAGCAAAAGCAAATTCGATTTCTTCTCAACCTAACCTAACCTAACTTAACCTAACCTAACCTAACGTAACCTAACCTACCCTAACCTAGCCTAGCCTAGCCTACCCTAGCCTAGCCTAGCCTAACCTAGCCTAACCTAACCTAACCTAACCTAGTCTAAACCTAACCTAACCGAAGCTTAACCTAACCTAAACTAAACCTAACCTGTTGTGTATGTAAATTACACAATTTGGCAATCATAGAAACAATATAATTATTACTCATTTCCATGGAGATTAAGATTTGTTTTTACTTTTGATCCCTAAATTTGGGGATTTCACCCTAAAAATCTACATATTTAGAATCAGCATTTTTTGGGCAAATGCCCCTAATCCTCCAAAATTGCTTGCTACCAACGTAACCTTCACAAAAACTCCATTACCTAAGCAAAACGCTATGCAAAAGCAAATTTGAATTTTTCTCAAGCTAACCTAACCTAAACCTAATCTAACCTCAACCTAACCTAACCTAAGTCTAATCTAGCCTAAACCTAACATGACCTAATATAACTAAATTGTGTAATTTTAAATTACACTATTTGGAAATCATACAAACTTAATAAATATAATTATTGTACATTTCCATGGAGATGCAACATTCTTTTAATGTTGATTCTCAAATTGGACCTTGGGACCTTTGGGGCGGTCGCCCCAAAAATGATTTACATATTCAGAATCAGCATTAAAATCTCCGTTAAAATGATGCCAGTTTGGTCAAAAAATGTTTGGTGGGAAAATTCTTTAATTATACCTAAAAGTTAATTTAGAAAATGTTATTTTTGCTGTCGGGGTATTAGTAATCACAAAAGAAAGATCAGTAATGGACAATAATTCCACTGACAAATGTGCGAATGCCATCTACGGGCAACAAAAGAATGCTATTGCCTGCTTGATTTTATGTTTATTTTGAATTCAAAACAGTATGACAGATTTTGGTTAATTATCTTTTTTCATTGTTAAAGTTCATTTAAAAAAATGTGCAAAACTCGATGCACGATGTCATCTTAGAGCATTCGCACAAATGAACTATCCGCTCCTTACTTCATAAATAACCATAATGATTCCCTATATGATTCTATTGTAAATGTAATAATGTGTTTATAATAAATGATTAATTTCAAGTTGTTTTAGGCCAAGTGCATTTTTGAACCCGGCCCCGCAAAAGCTTACGCCGGCACTATACCTTGTTCCATGTATAGAGTGCCACAGCTACAAAATTTCATATTTTAAGATTCTAATTGTTAGTACGCAACCCTGAATAACCCTGCTATTTATTTCTCATAGTCCAAACTAAAATTAATAGTGCCACACCGTTGGTAAAAAAAAGACATTTTTGCTCGATTCATGAGTTAATTTTTTTTATTAGCTAACTTCGACTCTGCTGTAAAAAAATTACCACTCTAACCTCGTAAGTTATTTTAAAAAATTGCTCATTTAGTGTAGTTTTTATAATGGTATAACATTTTCTATGTTTTACTTTAGAAAAAAATGGTTTTTTAAAAATTACAATCTTAAAATATGAAATTGTGTAGCTGTAACTCGAAAAATTGATCTAAGGTGTCGATTTTCACAAAATTCCTAAGAGTGTCAATATCTCAAAAACTAACAATTTTTTACTAAGATCATATTTTGATTGACGTTGACGTTTGGGACACCCTGTATATGTGACGCAGATTACAATTATTAGTTTCTTTATATAATTGATTGGTCGAATATAGTTTGGGTCTACTAAATAAAATCTTTATTAACGTATTTTCAACAATTATTAAGGGCTTTAAGTGCTTCATCCCACCCCATAATACCATATTCATTAATGACTGTGCCAGCACGTAATACAATACTTTTAATTGAGTTTCATCCAAAAAATATCTTATCTGCTTCAAAAGATAAAATAACGTTTGCTGACCAAATGACATACATGCAAATTCCATCGTAAATGAACGTCTACTTTTGATATGATGCAAAAGGAAGTATTTGGGTCTTCTCTAGATTTAACCATAACAAATTCCAGTCCAACCCTTGCATTACTTTCCAGGTATTTCCAGTAAAATACAATACTGTGTCATCCGCGTATGATATAATTTTGTGCCTTTCAAAGGTTTCTAACAGGTAATTTATATATATTATAAACAATATTGGTCCAAAAACGCCGCCTTGAGGTACACCGTAAGAGGTATTCAACGCACTACGTATTATGGGGTTTAATCGCACTAGCTGTTTTATAATACTTAAATAGGTTTTGAAAAAATGTTGTGCTCCTCCCCTTATTCCACAATTCCACAATTTCTGCAGTAATTTTTCATGGCTCACTGTATCAAATGCCTTCGCCAAATTCAGAAAGACCCAGCACTTGGTTTCCCTAGATTTAAATTGCTATAGACTTCAGTAGTTAGGTGCGGCTATTGTATTTTGTGTAGACTTACCCTCACGAAAGCCATATTGATTTACAGATAATGTTTTATTACTCTTTAAAAATGCAACTAACCGTTTTTTAATAACATTCTCTATAATTTTCAAAAAAGTGATAAGTAGTGATATAGGTGATATTTCTATCTTTAATTTTCTGAGCTATCTTTTCACCCACTGTACAAATATACGTGTTAAAACTTTCAACAATTTCCTCTGGGTTTGAGGTTATTATAACCGTTCTCTATCTCTATAGACCTTATATCGATTTTGTTGTCTTTATAATCATTTCCAAAACATTCTTTAATGACACTCCAAGATTTGGCATCTTCTGGACCTTCTTGAATTTTACTTTTACGGTAACTTTTTTAGCCGTTCCAATTAGCATTGATAACATATTGCTGTATTTTTTTGTAATAATTCTCAAAAAAAGGATCTATGTTTTGGTTTTTATCCAATTGCTTTTTAGTTTGTCTCTAGTATTTATTGCATTATTGTTTATTGTTTCCAGCCTTACTTTGTGGAACTCCATAATCATGAAATAAATAAAGATTAGTAAAAGCTTCACAGTTTTGTGATTTTTTGTGATTTCACAGTGATCCGTTGTTTACTTTGCGGCTATTTGAATTTATACTTTTAAAAGAAGAAGCCTTGCTTTTGCATTTATTAAAAATTCACAAATACATAAAAGAAGTTTTAACTAATGGTATTTAATCTTATGATGTTTTGATTCAATGAGAAATTATTATTATTTGATGAAACGTCAAACTGACATTTATTATAACAATCAAATTTATGTAGTAGAGCTGACACGATTCAAGTAAGTTCTGATTGTTGAATAAAGAATTATTATTATTGACTGTAATTATTTTAGATTATGTGATGTCTTCACTTGCAACTTTACAATAAACTACTTCTTTGTAAACTCAAGGCGAGTTATATTGCCCTAAACATATCCAGCCTTGGAGAAATTATTTTACTTCTTGTAAAACAAAACTCAAGCTGTGCTTTTATTTATACACTGATTATGCACAAACCTGGCGTCTGGAACTAATGTTGGTTTCCTTCTGCACAACCTGCATTCTGAAAATTTGGGTTTTACTGGAACCTGCCTTGTACGGGATTCTGGAACTCTGCTCGGGATACAATGAATAGCTGCTGCTGCTAAGACTGTTAAGGTAAAATCTTTGTAATATCTCTTTTGTAATTTTCTTTTCTAATTTTGTAATATCTCTACGATTCGTTCATAATTATCTTTCGAAATTTATTTTTTTTTCAAAATCATCGAAAAAAATTAAGAGTGTGCAGGAACGATTAACCATTTTGAGAGTCATGTGGCTATATAGCGATTTAGGTATTACGGTCGTTCTTTTCGGCCTGCGGCCATTAAGAGGTTGTTTACATAGTAAAAAACAGTCCTCAAACCAACCTTTAACAACTAGATATTACAAAAAATATTTTACATTTTTATTAATTTTATTTACATTTTCCTTTTCAGGGATAGCTGCGGTCGAAGCGTCTCACACTAAAATAAATCTTTTAACTACATTCTAATTATGTACAAAGAATAAATAAATGAAAATCAACTCAAATCATCGTGTTGTTATAATTTATTTTTAACTACTCAAATAGCAATTATTAATAACAATAAAAATGCATCAATCCATGAACATGCATAAATCAAATAACTTGAACAACGTAGGCAACAACTTACACATACAACGCGAAATTCAAATCGTCCTCACTCATTTTGAAGCACTTAGGTATTTGGATGAAAAAATAAAAGTACAACAAAACAACACCATAATAACAGATTGGTACTAAAAAGAGGTTTCATCAAACTCTTTACTAAATTATGTACATCTAGTCCTGACAACGTAGGATACAGCTTCGTCTACAGGGTCTTAAAACTCACTATAAATAACAAATTTTGCAATTAAAAGTAAAATTTACAAAAAAAAAGTTAAATTTACTTTAAAGTGTTAAAATTAAGTAAAAATAATTTCTAAGAAATTTTAAGAAAAAATAAAACCACTTGATTGCAAGCTTTAAAATGGGACACCATTAGTCCCGAAATGTTGCAATAATAAAAACAAAAACAATAAAGAATTTTAAGTAAATGGGGTTTTGGCAAACTAATTTTAGAAAACCAGTTATATTAATCCATTTGCTTTAGATTTCTTTTGCGGATTTTATAACGGTAGTCCTTTTTGAGGTTATTAAACCACGCTTTTACGTTATGCAGCGTTATTTAAACCTCACAGGTGTGTCTAATGATTGTATTTACCCCGCTTAAGTTACTTTAATGTATTATCTTATGCAGGAATCCTTTCACGACACGAATCTTACATCGTGGAGTACCTGCTGTAATCATAAGAACGAGTAGAAGACGGCAAATCGTGAGTTATAGTCCCAAAAGCTTCTGTACGCTGCCTTATAATTAATTTTATTAATATTAAGGAAATATTTCATTTTTACATTGTGCTCCTCTATTATGACATGCCTATTTTAAGTTGTATATTAATGTTATAACCACTTTGCTAAGTTAGCGGATGATTACTACCATTAAATATTTTAATTGTTTTGTAATTCTTGAATTATGAAATCACGATATACTGTAATATTGGCATCACTGGAGCTCTTGTTCTACTCAAGTTATTTATTATTTATTTTTTGCAATAAAGCATTTTATATCATATGTTTGACTTATTATTTGTGTATGTCTGTAGTGGTTTCATAGTTAGATTCATACGTGCATTATCTACATTGTCTCTCAATATTATTATTAATCTAATTTCATTTGTATTATTAATATTCATCAACTCTAATTATCTTGTATATTACCGACAATATTTTTGTTTAAGTAAGTAATTAATTACAATTCTGGTTGAGAGCAGTAATTTACATAATTTGCAAACAAATGGATAAATTGTAACAGCATAATATTTTATTTCTACAAAACAAGAATAAAATATTAAAGATGCACCAACTCATGGAATTATTTCTTGAGTTTAACATTAAACTCAAATATAACCAACATAAATTTGTTTTCAATAAAATTGGGTTGCATGTCTATCAATCTTCTATACTAGCAATACGTGTGATGCCTATACATTACCTGTCTAATATTATATCGTGAGTTATCTATATCAAAGAAAAATTGGTCCAATGAATAGTTTCAATTTTTAATTACACCTATAATAACACAAAAGATTTAGTACCTTTACGGAAGGCTAATTGGTTTATCATATATTGCAAAAGAAGATCCCGGCAGCCCTTTAACAACTTATGTTAGGGTTAGATTAACCTACAATAATAAAAAATATTAATTAATTTAAACAGAAATTACCAACAAACTTACACCACAGACCTCAAACGGTGCCTGGAGGCTTTCACAACTTCTTTAACCTTTATATAAGAAACACAAAGCATAATATTATCAGTCTTTTTGCTCCAAATACCTTTAAAACTTAAACGCAAAACCATTACAAAAACGTCCATAAAGAAGAGAAAGTTCAACCGAAATGCGGAGACGGCTTAAATTTTACATTACATTAAATTTTACAGAACATTTAACACGGTTTCAGACCGATGTGATACGGAGTAGACACGACCGATTGAATGTTCACTACTATTTTGATAATAATTGGATATTATGGGATGCTGCATCTGCAATCTTTTAACTACAATGCAGCAATATGAACGTGGAATGATAAATTGTGGAAATGGAAATGTAAAGTATTTATCCACTAATTTTAAGCGAACGTTGATGTATTTTATGCAAGCCTGTCAAGAAACACGGTTTTTCGAACAGTGCGCTATTTTCAGTTATTTAGTACTTTTATGATTTAGTTGATCAAAACAAAATTGTATTTGTCGATATATCTTTTTAATATAGAAACCGCAAAATCAGAGGCGAAGCATTTTTAACAAAGCTTTCCCTTACAGATAAGACCAATGTAATAGAAAACAGCTGTTGTGGAAGTTTAATATTTAAGGTTGTTTTGATTGAACTCTATGTCTCATTAATAATGAGTTGCAAGAACTGTGGGTTATGACAATACTATATTTAACGCTGTCTCATAACCACACATTGTATTTATTTAATTGCCAATATGTATATCGGTAACGATGTTACCTTTCCTCGGCATAAAACCGTGTGTATTCTAAATGTTGTTATACCCTAAAACCCACACCAAATTGAATGCAATGATTGTAATAAGAGTTACGTTGGAAAGACAAAAGGATCAATTTTGACTAAATTCAAAGAACATTTAGCGGATTTTAAATACAATCGCATAGAAAGTGTCGCTAAACATATACAAGTATTCATTTAGCCAGAGAACTTGATGCATATGAAAGTATTTTTTTTAAAGAGCAAGAATTTATTAAACAATGAGCCGGAAAATATAGGCAATTCTATACTATTAGCGCTGATATAAAGCCCCGAGAAAGATGACAAAAACAGTTGAAAAACATAAAAACATAACAAATTTTGCTGGGTGGGATACATTTTCATCTATGAGAAAATGAATTGCTCTTAACATTTTGTTTCCAAAATAACGTAATTTTCAATGAAAGTTAAATGTTTTACGAATAGGACGGAAGATTTTAACACAACTTTTAAACTGCTTTAAGCCAAGCTACCATCGGTTTTGTACATGTGTTAGTAATTAAAATACTTTGTCATACTTTCTTTCTCTCTTTCTTTCATATATAAATAGTGAGATGAAATTTATTTAAATGATAATTCAGAAAGCCCTACGTTCGGGCGAACATTAAAATATTTTCCCGAAACTGGTTCAGCTTAGTAGGATCAAGAAAGTTCTCTTTTGCGTTAATTATCGACAACCCCATATAAAGAAATAAGATAAAATCCTCAAAAAAATTTGGATAATCTATCCTGAACATGCAGCATGGGTTGCATAAACCATGTTCTACTACAAAAACAATCTAACTGATTGATATGTCTTTTTATATTTATAAACCTTTTATAAAGTGAGCTTAAATGTGTATTAAGACAATCGTACTCCTATTTGCCTACTTTAACTTGGTAAAATTATCTGTAACCAAGCATGTAGCTTTTAGATTAAATAAACCTAATATCCTAGCATGTCTATCTATTTATTTTATTTAATGCATGCAATAATTATATTTGTGTTTACGATCTAATCGAGTCTTAAAATACTTCAAAATTTCAGATCGTCAAGTAAATTTTCAATCTGATGATTCCATATGATCTCAATAGATATATTTATCGTTAGTTGCATGTTTGTGCAAAAGATTGCATCGTTTTGTTTAGCCCTTTACAAATGCACCCATGAGAGGGTTTTAGAGTATAACAACTTTTAGAATACACACGGTTTTATGCCGAGAAAAAGGTAACATCGTTACCAAGATACGCATTGGCAATTAGTAAAATACAATGTGTGCTTAGTAGACACTGTAAAATATAGTGTCTATGTCTCATGTATATTTAAGTGCGCTTAGTAAACAGTTCTCACTAAAACCATTTGATATAAAAGTTTCGCACTGGTTTTGCAAAATAACCAGCCTTAACTACAAACCTAGACAACACATTAGTTCGAGTTGTATGGTACAGATGTCCTACAGTGCATCGTTATTTTAATGTTCTTATATAAAGGTTATAGTCCAGTCAATAAAGATGTGAGAAGTGCATTCTCGTATTAACAACTATTTTATTGCGCATACCTACTCAGAATAGTATGTAGAATAATATATGTAGTTACGTACTAAATTGTAGTGACGGTAGAAAAGTTATTAACAGTTTAAGACGCGTACAATTGTTTTCGATGAGTTTTTCTTCCGTAGCTCATCAGGATGACTTCCTACGAATAAATGTCCTGTATATGATTTGTGTGCAATAATAATAGCTACAGTATGGCACTGGTCCGATTGTTATAACTGCAATAATCAAGATGCAAAATTAAAGAAAGTGCCAAAATCGCATGTTTTTCTAAGTTGCCATAAAAATTTAAATAATCAACCAATATTGATCAAAGGACCCCGCACAAATCAAATGGAAAATGGATTTCTGTAAAATATCCTGAAACTTCGTAAAAAGATAGTTCAGATGGTGCACAACAGTCTCCATGGGCTCGAACATTTTCTATGAGTAGTTTTCGTTATACACACCCGCGAATCTTGGTATTTCAAATCGGAAAAACGCGAACTAATGACCTGTACGTGTGTGTGTGTGTGTGTGCGCGCGCGCGTGTGAATATGTATGCGTATTATAAAAGAGACTATTTTCAAGTTTTACGTTGTGGTGTATTTTTTTATTTGATTCATATTGTATTTCAAAACGCATCCATTTGTAAATGATAAGGATGACAAATTCATTTATTGATCGTCTATGATTTGGATACCATCGTTAAGATCAATTCCTTCGGCATTCGATATAACATCGAAAATAACTGTTGGAGGATATCTGACGTCATCCTCATGTCTAGCAAATCCTAGGTACCAAATAACAGCTGTATGAGCACATGCCCCTACAGTTTTTGCTCCTGACTTTCAAGTGCAATAATGTCCAAGAATTGGTTCGAAAATATTTTCGTCCTCCTCCGGATCCAATTCTTCATTATATGCAATCTATAATTGATGTTTCAACATATTCCTGAACCTAGAAAATATCCTTAATCGTATGAAACCAGGTTCATTAGTATTTAAATCAATGTGCATAATCTGATCATTTCCTCTTCCTATATCATCATTTTGTGCTCGTACCAACGTATCCTGAATGTATGATGGTGACAGATATGTTTGGTATGACCCAAAGTTATAACTTTTCAAGAATTCAATTGTTATATGAGGAAACAAGGGTACATGTGCCTCTGTTAAACGAACCCATCGTCCTCTCCTAGTAGAGAGATTTTCCACATTCACTCTTGCTTGAACAACGTTAAATTCATTTACTTTGAGAAGCAATTGCATTGCAGTATTCTCATCAGAATTTGATCGAGTTATTAATCCATAATACTTATTTATAATTGCTCCAGCTATAATTTAATTTAATTTAATTTAATTTATTATTCTGATATTACAAAAACATATAATACAATAAAATTACAATATTAATTCATTTGTTATAATAATGTATCTCAAGGAGGGAATTCAACAATGTTGTTCTTCCATTCCCCCCTTGTATAATTTAAACAAAGTAACATTATGCATTGTGAGTGAATTTAATGATTATAATTATAATTTCCAATAAAAGTAAAGTAAGTTGGGTAAATATGAGAATAATAATAATAATAGTAATAAGAACAATATCAGTATTGACTGATTGCGAAGTGGCACATCAATGACGATCTACATTGTATTGCTTAATCAATGCTTTTTTGAATTGTCCAACCGACAATGTCTTGAAAGATGAAGGTACATTATTGTAAATTTTTGCGACATTGTAGCTAAATGATCGCTCGTAGAATGTAGTATTATGCTTGGGGATAGTCAACAGACCTCTATGTCGCACATTTATATTGTGTACATCTGTTCTATACCTTATCTTATTATATAAATAGGGTGGCTGCCTATTGATTATGATGTTATGATAGAACGTTGCAGTCTGTATGTAACGCCGTTGTTTCATATTAAGCCATCCTGTCTCTGCTAATTTTAAAGATATATGTGCAAACTTAGGAATTCCATATATAAAACGTAAACAAGAGTTTTGAACACGTTGTATACGCTGTGACGTATCAAAGTCAAGACAAGGGCCATAGACAGGTATGCAATAATTAAACTGTGACAACACAAGTGATTCACTTAATAAAATCTTAGAGTTTTTGCTTAAGTAATCTTTATGCGGGTAAAGAAGTTTTAAATTGTAATAGGCTTTTTGTATATATTTATTGACTTGTTTTTTAAATCTAAACGTTTTATCAAGAACTAATCCCAAATTTTTGGCATTTTCGACTATTGGGATATCATTATCTCCAATTTTTATGGCTGACAATTGGTAATTATTAATCGTTTTTCCCAATAGTAAAAGGCAAGATTTAGATGGATTTAGAATTAGAGCATGATTAGTAGAGAACTCATTTATAGCTTGTAAATCATTATTCAGCGTATCAACGGCATTCCTTACATTATTTGAACTGAAGGAGTAGTATAATTGTGTATCATCAGCATACATGTGAATATCACAGGCCCCAACACAATCACAAAGACCTCTGGTATACAGGGTAAACAGCAGAGGACCTAGTATGGAACCCTGCGGCACCCCTCTTGTAACATCAACAGACGTAGATACCGCATTGAATGTCTTAACTCGTTGTGTTCTGTTGTAAAGATAATTTTGAATTAAACCGACTGCATCATCACTAAGACCTATGTGGTGCAATATACCAAGCAGCAAGTCATGATTTATTGTGTCAAACGCTTTGCTGAAGTCTAACAGAGCCAAAAATGTACTTTTTCCTTCATCTTGTGCTTTCAGAATGTCATCTGTTATCTTCAGCAAAGCGGTTGCACAGCTGTGCCCAGATCGAAACCCTGACTGACTGACAGGCAGCAAATTATTGCACTCTAAGTACTTTCTAATTTGTAAATTGATTATCTTTTCCATAATCTTTGAAAGTGTTGGTAAAATGCTAATCGGTCTGTAGTCCTTATACTCTACAGGTTGCTCGATCTTCGCTATTGGAGTTACAAGAGCCGACTTCCAGCTGTCGGGAAATATATTTTCTAAGAAGCAAGAGTTAATAATATGTACTAAGTATTGCAATATAAAGGGACAACATAACTTTATCATTGTGATATTTAATCCATCAGATCCTGTAGAAGTGCTTTTTAGTGAATCGATTGTTTTTGAAATTGTATTACTATCTATGAGATTGAATTTGAGAACGGCATTATTATGTAAATCATTATTTTTGTAGAAATTTAGTACGTGTTGAGGAACTGAAATTTGTGGGATACTATTCACAAAATAACTATTAAGTTCGTCAACGCGACCAGTAAAGGAATTGTTTATGTTATTTTTAGATACAACATTTAGCGCTCTGAATTCCTTCCATAGTACTTTAGAATTTTTTGAATGATCAATTTTAAATTGTAGATAAGCTTTTTTTTCATTCATTATTGCGGTATTTGTGAAATTGCGCAGTGTCCTGTAATATTCCCACGCAGCTGTGGTTTTTATGTTTTTATATTTTGTTTTGGCCTTATCCCTTAAGCTCATTAACAAACTAATATTGTCAGTTAGCCAAGGCGGTCGTCTTTTTGTTATTTGGATAGTTTTCCACGGAGCATGTTTATTAAACAAATTTAATATCCTAGTACTTAAAATAATAACTTTTTGATTAATATCATTTTCATAAAATATATCGTCTAAAGAGAGTGATTGCAATTCAGTATAGAAGTTATCAAGGTTAAAGTTTTTGAAGTTCCTGTAAGTATAATTAATAGGAGAACACGGCACTGTTTGACATAAAATTTCGCAGGCTGCTAAATCATGGTCTGAGAAATGACAGTTTACGACATGCTTTTTTTGAATAAGTGAAGGTTGAGAAGTGATAATAATATCTAATAAACGATCTTTTCTAGTGGGTTCCGTCATTATTTGACTAAAGTTTAACGATTCTAGCATATTATTAAAGTATTGCGTAGACGGATTGGCTGCCATTAGAAAATCTACGTTTCCATCCCCTAAACATACAATATGGTCTGAATATGGTGTACACAACATAATGGAATTCTCAACTTCATCTATAAAATTCTTATAGTTGTAAGTTGGAGGTCTATAAAACACTCCCAGTACAACACCTTTATTATTAATTTTAACTAATACCCATAACTGTTCGATTAAATTACTTGTGTTAATAATACATTTAAACATACTTTGTTTAATATAAAAAAGAACTCCACCACCCCTACTACCTCGATCCTTACGTACCAGTGTATAATTTTCAATATCGATTGCTCTAGAAGGCACTTCTTCTGATAACCAGGTCTCACTCACGGCCAAAATTTCGAAATTTGATATTATATCTCTGATTTCATTGATCTTTGGTAGTAATGAACATACATTAATGTGTCCAATTCGCAAACAATCTTGTGACATGTAATTACCCTAAAATATAACAAAATTAAAATAATAGTAACTAATAATTAGAATAAGAAGTTAGTTAAGTGTTACCAATTAAGACTATGTTGAGAGTTTTAGTTGAAAATTATAAAAAACAAAATAAAATAATTTACTTAATCTGATCTCGTAAGATGACTAATAATTACAAAAGAAAATATAGAACTTTGACATAAACATCAGGCTATTCCCAACGAAAAAAGAGAGAAAAAAAAAGGATATTTGTTTCTTTCATTAAGGTATTTTCTACATAATTGATATAAAAATAAATAAACAATACATTATACTTCAGGATTCCTTCATTGGTTAGAAACTATAAATCTTGGTTAGAACGGATAATAGAACGTTGACCATTTTTTATACCAAATATTATACCATCTTTAGTCCACACATTCTTGAATCCCAGTTTTTCAGTGGCGCAATTATATAACTGGAGGCGTGATTTTGTAAGATCTTCTTTAATTATTATGCGGCTACCTTTTAATTTCTTTTTATTTACAAATACTTCATTGCGATATCGATAGCTTGCAAATTTAACTATCACAGGACGGGGCCGAGTTGATAAGATTTCTTTAAACGAGCCGATTCTATGGCAGCGGTCAATATGCTCTAATCTAATGTTTTTCAAGCCTAACTGTTTATCGAATACTTCCAGCACAGACTTTTCAATGTTTTCATTTTTATCTTCTTTAATACCAAAGATTCTAATGCTATTTCGCCTCGTATACTGTTCTAAATTATCAATTTTCATTGTTAATTCTTCATTTTCACTTTGCAGACTTGCTACTGTTTCTTCATACTTCTGTATTAGTTCTTCCATCTTATTGAGTCTTTCATCCAGCTTATTAACAACCGCATTCGCTAGTATTTCCGTCAACGAGTCTAATTGCGTGCTTTTCTTTTGAAAAAATTCTTCAATGACACCTTTTGCAACATTTTTGATATCATTTTGTTGATTTTGAGTAAAAACCATGATGTCAGAGGTACAAATATTTTTACTATAAATACACGTAAATAACTTGGGAAGAGCTCTGCGTTTTCACGTCTAGTCACTTCGAGTACTCATCGAATGATAAAAAAAGAAGTAATAAAAAACTCTTAAATGAGATATGTGGGATGTTACTATCTTATGAGAAAAGAATTTAAAGATGTTCTTTAGATGGCCATTTCAAGCTTCAACAACATTCCTTGTACTCGTTATAATTCGTGCCTTATTTGCTTCCTCTGTTGAGAATTGTTTCTGGTCTCGTTCTAGGAATGGTGAGATTTTAATGTGCAAACCAATATCCTCGAGACTTCGTATCGAGTCTCTATATCCTCTGTCAGTAATTAAGACGTTACCTGCTTGAAAACATGCTTGCATACAATTGATGTTATTATTAAATTCATTAATCAGTATGCGAGCGTCATTATTGGCTGAATTTGTGAAGTAAGGTCCCTGGATATCTAATATATAACCGGTAGATTCAACAATCATGGATGACTTTAACAAATATTGATTCTATGGATAGAATATGACATTCTCAGCACTTTGAAACAGGAGCTCTTCTCTACCTCTAAGCATGTGCAGTCGATGTAAGCAGTTGCTTTTCTATTTTCAGGTTCTTCATTATAAAGCTGATTATCAAAATCCGTGACATGACTCCCTAGAAACTGCTCTCTCTTTATAGCTCTAAACCCAATATTTTCGGGTAGAAACCTCATAAGCAAAACGTTTGTGACTGTTATCACCATACTCACAGCCTGCCTTGTATTATATCTAAAAATATGACACAAAAATTCATCAACTTATTCCTTGTCGTAGTTTACATAAAAAACAAAATAGGTCTTTCTTACTTACTTTACGTACACCTCTTGGTAAGTTTTCACAATAATTGTACAAATCATTGAAATGAGCTTTGGTTATAGGGGAAATAGCTTTGAAATCATTATCTGAAAAATTATTCTCATTTTTTAAAGATTAGTAAAAGTTTCACAGTTTTATTAAAATATAACCTGTCAATATTGTTTCGACAGCTATGCTGTCATTATCAAAGGTAATATAATTATAAACAAACACGTCGCTAAGGTAGATACAAAATAGGTAACTAGATAAAATAATAACAATAATCAGAATTAAATATCTAATACTTCCAGTAACGGAGAATTACTGAGCTCAAGTTGTTCATTCCTTAAAGGTACCCTGAGTTTGTGTTTGTATATCTCAAAGACTTCTAAAATGTCTAATTTGCGTTTGTTATTACAAAAATGTAGGAATTTAATATTATTTTGAGGAGTCATTGTGTGATTTTGTTCTAAAAGGTGTTTGGCGTAATTACATTTTTCAGGATGAAACTTTTACTAATCTTTATTTATTTCATGATTATGAAGTTCCACAAAGTAAGGCTGGAAACAATAAACAAGATTCTCATTTTTCATTAGTTCGCGTTTTTCCGATTTAAAATACCAAGATTCGCGTGTATAACGAAAACTACTTGTTCAGCATCATCTGAACTATCTTTTTATGAAGTTTCAGGAAATTTGACAGAAATCCATTTTCCATTTGATTTGTGCAGGGTCCTTTACGTTCAATATAGTTTGAATTATGTACAATAAGCACCCTAAACCCGTATACCAGATATTTAAAACTTTGTGTTTAATAAGGTTTTAAACGTCTATTTCACCTAAAACTGCATTATACTAGCATTAGAATAAGTATGCAATTGCCAGATTTTCGAGCTCGCGTCGATTTTGCAATAAATTCTATTAGAAATATGCAACTAAATCTTGGGCATTTGCATACTTATTCTACAAGGTTCACACTGTATACACATTTTTAATCATTTCAATATGTTAAATAATATACGATTAATGCATACTTATATAAAAAGTTTAACATCTCAGAATCCAAGCATCGAAACATTTTTTTAAATTGCGTGTTTTTGCCGCCAATTCGAACCCGATGGAATATTTCATAAATGATCACGTATACGTACCGAAGAACTAATAATTTATAATCACACCAAATTATGAACGGGTGTAACACGTCACCAAAATTGCAAAAATGGATGCAGTCGACTTTTACCAAGTGCGTTTGCCAAATATGTTTTTCATTTTTTGCATTTAATTTGGATTATTTAAGTATTTAAGTGAATTGCTTCCACAAAAGGATAACCAATAAAATATAAGCGTGCCTCAACCGCTAACGATAAGGAAAGCTGTTAGAGGCTTCACACGGCGGAACCAAATGTATCTGTTAAATACCCATATAATACTTCCACAATCACGTAAAAGCTTACTATGGACCACTGCTTAGTTTCTGGCGAAATTAAGTAGGCAATAAAACACAAGCAATGTATGTACAGTTGCGACCCAAAAATTTTCAACGGTAATTTATCAAGTTAGCACATTTTTCTGATATTCACATCGTATGATTGCTTGTATGCTATTTATGACTTATCAAATGAATAAAAGTGACGTCACTTATGAGAATTTAAAAGTTGAAATTACGCAGTCGCAATAGACCATTGAAGATTTTTCGGCCGATACTGTACATATATATATATCAATAAATACCTGTAAGAGACGTTCAGAGCAAACAAGCATAAATAAATAAGACAAAAATGTTTAATAGAGGCTACCAAATCTATAATAATAACAATAAAAATAAGGCATGCACAAAATGTTTCATAACATGACTAGATAGATAAATATAATTAATGCTTTAAAATACACGTGCACGTTGATGACTGTCACTCTTGAATATCTAATCGCTTCACAAAAAACCAAAAAGAGAAAGACATCATATTTAAATTTCTACTTATATTTTAACCTCAATGAGGTATACCAATGCGTAAATAGCAAAATAAGCCCAAAATACAAACTATATCACCTTGATTCTACCAAACTCAAGTCAGTGCTCCCGATCCTGTCATACGCTGTTAATAATCGACCCCTGTATCGAGTATCTGGTACCGTTGGATGAATATTTCATTAACCAAAATAAGCACAAATCTAAAAGGATAAAAAAGGCATCCAGTAGAGGCTCCACGATAACGACCAATAGGTGGTAAAAAGTAATGACATGTAATGAGATGAAACAAAATTAAATAAACGAAAGAAATAGTCGAAATAACAAGAAAATCGTTAAAAGCAAAATTAAAAGGCAAGTAACTCACTTGAGATCTTAATCGGCTTTTAGAGTGGTAACAGCAGAGGGGAAATCAATTTTCTACAAATTCTCTTCACGAGATAAACCCCATATGTTGACTGAAAACGTCCACAATGGGTGTAAACGGGAATTCTCTTTGAAAACCAACAAATATTGCAGTGAAGTGCTTAAATTTTCTGCTACGAAAGCATTTAAATAAAGGTTCTCCCTTCACTGCTTAAATTTTCTGCAACAAGCCGGAAATAGCAACTAATTTCATATTTCATCAACAAAAATTCTTGAAAAATAAGCAAAATGACCAACGCATTAAATTGAAAGCTCCTAAATATGAAACAAGGTCAAACAAATCAAAAGTATGAAGTGCTGCCTATTCTTCAGGAGGAACACTTCCGTAAATAGGGACAAATTGCACAAAATCTAATACAATTGTTAAACGAAAAAGGGAAATATAACATTACCTAAAAAAAACTATTATATGTATTGCTGTGGATTTTAGTCTTAAAATTTTGGAAATTTTTAAAAATTTTGTAGAATTCTAAAATCTTTGTTAAAAACTAACACTAGAAATATTTTAACAACTTTTTCAATTAAAAATATTTCTAAGTTAGTTACTTGTGTGTCATTGATTATACAACCAATGTGTACTTTTAATAAGGTTAAATAAACCATATTTCTTTATTTATTATCAAACAGTTTACTCACCAAATACTTAAAAATATGTAACATTCAGTTGTGCGAAGTTAATGTTATTATGTAATTTATTTATGATTAATTTTCAGATGAGTAATATCCACGGGTTTGTGATTCTCTAAAGGTTTTTGTTTATGTAAATAGATCATTATTTTTGTCTAAAATGTTGTGTAATAAACTGTAATAGATTGAGTGAACTATTATAATTATGTTTTAATCTTTAATTATGTATTATATATAGTATAGTCATTGTATTAGATGATAAAGTGACGTCAAATTGTGTAATGTGATGATGTAAATAGTAAGTAGTATATAAGATTAGAAAATCATATTTTTAGACAATTCCTGATATACGACGAACGAGAACGTATGTAAAGTTCAGTCCAGTAAATAAAGCGACGAAGTAAAGTCGTGTAAGAAAAAAAATACGATAGTAAAAATGTAAATAGCCAGTTTTAGAAATAAAGCGACGGAGTAAAGTCGTGAGGAATATAATACAAATGTAAATAATTAGTCTTGCATAGACAAGTCAAGTTGGTTGGTGTGTTAATATGCGGCGAAAGTGTAGAAAGTTATAAATTTTAAAAATGCATATAAGAGTATAAAAAACCACCTTTAAATTAAATTACTAGCTGAAGTTATTGCTAGTCAATAAACCTTCGTTAAAACCATAGGCTGGTGTTTTATTTATTTAAACACATAAAACAAATATTCTTCGAACAAGGGAAATAGTACCCGCAATTAATTAAAACAAAGTGTATTGCCACAAATGAGCTATCAAGATCAAGTGTGCGGATGGTGTTATATTGGTAAGTCCATGCAAAGGAAAGTCAACCGAAATTGGAATCCAGGATTGGATCAGCATAAGGTGACATACGCTGCCAATGGTATTCGAGAAGACCAACTTTATAAAAAGGTAGAAAGTTATTGGTACCTTGAGAAAAGAAAAGACAATCTGTGTGAGGTGTAGTTAAGTGAATTGAACAATTTAGTAATAGTTAAACTTAATTAAGATTTCAATTTCAATTTGTATATTTTTTTAAAACCACAAGAATCCACATTCGCCCTGAGATGAGTCTTTCTTAATAATTTAATTCAGTTATTTTATGTTATTTAATTGGCGCCCAACTTATTCTTACGGAAACTTGAGTTAGTCAAGAACTTACGTAACATTATTGTTATATAACTATTGCATTATTTAAATCTATTAAAAGGTATTTTCTAATCATATAAGAATTTATAAAAGCGGAAAGTTGAAAAGCATTTCCAAAGTTCACAGTCATTTTAAAAATCAATTTAATTATAAAATAATTATCTACAATCTAACAGCAATTATTCGTTATTTGAAAGTATTTGATGAAATTGAATATAATTAATTTTTATTTTTAATTAGCCAAATTCATCGCATATATTTATTTTGCTAGCCAACGTGAGGAAAAGTCAAATTTCTCTTTTTATGCGAATTCACCGCAGTATATAGTCAAAACCTGATTCTTCTTTACTAAGCGATGTATTAAACATGTATAATGTACACACCTCCAGAATAATTTATTAGTAATTTCAAAAGGACTAAAGGACTCAATGTGGTTACCGACATCAACAATCTCTGTTTTTCTACGAGGTTTCGATTTTCTTGATAAAATTGGCAATAAACTGGGTTCTGAGCATTTCTTCTTCATCTTTGATACAATACTGTAAATAGTGTAACAATAAACTTTCTAACAAATAAACGCATGAAAAACTTATACTTACTCAATAAAGCTCCAGCTGATATTATTTTCAGGTCTTGTGGGTGTTAATCACAAACGCTTACTTATTTCAGATTAGGCACAAGAATAAACAAGCAACATCATAGAGAGCGCCACCCACAATTCTTTGTTATTATTGTTAAAAAAGAAGTTGCGACGGTAGCTACAATTTGGGAACAATTTCCGTTTGGTTCATGTTTTGGAAAAAAATTACTACACAAAATTTGGTTGAAAAAAAGAATGGACGTTATTTACGTTCATATTAAAGCTGGAGATTACCAAAATCTAATGTTTATTATAAACTCGTTACGCAGGATTTAAAAGTCCCTGTCAGCCTCGGCGGATTAGTAGTTTTGATGTTTGCTTCATAATCCAAGGGTCACAGGTTCGATCGCCGGCCGAAATGGAAATTTTTCGTAGCAGAGAAAAATTAAAAAAGCATGTCTTATTTTCGGATATGAAGTAAAACTGTAGGTTCCGTGGTCCCTAAAAATCGCTGGAGGTGGAATTCCTCCAGATTAGGTTAAATTCTAGTAGGGTCAGGGTAGGATGTCATGAGGCACGAAGGATGCTCCGCCATCCTGATTCCTTGCCCAAAAATAAATAAAAAATAAGTGCCTTTTGGAATTTCACTTTACTCGTGACGCGATGAGAGGCTTCTGCGTACGTCGTGAGCGGTAGCCACACTGAAGAATCATTACCGCAAAGACGGAGATTTGAAGAAAGGCGATATTCATATCAGGCATATTCCAAACAGTTCCAACCAATCACAAGTTAAGCCTGATATCATTATTACCAATAACAAAATTGAACCAAATATATAAAAAACGGACATATACAAAATACTATAAAAAGCGTGAACTTTAACCTAATGGAACCTAATCCGTATTGCAATTATGCCTCGTATAATATAAGATATAGTTCCCAAGGCAATATATAACATCTAATGGCGAACAGCACAAACAAAGCATTTTCCTGAAAAAGGATCATAAATTACAATATATTATGATACAATTTTATTGGCGTGCTTCAAGGAAATAACCTTTATTATATAGTTATAATATTTTTGGTAAATGAAGAGGAATATGGAATATCTTCATTTAAGTGTATACCTTAAAATAAATTAAATATTCGGAATAATGAGTAACAGAAATATGTGCATTTTCTAGAAACTAACCTCCGCAATTGCTCACAATTTCCCCATTTTTTTCTAACCTCCATTTCCTTAGAGATGTACATATAATATATCCAGTGTAACTTGATGGTGTACTTTTTTTCTCCTTTCAAGACAAAACAATTCTAATTTAACAAAACAAAACACAGTATGAAAATCTAATTGCACTGTGTTAGATGGCGGACTTTGGATGTTCCCAAAGAAAAATCAAAAATGGACAAACCCATCAGGTTGCTGCAAATGCTCTCTATATTGCATTGTGTCCATCCCCCCCGTTTGGGTTCTCTCTTAAAGGGAAGTGTTCACTTTTTATACCTAGAAAAACCCTTTTGTCCATCATTTACATTTAATTTCTCAAATAATTCTTAAGTACTCGTATGTACGTATTGCACTGTTTATACAGTCTTTTTAATAATTTGCACACATACATAAATAAAGAAAAGCATCTTTCAGATCGAATGCTATACTAAAAATTGTTTATAAGATTTTGTGCATGATTAACTCATGTATAAGATTTGAGCGACGTTGAATAAATCTCTACAATTAGGTTCTTCATTCAAAATTTTATATTATATAAAAAGAATTTTAAACCAATGGGATAATTCCCTATATTCGCCCTTATAGTGATTTTATTCAATTGGAAATTCTTTAATAAGTATATTGAAACATCAAATTTTAACATTTTATTATTTTAACCCCTAAAATTTATGTAGCTGAGCTGATATGATTCAAGTAAGTAAGTAAGTAACTTTTGATATTGTACAACGCCATTTATATTTACTGGTGCGTCTCAATAAGGTCTCAAAAATATATTACTAGAGATGCAGGATTTTAAACACAATTACCCCTAGACAATAATGTTTCAATTTTACTTAGTGCATATGCATGAATGCATGCATCCCCTGTCCCACAATACGTTCGTTCGTGGAACTAACATTGATAGCGACACGTAGCTGTGGTGCTATCTATATTTGTCGTATACCATAATAAAATGTTTAAAAGTTGCAGATTTCATCAATGCTGCAAATATTTATGATCTGAAAATGAAGGCCATACGTATACGACAAATATAGATGTCACCACAGCTACTTGTCGCTATCAATGGTAATTCTACGAACGAATATATAGTGGATTGAAACGAGATGATACAATTTTATTTTCGACGCATTGGTTTTGAGAAAGCAGCCATTGATAGTTTTTGTTATTAACTGGTTTCGTGTTTTTGTTTTAATTATATTAACTTTACGAAACACCCTTTTACATGCAGCATTAGGGTTAGATACAGATAACAAATTTAAAACACAACGAGATAAATAACTAAACACTAGACTATCAAACTCATTTTTAAATTTCGATAGTTTCTTCCAAAAAAAATTTGTTTAGGATTTAATTTATAATTGGGCAAGAGTCTCCACTCATCATCAATCATTTGAGTTGTAGTGGCATCAAAAAAATGTGGCATATAATGTAAAATGTCTCCTAAGGTTGGGTATTGTTCTCGAATTTGCTGTAAAATCACATTTTCGGCCGAAAAACTAAAAGCTTTTGGTAACAGGCAATCGCGAAAGTCGTATCTTAAGTGTTTTAAAATAAAATTCTTTAGTACAATTATTTTTCTAAAGGTTGTTAAATTACCATTACCATATCATTGCGTACGGTAATGTCGTCTGGATCGTATACGGTATACGATTTCAGTTCAAAATACCACATATTTTTTGAAGTTTTTGATCTTTTTACCTTAATCCTTTCTAATCTTCTTTTACCTTAGTGTTGTTTTAAAGAAGTGGTTGAGAAATACCACTTTAGCTTTAAGCAGTGGTTGAGGATGTTTTCCATAACACCTGAAGGCGTTAATTGCGGGGTCACCGAACTCCAGCGCAGGCTCCCGCAAAAGATAAACGCAAAACCGTTCACGACGGGCATCCATTTAAAACATATTTCCTCTCCGATTTTTAAGGTTTTAAAGGTACACATTTTAAAGGTTTTAACAAGTTTAGAATAGACTAGCGAATAAAGCCGGTTCTTCGAACCTTGAACCAATGTATTGTTAAATGTGGAGTACAGGGTTGTATAATAAGAGGAACCTTGAAATTAAGAAATTAAAGAAAGCTGAATTTATGACAGGTTTTTTCTTTGCTTAAACTTACAATTTGCACCGCGCAGTAGCGCCATCCGTAAGGACCACTTAAATCTGTGGAATACAGTCAATTTCCAAAGTAAATAGGATACAAACCCCAACAATCTCGTTATATTATATATATATATATATATATATATATATATATATATATATATATATATATATATATATATATATATATATATATTTTATGGATATTACATAAGTACGAATATATGTAGGCGTTGCTGCAGTTAACAAAAACGCTTTAATGAATTTCTTTACTACTTTTTTATTTTTATTTCTATGCTCCATTTTGTAATTAACAAAATGTGGGTAAATTACACCAAAAGGAATTAGTATTACTAGTTACCGCATTGTGAATATCTACCTAGTAATTAATAGAGTTTCGCAACTGCCTGGTCTTGTTTCTTAATAAAGATACCGTATAATAAGCGTGCTCTTAACTAACGTAATTTAACTGTATGCACCTTGTATAAAATAGCATATTTTTCGTGCTTGCTATATTCTGATCCCGAAGCACTGCATGCTATCTCTTTGGGAATTTTCTCATAATTTTAATTATAAAATTGTATAATGTAAACAGACTAGCAGGGATATTAGTTTAGATTATAAGTAGGTTATTTCGTGCCATCTTTTAATTTGAGGTTTTATAACGAAAGAGACGAAAATGTTTATTAAAAATTTTATTTCGTACATACTTACATATACAAAATAATTTCAAATTTGTTGAAAGACTTTTAGACACGTTTAGTATAAATTATAATTCTAAATAAGGTGCTCTAACAAACTATTTTTTAATTCTACTGCTTCACAAATGATTCTTAGATCTCTTAAACTTCCGAATTGAAATTTCAAAAACCCTATAGTTTTCATCAATAAGCGAAGCTTTTATATTTAAAATTTATATACAACTAACCGGGACTAGGAAATTTAATATGGATTGGACAATTATGAAGCATAAATAATAACCAGAACTCTACGTCAACTAGACTACTTTGCTGAATGTTAAACTTAATGAGTTTAGCTCAGTTTAACTTAAAACTAATTACATTTTAATAAGATTTTACTTCCAATAACTAATTGTTGATGTTGCTTTTCTAATGAAACACAACTAATAAAACTGTAACCAACCTGAATTACGAATTCCAATTCCGTCCAAAGGTCACTTAAGCCTTCACGTATCTAGGACTTTAAGCTTTAGAAACCTGAAATCTCTATTAGCCCGAAAGACATTTATTAACACTTCGTTTATAAGATTCAAATTAGTAAATACTTTATCCAATAAGAACTAAAAATGTTAACGAACGTTCACGTAACATTCATTATAAACATACTATACGTAGTTCGTCTGAAAGTGAGTATTTTGCGTACTAAAAATGTGCGATGCTATCTTTATGGGAATTCAATTCCTCGCGTAATATTTTATGTATTTTAAAAATGTTTTTGCTAATAATTTTAAGTAATACTACATTATTTGTTTCTAATAGTAACTTATCAACTTTTATCAGTAGCAGTAGTATCATAAAATGTGCATTAAATAAAGATTTGCTTTTATTATACACAATATTTTTTTATTTCAAAGTTTAAAATAATTCCGGCAATTTCTCGAACTGTCTCATTTAAAATTTTATTACCTATCATGTGTCCCTGCGGTAGGTAAATTTAAAAAATATCGTGAATTCAATACTTATGTGTACACACTTTTTTTCTGCAGTTGAAAATGACTTTCTAATTACTGCTAGAATGAGTGTAAGAAATTTATAATTTCTTCTAATTTATTTAGTAATTAAAAAGCAATCTCAGTAATTCTTGTAGAGAATATGTTTATTAGAAGCCATTTCCGAGTTACGATTATTTGTACCGTCTTGGATGTACTGTTATTGTTAATATCTTTTGGTGGCTGTTGTTGTGATTTGTTGTGGCAATTGTTATTTTCTGTTGTTGCCGAATGGTATCCGCAAAATGGAAAAATTGTTAAACAGAAACGTAGAAGCAGATTATCACGCCTTTTTTTTATTAAAAAACAGTTGAGAATATTTAGGTAGGGTGTGAAATTGTTCCCAGATAGTATTCACTAGCCCAGAAGGAGTCGATGGTCGTGGGATTTTTACAATGACAAGAGAGCTCAAAGGTGTTAATAGGATTAACGGTATCTTAAATTTAATCCACGTCTGGTGCAGCTACTGGATTTTTAACCAGACAAGAACTCAACCAACCAAACGGAACAGACAAGGAAGAGGAAAAGAAAAAGGAAAAAATCCTCTAACAGAGTCTCTAAAATACTATAATTACCAAAATATTCTAGAAAAATAAATTCCCGTTTACTAGCACTAAAACTGCACCATAAAATTTTTCTACAACCTTATCAAAAAATTCGCCGGAAAACAATAACGACTAATAACCTTTTATCAACATTCCACTAGAGAAATGCAGTATTACAACAATAATTACAACAATAATTTTTAATTCAAAAATATTATTCAAGGCCGGAATAAAAGTATAACGTGTAGCATAATCTACAGGAGAAAAATGCAATAAATCAAAATCCATTAGTTCCAATGCTAACGAAAAAGTGACACGTAACAAGATGCTAATGAATAAATATTATAAATTATTATTTTAATCAGGATAACAATGATTCTGTATCAAGTATAATTAATAAAGTATCATAAATGAATGGTGTTTGCGAAAAGGCTTCACGTACAACAATAATATTTATCACCTGCTGAACTACAATCTCCATAGAGAAGGCCTAAGAAGCAAAAGATTTGTACTTCTCGTGACCACACGTATGATAAAGGTGTCAGGACAATAACCTCAACTTTGTCCGACAATAAACACTATTGTTTGTGTAGAAGGAACTTTTTCAACTTTTTACGGATCACTCTACATCACTTGCTGAAAGATATGGATTTTGTGTTTGTAAAACATGGCAGAAATTCAGTTTTGATTCAAAAACCAGAAATCATCGTATGGCGTCATCGTTATTTACGCGCAATTCGCAAATACCGTTCAGAAGGGTACAACATAGTGTATTTGGATGAATTAGGAGTAAATGTTGCGCACAGTGTGAAAAAGAATGGGTTGATAAAACAGTTACATCTCATCGTGTTGCTTTCGTTCGTGGTCTGACAACAGAATTATAAGCTCTAACAGCTTGTGGTCTACGATTTGTGTTATTGCACGCATGATCTAGATGTGGATTTATTGATGGTACAGAGCTCACGTCTTTGGCAAAGAAAAATACTCTGGACTCCCATGACAAAATGGATAAATCTATCTTTGAAGATTTATTTGAAAATAACTTAGTCTTTCTATTGCTTTTCCTCTTGTGTCGTGTCAATTGTGTTTCAATGACGCGTCTAATGGTTTTCCAATGATTCTATAGTAGTAGGCTTGTTTTGTCACTGAAGTTCCCTTTGTGTTAAATGTGTTTCCGTAATTGTCAATTGACATTCTCAAAAATTTTGCATACTTAAACATTTGGTATATTGATATGGATAATAATCAGAATGATGGTCACAGTAGAAAAAACGCCAAAATAAGTAACAACGTACGCATTTTAATCATTAATTCTTTGAATAATGGTTCCACGTTGTAAAATGTAGCACAACAATCTTCAGTTTTACCTGATACCGTTAGAAAAATGTATGCAACTTATAGGAGGACTAATAATGTTGCAAAGGTAAGTGCTGGACATCAACAACCAAAATTATCTTTAGCTCAGAAAGAACAAATTTGCGATTGCGTTGATGTAGACTGCTCCTTGACTCTGCGCCAGTTGAAAGAAAAATGTTTAAACGAATGGCCACTTCTTTAACAAATAGCCGTGCACTACAATAGAATTATGCTGGAAAAATAAAAAATTTAATTTATTGATGAGTACGGAATTCAAGTAAACTCGAGAGTTTCCTACGGAAGGTCTATGAAAAATACTCGAGCATCAAAAATAAAAGCCCAAATAAGAGGACGCAATTATTCTGTTGCTGCGGCCATGAACACAAACTCCTTGTATGTGTTTCAAATTCAAGATATGCTAACCTAACCTAACCTAACTTAACCTAATCTAACCTAACCTTACAACGTTAATTAACCATCTACATCAAAATAGTGTAGCAGGAGCGCATATTGTTATGGACCATATTAGATTCCTTAGGAATGAAGAAGTATTGGATCTCATTAGAACCCATGGTCATTTTCCAGTTTTTTACCTCCTTATAGTCCTTTTCTAAATCCCATAGAAGAATTATTCAGTCAGTAAAAACATATAATAAAAAGAGTGCAGCCGACGAATGAAAACGAATTATATGAGGTAGTTCATAATGCATCTCAGCATATTACTCGAGAAAATTGTTTGCATTATTTTCAACATATGTAATCATATTTACAGGACTGTTTACAAAGAAATTAAATTCTGAATTGGGTTACATGTACTATATGTATGTATATGATAGGTGTTACGATGTGTTTCTCTGACTAGAAACAAAATAAATCTGTTTAAATGAATTTCTTTATGTCCGATTGCATTATAAAGTACTGTTTATTGTATTGTTTTGCTGCAGTAAACTGGCTTATTATTGTACTTGTAAAATAAAGTGGTAGTAGTAAAATAAAGTATGGCAACTGTATATATTACATGTCAAGTTTTCTTCTGTCAAGAATAGATGTCAAATTTATAAACCGATTTTTTTGATAATTAACCAATTTTAGGAATCGAACATAAAGCTTTGTATGCAACTCTTACTTAATCGGACCTTATAGACTCGCCCTTTTTATAGGCCTTGCTCGCTTCCCTCGCTCGACCATAAACTGGGCTTGTCTATAATGTCCTACATTATGTACTTGTTACATAAATAGCTATTTCTGTTTATGTAGAACATATTTAAATTTTGAAATGTAGAAGGTAGATATGTAATTAAAAAAGTGGGAAAAGCATTATCTAAAAACATAAAGAGATTTGACAAATAGGGAATGTCATTTGCAACATAGCTTTGACATTTTATAATTTGGAAAATCATTTGGTAAACAGGGAAACGCAATTGACAAAAGAGGAAAAGCAATAGAAAAAGAGTGTAATACGAAATTTGCCAGAAAAAAACTGTTTTGGTAATGGGCAATGCCTCCTACCACAGCAGAAAGTCAGAGCAAATTCTCATCAGTTCAAGACTAAAAAAAGATATTCAAGAATGGCTTCTGCCAAAAGACCTATTTTTTGAAGAAGACTACCTAAACTATGAGTTACTTAATGTAGTCAAGGACTTCAAAGCAGGATATGATAGGTGGTACATCATAGAGTATATTGCCGAAAGGCACAATGTGAAGATCCTGAGGCTCCCACCCTATCACTGTAAACTCACACACTGTAAACACTGTGTCACTGTAAACACTGTAAAGTTTGATCGAAATGGTTGGTGGATGGAAAAAGGGAAATGAATAGGTATATAGCTGGACGCAACAACAGATAAACAGAGTTAAATAAACAAAGCATGTTGAGAAACAACCTCTCGTTGGATATTATGTTTCAAAAACGGTATTTTTGTTTAGTGATTTGTAATTGTGTAAGATAATTTCATATTCTTTTAATATGAATTGAGGTACGTTAAACCCTATGTGGAATACAAGCAGGTCTCAGAATAAAAACAATATTTTCGTATTAATTTTGTTTGCAGTAAATCAAATAATATATTTTTGGAATTTCGCTGTAAAAGACTTATTACAAGAACATTCAATCCACAATGCGTGCATAAAACAAATGCGTTTTTGCGTCATTACAATTTTAATGTTATGTTTTAGTATTCTGTTAGTAGTATTATGTGTTACGATTATTTGATTTTTGTTTCTGATAGCCGCGTGCCAATTGTGTTATTTCTTGGGAATGCTGTACTGTATTATTTCCAACTATTTTTTATTTAAAATAATATTTATTCCCAGAAAGTACATACTATGTAATAAATAAGGGGTACCGATTTCTAGTGAAAAGTAATAAAATCATCACTGAAGAAGAATTGTGACGAATAATTGACCAGAGCTGCATTACTAATAAAATAATCAAAACAACCCGATCAACAAATTTTATTTTGAGTACATATTATGTTGTAAACACTCGGTCAAGGTCAGGGCCTAATAATTTGCAACTCCCTTACACTGCAGTTCTTATTAAAAGTACTTAATAGTAGCAGTACTTATTTTTAGGAATTGTATTTATACTGTGTAGTTATTTTCTATGTAAACAAATTACCATCCATTAAAGGTCGTTCTATCAAAAAATAAAAAACAAAGGTTTTACTAATAGAACTGTGTACTACTGTATTTAGATTTTAGACTTCCAATAAAATAAATAAAAAATAATAATACATATTGATGGATAGATTATCGTCTTTACTTAATTATGTTTAATAACGAATAACAAGTCAAATTTAATGTATCATTAAATGGGTCAGTATTAAAATTATGTAATTTCTGTCTGCGTTTTCTATTATAATACAGGGGAATCCCCCGGATTAATAGAACCTTTTAAGTTCTTAAGAATAAAGGTTTTATTAAAGGCACTTTATACTACTGTATTTAGATTTTAGTCTTCCAATAAAATAAATGAAAAATAACAATACCCATTGATGGATATATTAAGTTATCTAAAACATATCTTTACTTAATTAACTAATATCTGTTTATTAACGAATAACAAATCAAATGTAATGGTATCATTAAATGGGTCGGTATTAAAATGATGTCATTTCTGCATGCTTTTGCTACTTTTAGAACACAGGGGAATAGAGCGTTTTAAGTTTCAACAACATCCAAAATGGAATGTGCGCCGTCTGCAACCTTGTTGTGCTCATTCAACAGATGTCACGTTTTTGTACTGATGGTGTCAATTTTTAAAGCGTTTACATTTAATTATTAGGCTTAACAACTGACCTTCATCAATTATACGTACTTTTCTGAAAACGTCGTGCAAAATTTTCGAAATTTTCAAGTTCATTTAATCAAAAAATGTTACTAAGGTTTTATGTTTCTAATGACCAGAGAAGCTTATCCTCGAAGTCCAATCATTGGGTACTGAATCACCGTGTATATTACGGGGGAACCTACTTCAAAGGTTATACGTCCAGCAGGTATTAAACTACTTAGTGTTATTTCATAATTGTTTCTTTCGGTGTTTAAGCTTCACAGGTTCGTATTATCATTTATATTTGACGCTTTTTTAATTTACGAAATATCCTCTAACTATTGACCGTCTGACTTTGAGAACCTTCTTATGGACAACGCTTCATTCAGCTATATCTTCAGCTACCGCATCGCACGATATCAACGGGAATTCGTGTTCCCTGACTTGCCTGTCGGATCACGCTTTTGAAATCGGCTACCACAAAAGAAAAGAAACTCACCCCAAGACGTGAATTAAACAGAGAAAGTTGTGTCTGTAGATATACAAACAACAGGAAAAAAGTAAAAAAGAAAGCAGGTGCTACTCTTTTTACAAACAAAAACTACGAAGTTAGCATCGACCAATAACTGGACGAAATGTGGTGTTATTATGTATTTAATCTTCAACTTTAAATGGGTTCTCGAAATAAAAATACTTTAGGCTTTATTTCATTACTAAAGTAAACTAGAATTAAATACTTTCTTTATTCTTGTATGATATCAGAGATAAAGCTAAGTCAGCTTAATATTATACTTATTGTAACAACCAAGAAATAAATATTCATTTAATATATCACAAGATAGTTTAATTTTGTCAACGAATAAACCAACTGTTACAACATTGACCATTTTTTATAAGATTCACAACCATTGAGTTTGTATAAGACTAGCGGCGATAAAGCACATTCTTTAACGAACACTTTACAATACTTTGTGGGAACTCATGAATTTAATCTTCCAGAAGTATGTGCTCTTCTAAATTGTAAAATTGTACATCATAATAAATTTTCATTACATTTATGTGGGTCTTGAAATTTATTTAAATTAAATTAAAAAGATCAAAGGGTAGGTGGTTTACTCAATTTACTTTGTTATTTTATTAATAATAATTAATTAATTAATTTTTCCTCAAAAATATTGTAAGAGGTTCAAATAAGGCTTCCAAAAACTTAACTGACGATTCAATTTGTTCTAGATACTACGACTTTACTTGTTTAAAGAGGTGTAGGCATTTCATTTCTATTTTTGCTTTTGATAGACTTCTCTGTAAGTTACTTTTGTATAGTTTAAAACTTTATAAAACATAATAATAATTTATTTTCAAACCAGTACACCTAAATATTATTATATATATATTGAGATGTTATAAGAATTTTAAAAATAAAATAAATATATAAATATTTCTTAAAGTTCGGCTAGCTAAATAAAAGAAATACGCCCCAATATTTTTCTATTTAGTCAGTAGACTAACTCAGTCTTCTCAAATTTGTTTGAACATGAAATCTACATAAAGTGTCAAATAATAAACTTACCAATCTTAATATCTGTAAAAGCTTACTTCAAAGACATACCTATAGTTCTGCAGCTGGACGACAAATATTTTTATAATGTGTGACATAGAATGTTTGAATAACAAAACAGAACACAAATCAAAAATTAAACAAAATCCAATAAAATTTAATTAAATGAAATGAATTTTAAGCTTGTTTATAGCATGAACTTTTCTTATATCCCCGCTGGTAAATACAGCGGTAATGTACACAATACACAACCTTGATGAAATCAGCTGTCAGCTTCACTTTGACACTACGTCGATCGAAGTTATTAAAACAATCTTAAATTTAAATAAAATGAATTCCATTAAAATTCCTTATAATTACATAATAAAGCGATACTGATTCTTCTTGAGTTCCGTAATGTACACACAGGTACGTATAAATCTTAAAATATATTAAGTTTCTTTGTTTACATTAACATGAGGATAGATAAGCCAACTTTCATTAGATAAATATGGAGTCATAGAGGCAGAGTTTCCACCTTTACATTTCTACTGCCCGAAAATATTTTCTCTTGTGGGTCCTTTTATAAGTTTCGTTAAAACAATCGAAAAAACATCGACGTTGAAAAATCTCTGAATTATATTTATTACAATCCAAATATCAAATTCAAGTTAATATTATCGCAATATGTGCATATGTACAATCATACATAATAGTGCAAATGCAATCATTACAAAACAATCTTTAATTGCTAATATTTTCATAATTCGTGACAATAACATTACGAATGGAAGAAAAGCAATTACACACAACATACTTTCTGTTAGAAATTGTTACACATAATAAATACAGGACTGCTTCTCAAGACATCCCTTTAAGCAAAGCGGGTATAAAAACATATAAACGATCTGGAGTTTTGTTTACTTATTCAAAAAGAATTAAACTTCTGCAGTATGATAGAAGAGTGGATATTACTATTAATTAAGTTGTACAAAACTTTACACCTATAAACATTCTCGTTTTAGGAAAATCATTTTGGATTATTTCAAACAATTGCTGAACTTGAACTGATGTTTTGGATACACTCCTGAAGTCAAGAAGTTATGTAGTCATAATAAAAACATCTTTGGATAGATTCTGTTCGATCAATGTATACATTTATAAATAAAATACCAGTTTAAGCGGCATACTCAACTTTGGATCTGACAAAATTGAAAAATAAAATTTTCTAGTAATGGACATTAATTTGTGAAGTATTTGTAATTACGATAAATAAAACCTAAAGCTTTAGTGACCACTAGAGCTATTTGATTAACATGTTCGCTAAAAGAGAGTAGTAGAAAAGTTTGGGGCCTAGATCTGAGCCTTGAGGCACACCATACGTGTAAAGTAGATAATAAATATTTAAAACTAGTTACTATAAAAAAATAAACATAGTGGTGACCAACTTTAAAAGTTTTTTGAATTTTTGTTGTTCCTGCACTTGAAAGTATAGGATTATAATGATTTGCTCTAGTTTTAAGTTTTTCTTTGAAAACTCTGTTTATTTATGTCTCCAACGTGAGAATTAAAAATAAAAGTACCTGTTAAATGAGTATGACAAAGATTGTATATTGCATAAATTTCTATACGTATATTAACAGAACTTGTTAAACACAAATTGTCTATTGTAACAATAAAATATTCTCATAAAACTCTAACCCACGCATTGGCGTAAATTTGTAAAAATGTACCTTTTAAATAAACAAAAGTCTCTTGATTTTTGGCAAATTTATAATATTAAAAATTTCACATAATAAATAAAAGCATAAAAAACTTGTACTTACGCCATAAAGCTCCGGCTAAAAATACTTACTTAATCAAATTACTTTCAAGTGTCAATCACAAAAACTCACTAATTTTAGAATAAGCACAGAAATAAATTAACAACAATTAGTAGGCGCCAGCCAAATTGTTTGTTCTTATTGTAAAATAAATTGCGAGGAAAATCTACAATTTAGGAAAAGAATTCTGTCTGGTTCATGTTTTGTTTTTGAAAGGATGGACTACAAACAATTTGTAGAGTAAATCTATAGCAAAAGGTTTGTTTGTTTTTAATTTTCATTTATTAGATCAAGTTCATGAATCTCAAATATTTATAAATAAAGTGCACAACCTAATATATTTTCTTATTACTTCAAACACAAACAAATTAACAAAAATACAAAAAAAGTTTAATTAGGGAACCCCTTCTAAAATGCATAGTTTTATTACAAAGTTAATAAAGAACATAAATCGAGACATTAGTGTTTTTTTTGGAAATTCGAAAATATTCGTTTAACAAAATGGCTTCCAAGTATCCCAAAAGATACTAAGACACTGTTTAAGTAAATTGCACAAAAACCTTCACACCTACACGTTGCTGCTGGAAAAACACAGGAGAGTTTATTGTGGAAATTTTATTAATAAGTTTTATTACTTATTTTGTTACTATTATTTGAACCATGGATTATTATCAAAACCTATTTATGGCTGTTTCTAAAAATGAAGGAGACGTTTATTTCGTCCCAATTAAAGCTGGATGTCATTAGAATTTTATATTTAACTATTAAGAACTGTTTGCGCAGGATTTGCACGCAATACCCTCAACAGTGAATATTAAGTTCCAGTCAGTTATATCAAGTTCATTCAATATTATATACAAAACTCAACCTCTCTTCCGTTCGTACAATATAGCGTGCAAGGCCACACTCAGTTGCCCGCGCTAGATAAGCAGCTGCGGTCTCACCGCCAACAACTTAGTGCCATGTGCGCGGCCAGCTGCGAGGTCTTCGAAGAAGCGCTCTCGCTTCGCCCACAACTGCATTAGTTGGCATGCAACATATCCGCCTACTTACTCCGTATATGCGAGGCAACCTACACGATTTGCAAGCAGGTGCACATTCCTTAAGAAGAATTTACCACACTTGGTACCACTTGGTATTTACCAGGAAGCATGAACTTCTTTAGTTTAATACGAGGAACTTCAACCCACTGATTCCCACTACGATGCTAATTTCTTCCGCGTTCAGCAGTATATAACCAGCTTGCTTGAGCTATTCAAATCAGTCAGTGAAGTTGGCTCCAACACTACATCTACAAGCAAGCTGGTGAGTACTCTTTAAATTATGTAATGCTTAGTTGCTTAGTTGAGTGGGCTGCGCTAAACGCCCACTCTTTGCGAAATTATGGGAAGTTGTGACCAGGCTACCCAAGCTTAGTTGTAAATCACTAGGAGTTTAAGTCCTACGCTTAGTTTGTAGACCTAGTGCTAGAACAGGGTTGGTTCCGACCTCCCTCTTGATTGTATTAGTTTAGGAGGACATGTACGTCCTCACGATGTATTCTCTGTATGTATGTGAACCTTTGTACTCTCTTATTGTTATTAGTATATAGTTGTTTTCTACGACTTGTGTTTAATTTCTCTCTACCTCTGACTACGTACTCCAGTCACGAAAACCAAACGTGACAACATGACATAAACATCTTAGCTATCTGAGTCTAAACACACTAAAATTATCGATGAGTTAAACTTGGCTACACGTACCGATGCGGAAATATTTCGTTTTTATACGATTTTCGAATTAAATATTTTAACACAATGAGTTCGTTAAAATATAAAATAGTAGAAAGTAAAAATGCTTTTGTAATTACCTACCTTTTTTGCTCTCCGAGTAGTTGACGAATACTTAAGTAAATGCTGTGTAGAGCTGTCGATGGCCGTAGTGCTACAATGCGTTTAAGTTTTACAAGGTAGGTGTCAGATGTAACATGTCACATTAAATAAAAACGACAGTACAAAAGTTAAAACAACATATATTAAACCCTACATCACAAACATGTACAAATTATGAACAATATCATTTGTTTTTAAATTTAAGTAAAAATACAGTAAAGAGAAGTGCAAAATGCAAATATATATTTATAATAATATTTAAACAGTATTTAATAAAAAAAAACAAAGTGCCAAAAAACGATCACTTCCCATTAATCTACGTCCATTATTTTAATAATAATAATACAATATGTTTAAAAATACTTTAATCAATCTGATCTCACACAAATGTCCTTCTTCCTTTCTTTTCATTATCTCAAATTTACGCGTGAATGAGAGTGAGTGAGACAGAGACATAGAGTCCTTTTTAGGCACCCTTGGATTGCATGAAGTATGTCAGCATATCGATAGGCAGCGGAAACACAATAGTAGAATTCTTCTCGGCGGAAATGGTATTAAGGGTCTGCGCAATTAAATTGTAAATTACAATTTTTAACGAAATTAATAACATTTAGTATATAAGAAGAAAAAATGTGGTGGTTGTGTTGTTGTTATTATTAGATTTATTGTTGCTGCGGTATTGTTGGTGCTCTGTACAAAAAAGAAGCAAGGAAAGCGCTGAATGATAATAAAAAGCTGTTAATTAATTAGAGTAGTATGTAGTTGTAGTAATTGAAATGCACCTGATTAATTGCAAAAAAAGCGCAAATTAAAAGAGCTTTAAATGTTATTTTCAGAAAGTAAATGTGATGTGTGCTTCTTAGCTTGTTACTTAAATACGAGTACTACACCTATTAAAAAATACAATGAAGAGAATTATTTTGAGACATACATTAATATTAATACATAGTAGAAATCTACAACATGATTTTTAATGAGCACCTTAATGACAACATAAATAGATATACATATAATAATAATACTTGCTATTATTAATAATAGTTACTTCCATTCGACAATTAAATAGTTTTTATTAAAAGTAGTACATTTAGCAATTATGTGGATTTTACAAACAACTAACATTTACTTTTGTGACATCTATCTTATTGATATGAATACTACAAATTTAATTAATTAATAATCGTTAATTAGCAGTTGATACACTTTTTGAATAATTTCCAGTCAATATTATTATAAGATATATTTAACATTTAAATAAAACTTATCAACTATTAGTCCATATTATATTAAATTCGGTGACATTTATAGTAAGTACAATATTGTTTGTATTTAGACCCTTAGAATTTGTCTTGCAAGTATGTGTAACATGGTGCATGGAAAAAGGTTTGATAAACACTTACCTGTAGGTGAAAATTTAAAAAGTAATGATAAAGATAAACATAATAATAGTAAAATCAGTTTGAACAACATAGCAGTAGTAAATAAAAAGGCAAATTCAAGCATAGTAAAGTTAAAAGTAGTTAATAATAAGCAAAGTCAATGTTTTTTATAACATATTCGTCGTATACGCACTATTAAAGTAGCAGTCTTAACGTACATACAGTGCTATGAAATTAAAATGCAATATACTCTATAATGCATTTGAAATTAAAGCAAATATAGACAACCAATATAGATGTATAATTGGTTGCCTATGTATGTATTATGCTTTTACTTGATTATTTTCAAATGAAATATAGAGTATATTGCATTTTAATTTAATAGCACTGTATATGAACTTCAAAGTAGAAGTAACTTATGCTATCAGTTCCATTGTTTGCAAAGTTTCAGGTGTGCATAATAAATATCAATAATTATTTTTCAATAAAAATATCTGTTAATAGTCGCAAAATTGACTACATCTTAGAAGGCTCTGAAATATTCATGCTCAATTAAAATTAGAATATATTCATAACAGTTAAAAATTATTATTTCTTTTTCAATTTTCTATTAACTGTCTTTACTGTAGAGCCTTATATTTGAGATTTATATTCAGTCATTAGTTAAATTCATCACCTGAGATGATGCAGACGTAGATTCAGTATTCAACAATACGTTTTTGACATTGCATGTAAACCTCAACCACGTCTTCTTCAGCTTAAAATTAGTTTGCTAAATTCTCATCAAAATATAAACTTTCTAAAATGGCACAAAAATTGTTAATTGATTCAAGTTGTCAAAAAGAGAGTAACCAAGAGCAAAACAGCTAAATTTTTTGGCTATAGATTTTGAATGTGGATTGATATCGTTCAGTTGAATGTCACATTTATATCATACATTAAGATGGCCTTGTTGATGCAGCGAGTCTCTTACCCAAGCGGACCGGGATTGAATCCCGGTGCCGGTAGCTCTAGTTAAGGTTTTCTGGAGTTTTCCTTAGCTCTAACACAAATGTAGGACTTGTGCCATACCATCTGCAAGTCGGCTGCGGCAGCCGCACAATAGGCCTGCGTAATAAAATAATAATTACCCCTCCCTCCCGCAAGCTTCATAGCTTCTGGGGCTTGGTTCTCCAGGAGTAGTAATTATTATTATTATATTATACCACAAAGAACTTAAGGCAATACGTTTGTCAAAGGCAGCTATTGTATTGATGATATCCAAGACCAATATTTTGGCATGAATAGGACCTGAGAGTATTTACTGTTACACAAAACGCTTTTACATACTGCTACGTTGGGCAAACCAATTCATATGTTTTTCAAAAATACCTAAATAAAAATATACGAATATGTGAGTAGTGGTGTTGTATAACAGATAACATCAAGCATCAAATTTTTGGTGTGTAGTAATTTTAGGCTCTAAATTCCTTAGCCCATTTTGAGTTTGATTTTTAAATAACACAGTATATTTGACGGTTTTTGTTATATGCACAGCCTATTTATATATAATAAGTTAATAAACAGTAAATACAAACATTTTTTTAATAGTTTTTCTCTTACCTTGTTTATATTCATTATTATTATTTATAATAATATTCCGTATTAATAATACTACATGCACAAAGCTTATACTATGTAATACTCCCTTTTCATATTTAATATTACTTACATACATATATAATAGGTGTTTGTGAAAATTAAGGATTGTTATAATATCTATCAATACAGGTTAACATCAATATTATTTAGTAGTAGAGACATTTAAATTGTAATAAGCGGTTGTAATACTACGTACATTTCGAAGTTATGTGCAAAAAAATTCTAAGATGGCGGAAAAATTATTTAGTTTTCTTGTAAGAAAGTGAAGGTAAAGAAAATATAATTCAAAGAATAGTTGAGTTGTAAAAATTGTAAAAAAATTCTTCTAAAATTCCAGATCTACAAAAACGATTCATTTTGGAATCTGCAAACTTTTACTTTGATAAATAATATTTTTGTATATAATCCGTAATGAAAAATTATCATCCCGGCTGGGAATCGAACCCAGGTCAGTTTTGTCATATCCGAGAATCGCTGAACAAGTTGCATATTCTGCCAAGTGTGCTTCTTTGCTCTCGAAATAGCTCTCTTGAAATAGTACATAATATTTTTGGTAAACTATTTGGTATGAGTAGCCCTTTAGCTAATTAAGGACAATTCAGATTGTTCTGACGTTTTTCCAATATTCCACATTAAATATAGTTTTCTGGTAGGCATATTCTCAAAAACTTTCTAAATAGTTTTATTTTAGAAAAATCATTTTTAGTTAAGGAATATGGGCGCAATCTAATAAAGTACTTCTTTACTTCTCCAAAACTTTTTATCTAGATTTTTTCCGTGTAGATACTGAATGCTGTGCTTTTGGTAGTCGCTTATTAAATTTCCGTAAACTCCACGCCTTTAAAGTTAACATCCACAACCTTTTCTTACTTTTATACAACTGAAAATAACATCAGAAGGCTTTACGTGTAAAATGTATTAAAAGTTTTCAGCAGTACACGAAAACGCGTAGACCTTTTCGTATCTACACCGAAAGTGAAACTTTCCAACTTCCTCCACCACGTTTATTCAGAATTATGTCAGTGCATTGAAATTTATTATGTTCATTTTTCAAGTTTCAATTGCATTATTGGTACGATTCCCTGAATGGTTCGATATTTTCCTTTTTGACAAAGCAAAAATAGCCCAAGCCTGAAACGCAATATATATTAAACAGATATGGAACTGAAGTAAATACAGTAGAAAAGATTGACCTTTGAACTTTACAGTGTTGTTTGTTTGTAGTTTAAGAACCCGTATAGGATGATCTCTAAAATCTTCTTCGATTCAACGTACTCGTATTATTCATATTGAAATTTTATGCTTGTTCTTTTAGTGCTTTAGATGCTTACGGTGTAACCACTTTCTTTGCAGTTGCTACCTAATTTGTTCTTTAAGGAAAAATATCAAGTTATTTACATTCTACACTTTGTTAATTTAACTCCAACTTCTTTATTTAACTTTTCTGAAGTAGTATTGCTCAAATCACTCTTAATAAAAGGATTTTCCTGCCAAAATTATACGCCTTTTGTATCTTAGTAGATCCCCCTTAGTAGAAACCTTCTGTTAATCCTGGTAATTTTAATTTATTTAATTTTATCTTAATTTATGAGCGATGTCTCATTGATCGCGAGTGACCTCTTTCATACCTTTAACTCTAGTCCTGGCCATTTAAATAAAAGTCCAAGAAGTTTCAGTTTTTATGAGAGACTGGTATCGACATCGACACATGCGTCATGTCAAGCAAATAATTTAAATTCGGTTATAAAAACAGTGTTAGGGGTACGGATTTAAGTTTGCATTCGTTTTACACCTAACCAACGTCTACTATAAATCTTGATTAAATTTTTTCCCATTTTTCTTCTTGAGATCTCTGTTTTTAAAAAATCGATTTTACAAAGAAGCTTAGTTTTTTGTTAACTTGGCGTTCTCGCTAACTAAACCTAAGAACGATTCTTAAATAAGTCTTCATGCACTAATAAGAATACTTCATATACAAACGTAACGTATTATGTTTGGTCCGCTGTTTGGATGGTTTATATTTAAATAAATCGGACTTCGGCCCGGTCGGTTGAGTTTTTGTATTTCAGACTAGTAAGAAATTCTACAGCCTGCGAATAGGGGTTTTCAGTTTTACTAAATCCAATATGTACTGTCTGCATCTTAATACTCGAACAATTTGTTTTGAATAACTTGCCCTTTTCGTCTGCTTTGTTTGATGATTGATCTATTTTTCTGAACCAAATGAGTTATTTTTAATATCTAAGGTAATCATGATCTTTAGTGTAATCAAACTTCTCATATGGTCAATCTATGCAGATCCGTCACTGTTATTGACCGTAAAAAGGCTTTTCGGGCTGATAACGTTTCACGAGATATCGCGTCAGAAAATCTTTTGGGTTGTTCGAGATTTACCAGTTGATCAAGATTTTGCAAAAACTGTAACGTCTTTACTGCCCACTCTGTCGTATTCTTCAATATAGTTGTTAATGAGTTTTGCCAGCGTCATCTCTGATCAATTCCTGCAACTTTTTGTGATTCAGTACTAAGGAAACTCTACATTTTTATCTTTCGTAGGTATGTAATTACATCTCTACTTTGTTCATACCATTTTTATTTTCCACTTCCTCAAATCGCTCTTAAGAAGAGCATTTTCTTGCCAAATGTATATGCCCTTTGTATCTTAATAGAGCCATATTTTCCTCCATTAACCCTCCGTTTATGTAATTTTATCTTAATTTATGAGCGATGTCTCATGAATCGCGACTGACCTCTTTCATGATTTTAATTCTAATCTTGGCCATTCAAATGAAATTCCCAGAAGTTTTAGTTTTTATGAGATACTGGTATTAACATCGACAAATACCGTTTATAAAAACGGTGTCAGTGGTACAGATTTAAGTCGTTTTACACCTAACGAACGTCTACTATAAATCTTGATTGCACAGATTGGTCGTAGAGAAGTATAACAGTTTTAGGACCAAGAATGTAACTTTTTCCATTTCGACCTTTAAGCTCATGATAAAGAACATATTATGTTTGGTCCGCTGTTTGGATAAAACGTGCATTTGGATTTTTTTTTATTGGGTATTGAGCTGGCCTAATACTTTTTAGTTGATTACACCATACAACCAAGACATATTAGTTATCAACGTACACAGTTTTTGCCTTGGTATGTCTGATTGTTGTTACATTACAACTTTTCGGGAGAGTATTATAAAGCCATTACATTTAGTTTTTTAACCATCCACTGATAGCAAACATTTAGTTAAATTCTCTTTGTTCGAGTGATTGAATCTGTTGAGGGATGTTTCGGGATGTTTTGTGCGGCTAAGCTACGATCTCAAATCAGATCTTTTAAACCACTTGGAGATTTATTTTTGAACAAATCGAACTCTGCTGGCACGGTCAGTTGAGTTATTTGTATTGTCAGACTAGTAAAAATTTCAAGACCCTGCGATTAGAGCTCTTCAGGTTTATCAAATACATATGGTATGTACTGTACTGCATCTTAGTACACGAATCATTTGTTTTGTATAACACGTTTTGCCAGTCTGCCTCTTTTGATGATTATTCTAATTTTCTGAACAACATCTTTAGTATATCTTCAGTGTAATTAAATCTTTCGGTCGGTCGGAATTTTTAGATGGGTTAATCTATCCAGATCCGTCACTGTTATTAACCGTAAAAAGGCTTTTTGGGTTGATAACATTCCATGAGATATTGCTTCAGTAAGACCTTTCGGGTGTTCGAAATTTACCAGCCGATCAAGATTTGGTAAAAACTGTAACGTCTTGCCCTCGCTGTCGTATTTCTCAATGGATCTATTAGATATAAATATAGCCCGCGATATCTCCGATCAATTCCTGCAACTTTTCGACTTTCAGGACTAAGGAAACTCTCCATTTTTGTCTTTTGTAGGTATGTATATCTATACTTTGTTAATACCATTTTTATTTTCACTTCCTGGGAAAAACTTTTATTCTCCTGAAAAATATGGTGTTTCATGACTCCATAGGCTTTCAATATACTAAAAATATAAATATTCTTTAATGGAAACGTCGTTACAGTAGAAAATAAGAAAAACAACCGGCCTTCATGATTGAATTTTTGACAGTTTATTTTTCCTTAGTTGTATCAGAAAGAATAGTAATGCTTTTAGAAACGTACTGTTCTCGTAAAAAGAAACCCATAAATACTTCATACACTTAAATATCTAACCCCATTGCGTCTAGACGCAGCTCATAAAAAAAGAGGCTTTGGTCAAAAGGGAGAAACTAAAAACGGAAAAGAAAGAGTTAACCCTGAATCATTCACAGCCCACATATTTTAACCCCATTTGGTTTTCACATACATCCACAAGTACGTACAAGAGTAAACGATCGTGTTCAGAATTCTTTTTTCGCACCATCTTAAAACCTTCACGCACATGTTCTCACATTCGCACCTTTTCCTGCCCTTTCCAATTTAATTATTCAGCGGGTACTTTTCCTGGTGTTTCCTCAAGACACGAAAGGATAAGTAAAATTTATAATACAGCAGACGAGAGACGACGTGAACATTTTCACTAACTTCCACGGAATATTTGAGCAATGTTTTAAAGGTGTATGTAGTATGTATGTGATGCTAACGACTCTTTAAAGTTTTCTTATAAAGTACTACTGACGTAGACGTAGTAAAGGCAACGAGAAGTTTTGCGATATAACTGTCGAACTTTTAGACTTTTAGTACTATAATGTTAGGGTTTTTGTTGTGTAAAAATTGTTATAGCTGAAACTCTCTGGTGGTGGATATTGTCAGTGACGGCCTTTGGGGGGTGCGAGGTCGGGCGCCGCCCGAGGGCGCTAGGCTGTTTGGGACGCCGAAATTAGTAAAATCATTAGTAAAATCATTAAAATCATTCGATAACAGTAACTTTTTAAAGTTAATGAGGGCGCTCTTAAGGACTCTGCCCGAGGGCGCCAAGAGGGCTAAGACCGGCACTGGATATTGTAAAAGTTGGACCTGAAATATTATACTTCTACCGTCTGCAAAGACATGCATTATTTTTATTCAAAAAGGGTAAAATAATTTGCGAAAGAATTATTCATTGTTAAAGGTATCAAGCTGCAAGTTTCCTGAACCTTGTAGGGTCAATATGCCAGTAATTGCAACAAAAAGTGTCAATTAAAAAAATATATATAACAAAAATTTATTAGTTCGACCTTTCTATTACTTGCACAATATGTATAATATAACGATTTTCATTAAAATCCCGGATGATTGCAGATTTCAATAGAGTTGTTTACTTGCCATGCTTACTGTAAAAGCACAAATTTAGCTGTCAAATAAACGAATACAAATTCCACATGTATTTAGACAACCGTTTGACCAAGATAATGCAGCAATGTAGCACCATATACGAGGGTCGTTTTTTTTCAACCTCCGATAGGCTATAAACAAAAGACAAATGTATATAAAAGAATAATTTTATTAGTAAAAGTTCAGTATACTTATGGCTACTTTTTGACATACTCGCCACAAAGATTGAGGCATTTGTCGTATCTGTGGACAAGCTGTCCAATACCGTCTTCATAAAATGTTCCCGCCAACGCATTTAAATGAGTCTTGACGTTGTCTTGAAGATTCTCGGTAGTTTATTGTGAAACTTTACGGCGAAACTTTGCGGAGAGACGTTCAAAACAAGAGAAGAGGAATTCTGACTTCTGGAATTTGTTCTGATCCATGACAAGCCCGTCCACACAGTGCTGTTGCAACACAACGGCTCCTTGAGCAATTTCAATGGGACATTCATTGGGGCGTATGTCATCCGACATACAGTACCGACCTAGCACCGAGTGACTTTCATCTTTTCCCTGAACTGAAGACGTGGCTAGGTGGACAGTACTTAGACAGTAGGACAGTATTAAACTACCGAGGATCTTCAAGACAACGTCAAGACTCATTTAAATGCGTTGGCGGAAACATTTTATGAAGACAATATTGGAAAGCTTGTCCACAGATACAACAAATGTTTCAATCTTTAAGGTGAGTATGTCGAAAAGTAGCCATAACTATACTGAACTTTTAGTAATAAAATGATTTGTTTATATACATTTGTCTTTTGTTTATAGCCTATCGGAGGTTGAAAAAAAACGACCCTCGTAGTAATTAGAGGTGCAATAATTGCTTGTAAAACATAAAATATTCATAAAGATGTACAGGTATCTTATTTTTTTCTTTTAAAGTGAAATTTGGTCAACTACTGGGTGATGGTCAATTACTGGCTTACTGACCCTATTACCTCTTCAACATTTTTTGAAAATAAATTGAGCATTCTTTTTTTACAATTTGACGAAACTCAAGGACTTTGGAATTGAAAATCAAAAATCTCTTTTGGATTTGTAATTCCAAGCACCAAACTAAGAACAATAAGGCTGAAGTAGTTGAAATAACCTTTTTCTAAGACTTAAATATTTTACGAACTTCTGAGAGTTCGAAAATGAAGAGATTTTTTCAACAGTCGGGGGCCTGTACCAAAGACGAGTGTACTATTTTCTTATTTTGCTGCTATTAGAATGTCGGAAGAATCTAGCAACGCTTCACTACCAATATATGAAGAAAGTTAAAGCTTTCACATATTAGAGAGCATATGAGTTCAAGAACAAAGCAATCAAACAGTTGATTTATCTACTTAACTCTTTCAAAGTATATGAACGAAAGTCAATAGCAAAAGAGTAGAAGATGAAATAATATCTGACCTTATAGCTGGCATTATTTAGAATAGATTGAACTTTGGAATTAGTCAAAATGATGTCAGTAATGGCATGTTTGATGATTCTAATAAAAAAAGGAATGCCAGTTTAAAAAGAATGTATCAAACTCCAATAAGAGATCAAACTGTAGTAACCCACTAGAGATTATCTGCTCATGTAGGCAAATTGAGAAATGCTCTTATACAAAACGCTTCACAGTAGTATGACAAAATCTCAGAACTCTATCAACAAAGGACTGAAAGCAAGCTCTGGCAGCAAACGATCCTTACAGAAACGGCAAAGATAAAACGTCCACAGTTATCTCTTATCTAAAATTCTTAGTCTACATAGAAATTTAGACTAAATAGTTAAATGGTAATAAATCAGGGTCGAGACTTTTTATGTTCCTGATCAATTTCATATAAAAAAAATCTACTACCTAAGGATCTACCCCAAAACATCAAATGGTCCAAAAAGTCCAATGGTCTAAATTATCAAACCATCGAAAAAATTATTCCAAGTAACTCAAGTCAAGCTTGAAACGTATGTTTGATGAGATACTAGCCAGAAAATCTAAATTGATGTAAAAAATTCCACAGCGGTATTCTAACAGCCTCTCATTCAATCCCTTTTGACCGAAGACTGCTTTAAACACAAAAACCACCATAACCAAAATCTTATCACATTTGACTTTTTACAAATATGAAATGTATTTATTAATTAATTGAAAAGCTTGAAACCTTTACACAGTTGTCCCATTAGCTCCTTTGGGATTAGATCCTTTGGTATTGCATCGTTTGAGAATGAATCCTCTAACCTGATACCTACCCCAAGTACATCTTTCTAGACTACGTAGCTGAGAACTGTAGTAAGTTTTAAATCGAAGACACCTGCTATTTGCTTTCAAGATCTTCTCCTGGCGACTGAAGGGTATAGAACGTACGGATAGTGTAGTGCGTACATCTTGTGCATGGTTCGTTAGAAGCTGTTACGTTCTTTTAGTTTTGAAATTAAAGTTTATACGACGCGGGTCTGTGCCTAACACGTTTTAAAACACTGCTTTCTAGAAGAAACGAAAAGAAAAGAAAAAAAAAGAACCCATATAACAAAACTAAACCCATGGTTTTATTAGGTTTACATTTTCCTATGTGAGTTAGCTAACCTAAATCCGTTAGGTTTATGAAACAATATTTAAGAAAAGTTTTGCTTCATCAAGTTTAAATACATTTATGTAGTATATATGTATAATAGGCTCTATACTCTGTGGTCGAGTGGTAGAGAGCCTACCTCTCGTTCAGAGTGACAGGGGTTCAAACCTCGGTTGCGACTGAATTTTAAAAATTTAGTACAATCGTGTTTGAGCTCCTTAGGATAAGGTGTGAAAGTTGTATGAGTGATAAAGTATTGGGGGGGCGTAATGTACTTGCTACAATAGCTCCATTACCTCCGTTGCACACCCATAAGAGTTTGTGCGGAACCCCGACACTGCAGAATGCGGTAAAAGGGGAATGGATTATGTATGTATGTATAAATGTATAGGTATAATAATATTCCATTACTGTGCAGTTGCCTTTATTAAATACGAAAAAATAAAATCTGCGCTTTCTTAGCCATAAATTTTGTTTTTTTTAAATCTAAATAATGATTCCCTTCGTTTCATTGATTATCTGGAATAGGCATTGTCTTATAACTAACTACAGGACTTAATTAATCTTGATAAACGTTGTTCTCTTTACTTTGCTTCTCGTGCCTTCATGAAGTATGACATTATGTCAAGAGGTACTGGAAATATTATTGTGGAATTCTTCTCACTTGAAATTGTTTTGAGAGTCTAACAAAAATTTTCTCTTGTTAAATCGATGTTTATAATTAACTAACACTACTGATGACTAACTATTATAATTGTTTTATACAGACTGATTGATTTAAGTGCATTTAAATTTTATGAATGTGTTGAGTAGAACAACTAGCACATGCACACAAAATATTTGTACAGATTTGCATATGTATATCATACAGTTTATAAAACGATTACTTTTCAGTTCGATTATTATGGTTTAATGGATATTTGTAATTACAATTGTATTTTTATAAACCCTATGCATGCACAACCTACAAAGAACGATAAGTAAATCTCATTGGTAACAAGTCTACACAAAGGTATTTTGTTCTAATATCATCGCTCTCAAGGTTCCTGTGCTCAGATGTTCCGTAGATTATTTTCCATAATTAATATCTGATTTTATTGATTCTATGAAAAACTTTGCAATTATTATACACAAGGTGGATGAAATTTACTTGTTTATAGAGTAAATCATGATTGATTAATAAATTTCAAATCTTAAACCAACCATAGCCGTAACCTATAACCAAATTTCCGATTTTGATTTTAGAGACTAGGAATCACCCAATTGTATGTTGTATGCCGTATGTCGAGTGTCGTATGTCGAGTGTCGTATGTCGTGTATCGTATATCGTGTTTTTAGTGTGTTCGTATATCGTGTGTCGTATATCGTGTGTCGTTATCGTGTGTGTCGTATGTCGTATGAATGTTATGTCGTGTGTGTCGTATATCGCGTGTTCGTATGTCGTGTGTGTCGTTTGTCGTGTGTCATATGTCGTGTATCGTGTGTAGTATGTCGTGCGTCGTGTCTCGTGTGTCGTATGTGGTATGTAGTATGGTTAGAAAAGTCTTCACGAGAAAAAGTTTTATGTCATATGATTTATTTTTACCACAAAATCACACAATTGTTATTACCGTGATTACCCCCAATATTCTTGCTATATTCTGATAGTCTAGTCGTCAACATTGCCAAACATTTATTCGCTGCTACTATACGTCGTATTGAATTCCATGGAATAATTTCAGTTAATTAATTAATCCAACAACAGTGCCGTACTCACCCGAGGTTACATGTGGCTCAAGAAACCACATGCTCCAAGTGCAACAATTGTGTTTAATTTTTTTATTGATAAAACAGCTTTTCAGTAAATACCCCTTTAAACCGCGAACGGCGAGTTGCTTTTTAGGGGGCGTCAGAAGATATTTTTTCTCCACGAATACAAAATCGCCGCTCTCTGAGCGGCCCGTGGACCACAGCAAGTGCGACATTAAAAAACAAACCCTAGTTTGTATAAAAACTGCATCAGTCGTCAGTAATGCTTTGTTTTACTTTGTGCACACGCCGGCGCCGCTCTTTGAGCTGCGCGTGGACCACACCAAGAGCAAATTTGGAAAATCCTTATATGTTTATAAAAACTGAATCATCCGCCAGCGAGGCTTATATTTATTTAGGTAGGCATATTTTAGCTTACACCAGACTCTGACCAACAAAAAAACAATGATGAATTAATTATTGCCGATAAAATTTAAGCCCAATTAATCAAAGCCAAGAGTTAGTTGTCGTCATGTACGTAAATAAATTTCAGGGAGCCATAACACTGACACCGTTTAATCAGGTTGGTATCTATAAAATCATCTCCTCCTGCTGAATAATTAATTAGAAAGCGGACAGGACAGAACAATTTCCACGCAAATCACCCGAGAGAAACATCCTCGTCACAATAGTGAGTGGTGTGCGTGAAAAACGCTTACCAAGGGTTCTCCTTACACAATTACTACTACTACGAAATTCAATGGAGCACAGAACAACTTATTATTCAAGCGGGCTTTTCTTGGTCGGTATACAAATAGCGTCTTAAAAACAAAATTTATTCTTCTCTTCCCTTCAGTTATGTAATAAAATAATAATTAATTATTCCTTCGTTATCGAGCTTTTGTTCTGTCGAGATATTAATAATAACCGAAATAAGCTTAAAAGCAGCCAGACAAAAGCTTTATCTGTATAAATCTTATACAGAACACATTTTTCAAATAAATAATAATGAGAAAAGCTAAGTTAATTAAAGTAAACCTAGAAGAGAGTATCACTTGAGCTGCTTTAATAAAAATTTGAGCGACCACTAAATTGACTCGAATTTAAGTTAATAAAAATGAAAAGGGGATAACGTTGTTTTTTGAAGTCACCTTTGGCATTTAATCTCGTGTAAAATTTCACAAGGGTAAATTAATACCCGTAGATCAAAAAAGTTTTTGATCGAGGAAATTTTAACAAAGCTCTTTGTGGGTTGAAGGTACAACCAAGTGGAAAACAGATAGGGGAGATTTTGTTTGGAGTGTTGCAGTTGTTTATGTGCTCCATATCATTTCAAAAGATAAAAGTTTTTCTTCATTAAATTTAAATACATTTATGTATATATGTATATGTATAATAATATTCCATTAGTGCGCAGTTGCCTTTATTAAATGCTAACAACAAAGAAAAAAAGAAAATTTGTGCTTTTTCTTAGCCACAAATTTTGTTTTTTTAATCTAAATAATGATTCCCTTCGTTTCGTTGATTATCTGCAATAGGCATTGTCCTATAACTAACTACAGGACTTAATTAATCTTGATAAGTGTTGTTCTCTTTACATTGCGTCTCTTGCCTTCATGAAGTATGACAATATGTCAATAGGTAGTGGAAATACTATTGTGGAATTCTTCTCGCTTGAAATTGTGTTGAGAGTCTAACAAAAATGTTCTCTTGTTAAACCGATGTGTATAATTAACTAACACTACTGATGTCTAAATATTATAATTGTTTTATACAGAATGATTGATTTAGCGCATTTAAATTTTATGAATGTGTATTTATTTGTATTTACAGCAAGTACAGGAAATGTGAGTGCACTAAAAAGGTTATGTTTAAGTCATCTTGTTGTATTTACAAGAAGAAAAAGATTAAGTACAACACTGACACATACACACAAAATATTTGTACAGATAATATCATACAGTTTGTAAAACAATTATTTTTCAGTTCGATTATTATGGTTTAACGGTATATGTGTAATTACAATTGTATTTTTTATAAACCCTATGAATTTACAACTTAAAGAATAATAAGTAAATCTCATTGGTAAGAAGTTAACGCATAGGTATCTTGTTCAAATATTATCGCTCTCAAGGTTCCTGTACTCAGATGTCCCCTAGTTTATTTTCCTTGCATAATATCTGATTTAGTTGACTCTATGAAAAATTATGCAATTACTATAAACAAAGTATACGATGTTTATAAAATAAATAATGATGGATTAATAAATTTCATATTGTATAACATTCTACGGAATCAGCATTTAAATTAAAGTTCCTGAGGTATAACCAAATTACCGATGTTTGCTTTTAGAAACTCGGAAGCACCCAATAAGATAAGATGTATAGAGTTTCCTCAGAGACCTTACTCAGATTGTAACGCTACGTTTTTTTCAACTTAATAAATATTATTTTATATGCATAAATAATAAAGGAATCCTTAGTACGATCCTGTGCAGTCTAACAAATTTAAATGTATCAAAACTGCAACTATTGCATTAAGCTAAATAATGTTTTTTTCAAGTATAAATGAGTCACCTTTGTGCATTTACAAACAGTATTTTAAAATCAGCAAAATTTTCGTTGGTGTGAACGATCATTTTAAAACGTATAATGTTTCATAGAAAAACACATTAATAAAATCCATTTGGCTTTAATTTATGATTTTCTTGTACGTGCTTTTTAGTAGGCTTTGGATAAACAATTTTCGGTCTCAGCGTATCGTATTATTGTAATTGCGGCAGATTTTAACTATGGGTAAAGTCCCTCTTTCGTGAACGTTATTTGTTCAAAAGTATTAATTTTGACTGTCTGATGGAAGCCACGTTGCTTTGCCTTTGGTTAATTTGAAGTATCCCTCTTAGAATTTTTTTCATTAGGTTCATTAGGTAGAATCAAGTTTCTTCTTAATGAAGTCAGTCCGCAATAAACACTAAAAGAGTGTGGAGCTCTTCTGCTTATTACCGTATACGTAGGGGTTGTATGTCGACTGCACTTCCCAAATATAGTAACGTGTTTAGTTGTTGTGAAAAATACAGAAATTTAATTTGATTCAATTAGAATTGTTGTTATAAATACCGTACCGAAATTTATAATTAGTTTTGTACAATTTAAAGATTTATAATTAAAGTGTAACAAGTATTTTGTTACTGTATTTCAGTTCTTTTAATAATTTCCATAGATTAATAATACTGTTATTATTAACGAAAAATTATAAATATCGATTTGAACGTAACGTGAACTAAGTTTACATGGAATCTTGTTTTTAAAGTAATTAAGAAACGGAAGTCCTAAAATTAGATGACTTCTAAAACAACATATTTAAGTGTTGTGCTACCTTTTAATAAAAAAAAACATTTTAATAATTAATCATATTAACCAGTGGTGGTTTAAGAGAAACTTTTACTAAATGAAAGTAATTAACAATTTAATTTATATTGTTGTTCCGGTTACTTAAAAAAAAGGAACTTTACTGAAAATAGTTTTAAAACAAAACAATTATTGTGAACTTTAATTCTTTGGTCTGAAGTAAGAAGCGGTGTCAGTAATTGAGGTGTTTTCCAGATTTTGCAGTTTCATCAAGCTATTAATTTTGGTATTTAGTGTTTAAAATGTGAACAAAACAGCTCTAATTGTAAGTGTTAATCATTTTGTGAAGTGGTATCGAATCAAATAATTTGATCAAAGTACTGTGAACTGAAGGACATTATTTTGTTAAAGATTGAGTAAGTAAGTAATAGTTAAATAATTATTCATGTATCAATTTTGATTTCTACATGTACATTATATTTCCCGCCGTTAAGAATTTTTTAAATCTACAACTATGTTTTAAATGAAACCTTTTTATCTTTGATTTTTATTTTTATTTCATTTATAAATAAATCTATTTTTGAATTCAACCATACTAGAAAATATTCGACCATATATTTATGAAAGTCTTTAAATATATTTCAATTAATTTGATTTTTGACATAACTGAACATGTCTAATAATTGAATTAAATTTAATATATCTGATACCGGTTTATGCTTACGAGTATTAGGTCATTATTCTTTATATAATCCCCGGACCTTCCTAAACAGATGGCGCCCAAATATACTTATTTTTTGTCATTATAACTAGCCGTATTCCCTCTTTTTTATAATCTGTGAGCTATGAAACCAATACCCGCTTCCTGAACTTAAATTTGCTAAAGAGATGTCTCGAGCAGCCGGAGCATTTATGAGTTGTACAGTAAGTATCAAATATTTTGTTTTGATAAGAGGAATTTAGTTTATTTCAATCGACGCCTGATCGCGGGGCATTTTTGTGTTAAAAATAACTTTGTTTCAATTGGGGACCAAGTGTGGGACATTCATTTATTTTGTGTGTAAAGAAATATATTGTTTCAAGATTAGAACATTTCAAAATCTCTCATCGCAATGAGTTGCAAAGATTCTAACATCTGAGACGTCGACGATGTAGGTCTAGGACAACTCGGCGCGGCCGATTCGGCGCCGAGCTAATTCGGCGCCAAACATTACTATTAATATTAAATATTGCACTTACTACAAATTTATTATCAACAAACAAAAATAACTAATAGTTCCTAACTAATACCGTCTTAATATGAGAATTATATTATGCATTAGTAAAAGACTAGAGAGGGCAAGTAATTAACATACAGGATTACTATTCAGGTAATGATTACCAAGAAAAACTCAACCTAATGTAAATGAAATTTCAAAAAAGCAATTAAGCTATAAAGTGAAATTTAACAGAAATACTAGCCTTACTAAGAATTTAAATTAGAAATTATTACAAATATCATTTTAGTTTGGTTAGATTTTTTTAACGCCGGATTGGCACGGCGCCGAATTAGCTCGCGCCGAATTGGCGCGGCGTCGAATTGTCCGCGCCGAGTTGTCTCATACCGCGACGATGTATACTTTAGTAGTTTAGAATATTTAGTTTGTGTGTAACTAATAAATAAATAATTTTTGTATTCCTTCTTTTAATTGATAGAATGACTGATAGAAGCTAATTACATTAAAATAAATTTTCTCTTGGCAAAATTAAAAATCTATTTACAATATCCCATTAGTCCCATTATCCTAAAGATACTAAATTAGTATATAAGGTAATGATTTACCCAAACCGCGTTTAATAATAATTTTGACGACTAAATTCATGTTGAATTTCATCATAGAATTGAACAATCATATTGACTTTTGCGTCATGATAGAATAAAGACACTTCTCCAACAAGGACTGAAGGATTCAACACAAGCATCCATTTTGCGAATGTTGTTTTTTGTGGGTTTTAAATCATAAAATGTAAAGATTTAGTTGAAATTTTAGTTTATTTATCCCAGTTTTCTAAAGAATACTTTTATGAAAATAGAACCTTATTTGTTTGCTTTTGTGCTCAAGTAAATTACGCATTAACACAAAAATAAAACTTTTGTATAATTTTTTGAAGGTATGGTGGTTCACTATTATTATTTATCTCTTTATGTTAACAAGTTGTTAAACAATCTTTGTTTTGGTAACAATCTAATTTAAACTCGTTTATTAAAGATTTTTCCCCTGGGGTTTTGTTTCACCTTGAACACGTTCTTGAAACCGTTTTCCAGTGCAAATTGTAATTGCATCGTTTGAAACTTGAAATAACCTGGTTTTCAATAGTTGAATAGATTAGAAATCTACATGGCTTCCAAAATAAACTAAAAAGTTGAACGCAATTTGAAGTGACTTCGAACGATTTCGCAAACAATTTGCAACAATCAATCAGTTAATGTTAAGTCTATAGATTTATAATATTTTAGTATGCTTTTGACATTTAGTAGCCTGCTTTGATAGCTTCAGTCATAATTTTCAGGATATGACGTCATCGATATTTTTTCTAAATAGTTTCCTATGCAGGATGGAAACCTGAACCGGAATAAATTAGTAAATAATTTCAATTAAAACGATATTTTTAATACCAGCTTGGACTTTTTGGTTCATTTTGTTTGAATCTTACACATATTCAGAAAATATTTTTGTTTATATAAGAGATTATGTAAAAGGGCGGGTAAAGTGTAATTTTTGTAAGTGAAACACTCTGTCTATTTTCATTTTATATGATTTCTCCTCAGACTCTAATTAATACAATACACATTAATACAATACACATTTAGGCGGTCGTGATTTGAAATGTGTTGCCATTGTTTAATTGTTAATAATTCGTGATTGGGAATAATAAGTAAATATTTTTTCGTCCAAAGCAGTCAATTCCAATAAATCGGTATCGGCTTATGCGTGCGGGTATCTTATATCAGCTTACAAGTAAAGGACCCCGCAAAATCCTTATGGAGAATGACTGTCACCACATTGCTCTGAAACTCTGCTGAAAAATTATTTTTCAATGTATAGATCAAAAGTGTCAATGGGCACAAAGTCCTTAAAATTACAGTGTGGAGTACAACCGCTTGAAACTGAATAATGCAAAAATTGCCAATTTCAAACGGCTGTAATTCAAAAGCTATAATTTTTTAGACTTTGTGCTTACTGACACTATTCTATGACATCTTTTAGCAAAGTGTCAGAGCAATCTGGCGAAAGCCGTTTTCCATAAAGATTCTGCGGCGTCAATGATACATTAATTATTATTTATTTGTTTCAAAGCATGTATTTTAACTTAATTAGAATAATTAGAAATTTGTAATTAACCTAGTATACGACACCTTCAAACTGATTGCCATATTCTTCCTAATAATGTAAATAATCTGTATGGTAAGGTAATCTGTGGTAATGGTAAGGATGGAAAGGTATGGAACCAGATAATAAGAAAATGTTTAAATATTAAGAGAATCTGTAAGCATAGTAATGTAACTATGTATGTATAATGTATAAGGCCTTGTGTTTATGGTGTATGCTGCATTTAGTGTGTTGTGCGTTGTGTGTCATATAACGTGTGTGTTGTATGCATTGTGTGGTATTTGGGTGTGGTGTGAGTGAGTGTGTGTATCGTGTAACGTGCGTTGTTTGTGTGTAGCGTGTCATGTATCGTAATGTTGTAGGTTGTATGCTGTATGCTGCATTCTGTGTTACATGCTGTATGCTGTATGCTGTATGCTGTATGCTGTATGCTGTATGCTATGTGCTGTATGCTGTATGCAGTTTGGTCGACGACAGCTAGCATTTCAAAAAGTTTGTTTTAGTTCAGGGTACTGACCGAATTAATTTTTCAAAAGTGCTTATTTTTAGTTTACAAGAGATAATATTAATAGTTATGAAACAGCTATCCTGGTTTACCTAACCACTGTCCTGTGAAAGACAGCATCTCCAGGTAGTTTTCTGGTAGTCAGAAATGTGGAACTGCTACTTTGGACTTTTTTGGGGGACCCTCGGTGTTAAAGGTCGCAAAGCAAACCGAGGTTTGTCGCAACATTAAGTGAATCTGGGCTATCGTGAACCTCATAGCAACACGACAGAGCGGTAGTTGGAGCGCTGTTACTAGACACACCAAGCGTTTAATTAGTATATTAGGGTGGACAACATTTGTGCAAGCCTAGGCCACACTTGGGATGGATTCGATCCCATTGTAGTCAAATATTGTAATTAAAAATATAAAAAAATATAATAATAATAATTATTTTCCCAAAGTCCATCCAAACATCTTTATTTATTTTGCTACAATTGTTTCAGCCTTATTAACAGTATTTAATTTTTACAAGGCCATCTTCAGGCAGCTACAAGCAAATTATACTTAAAGTTAAAACAAGAATTTTTTTTTTCAATTTTCCTTATTATTATATGAGAAACATACCTTTTTATTGTTGTTGGTTTTTGGTGTTTTTATATATTTATTTTTATAATAATAATAATCAAAATATTTAATATCATTGTTGTTGTATATTAATGCTTCCCGTATTAAAAAAGATAAAACCTGGAAATTTTTTTTTCTCATTAAACATCTACATCTAACAGTATTTGTAAATTACTTACTAAAATATGTTATCTAACCTCCTTAAAAACTACATTGAACAAATATTTATGTAATTATCATTGGTTTATCATTGGAAAAAAAATTCCAGGTTTTATCTTTTTTAATACGGGAAGCATTAATATACAACAACAATGATATTAAATATTTTGATTATTATTATATAAAAAAAAAATAAAATAAATATATAAAAACACCAAAAACCAACTACAATAAAAAGGTATGTTTCTCATATAATAATAAGGAAAATTGAAAAAAAAAATTTCTTGTGTTTAACTTTAAGTATAATTTGCTTGTAGCTGCCTGAAGATGGCCTTGTAAAAATTAAATACTGTTAATAAGGCTGAAACAATTGTAGCAAAATAAATAAAGATGTTTGGATGGACTTTGGGAAAATAATTATTATTATTATATTTTTTTATATTTTTAATTACATTACCAATATCCAAACTTAGAGGAAAATGGACCAGTTTTTTCACATTAGTCAAATATTGTTTGTATTAGCTTTCTCAAAGAATTAGGCGGTTATAGAGATTATATTAGAAAAAGAAACTGAGTAGGATATAAAAAATATAAAAATTTTTTTTAATTATATTAACTGGTCGGTGTGGTAACACAGTTCAATATGTCACAAACAATGTCAACTCATGTAAGTGACTTGTTATACAAAATATTTTGAAGAAGCTCTAGTAAAACACAACTTCAAAACTGAATTACACTCGGAAAGCATATATGTAATACCATTCAGACAAAAAACAAAGCTCTCTGCAAGATCCTTCTGTAAAGTATTTGTATCTTATGGATACAGGTTTGGAAAACAAGAAAGCCAACACCGTTGCAGTAGAATTCTGAAATAAAATACTCGAAGAGATACTGTCTGTCATTCCAACATAGAGAAAGAGAATGGAAGAGTAAAGGTAAGTGTAAAAAGCAATCTAAAGCCCTAATGATTAAAAAATTTCTGTTTATGTCGGAACAGCCTTCTGTGCTGACAGGCGAGGAAGTGAATTAAAATTCTAGTGTAAAACTAAATCTATAACCAGAAATGCCCGCTTATTGTTGTACGCCAACAAATGCTTTTATAATTTTTGCGTTTTTCAATGGATTCAGTCTGTACTTGTTTTAGTTTTCCAATGTCAATGTTGAAGATATGAAATTAGAGCAGTTTAGGATTTTTTTACACCTTCATTACTTGTTCTTCAAAAACTTGTATTTCTTTGCAGCAGGCAATATATATCGAACTAGTTTTGCAACATTTTATATGAGTTACGTTCTAACAAGCCTACTAAATTATTTAAAAGTTAACGACTAGTTACAGTTGAATTAAATATATTGTCGTGATATTTGACGTGCGAAATAAGGAATTCACCAACTCAATATTTTTAAGTAGATTGGTTACACGTTAAATTGGTAACACAACCTCACTTTCAATTATAATTTTGAAAAAATTGATGTTTTATGAAGCTAAAAATGGTTAATTATAATTAACATGCACACTAGTACACAATAGTCAGATAAAGATGATTATTTGTAAAACTGGTTTTTCCACTTAATTTAGTTAATTTTCCTTGTTGATAATTGAATATTACGTTTAAATTAAGTTAGTATATTATTCATTTGCGCAAGTTCTTCTAATCCAAAATTTTACAGCTCTTGGTTAAATAATTTTGGTGGAGGATTGTAAAGCTGCATAATTGTAAATATCTTAAATGTAAGGGCAGCTTTTTATAAATGATATCCGTTAAACAACATATAATAATGTTACAATTTTGCATCGTACATTGAAATACTGTAATTGGTTGAAATCTCCATATTGTTGATGTCTGAAATTATGTAAATAATGTTTGTTAGCATATAATGTTTGAATTTGTGACGATAGGAATGTGTAAAAAAAAGTATTTCTATGTAAATAAGTTAATAAATAGTTGTTTGAAAATTAGGTTCCATCGATATTCAATGGAGGTCTTGTTGTACAATGAAAACCTAAGTGTTGTATACCATTAGATTGAAAATTCGATAATTTATAAGTTTATTTAACTCGTTTTAGGATTAATTATAATTTATAAACAATAATTTGGTTATGTTATAAATCAAATGTCAGCATCCATCTATTTCAATGAAAATTTAGTATAGAGTTCGTTTGTTTACTAGAAAGGTATAAAAACCAGGCCATTTTTGTAACAAACTCTCTTCTATTTTCATCTTTAGAGAAGTGCAGATTTGTTGTAGTGCAATAAAATAAATTGAAGGTTATGTTTAGAGTTAGAAATATATAAACAAAGTAAATATCATAATTTTGAGGTTATTGTTATCATATAAACGTCAAAGTGCTCAAACTTTTAAGAAAGTTTAATAAATTTAAGTGATTTTTTTATAACAGGTGCTTTATTTTAATCAAGAGACAATTTATTTTGTAACGGACATTTTATAATTTCATAATAAAAATATAATTATCAAATTTTTCTGTAGCTGGATTTTATAAACGGAAAAGCAGAGAGCAGATACTGGGAAATTTATAACAATACAGTTGGAGAGCTAATGGCGCCAAAGATTTAAATATATTTTAACGTGAGTGTCTTAACAGTAATTATAGTTGTTTACAGTAACTAAGAAATATGTTGATGCCAGAAGTATTAATCCCCAAATAAAGTAGATTAAATTATTTTGGAATTAATATAAAAAAAATTTTAGTATCCAAATTTTTTAATTTCCTTTTTGTTTCATTGTTTTGTTATTTGTTAAATTTATATATATTAAATAAATTTAGTGCCCTATTGATGCGACTCGATTGAGAGTCTCAATTTGTGGATAGTTAGACTTTTCACAACAATTATATTTATCCGGAACAATTATTCTAATTAAAGGTAACAAAGTGGTTAGTTGCGATTATACCATCTTTATTATGAATAAACCAATTGTCTCTGTTATATACACATAAAACATTATGACAATGTCTAGTATTTGTTTAACAATTTTGCCAGAAAGTAATCAAAAAATAATAATAATAATAAATTAATAACTGCCCATATTGTTATAATTTTTTGGCTTTTTTGGTGTTTAACTTAAAATGTTTCTGCTTAAAAGGCTTATCCCCATTACATGTTTTCCCGTTATAATATGTGTGATAACTGGGCCATAGATATAATAATTAATAGAAACACGGAATTTGCTTCAAATAGTAACAGGCCCTTTTATTTGCAAAACCAATCAAAACTATCTTTAATAGAAATGTTTACATAATAGTTACAGAATTCAGTAAAGCGAATATTAATTAAGTCCCGTCGAAATCAATCACTGTCACGTAAAGATCGCCTGTGTGCTTTGAGGGTTCGTAAGCTACCCTTTAATATAAGTTACACTGATTTAGAGATAACAACTTACTTGAAACACTTATTTGTTGTACTAAATATATTAGTGCAAATACTAACGTAAACTTAAAAGTGTTAATTGCCATCAATAATACTTAAAGTGTTGCTTCTGGTAATTGTTGAATCTATTCAGTTTCCCTTATTCTGTGCTAAACAGTGCTTTGAGTTTACCATCGTATATGAGCTTTTGTTACTCTGATAAAGCTAAAAGTTATATTCAGAAACGTACGAGTATTTGATGCACGATCAAATTACCCAGTGTTATTGTATTCGCAACAATGCCAATTCTGTTTATTCGCCAGACAACACTTTTGATATTCAATACCTCTAAACGCACTAATTTTTGGCACCAGTTTCATTATCCCATTATCTCAGTTTTGCAGTAAATCTAAAAATCTCAATATAATAGAAAGATTAGCTTGATATAATACGAAATTCCTTTCTTTGCTGTTATTATCTTTTGTTATCTTCCACAAAGCAAGCTTGTTCGATAAGTTAACAAATCGCTAAATTATACTATACATAGGAAGGATCTAAACTCAAATTTACAGAAGTAGTTAAATAAAGGCTATTATTCAAATATTTTAAGGGAAATTAGATAACGTTTGCAAATTTCACGGAAAATTTGGGGTTGTTTGTGGTGATGTTTGTAGAGGTACCTTTCCTCTCGTAATTTTAATACTTAATAAGTTTGAAAGAGAAATCGAGCGCACAAAAAAGCTGGAAGTTTGAAAGGAATTTGATTAATTTTTAATTTGTTTTAATTAATTACCTGTTGAGGTTGGTGTAGCGGTTTTTAATCTTACATTTTTAAAATTTAATTTAAATATTTATATAAATAAAGCATATTTTACATTCACTTATTGTTTCTATACTTAACATAATCCAGTGTGTCTAACAAATTATTGACAGAATTTCCATTTAACTATATTATTGAGGTATTCAGTTTGACACAACACAATGGAAATTGTATCAAAACTCAGCATAAATTTACAGTAGATTCATTGGGGTATTAGAGTAAATTTAGATGCTAGGTGTACAGCTGTAGAGAGTTAAAAACCCATGTACGTATATGTTATGGTGAATAAGTTGTTACAATACACCTTTTAATTTATTTGTGTATAGTGACGCACCCAACTTTCTTGTAAATATCATCAATTATTCATCTTGTCTCAATTAGTTGAATAAAATTTTCAGTAATCTTTGTTTACTTTATAACAATAATAATAATAACAATTATCACAATAATAAGGTTAGCTCATATCTTTTAATATAGACTCCAACCTTTTATTTTATAAATTAACTGTAAGTATTTATATGAACTCTAAATAAAATAATTTAATAGTTTTTTATGTTAATTTCTATTTGAAGTGAAGTGGGTGGTCGCATGGTAAAGATTCGAACTCTTACTCAGGCGGCCCAGGTTCGATCCCCAGAACCTGCGAGTGGATTTTTCTCGTCGATAAAGCCTCAGTAAACTTCGCAGTGCTATCAGATGGACACGTTAAGCAGTCAGTCTCGACAATCACACAAACATCTTTCTGTAGCTGTCGTTAAGAATAACCGCCCTATACCAATAATGACTAATTTGCGGCACTTATAGTGCAACCTCTTGCCCTCAAACCAACTTTGCAGCTTACTTTACAGTTGGAATAATATTGACTATTTATAATATTAATTCCAATAATACACAGGTAAAGTAAAATAAACTCCCCTTTTTCCAATTTCCAATACTAAATGGCAAAAACTATAATTTAATTAAAAATTCAATTTCTCCCTAATTTCTTTCATTTGAAACCGGTGCGGGCCATCGCCGTTTGTAAGAATATATACATAGTTATACGCAACATTTTGTAGCCACCGATTAGCTTAGCCGATTAATTTGCCGTTAATCCGCAAAACAAAACCACTCATTTATAAGACTATATCCGAAAACTTCCAATCTTAATGTTACAGCACTTCCACCACCATAAATAATTCTCATACACATTTTATTGATAAATACTTATATTCAATATTTTAATCCAGTTTTACAATAATTTGTAATTAATATAAAAACATTGAGCACTTCATAATAATTAAATGTATATTTTTCTGTAAATTTTCTATTGTATTAAAATAAAGCTTCTTTATTTATTAAAACAACTTTTTTGAATCTCCACTTGTTTATAATTCTCTCCGAGACACGTTTAAGATAAAACATGTTAAAAACCATTAATCGCCTTGAAAGATAGTTACATATTGTAACTGTAAAAGGGGTTCATTAAAATTTAAAACTTTGTTTACAAATAATCAAGTCTCCTTGTAAAACCAAAATTACTTCTAATCTCTTATTTTAAATATTTGACGTAATGTTAAATAATTATGGAAAGAGGACCATAAATTTAACAATTTCTTTTTCTTTTCTTTTAGTAAAATTGCAAATCATGGATATCCCGAAGTAGTGTAAATAAGAAAAACTGTTTAAAAATCAACCAAACTACATAAGATCTGAATACGAGTTCACAATTAAAAATTATTTTAATAATTCTCTTCTTGTGAATGAACACAATGCAATAATAATAAAATTAATCTATAATTCTAATGTATCCTTTGTATTTCGTGATAGCTGTGCATGAATAAATCACTATTTGTAAAAATATCATTGCAATACATACAGTTCTTCACATTCTAGCCTAATCAGTTAATGAAACATTTTAACACTGAGGACTCCCGGTTTAATACGCGCCGAATCTTACGAACAGTAAACAAATTAATTTAAAATAATTAATCTTAAATTAAACGGCGATTCTTAAATTAAGTGCGAGCGATTTTTACTATTAACCAATTTTTTTAAATGGAAAACAACATCTAATGTTTTATTTCCTGTTTTTTACATGATTACAAGAGCGTTTGCGTCGTTTATGTCATCGTTTACAAAGACTTGACTTTCACCAATATCTTTTTTAATTATCGACCTTCTTGGAATCATCACTGACTGACTGGACTAATAACTGTATTGTTTATTAACAAAGCGGATCAGGTTGCAGGTTGCAGGATCAGCAACGAGAACACAACAAAACATAATAAGTCTTGTTTTAAAGAACATAACAAACTCTGTTGCATGTGGTAAAAGCATTATACAGTTCTTTGTTGGCATTTTTCCCAAAAGCTACTCTTCTGAGTAAAAAATGTTATAGGAATTTTTTATTTGACGTAACTATGTCTAATTACGTGCTGCGTTTGATGTACTTCCTATAAGACACCCTGTATATGGACATAGTATTAGTATAATTTTATAGAGTTTATGTCTGTGCAACTTTCTTATGTAGTTTTTAAATTTTCATATAAATTATCAAAATTTATGTATTTTTCTTAATTGAATATGCTTGATCTACCGGTTGCCAATCAAGTCTTCTCGTTTTTATATAGTATTATATAGTAAGATATAATAAATGTAATCAATTTATCGTGATTAATTTTCACGACTAATAAGTGTATTGAGACGATATAAAAAATGATTTGTAAAGTCTTTTAAGTTTGTTGGGATAGACAATAAATTACTGCGGTGATATAAATTTAAATAAAAATATACTAAATACTTTCATTGATTTTGGTTAGCTAGACTAACTTTGAAATATAAACACCCCAGTAATTTCTAACTCAGTGTTAGTGAATTTGAGCATGAGACTTGACATAAAACTAGACTTCTATTTAATAAAGCTTTATTTTCAAAAACACCTGAAAACCTGCTGCTGGACGAGAATAGCTTAAATTGTATGAGACATGAACAAAATAAAGAAAAGCATTTATAAACAGTACACACAGATTTATTGTTTGTTTGTTTTGTTTGTTTTTGGGCGAGGAATCAGCATGGCGGAGCATCCTTGGTACCTCATGGCACCGATTGCTATGATCATTTGGCCGACCCTACTAGAATTTAGCCGAATCTGGGGGAATTCCAACCCCAGTAGGGATTTTTAACGTGCCAAACATCGCATTGACACGGGACCTACAGTTTTACTTCCTATCCGAGAAGAAGGCCAGATGTATTATTGATAGAATAAATTAAAAAATAAATAAAAAAGAATATATAAAACTAAAGATAAATGCGGTAATTATTTCACTTTGCTCAAATGAAATTCTATCTGTTGCCGACAATACAGTAGCGTCACCAACAATCTCCACTCTAGCAATCCCTGTTACGTATTGAAATATAATAATAATAATAATAATAATTGCTACAACCCATAACCTGGAAACCAGGCCCCAGAAGCTATAAGCTTGTGCGGGAGGGAGGGGGCGATTATTATTATGTAGGCCCTACGTGCGGCTGCAGCCAACTTACAGATGGAACAGCGCAAATCCCACATTTGTGTTACAGCTAAGGAAAACTGCAGAAAACCTTAATCAGATCTGCCGACACCGGGAATCGATCTCGGGCCGCTTGGAAGAAAGTCCTGCACGCTAGACATTACACTACCAAGGCTGATATGATGAATGAATGAATGATGAAAAATGAACTAAAAAGATTGAATAAAATTTTTTTGCACAACAATGTGAGTAGTCTACTTTCTATAACAAAAGAAAAGAATAAATAATAAGTTTTACTAAGCTCTTTGATTTCTTAGTTCTGATCAGAAGATAATTTGTCCAAACAAACTTAGAAATAGATTATAATCCAAATGTGAAAACCAACATAACTTATATTCCCGTTGATCAGGTCTCGTAAACCAAACACACTTTAAAAATCACCGCTATTTTCTAGTTCAATATCGATGGTCGATAAAACTTGTAGATCAAATAATATTATTTTTTTAAATAAATTAATTTTATTTAATTCATTAGTGCTTCAAATATAAATGAATATGATTCTTCTCGAATGCATACAAGTTGATTGATATACAAGTACGTAAAAATATTTGCATGGGTACACCTAACCCTATTTTAATGCAAATTTTTTATTAAACCGATGTGGATTTACGTGTCTTTTTCAGTTAAGTAAAATTGTTTTGAACTTTTCTTCACATCAAATAACAACAATAGACAAATAAAAATAATAGACTTATGATCAAAATTGATTCCTAACTAAACAAATTAATAACAACCGTTAACTGTCACACTAATTAACACCCTAATTACACAAATTCCAACTATACCACAACACGGGATGGCTACTTTATAACACATAGTGACTTCCTTACATAAATTTACAATAATTATAACTGAATACAAAAAGAAGGTTAAAATCATAAACCGACCACTTCGGCCTTGTAGAGAAACATGATAATAACGCATTTCACGACTTAGTAAAACCTTAATTTAAACAAAATTCAAACTATTCTCGTCCAGGGTTTATTACTTCAGGTGTCTGAATCAAAGAAATGGTGAAACACATTAAATAAACATCAATAATTTGATAAACTGTCAAATTGACCTTGGCCCGATACCTTCTCAACTGAAAATAATGACTTAATTTATTTATTTTCAGTAAAACATCCACTCGAAACTGTGTTAGCTTCCTGGTAAATGAAAAAGATCTATCCACGATATCCTACAATAGTACTCAAATCTAAAATGAAGATAAATTATCTAAGAAAAGCTGAAATGATATCCTGATCTTGTAACCGAAGCTACCTAATGTATGTTTTATCAGATAACAGCTAAATTTACTCATATCCCTTATTTATTGTTTAATAATTGTTACTAAAGTAAGGTTATGTATGCTTTTAAAGACCGTACTGCTTTTATCCTGCTTTATATTAATATTCTTGTCTAAACTTTTTGTTTTAGGACATTAGTTTAAACTAATGTCCTAGCATGTATATAGTTTTATATCTTTATTGCATATATGCATCAAATAAACATTATTGATTATTCGTTGCTTTCCGACACATCAGAGACTTTAAAAGTTCTATTTTTATCATTGTTGTTATTCAATTTTCAATATGATGATTTTATATCATCGCAGTATTGTATTTAAAATTTTCCATTAGAGTTCTATCTAACTCTTTATAGCATTTATCAAATTGGTCTTTATTTGTATTGATTGTACTTCTTAGTATTTTTAATTAACTAACTTCTAACTATTTACCTATTCATTAAAAGTTTATTAACTAAGCAAAACTGGCGCACTTGCAACACAAAGCTCAATTGTTACTAACAAACTTTTGAGATTTTATTAATATCCAAATCATAATAACGGTAAAGATTTTACTAAATTTATTCATAAAACTTCTACGAATTATCTAACAATAACTTCCTATTAATTATAAAGCTCCAATTTGCGCTTCAGCTTCTTTTTGTTTTCATAAAAAGCTCAAAATTATTATTAAAGAATCGTATTTTAAAGAACATAATTAAAGCCGGCTTCTTTTACAACCCATTCTATTCACTATTTTAAAAACTAATTTTTATAATTGTGCTCTATTTCAGTGTTCTTTTTGTTTAACTATTTATACCTAATTTTTTTTATTTTGCGCAAAAATAATGAAGTGTTATTTTGCACACTAGAATTATCGGATATACTGTAAAATCTCGTTATCTATAAATTGTTATAATCTCTTATACAGAGATTACACGATATTCTGTTAAATTCTTAAAGACGGTACATAATTAAAGATTTAAGATAAAACGTAGCTAATCCTGTACGCTAAACCCAGTATACCCTAGATATCGCATGTTCTTAAGGGATGGTGTTGAGAAAATCTTATCATCATAATAAGTCCAGTGGGCGCATTATATCATTCCCTTTAATTTTTGTTATAAAAAAGATGCAATAATCATTAGATAATAATTCGTCAATTAAAAACCCCCCAAGATTAGCTTTTATCTCTTAAAGTTAAAAAGGATGCTTCTTGTATGATTCCCTTTTTGTGTGTAATTGTAAACGATAGTTTCCTGTGGGATTTACTACTGTCTCCGAAAATTTCTAGTCAACTAAAGCTAATTGAAGTTGTCTCATTTTTAATTAGTTTTTGACTTAATATTTTTCCTATATAAAAACTTAAATCGCTTATTTGACTCGGAATGACATTTCAGAATTTATTTTCTCCTAATTAGACACCTGTGTGGTGATTTGCATTAAAACTGATCAAAGTTGATCAACCATTAATTTTTATCTAATAAATCTTAAACTAAATACTTATAAGCTAGAGTTCATCCATTAATGTCCTGTAGTTTGTTCTGGTTGAAACTATACTAAACATTCTCACTCGCGCACAATGCTCTGATTTTACCCAAAACACTATACAAGCTCAAATGGTTTTGTCCTCTTCAATCTTCGGACGAGATCTTGATTGTCCAGCAGCTGAAGAGCTTCTGCATTGATATGATTATGTAGCCTGGCTTCATGCCTGCTAGCAAACCTTTTAATGGCGTCTTGAACAGTTGGAATGCCAAGGTCCCGATGAAGGTCACTATTGCGGACGTACCATGGAGCCTTGACCATGTTACGCAGTACCTTGCTTTGGAAGGTCTGAATGGACTTAATGTTACTAGCTTTCGTACAACCCCAGAGCTGTATACCATTTAACCATATCGGCTTCAAGATCTGGTTATAGATTAGGATTTTGTTATTTAGTGCCAACTTAGAATTTTTTCCAAGGAGCCAATAATATTGTTTATATTTTAGACCAAGTTCGGTTCTTTTTTTCTTTACATGCTCTTTCCATCGAAGCTTAGCGTCTAGCGTCATGCCAAGGTACTTGGCATTGTTCGAGTATGGTACTAAAGTGCCATTTATATCTAGTGGCATATTTATATCAACTAGTCTTTTGTTCGTAAAGATTACATGGATAGACTTGAGCTCGTTCAGCTTGATCTTCCATTGTTTTGTCCACTCTAGTACTGTATTACTAGCTGTTTGTAGTTGACTGGTGGACACATCCTGTTCCTGACCTATTGCGAGTAGTGCCGTATCATCGGCAAAATTGCAATTTTAACATCGCCCAAATGCGTAATATCACTGGTATATAGCAGGTAGAGGATAGGCCCTAGGACACTACCTTGAGGCACACCTGCGTTAATTTCTTTTAGTTCCGAGTATTCATCTTCTTGTTTAATTCTGAAGTTTCTATCCGATATGTACGAGGAGAGAACTTCCACATATTGTTTTGGAAGCATTTTGTTCAGTTTGTGAATGAGCCCTTCATGCCAGACTTTATCAAAACCCTGGGCCACATCAAGGAAGACTGATGTGCAGACTTGCTTTTCTTCGAGAGCTTTTTCGATGACATCTGAGATTCGATGGACTTGATCTATGGTGGAACGTTTCTGTCTGAAGCCAAACTGGTAATCTGGAATCAGCCTATTGTTCTCTATTAAAGTTCTCAGTCTTTTAAGAAGTAATTTTTCGAAGAGCTTTGAAATAATAGGAAGCAGAGAAATAGGCCTGTAAGACTTCACATCGTTGGGTGGCTTTCCCGGTTTAGGCAGCATAATTACTTCTGCGACTTTCCAAATTGTAGGCACGTGCTTTAGTCGGAATGATGCGTTGGATAGGTACGTAAGCATCACAATACCTCTTCTAGGCAGTTGTTTCATACCTTGGCCAGTGATGAGATCAAATCCTGGTGCTTTTCTAGCGTTTTGATTAGTCTTAATCTCATTAGCTACTTCCTTCGGAGTAACAGGAGGGATTTCTTCGTACAGTAGATTATTAACCTCTTCCAAGGCAGTGTTAGCTTCAAATTGATTGGATTTGAAGATTTCAGTTAAATCATCAGCAAATAATTCTGCTTTTTGCTTATTATCTCTTGGCCAAGGCCCAGCATCCTTCCTGATAGGGGGAATTGATGTTACAGACCTCTTGATCTTATTGTTTGCTTTCCATAGAGAGTACTCTGTTTCCTCGTCCGCAATTAAATTTTGTAGATAGGAGCTGATTGAATCTTCTTTGAGTTTTTGAATTTCTCTCTTGAGTTTTTGTGATTTGTTATTCAACATGGTTTTGTCCAACGGATCTCTTTTCTTTTTTCTGTTACCAGTATTCTGATTTCGATCGGATAATTAACCCCTTTAGATATATGGGTAATTTCCTTGGTATTGTTAAAAGCAGCTGTCTGAATTATTTTAACAAAATTTTCAGCTTCTTGTTCCAGTTCCTGAATTGTTTTCAAACTAATGTTAAGGTGAATATTTTCTTGAAGGTCATTTCTGAACCTCTCCCAGTAAGTGGTTTTATTTACGAGCATGGGGCGGGCTTTTTTAATTATCCTTTCACTCAGTGTTAATATAACTGCTCAATGGTCGGAATCTAAGTCCAGATTTTCTTCAACATCTATGAAATTGGGTGAAACTTTCTTGACAATAAAGAAATCTAGCAAATCAGGGATTTTGTTGGAATCCGTAGGCCAATACGTGGGCTTACCTGAGGAGTGGAGGTTGCATCCAAGTTTCCTCATGGCTTTTCTCAGTTCACTGCCTTTTGTTGTGGCCAATCTCGATCCCCATTCCACATGTTTGGCGTTGTAATCACCACCCAAAATGAAACGTTCGCCAAGATGTTGTAGGATCGTTTTATAGTCAGCATTTTTTAAATTGTGCTTTGGAGGACAGTAAATTGCACCTATTTTTAAATTTTGTTTCGTGGACTTAATACATACAATAGTAAGCTGGAATTCTATCCTTTGTAGATGACATTCTTCGTAGTGGTTAATTGATTCTTTGACTAATACAGCACTGCCGCCTTTAGGTTGATTGTCGGGGTGAATAGTGTGGTATAATCTATATCCTCTTATTTTTAGGTAGGATTGAGCAGTCAAATGCGTTTCTGAAATCAGACACACATATATGTACTGGGTATGAAGGAAGACTTCAAGTTCCTGTTTTCTCTTTAGGATGCCATTGGCATTCCATGTAGCTATTCTTAAGTCTTGTTGGTCCATAGATTACTTCTTTTTGGGAATAGCACCAGTACTCCTGGCTTCTAACCTGGCGAGTCTCTCATTGACTCTGTCCAGCATCTTCATCATATTCTAGATCATTTGCATCATAGATGGATCGGTTTTAGGATTGGTGGAGTTCGGTTCTTCCTGCTTCGACTTACTTGCTTGTGCATATGAGACACCTACCTTCAATTTATCAGGCGCGAATGTCCTTACTATAGGAGTTGGTTTTCTAGTTTTAGTAACGTTATCTCTCCGCTTTTGCAACTCTTTGGCGATTATACACCCTCTATAGTTGGCGGGATGTGCCTCAGTGCAGTTAGAACACTTGGCAGGAGCATTCCCAGTCTTGGTACATTCTGCTGTTAGATGATTCCCCGCACATTTAACGTAGATGGGGGGTACGTTGGCAGTATTTTTGCGTGTGCCCATATCTCTGGCATCTTTTGCACTGCGGTATTAATTTACTAGTTCTTAGTGCCTCAATTTTAACTTTCATGTGGCACAAATGCTGAATTTCGAAGATCTTCTTGATATTCTCTGTTTTATCGAATGTTAGCACGAAGAGAGGGAGCTTGATATAGCCATCTTTCGTTTTCTTTAATTTATTTTCTGCATTTTTTATTTTGAAACCGTTCTGCTGCAGTTCATTAACGATTTCTTTTAAATCGCAAGTAGGGTGCAGGTGCCTAACCATAACTCTGATCGGTCTCTCCTGCTTGTTTTCGTAAGAATGCCATTCCTGATCAGAATTATTTAGATATTGAGTTAACCCTCTATAATCTGTTGCTGTGTCAACATTGATTTTTAGTTGATTATTATTCATTAGGGTTGCATTAAACTTCAGATTACTTGTCTGAAGTTTCTGTTTGAGCTCCATATAATTTTCTAAATTACTTACCACAACTGGAGGAGGTTTTTGTTCTTTAGCCAGCGTTGGCTTACTCTGGGTGGAGCTAAGGTTCTTCTCCGGTGACTCAGCTGCTTTCCTTTTCTTGTTCTTATTTTTTGGAAGCAGTCATTCTGTTTCCCGGGAAACTAATTCTTCTTCCTCATCGGAATTGGTCAGACTATAACGTTTTTTCTCACCTTGCAACAATGCAACTTGGTCTTGTTGTGTGTAAGTGCTTTAATCTCATCCAAGGCCTGTTTGAGTTGAAGACGCAGTTGTTCTATTAATGCGGTCTCTGCTACGGTGCTCGGTAAGGATAAATTAACTTGCTGCATGGTTATTTCCCTTTGTATTTCTTTTTGTTGGGTCACTAATGGTGATCCTGCTTCATTATATAGAGATGTAATAGATATTGATCTTTGTTTTAAAGGAGAACTTTGAATTTTCTGACTTCCTTTAAAAGGATTTTTATTTGAATCACTTTCTATTGTTCTAATTTTAAGTGGAGATTTATTTATTTTAAACATTTTATGTTAAAATAACACAATTATTGCATATTAATACACTTGGTATGCAGGTCATGTTTTGACCTACTTTATAATTATTATTAAAATGTTTTATTTCCGTTCACACTGTTGTTATTTGATACGGAACACGACGACACGTCTTTACTCAGCGAAATTCAAATAGCAACTACATTTCAGAATGAAATATTAAATAATTATTATTTATATTGCCTCCTGATGCATTTTTAAACTTTTTAATTTTGATAGAACACAGTCTTTTAACCTTATCATTCATGCATGTTTGTATTGATAATTAATTTGCTATATTGAAGTGAATTTAGATACCACGTGCATCGCGATTTCCATTTTGTTCCAGTTATATTAATTATACTATTACAGCACAATTATATTAATAATCTATTTGATGCTTTCGTAGTGTAACGAAGTTGCTATATTTTGGTTAATTATTTTGGGTGTAAGAGTGGATAAGCTTATCACGCGTGCAATCTACAGCCGCTGGGATAAGCCGCCAGCTCAAGCGAGAGCACGCGTCCCTTCCCTAACCGATATTTAGCGTGCGCCGCTCCGTTTTATCTTTCCTACACGTCCCAAGTGTACCTACATAAGAAAGTGCGCCAGCCGTTTTATTCAATCCGTTCCTAGGACTCGAAGACAACAGGAATAGCCAGGAGCAGACCAGCCAAGCAGCCAACCGCCGCCCCACAAGGATTATAAAAGTAAGTCCTCTTACCGTAGTTCCTATTCCATTTCCGTCCCGCTTTCATCCCTCACCCTTTTTCGAGACTTCACTGTGTGTTAACCTGGGAGTCTCATTCCTTCATCCTTTTCCGAGAATTCTCTGTGTGTTAACCTAGGAGTCTCATCCTTTCATCCCTCACCCATTTCCGAGACTTAACTGCGTGTTAACCTAGGAGTCTCATCCTTTCATCCCTCACCTTTTTCCGAGACTTCACTGCATGTTAACCAGGGGGTCGCTTTCCGTCCTACCTTGTGTCCGGTCCGTCCGTCATTACCCGACCTTGTACTCCGATACCGTTTGCACGCTTGCTTATTACCGTACGCTGTATTCCATTCAGCTTGCTGTGGCTACCGTAGATAATCGTATGCTTTTGAGTTTAGAGGTAAACGCTTGTTGGAGTATTGGAGAAAATAAAGCTATTAGGTTTAACAAGTGTGCGTTTTATTTGCTAGCAATAACACCCTCTTCTTTGTGAAAGCTGTAGGGATAGGTGAAGTGATCCAGACAGGGCCGACCTCAACGTCCGAAACCGTTCCCTGGAATACAATTTCTCCACTAGCAGCTGCCTGGATCAGTGGAGTATACCACGTTAAAATAACTGGGACCCGAGAGTTACCGCCGATCACAGAACATTTTGAACGGCCCCTTCGTAAGCAAGTTGATGCCCAGGGCACCAACTATTTATCACCACCTACAATTTGGCATCCGAGCGGGAACGCCTAGACTCAAACCCCGAGGCCCTCTTACAATAGTTAATTTTATAGCAGCTTTATGCATAGTTTTATTAATAAAGGTAAAAACCCTGGAAGCGAAGATTTACTTCAGTTTAATTATAAAACTAATTTCCATTTATGCAGCTATTATAACACTCTGCTTATTCGAGTGCACACAAATCCACTCCCGTATTTAGGGCTGCTTTAGATAGGAAATATCTCTTGCTTTTTGTAGAATAATTATTTGAATTATTTTGCATTGCCTCTTTTCAATTTATAGAAGCTATTAACGTTTTGTTATAAATTCTTTCTTGCTATTTCTAAAAATGCCAGTATTTTAAAAATCTATTTAATCTGTGATAGGTAAACACGCCATAAAGATTTTATGATGCAAAATTCATGCAAACTCATTTCAATTAATTTAAACCAATGAATCCTTCAAACCCACCGGATTTTGTCTGGATAGCGCATCTTTATTTAAATCGCTTCGATTTGATCGCTACATTCTTAGATAGTTGTTTTGGATAACAGATGCATGGTATGCGCCCATTTTGCGAATTGTAAAAAGTTGTTTTTTATGGTTGTTTCATCATTAAATCCAACGATTTAGTTTAATTTTAATTCATTGTTGTGGTTAACGACTGTTTTGAAAATAATTATTGCATTATTTGGAGAATTATTGGCAATAAATGAAAGTCCTTTTGTTGGCACATATTCTTGAGCGAATCGTATATTAAAACCTTCTGTAGTAATGAAGGCAAGGTATATATCAAGTTATTTTTCTACTTTTCACTTTGAAGAAGTTGTTAGTATATTTAATAATTTAATTGTTTTTGTTTCACTGTCGAGTACATTTGTTTTTCAGATCTTCCTTTGATTAAAACTAGAATTCAATAAAATGGAAGTCGAAAGAATTCTGTAAACAAAATTAAAAATTTAAATAATTTAGTTTAATTTTTGTAATATACATAGTGAAGCCGAAATAAATGATTAAAATCTTATTTAGTTCTGAAACGGCAAACTGTTAGTGGTTAACGGCAAACGGTTAATGTAATTTATTGTTTGAGAAAATTATTAGGTAGATTTCATAAACATTTGAATAAGCCATTTTAATGTTATCTTATTCTATAATTTTTTCTGCGAAATAAATGTATAAAGATTGTTTTTTCAAAAATATTTTATTAAGGGTTTTAGCTAAAAAATTCTTCGTTTTAATTTGAAATAATCGCCTTTAAATTTGTTAATAATGCAGAAATTTAACGATAAATTAAAGAATTGATAAAATTATTTTCAAGCGAGGTGACGCTCATTACGCAACCATAAACCATATCGAATTAGCCAACCTTTCAATTTTCCTATTCCCAAAAACAATTTTAATAAAAACTTGTCTTTTATCGACTTTGTGTGGTGTACAAACTTGAGTCTAACGTAAGTAATAAACTTTGGTTTAAAACCAATCGCACCTCAACAACATTGAAAACAAACTAATTCAGAATTCTAGAAAGTCCATGAAGATTTCATGTTGGAGTTATTGTCCAAACAATCAAGTTTAAGACCGTTGGAATCAAATAGGAAATAATTCTTCTAAGCAAATATTGGAAAAGCTGTTGCTGAGAAACTTTCTGCTTTACTTTTTTAAAATTAAATAAAAAACCTTTAAATATTTAAACTTTTGGAAATTATTAATTTATTTTCTATCTAAAAAACTAATCGAGAGTTTTATCTATAAAAAAAGTATTCATTGCTACCTATAAAAACAAAAATTTTTATCATACTAAATAAAAATTTTTAAATTAATCTTTTTAACGTTATAGCAGCCCGTACGGATTATTGGATCTTCAATTTTGGTCGCCTGCAAAAAATGTTGCTCATCGCTGATCTGAATCAAACGAATGAGGTACTTCATAATTCATTAGTTGATTTTCATAGTTTAAAAACATGAAATTATTGTTTATAGACTTTGAAAGATATTATAACTATGAAGGTCCCGATAGAAATTTATTTTTAATTAAATAATTACATAAAAATCATTTCCACTGGTTAGAATATTAGGCAACACGTAAAATCTAAAATTTTATTACTTTATTAAGTATATAAATAAAAAATTGCGTAAAAGTATTAGTAATATAATCCATTATTAAAATTCTTTAATGTTACCCTTACGTTATTTATAATGTAAGGGTAATTTGTTTATTGAAGTAAGTCTTTAAAATTAGATTTTCCTTAGCATTAAGAAGATAAACAATTCTGAAAACAAAGAAAAAATCTTGGTTGTGGTAGTAATTAATTAATTTGTATACTAATACTTGGTTTTTAATAACTTTGAACAAATGTTTGGAATCGTGTGTATTATACAAACAGCAGGTCTTCATGTAATTATAATTATATGCTAATAAAATCATATTTCATTCTTAGGTGCCCCAGAATTGTTTGGAATCGTGTGTATTATACAAATAGCAGGTTCTTTAGGTAATTATAATTATATTATTATAAAATCATATTTTATTCTCATCAAGCACTGTAAAATAATTCACACTTGATTAATTTATTTCACTTTCCGAATATAATTAGTATGAGATTTACTGTAGTTCAATGTCAAACCATTAATAATAATCGAACTTAAACCAATAATTCTTCACAAACTGTACGATAAATTTAGCCAACAACTAAAAAGCCTTTGTGCAATAATAAAGAAAAAAGAAAATGGTGTGCGCACATCTAAAAAACACATTAAATTTTTAGAAATGTGGGAAGAAATCTTTTTTATGGTACAAAATTTACCTTTACAAAAACATTGTACAATAATTCAAGACACGTTTTGTAGGAGAAAGGAAATCTTTTAAATAAACAACTAAAATAGATTCTACAAACTCTCATAGGTGATATTTACAGTAAAACAGAAAATAAAAAAGAAAAGACAACAAACTTTGCTGTTTAAAACCAAAACTACCTTGTAAATAATTTATAAAGTTGGTAACATAAACTTGTAAAGTCTTGTGTAAGGGAAAAAGTTTGCTGGTAGTTAAAATTTTAATTGTAAATTTATTAATTTTTGTTCTTTTAGAATTCGGAATTATTAGATCAATAAATAAAAATAAACTTAATCCAACTAACCTGTAAGTATCGTAATTGCAAAGCAGCTGGGGAATCCCCGATTACTTCCGACGCTTCCCGCAGTGCCCTTGAAGCTTTCTGCTCACCTTCGGCAGCAATAACTTTAGCACGAGCTTCTCTAGCAGCTTCAGCTTCTGCGGCCATAGCTCGTTGTAGTTGAACGGGCAAGCGTACGTCTTTGCTGTAAAATGTAAAATGGTTATATTGGAAACATTCCCATAAAAATAAGAGCTCATCGAAATTCATCATACATTTCGACTCTTTCAACGTTAATGCCCCAGGATTCGGTAGCGTCGTCCAATAGCGCCTTCATATGTTGCGAAATACTTTCGCGTTCGCTAAGGATCTCGTGGAGAGGCCTTTGTCCCATTATGTTCCGTAAGGTCGTTTGAGCTAAAAGTCGGGTGGAATGATGAGCGTTTTCCACGTTGGCGATTGAAACGGTGGCATTCGAGACGCGATAATAAACTACAGCATCCACTGAGACGGTGACGCTGTCTTTTGTTAGAACCTAGAAAAAAAATCCCTTATGTAGTGGTAACCTGGCAAAAAATTATTGAGACATACAAAACTGTGGTATTTGCAAAGAAAGCGAAAACTCCGCTGGCGCACACTTTTGTAAAAAGCCGAGAAAAAATAAAATTGTTAGTGAATGTCTGGTTTTGTTGTTCGTCGGGCTTTTAGAAATTGATTTTTACGAAAGGGGGTGGTTGTAGCATGGTATTATAATGGATGGGTTTGGAAAGTTTTCAACGAAATTATATTAATACACTTTTATAGAACATGTAATAATAAATTGAAGTTAATTTTCGGAATTAAATATAGCAACTGATAACAATTTATTGTTTCAAGAAAGTTTCGAATAGAGGCTTAACAAAAGCTAAATTAAAATGATAAATTTGTAAAGCAGAAAGAATTTTTGTATACTACAAATATTGCGCCTAAAACTTTTCAGATAAATAATGCTTCCAGTAAGATATAAAATAAGTTTACTTATGGGATAGAATTGAACAACTTCATTCAATTTTTTACAGGGTGTCTTCATATTTTAAGAATCTTTAAATCAATGTAAACAGCCGATTAAAACATAAATTAAAAATAATACTTTTGGTAGATATTGTGATGAATGTCCCACAATTTGGGACAAGACTATTTTCAAATTAAAACATCAAGCTCTCAAGTCTCAAATAGGTGACCGAAATAAATAATAATATTTAGCCCGTATGTTTTATATAAAGACTACAACCTCTTGTTCTATAAAATATCTTGGTTTAACTTTAAATAAATAAATTTAATATTTAAATGTTTTCCTTTGTTTGTTGTTAAATTCTCATCGAATTGAATGAAGTATAAAAGATTGTTTCAATCAAGCAAAAATGATAATTAGAAATAATTTTTGCTACTAAAGAGTGTCCCCTTTATTGAGTTACTCAAGAACGACTTCTGTATATATCAACAATAACCTTACCTCACTTTGTTAAGTAAATATTGAATTTTTGTAATTGGTTAAATAAATTTAATTTTAATTTAAAGAAAAACTTTAATTATTTGTCAAGCTAGCAACTTACTTTACAAGGAACTGATATGAACTAACTATACAATGCAGGTAAGTAATATAATTCTCCTATTCTGATATCAATATTTAACAATACTACTCTATTACTTTGTTTCGGCACCAAAAACAACGCCAGCTTTCCAACGGGATAATATAGGGAGAAAATTTCCATGATTATACCTTGCTTATCGAGATTTTATTAACTTTTCTTCACAGTATTCTCAATATTTATATATGTAAGGGTAAATCAAATGGGTAGTTCAAATGGTGGAAAAACTTGGAAACGGTCTGCTTCTATCTGCGTAGATTTCCAAATTATCAACTTGGGCGAGCGAATAATGCTTTATGTTTAAACTTCTTTTACAATAAACAAAAGATTATCATCCTAACTGTTTTCAAAGTGAATATCGAAACAGTTGGGTTTCAAAAATTACCAAATTTTGTTTTCTTGTAAAGAAGGCATAATTATCATTATAAGGATTTTAACTGTTCGTTTGTACGAACACGTTGTTTGTCATGCGGCGTTTTGAAATACTGTACATGTTACAGCGAAACTCTTAATAACATGAAGAGCTAGGGACTGTCCTAACGGTTGCTAACAGTTGTTATCAAGAACAGTTTCTTGTAGTATTCCATGAGCATATTCCAATGTTTAGCGATGTATTTATTCTGAAGACCGTTGTAATCAAAGAAATATTCTCATAATACGGTGACTAACAAAGCACTAACAAATCAACCTTTAATTTGACAATATTCATTGCTTACGGAAAAAGTTATATGATTTACATTGTCCTTTTACTTTTATTTAGTTTGCAACTTAAATTCTATCTGGTGGGCCTATTCATATTAATATAAAACTATTATTATTAACTTATTTTAATCTTTCTGTTGATAAAATTTAAAATCCATTTACAACGCCTCCTAAATCTTAAAAGGGCATCGACATGATATTAGGTTTTACGTCACCATATAAGGTAATAAATTTACCTAAATCGCATTACGATAAGTGATTTTGCCGTTAAACTTCATGTTGAATTTTATTAAAAGGTGTACGAATCAGGTTGACTTTCGTCTGATGACGTTTTTCCCGAAGTTTTTGGCCTTATTTCTACCCTAAATACTTTGTTTGGAGACCATCCCATTGGGTAAATTATAATAACATTGTTGGGAAATTAGACTGATCTGGTCTACAACAATTGAATGGATTGGAAAACTACTTAAATATATTTATTCAATAATTTATTATTGTTATGAGATGAACAACAGGAAACGTAAGTGATAATCTTTAAGTTATTTGAACCTATTGTGCAAAGATAAAATAGATTGGTTTAACCATGATTTAGATTTGAAGAAGAAAAATGTAATACTTATGCTGAAATAAGTTTAATCGTTGAATATTTTTTCTGAAGACCTCAAAAACATTTTTATTTTTATTATTGTTTTTATATCATTGCATTAATCTATATCATTACAATATTTAAATAAAAGTTCTGTATAATAATTTATTCTGATTTAAAGATTTTTTTTATGAAATAAATGTATACATTCAATATTGTTTTTTATTCATTGCGCGTTCGAAATTTTGCACTTGTTTGATTCGAGGTTAACTGTTTTCGCGACATTTTATACCATATCAATTAGCTTAACCATAAGCAATCTAGACCAACGGTAGACGAGTGATTTTACTGCATCACTCGTGTTCCAAGGGTCGTGGTTTCGAGTCCCACTTGGGGTAACAGGATTTATCTAAATTAGAAAAAGTTAGGCCGCCTCAACTATGGGGTGTGGGGGAGTGATTGCATTGCATATTAGATGAGGAACATGTGTAGTATAGACGTGAAATAAAAAGCAATCTTCAACCACCATCAGTCATGGATAGGCACCAACCGAACGTTGACTTTATACCAACCAATCAAATTATCTTAAATAACGGAAGAGGCTACAGTAACCTATAACGACCGCTCCTCTCCAAAGCAGAAATTAAATTTCAATAAACTGACAAAATTGCTAAACTTTTCTTGGACATTGTTATCGCAAAAGTAATTTTTGCGATTTAATGAAAAAAAGTCTCTATGAGACAAATTTGAAAATCTCTAAAACGCATAGAAACCTTTAAAAGGTTTCAGAAAGAATCTAAAACGCATGTTCAACAACTCCATAACAAAGACTTCAGCACGCAATCACAGACATTTTGACTCGACTTGAAGTTCTTTTTCTACATAATAAAATTGCAATTTGCTTGTTTCGTCGGTTTACTTTATCCTATAAAATCACAAAATGACTACTTAATACGAAAAGGCAACATCCCTTAGTTGAGAGCTCTTTTGTATGTCGAGGATTAATATCATTTCAAGAAGTATTTAGGTTATAACAAAATTGTTTCTTGTTCAGGATTTGTTGAAGAAGTTTCAAGTACTAAAAAGACGTAATAACTAATGTTTCATAATAAATTTCCTAACAATAATATTAATGCAGCATTAGTAATTATTAAATAGAATGGTCTAAATGGAAAATTTTAATCCACTGTAGGGATTAGAAGTAGGTAGGTATTTTGTGTTTGAGGGAAATGCAACCGCAGAGAGTTATAAAAGCTATTATTTAGAAACGATTTTGATACGGTTCAGAGGAAACGGAATTACGCTTTAATATGTTCCATTGTTTTAATGCAAGTGATTTACTAAACTTACAAATAATTAATTCCTTTGTAATATGCAACATTCAAAATGGAAATAAAATCCTAAATATACTTTTGCGTAATAGAAAATGCAAAATCCTAACTGTCAATGCGTTTTAAAGTTAATCTGCTCTTGTGCACTAATGACCAGTATACTGTACATTACTACAAAGAGATAAACCTTAAGCATATATATGTATGTTCAAATACCTTTTTTAATGTTTTATATACAAATACATATATAGCACAGCATTACAGACCGTGTAGGCTCATGACCTTGTGTCTTCACTACTCTTTCATCCTTTGCATGCCCTATCTTCTTCCATTCTCTTTACCAAAATTTTCTAATAAAAGTTAATTATTTTAAAGTATTATAATAAATTCGTTTTAACGAAAATTAATCGCATTTTTATGATCCATTTCTAAGCAAACATAGTGTTAGTTTGAGGTAAATGTTCTTCAATATTAAAATCTCCATAAAAAACAAAACGCTTTAAGAACAATAAATTCATGTTTTACGTGACATCTTTATAGCTCAGTTCTCAAGAGTCTCGAGATTTTACATTGTCTGCATTTTTTGTAAACATACAACAGAGACTTTCATCTAAATTTGGCATTGGTAGCAAGAATGTCATGTTTAATGTGTGATTGGGTGGATAGTTCTGGAGCATGGTCGCCCTTCTTGAATTTGCTTTAAGGGAGTATGTTTAAGGACACTACATCTAAATATTCGGGCGCGGTAACACGAATGTTCTGGTGTAAGCGGGCATTCCTATTACCTTGATGTCTTTGGTTTTAACAAAGTTCCGGTTAAAATATAGTTTCATTGGGTTTATTGTTTAAATCATTCTGTGTGTGAGAACTTAGAGCTGTCAGCATCTGTTATGCGTTTCGTTTAAAAACTTGAAGTAAATAAACGTACAAGATTAATGGTATAACCTAGCCTTTTTCGAGGAACTCGAGAATTTGTGTCGGCAGTGTGGTTATCACCTTCGTTGATACTTATTTAAGTATGAGTGTCCTTTGTGGGAATTTTCACAATTAATAAATAAAATTATATTTCGAAAGTTTTGTGTTTTAGTAATGAGGAGTTTACTTCCATAATTTTCTTAAAAGAGTTTTAATAAGAGTGTAGTTTTGATCATCGTACAGTAGTGACTAAATCACTAAAATAAATAATAAGTAAGTCAACAAGTCTCAATGTGGAAATTATTCCAACGTTCGAAGATGTAGTTTGTATAAACGGTGTTCAGAATTCAACTACCGCTGTCGACGTTCCAGCATCTTTAGTATGAACGGTGTTTGTTTTGGCTATTATTAGCCTTTAGATATGTTAATGTGGATTAAGGATAAAACAACTGCACGAGGATAAACGAATTATTGGCAAAGCACTCTTTCAGTAAGTTACTTTGTAATTAATTATTTTTAATTTCATTCACGGTAGCGATAAAGTAAATTGGTTTTCGATTTAAAAAATAGTGAAATTGTATTTAAAATGGGATCCCTTAATAAGTTAATAGTTAATGTGTAAAATCTCGAAATGCTGTTTACGTTCAATACAGTAATTAAATGTTGTTTCTGTTTTATGTGCATAAATTGTGCATTGCATATCTTGATAACCGATTTTCATAAATTTGAATTAGTAAACGAATTTAAACATTAATAATCATTAATTATAGCTTAGCACGATAAATTGTATGTGGCCCATTAAACAGAATTAAAACATTAACAAGATGACAAAAAACTTAACGTCACTCAGATAAATTATTCGTCTATATCGTGGATAACTTGTCTTTTCCCTAATTGTAGATTCTCATCGTTGCTTTTAAGCAATAACAACAAATAATTTGGGTGGTGCCCTCTATATTGTTCAATTATTCCTGTTTCCTATCTGAAATCAGTAAACCTTTGTGATTAACCGATGTTTCTGAAAATGTCTCGGCCTAGAGCTATAATCTGCGTATGTATAAGATTTTTTATGATTTCTTTGTTTGTTGTTGAAAGACTTGTAAGAAATAGCTATCCCAATATTTACAACGATGATTTCAGCGTTGAAGGCATATTGAATACTGCATACAACTCTGATTTTGTAATGTTAGGTTTGTGTTAAATTTCAAATTTCAAAAAATAAGAAGCTGCCCCTGCACCAAACTTGTCTGATTGCTTAATCTTAAAAAAGTTTTTCAAAAAATACATATAAAATTATTAACGCGTTTATGCTGATATTAATACTGTAGTAATGCAAAATAATTTGTCAATAAAGCACGAGTTTGTTTATGCTGCATAATACTTAAGAATAGAGTTTTGAACTTGAAATAAATTCAAGATCTAATAACAGCTTTGAAATAAATGTGATTTATAAGAGAATATCTTAATACTGTATCTCTATTTTTAAAGAGAACATTTTATTTCTTAATAAGGTAAGTCAATTAGATTAAAGGGCGAGTTTTATTAGTGTGGGAGACTGAATTTAATTTAAAAAAATCTATTCGTCTATATAATCTAATTACATTAAGAATTCTAATATCTGCAATGAGGGGATTTCCTGGACTATGACGCCTTGTTTTGATTAACTTAATTAAACATTTTAATGATGAGAACTCCAGGTTTATTGTGTGGCGAATCGTTTACAAAAACTTGATCGACACCAATATCCTTTTCTTAATTATCGGCGTTCTCAGAATTATCATCTAACAGAAACGTAGACTTAACAAAACATATACGATCTGACTTTAAAGAACATAAGGTAGTAAGCCTTACTTTATGTGCTAAAAACATTATACCCTTCTTTATTTGCATTTTTTAAACTATGCTTCTGGGAAAAAAATCATAGGGATGTCTTGTTTGTCTTATCGATCTCTAAGTACGTGCCGCGTTTGATGTGCATCTTAGGAGACAACCTGTGGTGATATACAATCTCGAATCCATCGAGTTACACATACAAATAAAATAAATCATGGTCAACTATAATATACTTATAAAATATAATAAATACAAAGATTAGTTAACGCTATAATATACTTGCTCCAATAATAGATAAAGAAAGTTTACCAGTCCACAGGCATTACCTCATAAAACATGTGATGCTAATCGCTTTTAGAATCACTTATAATTATGAATGACGGGAAAATGCATTTGGCAATTTCCTACAAAATTCAAATAATTAAGAAATTAAAAGAAATAACTTAAAAACTCGAAGAAAACTCTGAAACAAACAAACTGATGAAATAATACATATATGAAATAGCTATATGGATATAAGTGCTACACGCACACTGGGGAAAAACTATTTAACACATACAATTATAATATACAAATATGCAGTAATATTTTATATTTACATAAAGGATTGTCAGACGTTATTGCTGTTATATAAAGTTACTATAATATAAGTGACTCACGATACAGGTGTGTGTTCGTCAAATCTAGATAGTCACGGCACCAACCCGGTACATGAGCAAGTAGCTCAACCTAATAGTCTTTTAACAACCCAAATATACAACGTAGTGTATGAAGTTATGGTAAAATAACCAGAAAAATGTAAAATAAACAAGAAGGTCTGTAACAAACAAAATCAATTACTAGAATGAACCTAGCAGACATTGGAAAAGTACCTTAGATGGAATGCGACCTAGTGAAATAGTTATACCGCCTCCAAATGCGGCTAACGTTGATTAAATATCGAATCATGTCAAAAGAATTACAATATAAGAGACTGAAAGTAAAGAAAAGCTAAAATCTACGAACCTTCGAGAACGTGCTTCTAACCTCCAAAAGAAATAGCGGTAAATCCCTTACGGTAGGAATAAAATTGAAAATCACACCAAAAATTAATTATAATTCTGCACAAATACAATTCCCATTTCACAACATGAAGGGAAAATCAATTTAACGGCGATGCCACTAAAACATTCTTTTAAAGAATTTGCTTCACTCGAACAAACAAACGAAGTCAACTTTATCAACAGGAAGTAAGTTGCGAATAAAATGCCAACTAAAAGGAGAGAGAATACGAAAATCCCCAAACGCTATACAATATAACACAAACGCATAGCTATACAGGGTGCTACGTAACAACATGTACAAAAAACAAAATGTTGAAAAAACAAAATAAATATTTAAATAAATAGATAATTGGCAATTAATAAGGTAAACAAAACAACAATTAACATAATTAAATAACATACGTTTCTAATTAATATAACTAAACAACAATTTAAATGCTAAAAAATATTTTTTTTAGTAAATAATAAAATAAAATTTATTTGTAAATCATTGGGTAAGTAAAAAAAAACATAGGCGAAGTGAGTCTACAATTAAAAGCATTACCGAAAGCGCAACGGTAATGTATACTTTATAACTGCAGAGAGAAGAGTTGCGCGGAGTCATCCATTCTCCATTCAAATAATATTGCTACATTTTTTTCTTTCTCTACTGCAAACGTTTCATTTTGTTAATATGTAGCTTAATCACTTCTAAATTGTATATAATCTAACCCAATAAGATAAATCTCGAGATATTTTGAGCCAACTTTGATATGAAACAAAATTTAAATTTATTTTTTTTAAATTGTGGATTTTTTAGTTCTTCAGAATATGTATTAGTTAAAACAGATAGCTAAGGAATCGTTTAAAAAAACTTTCTTTTGCGACAACTTGTTGAGTGGACAGTAAATCAAGTTATTTCAATTAAAAAGGTCAGAAAGACACCGATAAAATCCAACTAGCTCCTGAATGGTGTGCTATTACAGCAGAAAAACGAAGTTAACTCTACTGAATTGTTCACAGAGTAGAAATCAATCAACCAATCCAACGCTTTTACAAAAAATAAAACGGTATAAAGCTTTAATTGAATGATTGCAAAATAAGGTTAAAAACAAATTAAAGCTGAATCATGATACAGTCTGTATCATTAGAATTCTCGCCAATAGAAATCAAATCTTATCATTCATATACCTATAATTAGAAAAATAAATTTGTAAAGACTTTAATGCTTTTTCTAAGAAATACAATGAAGTGCATTAAATATAAATCTAAACTTTCTCCGTTAAAACACCGAATTGACGTCATTAAGGACACTTCACGTTTACGTACGTGTAAAACAGACTACGATGTTCACCAACTAAAGTTTATATTGCTGTTACTAAATCATAAACAATAAAGATAAATAAAATCCTATACATTAGATTGCTAGACCTCCATGTGCTTACTTAGACATAATTGAAGGGTATAAAGAAAAAACAAGGATTATCTCCAAGCAAAGTTAGTGTGACATTCCTCGTTTTTTCCCCATACCCTTCAATTGATTAGCTATGTGAGTTTGAAGGTAAGTTACACTAACCATAGTTATGTAGTATAACAAATTTGTTTCCCTAATGCTTAGAAAGTCTGATTTGTAATAATATAGTAATAAGAAATATCACGAGTGATTGGTTTATTATCTAGAAGTTAACTAGAACTGATCCAAAATGTCCAAAGTGCTTGTAATGGTGAATGTTATCTGCACGAAAGGTTTCTTAGAGTAAAAACAATTTGATTCCAAAAACGGAACAGCTGTGCCAAACTGATATGTATATTTTTTGCTGATTTAAATAAAGACGATTTGTAGTTATAATAAAGGGACCGATACTCGATTATAGAATTTATCGATTGCTTTATAGCTAACAGCCATTTCCGGTGAGTTAGGAGTAGCCTGTAAGTACCTATATCAAGTTTCATAGAAGATAGTTCTAGCACTCGCACGGAGTTGTCTCATTGTTGCACATAATCTTGCAATTAAGAGAAATTTTAACTAAAACTTCTAAGCTGAAGCAATAGAAATATTAGGTCACATATGTAGCACATAGCAAGGGTCTACCCCCCTGTTGTGAAGCACTTAGAATAATTATGTTATGATGTACTACTAACTGGGTCGGTAGCATTTAGAAGAAATTTCTCTTAGTCCGTATTATTACGAGGTATTGTAGAGTATGAAAAAGATATTTATAGAAGATAAAAGTGTAACATGTTAAAATTTCGACATCTATTTTTAATACATTTGAAAATGTATTTATTATAAATAATCTTAGTACGGCCTTGTATATTTGTATATTTTTCAATTGCAGACTTTATTCCGAACCTAATAATGATTTTCGTTAACAGAAAAGGCTGTCTAGGCGGTCTCACGTATAAAAATTTGTTTTTTTGTAATGAAAATACTAAGATAAGAATTATTTTCTCGATAAAATGACATGTATAAATGCATTTAAGCTAAATTTATGGATCCTCTACGTGCTTATTTTCGTTTCTGTTGAATAGATTCTCCAAAATACACCGATAAAAAACAAAGTTGCAAAATGTCTTTAAATATCAGGTTTCATGCTGCTGTAAATGACGAACGAATATTCTAGAAAGATTTTTCCTATTGGTGCGAAATGTGTCATTGGTGCTTGATAGGGTGACAATATATTTCCCTATCGTAGTTTAAATAACTGTAGATAGTTTTGCATCCCCAAGTAGTCAGTCAGAAAGGGCCAGTCAAAGGCAGGGGTCAAAAATACGCACGTAAGCTTTCAATAATTCGTCAAGCAGACGCGTGGCTCTGATAAGGGTCGCCAAGTGAAATAATTTTGAGTTTCTTCGTTCCGTTTACCGCAAAGAAATTTAAGGGCTTTAGATTGAAGTTTAGTACATTGTTCTAGTAAAATCTTAAATGTACCTATTGTTATGACATATTCATTTGTATGTTTAAAGAGATACCTCGCCTTATATTTAATAAAAATGGTTCTTTAAAATTAAGAATTTAAACTAGATATGCTTGTGATAATGTTGGCTCAATCATTTGATGAAGATATTCAATTACATTAACCTGCTTGAACGTCAACCTGACTAATTATGATTATCTTGTTTATTGTTTCCAGCCTTACTTTGTGGAACTCCATAATCATGAAATAAATAAAGATTAGTAAAAGTTTCACAGTTTTATTAAAATACAACCTGACAATATTGTTTCGACAGCTATGCTGTCATTATCAAAGGTAATATAATTATAAACAAACACGTCGCTAAGGTAGATACAAAAATAGGTAACTAGATAAAATAATAATAATAATCAGAATTAAATATCTAATACTTCCAGTAACGGAGAATTACTGAGCTCAAGTTGTTCATTCATTAAAGGTACCCTGAGTTTGTGTTTGTATATCTCAAAGGCTTCTAACATGTCTAATTTGCGTTTGTTATTACAAAAATGTAGGAATTTAATATTATTCTGAGGAGTCATTGTGTGATTTTGTTCTAAAAGGTGTTTGGCGTAATTAGATTTTTCAGGATGTTTATTTTTGTAATGACGTACGTGTTCTTTATATCTTATGTCAAAATTTCGAAGTGTTTGTCCAATATATACCGAACTACAAAAAGAACAATTTAAACGGTAAATGCCCGATTGCATGATATCATGTGTTCTGTCTTTAGCATTAAATAAAAATGAAAATGTGTTAGTGTTGGTTTTAAATGTTATTTTATAATTGTTGGTTTTTCTTAGTATATGTGCAACTTTTTCTGATATTTTGCCAAAATATGGTATAGATATGTAATTTGTGTCTACTGTTTGATTGTCAATGGGATAGTATATTCTTTTGATAGCTAACCTATAATCTTTTTGTTTAATTAAAGTGTCAATCATGTTCGGATTATAATGATTTACATGTGCTAGTTGTTTAATGGTTGATATCTCTTTGCTAAAATCTGATTTTGTTAGTGGAATAGTTAAAGCTCTGTGTACTAATGATCTGTAGGCTGCTATTTTATGTGTATTATGGTGACAAGATTCAGTTGGTATTGTTATGTCTGTTTGTGTTGGTTTTCTGTATATGGAAAATTAAAATAGATTGTCTGCGTTAATCTTGATATTTAAGTCTAGAAAGTTTATAGCCCTGTTTTGTTCTGTTTCTAGTGTAAATTTTATGTTAGGGGAATAGGGTTCTTGCAATATGTAATTGTACATTTTCAATTAATTGTATGACAGGAAATAGTTGAAGTTTTTTCACTGATATTTTATAGGCATCTCTACATACGTATGTTTTGATTAAGGTCTTTGTACAATTCTTGCCACGCTTCTTTCTTAGTCTTCTTAATAACTTTCACTAATGCTTGTTTATGGTTGGCATATTCTGTCTTGAGTAAAACTAGGTCCGTAATGCCAGCACCCCCACTTCAATTAAATTAAAAATTATTTAGCCTATAATTAAGTACTAATTAAAGACTAACTTGCACCAAAAAATTATACTTATTCCGGTTTAGTCGTAATTTATGCTTTAAAAGTGGAGGTGCTAGCAGCAGTTGAAGCTGGCACCTCCACTTAAATTAAAGTTAACCACTTCAATTAAATTCAAATATTTCTAGGTTATAATTAAGAACTAATTAAAGACTAATTTGTATCTATAAAAAATGTATACTTATTCCTGTTCAGTTGTAATCTACGCTTTAAAAGTGCGGGTGCTGGTAACAGTTGAAGCTGACACCCCCCACTTGAATTCAATTTAACCACTTCAGTTAAATTGAAAAATGTCTAACCTATAATTAAGAATTAATTAAATACTAATATGTACTTCCAAAGAAAATTTGTACCTCTCCCAGTTTATCAGTGAGTTAAGTTTTAAAATTAAGGGTGCTGGCAGAAGCTAAAGCTACCACCACTTAAATTAAATAAAAAAAAATTATACTGAAGCATTAGTTAAAAACTAATTTGTGCAAACAAAATTTTCATAACTATCGCAATATAAACGTTATCAGAATCAATTGTTTAAAACGTGTGTGTTAAAGCAAGTAATTGAACGTAGGTAAAAAAGTCGTTTAAAAAAATTTAAAATCTGACTAACGCAATACTTAAGTAGGTACTAATTAAAGACTCATTAACAAAACATTTTACAGGGATAAAAAGAGCAAAGGACCCCGCGGAATCCTTATGGCAAATGGTTTTCATCAGATTGCTCTGAAACTTTGCTGAAAGGTAGTTTTTGACGTGTAGATCAAAAGTGTCAAGGGACACAAAGTCCAGAAAAAATATAGTTTTCAAATTAGCCATTTTCCATAAGGATTCTTCGCACTTTTTACATCTGTTCAATCATTTGACATGGGGTAAGTTTTAAACAATTGATTTTAATAACGTTAATATTACAATAATTATGAAAATTTTTTGATGTAAATTAGTCTTTAATTAGTACCTAATATTGCGTTAATTAGATTTCAATTTTTTTTAAACGACCTCTTTACTTACGTTCAATCACTTGCCACGCGGCAAATTTTAAACAATTGATTTTAATAACGTTTATAGAGAATTTTGTTGACACAAATTAGTCTTTAATTAGTGCTATAATGTAGGCTAAATTATTTCAATTTAATTGAAGTGGGGGTAGCTTCAGCTTCGGCCAGCACCTCTACATTTAAAACTTAAATCACGGCTAAACGGGGATAGGTACCATTTTTTTGTAGGTACAAATTAGTTCTTAATTATAGGCCAGAAGTTTTTGAATTTAATTGAACTGCTTGAATTTAATTCAAGTGGGGTGCCAGCTTCAACTGCTGCCAGCACTCCCACTTTTAAAGGGTAAAGTACGACTAAAGGGGGATAGATACAAATTCCTTTTGTTGGTACAAATTAGTACTTAATTATAGGCTAAAAAAATTTTAATATAATTGTAGAAGGGGGTTCTAGCGTTACAGACCTAGAAAAGTTTCTCTTCTTAGAATGCATTTGTTTTTGAGTTGGTTGTGGTCATTGAACGTTTTTTGGTCAGGCACTCTTTCCTCAGTTGTTGAATATTATTATTTCACCAGTATACTTATTTTCTTTTTTTGCGATTTTTATCTATTTTTTAGCAGAGGTATCATCGCAAGCTTTGTTTATACATTCTAAAATTTTCTCTGGGGAAGGATCCAATGTTCGCATTTCTTGCATGTGCCATCTCAGCTTATCGGTCTAGTGCTCATTAGGTTGGGGCTTATTTTCCAACCTTTACGGTTAAAATTGTTTGCCACGTTTTGCGATATTTGCCGTTGAACTGCATAGTGTATTTACTGATGGTAGCTCAGTGATTCATCATTAAGGACTTTCCAGTTGTCAATGCATCGTCGTGTTTCTGAAGAGTGTAGTGTTACATCTGTATAGGAAGCCGATTCTCCTCTGATGAATGTAGGTTTATCTCCTACATTAGCTACCATCCATTTCGTAAATGTTAGCCATTCCATGTTGATCTTACCAACCGCTCATGGCGCCTTAGCCGAATGGTTTTTATGTTTTTTAAATTAAATTCAACTAATCAAAATCGCCGTTTAATCTAATAAACTTACCTTATTTATTAGGAAATCAAATGTTCTCTTTAAAAATTTTTCATGTTTTTATTTTTAAGCTGTTATTAGACTTGGAAGTTGTTTTCAGATAAACAAACTGTAGCATGAGCGAAAAGGACATGTGTTTTATTTACGAATTTATTCAAGATCAACAGTCTCATTTTTCAAATTCAACAAACCACAATCCTCAGCATTATGCGACATAGGGAGAATGTCGAGCAGATTGCATTAAAGACATTGCAGGGTTGCGACGCTTCTTAATTAATTAAGATAAATTTTTAAATGTAAAAAATCCGATTTAACGCGTAAACGATTGATCATACGAATAAATGTTATTAAGATTTTTTGTTGTGCTAGATGAAATGCATCTTTTGACAAAACCTTATTATTAAACTACATAATTATTATTAACGCGGCAAAATGATGTTACAGTTTCCAACTTTATTATTTTTTTCTGAAACAGTGGTACGTCCTAAAACAAATTTGTATAAGATTTTGTTGTTGTGTATCATCCCTTAAAATTCACCCCCTTTACGCTTCTTACGCGTGTATAGGTTGTTGATAATTATTTTATTTCTAATGTGGTTTTCGGAAAAATCCGGAGAAAATTTAACACGGGCAGGCTTAACCATTTGTTATTATTCCTGTAATTATATTTGTTATTGCTAACGTTCCAATTTTACCAAATATCTACATACAGATGGGTTCGTAGAACTTAAGAGGGTGGCACGGTAATTCGATCGGCAGCATTCGATAAATAATATTAGGATACTATTAGTGAAATCGCCAGTATTGTAATATAACGACTGATATTAATAAAACAAAGCGTTTGAAACTTTTTAAAGCAAATCCTACTTTTACTCTATTAATTGTTAATAAAGCCTATTTAAAAAAATACTGAATTAAACAAATATCATTTTATGGTCTACCTGTTCTTGAGGGTTGACCGGTCTAGTTGGAATAGTGGTCTAGACAAACACTAAAACGCGGCTTTTAATTACTCCACTATTTTCAAAGTTATTTTAATTTTATAAAAAACAGTGTAATTGTATCCATATCTTCTAGGGATGTTAGTTTCTAAAATTTCGAATATGTTTATATCTAGTTCACCGTATATACTACCAAAACTCAATAATTGTAGTTATTTGTAAATCAATTATTTAGAAAAATCCAAAAAGTAAAACTAAAATCTCTAGTATTTTTTTGCGTAGATTCCAATTATGTAATAGTATGTTGTGTTACAAGTGCAGAAAAGTGCCAATTACTCACGAGTGTGAAGATTTTGCGGCATGAGACATAGTCGAATGCCGCAATCACACGAGTGAGAAATTGGTGTTTTTGCACGCGTTACACACTATACTTTATTTACGACAACAAAAAAAGTAATAAACCACCAACAGCTAAGAAAGTTTTTTAACCTAGAATTTATACTCGCATTCATATTTTTTACGTGAAATATTTGGCAATAAATTAAGAGATGTAATGTGAGCCGCTTCCACGATGTTTGGAGGTGTACGAGTGTACACCCCAATTTTCCTTCATCGGATTCACTCATGATACATCTAGAATTTTAAAAACGACAAAAGCAAACATTAAATTTGTAAAGACAATAGTAATAATACGTTTACAATTTGTATAATTTCAGTCAATCTACTATTTAGTACTTACAGCTAAATAATCATACGTATGTACTAGTTTTCAAAAAATAATTTATATGTACAAAAATCACAATTCAATTGTCAAGGTTATTAACCTCTGCGCAAAATGTCAAATATTCTCGCATTATGTAACAAATTATAAATGTTTTCAATGTTTTTATTGTAATTTAGCAATAATAATAAATAAAATTACATTAAAAATTATATAATAATGTAAAACATTAATTAATTTTACGTTTTAATTGAATAACAATCATTGTAACTTTATATAATGAGAAAAAACATCATTGAAAGGCGTCTCGGTAGATCAATGGTTACGCTGTAGCTACTAACCGAGCGATCCAGGTTCAATTCCCCGGGTCTGACCTTAGTTTTTTTTCTAAATGGATTCCATTCGAAATATAATTTAATGTAAAATATTAAATAAACAAAATAAATTAACCTTTATCTAAAATTTATAACATTTTATATTTCAAATAATTAATAATATTATAAATATTACAAGTGGTGACATCTATGGCGTTTTAATAGAACTACTAATTATTGAGAACTCCTTCCTCACATACTTTACCGTTGAGTTTGGAGATTTTTTGCAATTGGTCGTTTTCACGGTTACTAGATTGTGCGGAAACTTTCTATGGTGGTCGTAGATAAAGATTATTTTGATAGATCTTATATTTTTTTCTAATATTGAGACAGCGTTTTACATATAATTTCATATACGAGAATTTAGTTAAGCTTGCCTTTAAGAAATACACGGTTCCACCTACGAATAAAGACAATTCTATACATATTCAGTTCGCATATGGAAACGTAATAAATAAAAGACATTTCAGCATTCAGAAAAATGTCATATGATAAGAATATGGTACCTTTTGCAAATATAAACTAACCTCTTGGGGTGGAATATCATAGGTTCGTGTACGAAGATCGACTCTTGCATAAGCATCTATGCAGGGAAGTATGAAGAAAATTCCTGAAACAAAAAGTATATTTAATATTAAGAATGATAATAAAAAACTTGGAATTTTTAATTTTACATTATAGTAACGCGCCTCCAACGCTCAACGCTATAAAAGCGTTCTGAATGGCAGGTTTATAAAAATATTAATAAAAGCAGAAATCACAAAAATACATTGTTTTTGACTTCCTAATAGTCGAAATGTACATGTATATATTTAAAACAACAAAACTCACAAAGCTCTATTAGGCTGTATTGAAAATTTTTGACGAGGGTGCAATTCAAAATGCTTAAAACACATTTAGAAACAGAACAAAATTAGATTTTGCACCGCGCTTTCTAGCTCTTTTTTCTTTCAAATTCAACCTTATTTAACGCCAAGTGTTGAAAAAAGGATATATAAAACTTCTTTTGTGAGTTCGAAATAATAATGGAATACGTCCCGAAAATCAAAAGATATAATAATCGACTCAGTCAAAGAAAATGGAAAAACCGAGCAGAAAAAATAAACGCCCTTAAACCGATTAGTGCTGACAAGAGTTTGTTTAACATCTGCTTTACGACAAACGTGAAATCCTAGGGATTTTTATTAGATCCAATCAAGAATATTACATTCTATTCATTGTGAAGGGAAAAATATCATTTGAAAGAGGGCAAATTTCATTTGAGTTGTATTTAAGGGCTTGCTTCTTTGGGGTTTCTCTTCAATCAGAAAAGAACGCTAAACTTGTTATCAATAGAAGGCCTGGGGAATAAAATTGTAACACGAAGTTTTAGGTCTGTAATTTTACAAATTAATACTTCTCCAGTTCTATTTATTATTATTCTTTGGCTTTTTTTATAAGATGTAGTATTTTCGTGTTTTTATACCTAAAGTATTATAACGCACTTAATCAAGAACGTGTCACCAAAGCAGTCAATTTGTCCTTTTCCAAGTTTAGGGAAAGTTCTAGATGAATCGCCATCAGGAGATTGTATTATTACAGCAATTTAGAACAAACAGAATAACAGTTCGAGTAATATATTGCCCTAGGTTACTGTGGCTAATTTACTAACGCGAAAACATTCCAAACAGTACATATTCCTCAACTTTATACAGGATTTGTTGTAAGATATTTATTTGCCTACTTCAGAGATGTCAGAGAAAGATTATTTTAAATGTAAGAATAGGTATCCGAACAATGAACTGCTCAGATGAAAAATAATTATTGAGAATATGTACTATTGGTTTCATAATGATCTAGGACAGCAAGGCTAATATGATGCTGTTTTTTATTATTTTATCCTATGCATTTACATTGAAAAAAATGAATAAAATGGCATCATGTTAGCCTTGCTATCCTAGATCATTATGAAATCAATAGTACGTTACATATATTACCCATCGGCAACTTTTATCTGTTTCAAATTGCTTTGGAATGCCAGATTGGTCCCATTTTTGTATTAACAGTGGCATATCAGAATAATTTCGCTTCATTTATGTTTTTCCTAAGTAATTCAGCTTTTCATGCTTTAAATGCGCAATTGCAATGCTGCTTACGTTATCTGCAGTGTTTGTAGTCTGTTTCCACTCCGCTTTCTACTTTTTCCGATTATTCTAGTTCCTTTTCAGTTTACTTACGTGACAAATTGAGCAAGCTTTTGAGAACTTAAAAAATAAAATATAAGTCCTTCCTGATTCCGGCTTCTTCTGGTTTTTCGAAGAAATTTTGTTACGTCTTATGATGTAGTTAGTGTATGTGCGCGCGTGAAAAATCGTTTTTAGATTTTATGAGCTGAAATGGAAGCGCTTACGTGGATTTGAGATGGATTTAATATAAGTATCCTGTTAACGGACATTTCAAGGGCCAAGAAATTCGTCGTATCTCGTTAAAAGTTTTTGGCAGATAATTTCCCACGCCAGACTGAAAGAAGTCCAAGTAAGCCGTTTAAGAGCTTAAGTAAGTAATTTATTTTTTAATTAATCAAATTGTCGTACTCTCCGAGACATTAGAGTAATATATTGAGATGATATAGGATCATCGATTGAAAATTTTAAGTTTAATAAACCATTAAAATATTTAAAGGCTAAGATTAGGCTCCGAAAACACAAAAATAATCATATTATGCATTATATAAAAGATAAACATGCTAGGATACTAGGTTTATTTAATCTAAAGGCTACATGCTAGGTTACAGATAGATTTATCAATTTTAAATAGAATTTAAAGAAGGAATAGTATCATGTAGACATAACCTCAATTTTTACAAAAAGGTTTTGAATTTATAAAAAGGTTATAAGTCAATTATATTGCTTTATAGTAGAACATGTAACCCAGATTACAGGTCAAAATAGTTTTTACACTTTTATAGAAGGTTTTATCTTCTGGTTAGATATGAGTTGAAGAAAGAATAGAATTTTCTTCAGTTTCGAGCACATATTTCACTGAAAATAGTTAAATCAGATCATTACATTGATTTTTTAAAGGTTATAATTAACTTACTAATTCCTGTGTGTGGGAGAGTTGAAATCATGTAAATGAAGGTATCAGCTGTGCTGATATTCATTGGTTTTGTCAAATTTGAGTTTATTTTAATATTTTGCACTATTGTTTGGATGCAGGCACCTGGAGTACTGTATTCTGGACAAGTTTAGTTCATATTTCAATTCATTTATGTTGTTAGTTTGTTTATATTTGCTGATGCATCGGTTGATGTCTAAAGCGGAAGGTTACATTTTTAAGTTAAGTTTTTCTTTGTAATTTGTTATAATTTGTTTAACCTCCATGTGTTGGGGTTACTTTGTGTAATTATGTAAATATTTCATATACAGGGATAGCTGGAGAATAATGGGTTTAAATGTAATTTAGTTTTAATGAGATCGATGACAGCTGATCGTTTTTATTGATTTTCTTTGTTATTATTCAATTTAGACCACAAGTGTGTTATGTCAATTTAATCGTCTCTTTGCCAGCTACCTTTATGTATTTTTAGATTTAAGATTAGCGTAATATATAAACATATGATCGTTTTCGTGACGTCATGATATTTTGTTGATGTCCTATTTTTTTTTTAATTTCGTTGTGTCTTCAAATGTTTTTTGAAAACATATAAAAGGGCTCGAAAAAAGAACAATTTCAGTCGATAAAAGTAATAGGGTGATTCTATGCTCGACTCATGATCGAAATCTAAAAATGAAAGTTAGGTTATGAAGTTTTAACCCATATATTTTGTTGGTTAACAAACGTTTATATCATATGTGATTTGAATATTCACCTATTATATAAATTAATATTGGAATTTTTTTATATCGATGTGTATGGATGGGTTATCGACTGGTATGGATTTTGAAGAATAGCTGATTGGAATGAACGCTGTTTTACCGATCGTACAACAGTTTTAAACATTTTGAAGTGGATTTATTGACATTTGGACGGTCAAATTTTATATACAAGGTAGATGCAAATATAAAATTATTTATACAATGTTTAAGGCTACTGCTTGTCCAGGTGCGGGATTCCAGGTGCAGTGGTAGTAAGTTTCTCTTTCCAGATACAGGTATATTAATAAGATCAATAATTTGTTTATCTCATGCTCAATTGAAACAAAACTGAGTCAGTCTATTGGTAGAAAAAGCTTTGGGTTGTTATATTTTCATTTTTATTAAAGCTAGCCAAAATTTAATAAAACACCTAATTTATTATTATTATTGAACTTATAACACCTCATACTTTTATGGCTTACCCAAAACGGGGTCTTTCTTTTGAAATCTTATTCATTCATTTATTAGATTAAAAAGCATCATCTGATCTGAATTTTTTTATTTTCTGGTCGTATTTTTTACAGCTTTTCCATTGGGTTATTTACCACTTCTGGGTCAATCCCTACTAGAGTTTAGATTAATTCTTCGCTCCAGTCGGCAACGGTAGACTCCGGACATTCACTCCACATTTTGGTGTTCCATAATTCTACAGGACTAGCGTTCCCCTGAAGCCAGCCGAGGTCCTTAAAACAAACCTTTTTCTATCTCATTATTGGAGTTTGATAAATTGTGGAAATATTGTCTTCAAAATCTATAGTTTTTTTAACTACGAAAAACTCTGTACTATAAGTATAACACTTTTAACAACTAATAATTTAGCTATCACAAAGTTTGTTTGGCAAGGACAACTTAAGTTAGAACAACTTTTGCACTACCTGTATTTTAAAAGATACAAAGATATGGTCTCAAGTCTTGATACGGTACAGCTAACCTGCTTTTGTGATATTTAATTTTTTAAACCAAAGAAACATCTGTAGTACCTAACATTTTAGGTTAAATAGGATGCTCCATTAAATTTTTTGTGCAGAATATTTAGCGGTTTTTTCGGGTGAAGACTTTTAATGAAAACTTTGTCTCTCTACCCGAATTGCACTAAAGTCTGATTCTCGAGTTTTCTCAAAGAATAACATTTGTCAACGGCTATTAAACTAGCATAATATTTAGTATATTCAAATTTTCCAACAAATACATGATTTTGGATGGGCTGGCTAATTATAATTCGAGCGCAAGGGATTGGTTAGAATTAATTTCCCAGAGCAATGGACCGGTTGCAAAAGTGTAGAACCGTAACAATAAACCTATTATTTTTTTATGGTGCTATAGTAAACTTCTCTGCCAGGGGCGAAAACAAGAGCTTGCGCATCGTGTACTGTAGTATTAAATTTTTCCTCCTCCGCCAATACTTAATTCATAATAATGAAAAAAATAAATTGAAACTAAAATCGCGGAATGACTGACAATAATGAGGTGACTGATTGTGAGAACCATGACATCCACCTAGCGACCCGTCACAATTTTCAGATTTCTCCTTATAGAAATTAGGTATAATTCACTTTTTTTCCCTGGCCTCGTAAGTACTAGTTTCGTACCTAGCAGCGAGAACCTTGCGTCTTTCACTTTCGGTTGTCTTGTCAAAATAGTAAACTAGTCTTGCGTAAGGGGAAGAAAGAAAAAATTATTACCGGAACTACTTCTTTCTACTGCTGTCATGGTAAGTATGACACAAATGCCCGGATTGCAGGATCATACGTTACATTTTTTTATAAAGCACAACGACGGGTAAAAATGTTGACTTGATTTTCCTAAGGACTGCATACACCATATAAACTTAACCAAGCAGTTGTCAACGAACAAAATGCTTCGGATATAAAAATAAGAAATTTTAGTGAAATTATAAGCTATGATAAGGAAGATAACAATATTTATTACGAATTGGTTGGTACAAGCGTCATAAAACTTACTAAATTAAACTTAAAATCGGAACTTATAGGAAGTGTTTTTGAATTAACGTGTAAATGTCTGAATTTTGGGCAAAGTAGGAATAAGTAAGCCCTTGAAGAGAAACTTGACGGATTCATAGTTATTAATGTAGCAATGGTCGTAAGTATACTTTTGCGGTTACGGGACTTTTGCACCAATCGCCAGGAGAGGTTCGGAAAAACTTCTGGTACATCAACAACACAACACAGGTATTATGATTATAACAAATAAAATTTATTTCATATTTATTTTTCACATTTAATTAAATATTATAAAACTGTTAATCAAAGCATACCTCCTATTTAATAAACCGGTTTCCATAATGGTTACCTACGTTCCTAGGGAAATAATTAGTATGATTTCCCGTTATTTGTACCACCTTCAACAAATCAAAGCAATAATAATCAACTTACGTGATAGTAGGGTAGGTATACGATAGTAGTAATCGTTTTCCTGATATGTCTCCTAGATGTGCAAGAAAATTAAATAATATTAGCTCTGTTTATGTACTGATGACATTTAGTTCTCTTTCCTATCTTTATTTCTGTTGTAAAGTAGGCGATCAAGACACATTCTGGGCGCCTCGTGAGTATAATATTGTAATATGTGTATGCACTGTGCAGACCAACGATTTTAACAACTAGAAAATTCTCAAAACAAATGCCCCACGTTGGGCGCCAATTTGTAACGTCTTAAAAAAGCTCAAAACAAATGCCCCACGCATAGACGTCAATTTGTAACGTTGAAAAAACTGAAAACAAACTGAACACAAAAGTCCCACAATCAGGCGTCAATTGTAACATCAATAATAATTCACTGAACAAGAACGATGACACTTACTGTACTTTATGCACCGACTGAGATCTCTAATTCTGCAGATTCTAATACAGGTGTGGGTGTTAACTCCAAAAGCTTCGGATTAATTATTATAGTCAGGAACAAATAAAGATAGTAGGCGCCACCAAACTGAAAGATGTTTATCTTTAAAACAAAAGCAAGAAGTCCTAAGTTTGGGAATATTTATTGTATTTTGTTCTAGGGGTAGTTTTTACCCATTTTGAGGTGGTTTAACCCGCCTCAGGAAGGAGGGTTGTTGGCCATATACCAACGGTCTATTTCCAAAAACAAAACATTTGCAGTTTTCAATCATTTTTTGCATTTATTTATTGTATTTTGATCTAAGGGGTGGTTTTGGCCCATTTTGGGGTGGTTTAACCCCCTCAGGGAGGAGGGTTCTTGGCCATATACCAAAGGTTTATTTCCAAATACAAAACATTTGCGGTTTTCAACCATTTTTTGCATGTATTTATTGTCAACATATGTCAGGAGTGTTTTACTCCATTTTGTGGTTGTTTTTGGCTCTAGCGCAAGATTTCGAGGGTATATTTGCTTTTCTGAGGTCAGATTCGGTTTCAGCGTCGAAAAGTGCATCCGAATACCATAGTCACGCTCCCAAATCAGAACATTTTTTGTGGGGCTGTGTAATATAATACCAACTAAGAATCCTAAAAATGGAAACCATGAAGTCCTTTAAAAAATAGAATATATTTTAGAAATATGTAGCAAAACAAATAATAAAACACACTAGTTTAATACATTTATTCGCTACTAACGTTGTACAAGCGTGCACCCTCTTACACGGCATACGCTTGACTGCCCAGGTCTGCATGTTAAAGCGCAGACGCTACCTGGAACTTGGAACTAACCAACTTATATTAAGGGGTGGTCGGTGACGTCAACCGGCAGGCGCTACCAACCACTATAAATATAAAATCATTATCCAGAAAGTGATAGAAAGCAGTATTACAGAAATGGTAAGGAAGGGAAGCATTTTTCAAAGCGCGTGCAGTACTACAAAACACAACACGGGTTTGACTCGCGTTCTCCGCTTCTTCTAGAAAACAGTTGACTTTATCCATACTTTAGTTCTATTTTTTAATTCTTATAATATTTTGTTTGTTTCTGATAAGACAATTTATTGTATCTATAGAATCGCTGTTTATTAAGCAAGCTAATCTATCGTTATATATTATCTTAGCTGTGGAAACAATTGTCAGGTAGATTATAATAAATTTGTGCAACTTTTACTAATCTGTTTTGTTTCTTTCATGATTATAGAGTTTCACCAAATAAGGCTAAAAACAATAAACAAATAATTTCAATCACATAATTAAAATTATAATTATGATCACATAACCTACTTAAAACTTATTATTTTGTAAATATTGACTATGCAATGATGTTTTAGCTTACCTCAAGCTTCATTGAGATACTAACTCAACATAATTTCGACATTCTAAATCTCAAAGCATTTGAAATTAGATTCATAACTAAGCAATTCAATTTGATGAATTACAATACCCTTTACTTTTATTCAAAAAAGCTAATTAGAACTTAATCTCCTTTATTCAAATTCTATTAAACTGTTTACTTCTTGTACGGAAATACTGAATTACCTATCTTAATTATATTAATTTAAGATTTCCCTAATACAAATTGTCGTAGCGCATTTTCCTTCCGTAACAGTTTTTGCAATTAGTGTGAACAAGCTTCTATATCTTCCTTGTAAAGTTTTTGTTTAACCCTTACTTCATACAACTTCAAAGCCTTTACGTAGTGCGTACGTAAGTGCTAAAACACAATTATGTGCTATTCCATTCAAGTTTTTTACAAACTGTAACGTAATGGAATTTATTAATAGTAACATTAAACGTACAATTTAACTACAGACTTCGTTGTAAGAACAAATCTGTTATTATTTTTGTTATTCTACTTAGTAACAAAGTAATTGTCTCCTATAAGAACTTAAAATCTGATAGTTATAGCAGGTGTTCCGCAACGGTTCATTATCGGGCCCCTGCTATTTTTAATCTGTCGAATAATATCGATTAAATGTCCTTGAAACCCTACAATAGGCAGATGACAAAACTCTGAATTTCGAAATCCAGTAACCGTAGATCGACGAAGCTGAAACAAATGATTAAGTCTACTGCTAATAAACTCAGCTTGAATGTCCAAAAAGCACAAAGATTAGATTTTAGTTTAAAAGAGAAATTCGGTTGACATTCCTGGCTTCCAACTGGAGTAACTAGGATAGCATACATGAGTCTATTTCAATTTCAAATAATTATTGGTGTTTGCTGTAGTAACTCTACACTCTGACTCTCTTCAGTCAGAAATGGTATAAACTATAGTTGAATACTAGGATAATGGGCCCTACGGGCCTAAGCACTTAAGTATGATAGAAATAGCATTTATCGATTTTTTTTTAAGTAGGTCAGTATTTACATGACCTACATAAATCTCCAATCGATTCTCTATCGATAGAGCACATACCGTATTAGTACCAAATAACACTCAATAGCACTAAATAGTACGATAGAATCAGCATTTATCGATTTTTTAAAACATAACCTAATTTAAAAAATTTTAAAACATAAACTAATTTAAAAAATTTTAAATTAGGTGTAAATCCGGTCGTGCATTATCCTCGGCAAATTACGCGTCGAATGAGCCCAAGCCCATCTCTCCAGCCCTTATAGAACGCGAGAATGAGGCTCGGACACACATACAAATCAACTTTAGTAGTATTGGATTATTAAAAGGCATAAGATTCTATATGTTCTGGCTCAAAAAATTACGTATCATTTACTATATCGGCGTGAGAGTGATAACGTCATAGACCGTTTTTGAAATTACAAGATAGGTATTTTTTACTGAAATCGATGGAGTGTTGTGTTCTCTTTTCAACTAGTAGGTACATATTCATACTCTTACATAAGCAACTTTTCAAAAAAAACGTGAAAAAGGATTTATGGCTAGTAGACGGGTTAATTCTGGTTACTCCAATTAATACAACAAAATGATACCAAGATTAAATAAAATAACGAAACTTTAGTTATTCTGATGTTCCACATCTGTCAAAACTTAGTAATTGAGCCAATTCGCGTTAGTGTTAGAATCTTCCTGAAGCGAAAGTAACACTTCTAATCCTTTTTCTTCAACAAATGCATGAGTTGTGATCTCTTTAATCTTTTTAATACTCCCATTTTCTAGCTTCTTTTCCACTCTACTAAATGTCTTCTACTGGGAATAACTCTTTCAGGATGCCGTTGTCGGTAAAGTTGCAAAGAAGCAGCAAAACTGTTGCATGGTGCGCCCCCTACAATTTAAAGCATGTAAGGAATTAAATCGTATATTTGAGCTATAGAGCAAAAATCACTCAAGAAAAGAATTTATACGATACCAAGATTTTATAAATAAAGTAAAGCAGAATTTTAAAAAAGGCGAAACACCCTATTGGGTAAATATACGTCATACCGAATTTTTCTTAGTTACTTCATGATGAATATGAGACCGCAAGAAGTCCGAAAGTTCATTGAGCAGATTTACTTGTGCAAATTGTTGATCTATGTATGATCTTCGTTCTTCGGTAATACAAAAGGAAAGCAAGGTACGAAAAACAGTCGGACATTATGGTAGGGAATTAAATAAAATTTATTTTACCTAACTTCCTTCATCTCGATAAACATCAGAGGGCATGGATTACTATTATTATCTCTTCGAGCACGGTACCTACAGGCTGTGAATTTTAGATGTTTATTTAACAACCCACAAGGAAGCCCTATGCAAAAATGCAAGGACTTACTTCACCTTCCCGCTATTCATGAAAATTTGTTCTAATTGACTGGACTATAAAACAAAATTTAAAATAATATGTTTTCTTTAAAAACGTTCAACTTCGGCAAAGTGTTAAAATATTTTAAAAGCACAGGTTACTCCCTATATTCGATTTCTGAAGGAGACACACCATTTATTTTTTAATTGTTTTCCTTAGTCAAAGAAAGAACCAGTAGATTTTCTCTTCGACTAAGCAACACGACGCCTGCGGCAAACTTCGTCCTCGAGGATATTGGCATCATTTTCCCTCACGTTGTATAAACTACTATTAAAACCCTCAACACAGGACTTTTGGCTTACTTCACCTATATTCTGTCTTTTCGTTTGTTTTTATGCAGTAGATGACTCAATTGTTATTATAATAGGTCAGAAAAAAATAAAACCAATAAAACTAGAAACTTTAACTCGAAAAAAACTATAATAAGTGACTAGTTACAAAATTATAACAAAAATAAAATTTAAGAAAAGCAAAATCGCAAAATGCGATTTTTGCGTATCCAAGCATATAGGTATCGGGCAAAAATAAGCAAAGATGGAAGGTCTTTCTTTTATTTCTGGAAACACACATATAACATGTCTTGCGCGTTTCTAATCTTTCTTTTGGATTAGTGGGTTGGGTTTTCAGAAATTCCTAATCTCCTTCAAATGTTTACCTTCAGCTATATAGATATGAACATTTAGTACTCTTCTTTCCAGCTCTGGCCTTACCAGCTAATCGGCAAGTAATTTGCAAAGTAAGGCTACATTATCTATTTTTTTTGGTTATCTTTGTAACTGTGATTTAGAAGCAGCTGTAAAAAGGCTTTCAAGGCATTCTCACGCAGATAGATTTGTTTTTAGTAACGAAAATATGAAGATAAAGTTGTTTTTCGGATAAAATGACACGTACTAAATGCATTTAAACCAAATTTATGTTTCCGCTGCGTGCTTATTTCGTGTCTGTTAATAGATTCTTTAAAATTTACAGAGCAAAAACAAGTCTGCACTATTTTTTTGATATCAGATACCTTGCTAGAAAACATGTTATTGCTCTGCAAAAATATCCATCGAATATTCTAGAAAGTATTTTCCCATTGGTGCAAAGTACGTAACTTTAACACTTGATAGGGTGTTTATATATTTCCCTTTCTTAAGAATATTAACTAATTGGGTAGAAATTGCAATTATTAACAGAAGTCTCCGATAATTCGCCAAGGCGAACGCACTGGGGTAGAATATAGTTCGAAAGGATTTCATTAAGAAAATTGAAATTTAAAACTAATAAACTTCATTTCTTCTTTGTGTTCCATTACAATAATAATATTAATAATATTACGAAATTACAGAACGTTCTTAACCAATTCATATGTGTTAAATTCTTTATTATTGAAAGGCAGATGGCAAGTTATGCAAGACATAATTCCAGCAACTTAGTTCTTAAATCAAGTTACTATCTTCATGATCTTTACCAGGATTCAAAGTTCTTTCTTCTCTACATGTGTAAGGCATTTAGTGTCTATAGTTAAAGTGAATAAAAAGGCATTATAGTGTTGTGTAATTTGTGTATTTAAATAGATTATACATTCTATCAAGGATTAGCCGATGTACAATATTTTCTAAGTAAGTCACCTTAGTTAATAAAATTTTATATGTAGTTTTTAAATGAAAACCTATTGCTAGAAAAAAATCATTTTTATACAAAAAGGGATCCCTCCTAGAATATTAATAAAAATGTTGTTTCATTATTTAAAGACAAGACTTTTCTCATCGAATAAATGAGAATTAAACTAGAAATGGTTGTGGTAATATTGAACCAATCATTTGTTGATGTTATCCATTCACACTAACGTCTTTTAACGTCAACCTGACTAACTACGATTAGTCTACTTAATTTAATTAATCTAATTAGAATCTCTTCTCATTTGTGGATTCTCATGAATTCTAATGACTTCAAATGAGTGGCGCCCATATTTCTTATTATTTTATTACCCTTATTTTTTCCTTTACAATTTATGAGATTAAGAAGTACCTACCCTGAGATGCAATTCGTCAACAAGAGATCTTAGTCGGAGCAAAGTAAAGTAAGTACGGGCCCGTTCATTGTTTCTAATACATATTAGAGTGTTACAATGATAAAGCATATGTGCATTAACGCCACTAATATCGAGCAGTCGAAAGAAAGCACCATACGGTATCGTTGTGTGCGACGACTTGTAGAATACTTCGCGTATTATGTCGACATGATTTCTGGTTTATTATTGCTTTTATCCATTGTCTTTGTATGATGCATTGAAGAAGGACTACTACTCTGCTTTTTTGGCACGTAAGAAACTAATTTCATGTTTTTAGTAAAAGCAAACTGTGCTAATCCAACTTTCCTTTTCCATTAGATAAAAATTCTCAGAAAATCCCGTTTATGTTTTTTTATAGAACCAACTAAATGCTATGATTTTCAATTATGTTTGAAAGACACAACCCGTATTAAAATATTTAGCAGGCATATTTCCTGCAAATTTTAGAGATTCCATTCTATGAGTGACATAACCTCACTTTTTGATATAATTGGGAAAAACCATTTTATTAGTCATTATTAACACTTTTTAAGACTTAATGAAGTTTTGGTGCTTTTTCAAAGTCAAAATTTATCTGAAACAGACAGAACAGGTTGTATTTGAAACCTAGAAAGAATTTATTACTAAAAATTGAGTTTCATTTTAAGGAGCTATTTTGTTTGTGTAGCACCTTTGGGTAACATTTAGGTTAGATATTTTAAATCTTTTTGATAAGATGTTTTATTTGAATTGAAAAGAGTAGCATCTTAACAACATAATTGATACTAATTATCATATAAAGATTGGTTCGTTTTGAAATAATATGTGAAAAACATGTTTGACAGGTTACGCTCTTGTAGAGATAGTAGCAATTGTTTTCACTTTTAAACAATAAAGACGAAACATGTTTGTAGCCAAAATTTAAAGCAACAAAAATAATAAACTTGTTTATTGTTTCCAGCCTTATTTTGTGGAACTCCATAATCATGAAATAAATAAAGATTATTAAAAGTTTCACAGTTTTATTAAAATATACCTGACAATATTGTTTCGACAGCTATGCTGTCATTATCAAAGGTAATATAATTATAAACAAACACGTCGCTAAGGTAGATACAAAATAGGTAACTAGATAAAATAATAATAATAATAATAATAAAAATTAATAATAAAAATCATAATTAAACATCTAATACTTCCAGTAACGGAGAATTACTGAGCTCAAGTTGTTCATTCATTAAAGGTACCCTGAGTTTGTGTTTGTATATCTCAAAGGCTTCTAAAATGTCTAATTTGCGTTTGTTATTACAAAAATGTAGGAATTTAATATTATTTTGAGGAGTCATTGTGTGATTTTGTTCTAAAAGGTGTTTGGCGTAATTCGATTTTTCAGGATGTTTATTTTTGTAATGACGTACGTGTTCTTTATATCTTATGTCAAAATTTCGAAGTGTTCGACCAATATATACCGAACTACAAAAAGAACAATTTAAACGGTAAATGGTAAATGTAAATAGTAATATAGAATTAGTTAAAAGGTTAGAGTTAATTCAATTATTTGACCTTTGTATAAGTCAAAATTATTTCACTTTTAATAACATAATTTATTTACAAAAGGATGGTTTACCTATGGGTAATTCTCTAAGTCCTCTATTAGCTAACATATTTATGGACAAGTTTGAAGATCGAATATTTGAATTAAACCTCTCTAAACACATTATCTTCTGGTTTCGTTATGTTGATGACATTTTAGCTTGTTTTGACAGTTCTTTTGAGGTTATCAATGAATTTTTAATTCTTATAAACAATATCCATCCTAATATAAAATTTACACTAGAAACAGAACAAAACAGGGCTATAAACTTTCTAGACTTAAATATCAAGATTAACGCAGACAATCTTTTTGAATTTTCCATATACAGAAAACCAACACAAACAGACATAACAATACCAAATGAATCTTGTCACCACAATACACATAAAATAGCAGCATACAGATCATTAGTACACAGAGCTTTAACTATTCCACTAACAAAATCAGATTTTAGCAAAGAGATATCAACCATTAAACAACTAGCACATGCAAATCATTATAATCCGAACATGATTGACACTTTAATTAAACAAAAAGATTATAGGTTAGCTATCAAAAGAATATATCCCATTGACAATCAAACAGAAGACACAAATTACATATCTATACCATATTTTGGCAAAATATCAGAAAAAATTGCACATATACTAAGAAAAACCAACAATTATAAAATAACATTTAAAACCAACACTAACACTTTTTCATTTTTATTTAATGCTAAAGACAGAACACATGATATCATGAAATCGGGCATTTACCGTTTAAATTGTTCTTTTTGTAGTTCGGTATATATTGGACAAACACTTCGAAATTTTGACATAAGATATAAAGAACACGTACGTCATTACAAAAATAAACATCCTGAAAAATCGAATTACGCCAAACACCTTTTAGAACAAAATCACACAATGACTCCTCAAAATAATATTAAATTCCTACATTTTTGTAATAACAAACGCAAATTAGACATTTTAGAAGCCTTTGAGATATACAAACACAAACTCAGGGTACCTTTAATGAATGAACAACTTGAGCTCAGTAATTCTCCGTTACTGGAAGTATTAGATGTTTAATTATGATTTTTATTATTAATTTTTATTATTATTATTATTATTTTATCTAGTTACCTATTTTGTATCTACCTTAGCGACGTGTTTGTTTATAATTATATTACCTTTGATAATGACAGCATAGCTGTCGAAACAATATTGTTAGGTATATTTTAATAAAACTGTGAAACTTTTAATAATCTTTATTTATTTCATAAAAATAATAAACGTGAGTTTTTAATATGTTAAACTTTAATTGATTTTAAGATTACAAGATAACAATAAGAAAGAAAATTATGAACAAATTATAAGCTAAAAATATTTTTTTACAGTTAAAAAATTAAAAAGTTATTATTTATTATATTATTAAGGCCTTTTGGAATTGATAAATTCAAAATAAGAACCAAAAAGACATATTCATGTTAATGTCAATAAAAGAAATTTCGCAAATTTAATAATTCAATTTTTAATTATGGTAAAGATCAGACTTTTTGAATCAAAATAAGAAATATTTCAGATTGGTATGTATTTTTTGTTATTGTGTTTAAATGTGTTGAATAAAAATAACGAATTTTGTAATTATTATATAAAAATTTATTTGTCTGTTGGTATTTTAATTATTTGTATGCCAAATAAGAACTTATAAATCTTCAAAGCGAGCCGACCTGAGAGAGTCTCAATCTTGTGGGATATTAAACTTTATCCTCACAATAGAATTAAGTCAGAATAAAAACCAATACAAGGTATTACTCTATATCATTCGTTTAATATTTATTCCCCAATCCCACATCGTGATAATATATCGTAAGTATTATGTCAGCCCTCTATCCCGGAGGTGTGTTGCAAACCAATGGTCTGCAGTTACATTATGATTTGTATTAAAAACGTGTTTGTGTTATCTTAGAACTGATTGTAGGCTTATTCAATTTTTGTAATTCGCCAACTAAACCAATTCCATCTGTATGTTTACCTGACTTTTAAGGGCATATATAGATTTTAAACTACCTCTGAATGCAACAAGTATTTTATCAATACAAGTGTTAGCACCCATGGAGTATATTGCCTGAAAGTTGACAATAAGCTGATTAAAAATCTACCTCTGAAATGACACAAACTGGATCTACTTCTCATCTCGACCTTTGCGATTATCAAATCATAAGTATACAAGTAAAACAGAAAATCGGCGGAATTTTTCGTGGTTTGAAATGAAACGGCCATATAAAACAAAAGACAAATTCCTTAACTCAGGTCACGAACTCCTTCCATATTTAGCCATTTTTCTTGCAAATTTTAAATGTGTTCATTGTTAAATTATAAGTAAAATTTCTTATTAGTAAAGGTTCTGCTGTATTTTCTAGTTGCAAATGGTCGCAAACCATGCAATTGCATTATAATATTATGATTCAGGGTTCTGGAGCGAAAATTGAAACTTTCAAAAGAGCTTTTGATTCGATTCTTACCATGGTAATCACTCCTTGCGGCATCCAATTGACTTTCTTCGTGGAAATCGCCATCACTCAACACTACATTTTTTCCAACTGTTCCTCTGGTTCAACGTCTTCAATTTTAATTTCAGAATCAGCAGTACCTACAAAACCGGTTTAGTATTTCTGTACATCAACGTATTATTTTTTATAAATCCTTTACATGAGACTGTAATATATAGGAGATCTATTTTGTACTTTCATAAATAAATAGTTTTTGCACACTTCTTTTATTTATTTATTTATAGAAGCTGTTAAATATATTATTATAAACTCTCTCTTGACAACCTACTACTTGCTTGCAACAATACACTAAGGGAATAGTAATTTGATGATAATGAGACGCTGTAGGCGTCATCTTAAAGTAAGGGTAAAATAAACAATTAAATAAGAAAATGCGAAAATAAGAAATTATTCCTTCTTGCGTTATTCTAAGCAGTGATTTTTCGTTTTCGTATTCTTCAAACAATTAGTTATAAAATGAGCCAATTCCTGAGCAAATTATAGTTTAATTATAATTACTAGGACAAATATTCTCTTTTAGAATTAGCCCATTTTTAATTAAAATAAGTTTCACTTGCTTTATTAAGGTTTCGATAATTACACCAAAATTTCAATATAGAACCCAAAAGTAGGGATTTAATTCATTGCTTCCACGGCAGCATACCCATTTAATCTAAACTTTCCTGATTTCTTACTTCATCTTGTTTAGTAGCTGTACGAAATGAAAACGCTATACGGTTTCCTTTATCTTAGTATGTTACTAATCGCTAGTGAATTCATAATGGCTATCCATTTTTCGAAAAATTCATTTTGTAATCTTTGCACGAACTTACTTAATTTCCTTGAATACAAGTCTTAGATTAATCTGGTGAGAGAAGTGTCTGCATATAAATTACTTCATGGAAACTCCCTTTTGTAATGATAAGATCCATTCAAATGGAATCAACCTCTTGAAAAGCGTAATAATAACAACGGTGAAGAAAGAAAAAGAAAAATAAGCTGGAATAAACAGTTTTTCCATATAAAAACAATTAATTTAAAATTTCAATTTAGATTAATTAGTCTATTTTTAATTTTATAATTAATTAAAGTCAAGAACTATTTTACATTTTAAAAATTGTTTTTTATTTAGCTAGCAGATTAACTCTGAAAAGTGAATGAAGGGGAAAAATTGTTGAAAAACAATTTTGTTCTGGCAGTTGGAAATTAAAAAACGAATACTTTTTCGAGAGGAGAATTTAAACAGCATTCAACGGTGAAATTTGCGGTAACACGTAAAAGCCACAAATGGAAAGTTGCTTTAATAAGTTGAAAACCACAGGTGAGATAATGTATAAATTCATTTTGTTTGTGATGTTCAAAGTTAAATGAGGATTTTGCTTCACGTACATTCGTGATCTAATTTCTCTTGCAAAACTCTTATTATATAAGTCCCTAGAGATTATAATTATCCTAAATGCAAGGTTGTTTATAAATGGAAAATTTGTGTTAATTCTGGACTTTCTAAATTATGAATGCGTTAGAGAAATTTAAAGTTTCACTTTCATAAATTGTCTGGAAAGGAAAATATTCTACACTAGGAAAATATTTTTTTTGCGTCCTAAGACATAAATGATGTCAATATTATCTCGTCTCGTATTAAGCAGCAGCTGTATTTCGGTTGCAAATCCCACGGATAAAAATCATATTTGAATGTAAGCTTCCGTAGAATCATTCCAATTAAAAGATATTTTTAGCTCTTTATCTAAGTAAGATAGATATAGAGACTCCTTTTTAGTTAAAAAGCACGTACATACTTCATATAAAAACAATTTATGGGGCTACAGCAATTGGAATGGTGACATGCTCTTTTATATTTTAAGCTACAAATAAAAACTAGCAGTTTGCAACTAAATATTTTGTTTAGGAGACGGAATCTATAGCGTGGCACGTCCTGTAAAGCTGATAAGCCTTTCTAAAATATGTAATGATTTGAATTTCGGTTATTTTTGGATTACCAGATAAGTAATTCCCACATTGAAATTATCAGATTACGATGTTTAACGTCAGATAGATTTTTCTATATTCCAGGAGACCAGCTCAGTTTCACATTGTTAATTAGCTGAAAATAGATTAACTAGGTCAATCTTATTATGACTGATACAATACAATTAATCTTTGAATTTGTTTACAAGATTTCTGGTCACTTTTATTAATGAAGGTTTTGAATCCTGTCGTTCGTGTTAATTTGACTCTTATAGACTTTTATCCTGCTTTTCCTCACCATTGTTTTTATGTAAGTGTTTAGGGTACTGTATGCTGGACATTTTGAGCATAATTTGATTAACGTTGACTTAATATTTAAGCTGGCACTTGTATAAGCATTAATTGGTATTTATTGTAGTTCGTACACTGTAAAAATCATGTTTATATTAAATTGTAAAGATATTTCTAAGGAGAAATTATTTGTGTTACCTATATCATGTATTCCTGTAACTAGTTTGTAAAACATGAGCCTTGATTTGTAGAATTTTATATGTAATTAGATCGTAATGAGTTTCGTACATTGTCAAACGTTTTTCTTGAATATCTTCGTTACGATACATCTTAAGACTATGAATGTATTATACTTTTCTGATCTTCGTTTCAAGGGCTACAATTCTATAATAACAGGATTAGGATTAGTGACAATTAAAATCAGCTGTGCCGAATTAATGACGTCACAAGCTTACTCGATCTTCCGCTGTTTTGAAAAAATGTCATAGATTTCGTTTGTTCTGGCAGAAAGTATATAAGCTGGGACAAATTGTAACAAAGTTAGTCGATAAAACATTGAAGGCAGAAGCTATGCCCGGCTCCAGATAAAATATCTGCAATTAATTTGAGGTTAGTTAGATAACGATATGTTTTGACGCAAATGTCATTGTATAAACAAAGCTTAAAATAAACTAAAGTGTTACCAGGATGGACCTGTTTACGGAAGCACCGAAAATATTTTCTTCCGATTTACAGTGACGTAAATAGAGGGGGGCTATTTTAATGCTCGGAAACTATAAAGTTTACAGAGGTGCGGTTTGCGCCATACGACTTGCGATTTACACGTCGTGACCCAATGGACACCGCTTTTCGATTAGAAAAACAAAAGACGATCGTCCTAGGGTTTTCTTGTTTTCAAGCGGACACGACATCAGAAAAAAGGTGAGAATTGCCTGCGACGTCTTCAGATTACGGTGCGTAGTATAAAATTAGTTCCTTTAACAATAAAACCAGGTTTGACCCGATTCGTTTTTGTCCCCCCCCCAGCCACGTTATCATCATCTTCTCGGGAACAGAACTTCACATCGACATGTAATTTTTACTGCCGGATAGCGCCCGGGACCCTGCATAACATATCCGTCGATCGTCGTCTATTTTTAGGTTACAATGGTGGCTAAAAAAACGAGTTTTTAGAATTTTAGAAGATCGTGGCGTCTGTAATTGCAGACCAGTAACGGGGAAAGTTATACAATACGATAGCCCTGCGTATCATCTATAGAAAAACCTATATACGTCTTTTCCGAAGAATCTTCAGGGTCAAAAAATGTAAGAACCGAAACGAGTGCAGAAAGGGCATAATTCTGGTAGGCAGTCGACTGAAACCGTCACCGATTAACTATACCGGCCAATATAGATAAAGTTGACTCCGTAAAAGAAATGTGGACTTTCCAAAACGTCGGTATTGAGGTGAGACATACCGGTCCCCTCCATTTACTGGCTACATTACTTACTACATTACACTACACTATACAATAGACCCTGTTATACAGAGTGTCCTCAAGAAATTTTAGTTTAGGAAAGCTGACGAGTATTTTAAGACATTAAGATCGTATTTTAGATAGAGGGCGTCGAGTAGTATCCAAAAGTGGTTCTGTTTCCGTCCTACCACCCGTTTATACACGGCAAACAAAAAGACGTTCTATTTTCAGCCAACCTTGAACAAGAGGAGGACATAGTTCTATTCGAATCAGCCAACCTTTCAATTTTCCCATGCCCGAAAGGAATTTCAATGAGAACGTGTATCAGCCGGACTTTGATGATTTTGCTCAGAAGTGGTAAGTAAATTGGGGATTTATCGAGAGTATTAAAGTTTTTCTAATAAATTTCAATAGTTACACCTTTTATGCCTAGTGGGAAATATACGATTTCATTGATACATTTTTCGATTTCAATCGTGGGACATCAACTTGTTTTATTACATAACCCAAACTTTGCATGCCAGAAGTTATTAAATAGTACGTATCAAACTTTTGAGTTCGCAACTTCAAAGCTTCAGTACTTGAGTATTTTAGCAGTTTGAGTTCTAGTTTTTTTAGTCGAATTTTGACTAGTTCGGTCGTGGTAGAAAAATTTGAGTTTATAGTAAAGTATTAAAATTTTATGACCCCGCCTCGTCTTTGGAAGCATTCATTTTGTTTATTATTCACCCAGATTTTTACGTGTTATACTTTTCACGCTCATTCGTGGGGAATCGATTTTGTTGGCAATCTATGGCCCGTCTCAATAAAGTTACGGTTTCTGTTAGCATTGTTATTATTTTTAGACGGTTTTAGTAGACAATAGTTCAGCTACTCTGAAAGGAATTGGATACGTTTAATTTAATTTACACTTTTACAGTAGGTATTCTGACGCATTATTTTTCTGAAGATGACCTAGGGCCAGTTTGGATTTGAAGAATAATCTAGCGGTCTGATACTGAACTAAAATAATTAATGTGTTTATAATTATGTGTTGTACCAGTAACGACGTCCACCGGTCATTGTTAATTTCCAACTTTAAAATTTCCCGCCAAAACTGAAAAACCGTAAAAATAGGTTCATGTCCCTGTATATAATGCAATAAAATAGTAGATTTTATATAAAAATAATCTTTTTTCATGAAATTATATTATAATATAATTTCGTCATAGACAAAAATTCTAAGACTAGGTATGATTTGTTATTTTTATTTAATTATTATTTAAACTCAACTAATAAGAGCTCCGATGAATCATCATCAAGATTTTAATAGATATTGCGTTAAATTGTGGATACAGATTATTATTATTATAATATATAATTAGTGGGTTTAAAAAGCCTTTGCCAACAAGTTAGGTTATTTTATTAAAATCTGACGCGATACATTTAGAACCATTAAATTAATATTAGAACACTACGACAGTAACAAGTACGTCGCCCCTTTAATATCCCTATAAACAGATATCAATTATTATTAAGTGCGGTCTTGCCAATATAATGAACTGTTAATTACATAATAATCATTTTGTATCCGTGTTTTCGCATAAGTAATACCAAATTATACTTTGCACATAATTAGTAAAATTCCTGGTATTGAGGCACAATATTACTATTGTAATATTATCAATTCTATTGCAAATATTATCAAAAATTAAGCGATGTGGGTTGAGATTTTTACACCGCACGATTGAACATATGCCAATCTGTTCTGAACAATTTTGAACAACTTACTATATGGAGGTTTCTTTGTTTTAACGAATTTTTTGAATTGCTTTAGATATTTGATTATATTTGCGTAAATAAAGAATTTAAATTAATGAATTCTAAAATAAAGTACTGCAAGAAAATGGCAGCAGCAACTAATCCGTGGGAGAAAGTGTTACCAGGTCATGGTCGGTCGGTATTGGCAAAATGGTAGATCTGCTACCTCTAGACATTATTGGTTAGCTCGGGCCCCTTGGTGGGAGGAGCTGTGAAACTAATATAAGGAATTCGTCCAATTTTTGGTTTGACGTCTCCTAAAACAAATGCCAGTACTGTAATTATATTCATTCATAAAAACAGTCATTACATACATATTACCTCAAGAAGTCATTGGATGCTAAGTGATTGCTATAGCTACAAAAAATATAACAAGTAATAAAAGATATCTTAAATGAACACGTTTTTTATTTACTCCAACATTAAATATAACTTCTGGTAAACCACCTACCGTTATAATCGGTGACCTTTCGACGAAAAGAAATCAACAAGAAGAATCGAACACATCAGCAGATCTGATTCAAGCTATAATGTGTCCTGCTTCCAACACGTGCTAGTCGGTTCCTCTGCATACAACTAACAGCACTTAGTTCTGCATCAACCAACTACGGCATCTACAATTGGATTGATTGGACAGCTTATCGATTCTGAACCAATATCGGAATATATACCTTTTTTTAATCAAGATAAGTATAACTTAATTCAATTGCATATTAAATATGGCTGCTCATATTCCAATTCCGACATTTGACAATTCAAATATAGAATCCTGGTTAACTTTATTAGACCGTTATTTTATTCATCTCAATATAAACGATGAACGCATACGATATGATATTCTAACCTTGAACTTGCCAAATGATGTTATAACGAACCACCAAGATCTCATAGTAAACGTACCTCGCAGACAACCGTAAAAATATTCATGTAGGCTCACGCCTTTCGCGAATTTCAAAACTCCTGGATAGTTTGACATTCAGTGGTAAAGTCAATAAATTGGTAACTGACATTAGAACACTGTCAAAGGACTTGAACTTTGATGATGAAATTCTCAAAGATCTCTTCTAATAGCGAAATTACCAAACCATTTGAAAATTCAAGCAATAAATTTATTACATTTACCTACGTCAGATCTTGTAGAAAGACTTGATATGATCAACGAATTACACGAGACTCCACAACCTGATCAGTTACATACAAATTTACAACATAAGATTAACCAACTAACCGATCAAGTACAAAACCTTTCTGGCAAACGAAAGCAAATTCAAAATGTTCGCACGTCAATCCCTCGTGTTTCAACAAATTATAAACCACGAGTTAATACTGCTACTAGTGCTGACTGTTCAAAGGTATCTAGACTGTGCTACTACCACGCTAGGTTCCAAGACAATGCCCGTAAATGTACAGGCAACTGCTCCTATCAGACAAAAAACTAATTGTCAGCTCTGCTATATCAAATGATGAGGATAGCAGAGTTTGTCCCAATGCCTCATCAACCTTCATCGGATTGACAGATACGATTAACAATATTTCTTTGGTCGTTGACACTGCATCCCCATATTCAGTAATAACACCAAAAATTGCTAAGTTATTCCAAAATACAATCAAGAAAAATTTTACTGGTAACCTAAAACCTGCAAACAATACGAACATTTCCATATTAGGTACAGTAGATTTGACTCTTGACTTTGATATTTCTTACTTGGTCAAGAGTTAAATACCAAATCCTTTGTAACCATCTAAAAATTGACATACATCAGTAATTTGTCCAGCATAACGTCCAAAAACTCCCCCCCCCTGCTCCCTGGCTTGCGTCACGAGATATAGCCCTTGTCCCTCTGCTCGCACCATTACTGCTTGACTTGCCGCGTTTATTCAAGACTGTTTATCGACGATATAATTTATTAATTATATTATTTATTAATTTATTATGGTTATTACTAAAACCTTTGTTGGCGATCTATGATCGTTTGCTTTTATGAGTATGCACAAAATTACAAACAGTGGTATCCTGATATCAATAAGCGCGCTCTCATAAGTCTGAAGAGCGCACTAGGATAGTATCAGCAACAGTTGCTATAGTAATGGAAGATATACGCTCTCAAGGAATCTCAAGCATACGATTTGACGCCCTACTCGGGTGACGGCGAGGATATCGAAAAAAAGGATATTATTCCACAAACCTTGCAAAAGTTTCATCAATATAATATAATCCGCAAAAAGTGAATCTCAAAGTGTCCAAAGTGTAACTGAAGCTCTTATTTCAGTTTGTTGTGCCAGATCATTTGTATCTCTTTTAGGCATTGGTGTCGATTGTCACAGATGAAATACTCCGAAATTAAGTTATTTATTTTTTAAGTTGAATTGTTTAATTGTTCATCATGGTTGCACACGTATTTCTAATCTCGTTCGGGCTTGCTGCTACTAATAACCTACCATACATCTGACTGACCACCTGCATCCTGCTAGAGAGAGATATATACAGGGTGTCCCACAATGCTGTTTACACACAATATCTTCCTTATTTGAAAAGATAAAGAAATCTACCAAAAACTATTGTGAATGACTCAAAATGGGACCTTCAAAAAACACCCTTAAACGCTGGTTGCATAGCAACGTTTAAGAGATCATGCCAACTTGATTAATTTTCACTGAAATGTATTCTTAACTTCATTCTGCATACGGTAGTATGCCTTACTTAATTATCTAATATGCAGTTAGGGGTTGAAAAAAATATTTTTTATAAATTGTACACTTCAAATTCACTAACTAAATTATTTATTCAAAAAATATGACTAGAGCCGTGTCTACACGGGAACTACCAAGGCACTTTAAAGCCCGTGTAGAGTCCACAGGAGGGCATTTTGAGCATTTGCTTTAAGTTTAAGATAACTTCAGTTTATAAAAGTTTTTTTTTTCAACCCCTAAATACACATTAGACAATTAAGTAAGGCATACTACCGTATGCAGAATGAAGTTAAGAATACATTTCCGTGAAAAACAGAGGGCGCAATTTGAAAAATTAATCAAGTTGGCATAATCTCTTCAACGTTGCTATGCAACCAGCGTTTAAGGATGTTTTTTGAAGGTCCATTTTGAGTCATTGACAATAGTTTTTGGTTGATTTCTTTATCTTTTCAAATAAGGGAGATATTGCGTGTAAACAGCATTGTGGGACACCCTGTATATATATATATATATATATATATATATATATATATATATATATATATATATATATATATATATATATCTATAGGGCACCACTATGCGTCCCCCCATGTAAAATCTTAGGTTCAAGCAGCGTCCGAAGTCACTCGGCGTCCGGATATACGGACGCTGGGTGACTTGTGCCTCAAAATTGCACCATATGAAGCTTAAAGTGTCTAGATGGCGAAAATGTAAAAATTAGCTGTGCGCAGTTTGACACCCATTCCTGATTCGTGTATAAAATCGTAGTTCGAGCGTTTGCCACACGCAGCGCTAATAGCGCGGGATTTGTATACATTTGTATACAAATTTATGGCATAGGTTTACCCTGCGTCCGCATATTTAACAAGAATTGTGTTGGTAACACTGATTCCTTTGTGGCTAGACAGTGACGTCATTTCAACGGGACTTCACTTTATGCATTGTATTTCTTAGTAAAGATTGCGTCATTTAAGGTGACAAAAATTCGTACATATTATATTTTGTTAAAGCTATTTAAGAAACACTTTTAATACGTTTCATTTATGCGTCATGTAAATTTCGTTTAAACCGGTTTTAATTGCTCCTACAAATGGGCGATAATTTTAATAAAATCGTAAGATTTAATTCAAAGCTCTATTGATTTAAGTGAAACAAACGTAACCATTATTATATTATCATTCAGTATTTAATCAATCACTGATGCTGTTAGCTAGTAATAAATCTGGCTGTTTAATCTTATCCCATATTATATTTTAAAATTTTTAAAACACATATGTTTGTGAGGCAGACAGTGACATCATTTCAAACGGGACTTCTTATGCATTAAAATATTGAAATTAAATAACTTTTACAACTTCTAATTTGTTAGATGACATACAAACTTGAGATTTGGCACAATTATAGGAATTGGGATTCTTGTAAGTAGGAAAATAAAAAAATATATTTATGTCAACCCTCGCACCCCCTGTTAGGAGTTGTAAAACTTCTAGATGACTTAGAAACTTGAAATTTGGTGTAATTATAGGATTTAAGATTATTATAAAGAAAAATATAAAAAAAATGTTATCATGTCAACCCCTGCACCCCGTTCTGGGGTTGCAAAACTTCTAGATGACATACAAACTTGAAATTTGGTATAGCGATGGAATTTAGGACTCTTCTAAAGAAAAATTTTAAAAAAATTATTAAATCAACCCCCATCTTCCATTTGGGGGTTGTAAAAGTTCTAGATGACATACAAACTTGAAATTTAGTATAGCGATGGAATTTAGGACTCTCCTAAAGAAAAATTTAAAAAAATTATTAAATCAACCCCCATATTCCATTTGGGGGTTGCAAAACTTCTAGATGACATACAAACTTGAAATTTGGTATAGTGATAGGGTTTAAGACTCTCGTAAAGAAAAATTTTAAAAAAATTATTAAATCAACCCCCATATTCCATTTGGGGGTTGTAAAAGTTCTAGATGACATACAAACTTGAAATTTAGTATAGCGATGGAATTTAGGACTCTCCTAAAGAAAAATTTAAAAAAATTATTAAATCAACCCCCATATTCCATTTGGGGGTTGCAAAGCTTCTAGATCACATACAAACTTGAAATTTGGTATAGCGATGGAATTTAGGACTCTCCTAAAGAAAAATTTAAAAAAATTATTAAATCAACCCCCATATTCCATTTGGGGGTTGTAAAACTTCTAGATGACATACAAACTTGAAATTTGGTATAGCGATGGAATTTAGGACTCTCCTAAATAAAAATTTAAAAAAAATTATTAAATCAACCCCCATATTCCATTTGGGGGTTGTAAAACTTCTAGATCACATACAAACTTGAAATTTGGTATAGCGATGGAATTTAGGACTCTCCTAAAGAAAAATTTAAAAAAATTATTAAATCAACCCCCATATTCCATTTGGGGGTTGTAAAACTTCTAGATGACATACAAACTTGAAATTTGGTATAGCGATGGAATTTAGGACTCTCCTAAATAAAAATTTTAAAAAAATTATTAAATCAACCCCCATATTCCATTTGGGGGTTGTAAAACTTCTAGATCACATACAAACTTGAAATTTGGTATAGCGATGGAATTTAGGACTCTCCTAAAGAAAAATTTAAAAAAATTATTAAATCAACCCCCATATTCCATTTGGGGGTTGCAAAACTTCTAGATGACATACAAACTTGAAATTTGGTATAGTGATAGGGTTTAGGACTCTCCTAAAGAAAAATTTAAAAAAATTATTAAATCAACCCCCATATTCCATTTGGGGGTTGTAAAACTTCTAGATGACATACAAACTTGAAATTTGGTATAGCGATGGAATTTAGGACTCTCCTAAATAAAAATTTAAAAAAAATTATTAAATCAACCCCCATATTCCATTTGGGGGTTGTAAAACTTCTAGATCACATACAAACTTGAAATTTGGTATAGCGATGGAATTTAGGACTCTCCTAAAGAAAAATTTAAAAAAATTATTAAATCAACCTCCATATTCCATTTGGGGGTTGTAAAACTTCTAGATGACATACAAACTTGAAATTTGGTATAGCGATGGAATTTAGGACTCTCCTAAATAAAAATTTTAAAAAAATTATTAAATCAACCCCCATATTCCATTTGGGGGTTGTAAAAGTTCTAGATGACATAGAAACTTGAAATTTAGTATAGCGATGGAATTTAGGACTCTCCTAAAGAAAAATTTAAAAAAATTATTAAATCAACCCCCATATTCCATTTGGGGGTTGCAAAACTTCTAGATGACATACAAACTTGAAATTTGGTATAGTGATAGGGTTTAAGACTCTCGTAAAGAAAAACAAAAAATTTTATTAAGTCAACCCCCGCACTTTATTTGGGGGTTGTAATACTTCTAGATCACACACAAACTTGAAATTTGGTATATTTATAGGGTTTAGGATTCTAGTAAATAAAAATTTAAAAAAATGTTATTATGTCAACCCCGCATCCCCTTTTAGGGTTGTAATACTTCTAGATCACACACAAACTTGAAATTTGGTATATTTATAGGGTTTAGGATTCTAGTAAATAAAAATTAAAAAAAATGTTATTATGTCAACCCCGCATCCCCTTTTAGGGTTGTAAAACTTCTAGATGACATACAAACTTGAAACTTGGTATAGCGATAGAATTTAGGACTCTCCTAAAGAAAAATTTAAAAAAATTATTAAATCAACCCCCGTATTCCATTTGGGGGTTGTAAAACTTCTAGATGACATAAAAACTTAGAATTTGGTTTAGTTATAGGGTTTAGAGTTCTCGTAAAGAAAAATATAAAAAATCGTTATTATGTTAACCCTCCGCTACCCCTTTAGGGGTTGTAAAACGGGACTTCACTTTATGTATTTAAGTAATGAAATTAAATAGTCTTTATAACTTCCGAATTTCTAGAGTACATACAAACTTGAAATTTGGTATATTTACAAAGTTTCGGATTCTCGTCTAGCGAAAAATTAAAAAAACGTTAAAAAAACCCATATTTATATTTTCAAAATTTTGTTCTGTTTTGGGTAGCAGCCACCTCTTAGAATTTCTACACACGGGAAGAATAGTAAACAATCTTTGCGTTTGATTTTCGAACGGGTGCCGTGAAAGAACATAAAAAGTCACCTATTTTATAGATTTTGCGAAGTTGAGGGTCTAAGGGGGTAGCAACCAACCCTTAGAATTTTGAAATACGGGAAAAATAGTAAATAATCTTTGTTGCGGTTCATATTTGAATGGGTGACGTGAAAGAACATAAAAAGTTACATACTTTACGGATTTTGCGACATTAAGGGTCTAAGGGGTAGCCAGCCATCCCTTAGAATTTGCAAATGTGGAGAAAATAGTAAAGCAGTTTATTTGCGTTTCATTGTTGAATGGGTTGCGTGAAAGAACATAAAAACGCACATGCTTCACCGATTTTGCGAAATTCAGGATATAAGGGGGTAGCAGCCAACCCTTAGAATTTCTAAATGTGAAAAAATAGCAACGATTTTTGTTGCGCTTCATTTTCATGGTTATCATGAAAAAACATAAGAAGTCGCATATTTTATGGTTAATAATATACAAGATACTTTTTAGATTTTGCAAAATTCAGATTTCAAAGTCGTACTTCAAATGTTTAAATGTGAAAAAAATAGTAAACACTTAGCCACTTAACGGGTTCTGGCCTATTTAACAGTCTACACTCAATCATCCGGACAAGCTTTTGGTTATAGTAATGGAATTAAAAGAACTTCGTAGATTTCGGCTTCTTGTTTACGAAAACAGTATTAGAATACATTCACTTTATTATTTCATTATCATTCACTTTAAACCTGTAGTACCTTATTACTTTTTTATTCAGAATCCCATTTGCTATCGATTTCCATACTTCAAATCTAATCGTTCCATTTAAAAAAATCCTGATGATGATATCCAGCACCAGCACAAGTTCTAAGATGTGTTCTGATTTCGTAAACTGGAGGTCAAAGGATACAAAGTTCTTTTAATTCCACTGCTATAGTCACAAGCTTGTTGGAATGATTCAGTGTAGACTGTTAAACAGGACACCCTGTATAGTCTTCAATATCTTCCTCTGAATCGCAGAAAAATTAATTTAGTGACAAGCGGTTTGGACAAAAAATTGGTTTTTATGTTATTGCACTGTTATTGTTAAAATTAGGAACATTTCTTTGAGAAAAATAATGCCTACATGAAAAGTGTTCATTTAACCAAAACGAAATCAAAAAATTAATAAACAAGAAAACATAATTCCCTATTTTTTATATAAATCTTAAATGAATTGCTTTTTGGTCTGAAAATTAGAACCCAAGGTTTCCTTCTATAACCCCTACAAAAATTTCATAGATATATGGCATGTACTTTCTGAGATAAAAACTAATTTGTTTTTAATAAAATTGTCCCTAAAAATGGGTAACTTTTATTACCTATTGTCTGATAAAAAACAAAAGTAGCTATAGCATTTAGAAATATAATATTTTACTAAAGTTAAGCTTTATTAAAGTCAGAGGACTCGAGAAAAAAATGGATATTAGATAATCAGGAATATAACTCAATATTATAGTTTGAAAGACGTCCTTATAAAAAGTTAATGTTGTTAGCAAGAGAATATTTCCTTGTAAGCATGGATTAAATTTCATTGCAGGTGTGCAAGTCTATAAAGTGACGTAATTTTGTGTATGCTATAACGCACACGTAAAAAACAAAAGCTAATTATTGTGTAAAATGACACTTAATTCGAATTCTAGTTAGCGAATAGATTCTGATATTGGGCTATTGCCAGAAATTCCATTTTTTTCAAATTATGCACGATGGTACATTTTATATACTAGAATGATTGCTTGAAGCTGGAAAAAGAACTTAAAATTGTCTGCTAATAGACCCAACCTGTGTATTCTTGTATATAACTTTTTTCGGTCAGTTGTGTTTACAAATTTTTAATCGTGTTCCTTTTAACACTCGTTTTTCGGGGATTTTCCAAGGAGTAGAGGTTCTCTTTTGCAATTATGAATTTGATAACGGTTACAGCTGTACATATAAGTAAATGTAAAAAACAATTCATTTATGCAGCATTCATTCGGAGCATTTAAGAATTAAAGTAAACATTTTAGGTTCTCAGAATTGTATGATGAACAATTTGACGTCGCGTCATCAAACATCGTATCAAATATCATGTTACTGAAGATTTTAGTTGCCCATTGCAAAATCTTAATTATTTATGCTGCCAGATTTTAAATTTTTCTTTATATTCTTGAATCTGAAATTTTTTGAAAATATTTTAAATGTTTACACTTGAAACCACCAAAACAAATTTTGGTTAAAAAGTCTTGAATAATTATTGTTTTAAATGCGTTAATAGGATTGAATTAAGATTATTATTTTTTGTTTAAAAGACTGACATGGAATTATAAATTATAGGACCTTCGTCCAGCTTCAAGCAATCATTGTAGTATAAAATGTACCATCGTGCATAATTTTTTCTATCAAAGAAGAAGGAAAGTGGCAAACACTCTCTTATACTGCATGCACGCAGGCCCCAGTTTTTTTCTGCCTGTCATTTTCTACGAGTTTCTCAAAATATTTTTTATGTCACTATGTGTAGTTTATAGCAATTTAAATTTGTCCAACAAGCGTTGATCTTCGTACACTGGTATAACACCGTAAGCGTTTCAAAATGGAAAACAGCATTCCAATTATACTGTCTCAACAAGGATTTTCGAAGCTCCACTGTCTTTGAGGTATAGCCCAATGCATGAGAGTACTACTTTTAGGAGATGAATCCCTCCAAGACCAAGCAATAGGTTGGGATTTTTGTTAGACACACTGAATTTATTTGAGCATGTGATGTACTTCTTCATTGCATCACAATGAACCCTTTAGTTCAGTTACATTTGATTTTCTAAGAAATAGAGAAACCATACAAGATCCTTGGGAAGGTTTTTACTTCATTTTCTTCGTTAACGTCACTATTTCCTTTTGTTTTGATAGTACAGTAGCTTTTGAGCAGTACAGTAGTTTTTTCTTTTCCTTTGTGTCATAATTTTTTGCAGTTTTCAATTTTCCAACACCATAGTGTGTTATTGTCGAATAATTTATATGAAGAAAAGAAGTTGTCAAGGAAAATATTATGATTAGGGTTATTCTCTACAATAGATAGTAGATAAAAAACAAAGTCACCTCCCAACCCAAGTCTGGATCTTTTATTATTTGGAGGATAACTTGTATCAGTACCCTTCATCTGAACAGATATACCATAATTTGAAACCGAATCGTACCGGTTTCACTTTTAGAAGCATTTTGTTGCGAGTGCCGTTCAAAATATGGAACTATCTGTTCATCTAGTAATATAAGTTGCACGAGAATACTCCATACTGCATGAGTTTTTCATTCATGATGTAAAAATTACCTACTAAGATTTACCAAAAAGAATGAAGTGAATATAATCATGGGTGACTTCAACGGAAAGATAGGTAAAGGAAGAGTGCAATATATTGTTGAAGACCATGGTATTTGCAAACGAAACGATAGGGGGGATATCTGGTACAGTTCTGTAATGAAGAAAACTTAATGGTAGCAAACACCTGGTTTCAACTTCCAGAAAGGCGATTGTACACTTAGAAGTGTACTTAGGACCAGGAGACAATGAAGGAAATATCATAAAAAATCAAATAGATTATATACTGATTGATAAACGATATAGAAACGGAATTAAAGTTGTAAGAACTTATCCTGGATCAGACATATGATCTGATCAGAACCCCGTAGCTGAAAAACGTGAGATTAAATTGAAGAAAATCCGGAAGAGAAATAAAACAAGACCTAACTTTGAGAAACTGGGGGAACCACAAATAAAAGAGGAAATAACACGAGTTTTGAATAGTAAGTTTAGGGAAACGGTATAATTGGAAACAGAAACAATGGAAAACTTTTGGCAGTCTGTTAAAAATGTAAACATGAAGTACAAGAAAATGAATTGGAAAACCAAGAGCAGAGAGCAAAACAGAGATGGATGACGGAAGAAATCCTTTTATTGATGAACGAAAGAAGGAAGTACAAACATAAAGACTATAATAAATATAAAGAAATCCATAAAAAGATTACAAGGCTTATAAGAGAGGCAAAGGAGACCTGGATGGAGAAACGTTGTCAAGTACTCGAAGAGCTGCCAAGAAAGCATGATTTCTTTAACACACAAAAAAGAAGATAAAAGAAATAACTGGAAATAAAACCCATCAACACGATATCTTAGTCACAGATAGTAACAAAAAAACAATAGACCCAAACGAGATAGAAGAGATTTTGACAAGCTATATACAAGAGCTTTTTGATGATATCAGAATGTAACCAGAACCAAGAGAAATAGATCAAGAAGATTAGCCATTGAGAATTATTATAGCAGAAGTGAAACACGCAATAAAACTATCAAACCACGTAGAGTCTCAGGTGAAGATAACATCTATACTGAGATGCGTAAAGTATTAGACGATGAAAGCCTCAACATCTTAACATCTTTCTTAAATAGAATATACTATACAGGAATCGTACCACACGACTGGACCCAACTTACTTTTATTCCGATACCTAAAAAGAGCGGAGTAAAACAGTGCTCACAGTACCGATTGATTAGCCTGATGAGCCATGTACAGTAGATAATGCTAAGAACATGCATCAACGAGTACACACAAAATGCGGACAATATGTAGGAGAAGAACAATTTGGTTTTCGCTTAGGCATTGGAACTAGAGAAGCAGTTCAAGGTCCTAGGACTAGCAGAAATACATAAAACAAAATTAAATAGCTTATCGGTATCTCCAGTGTAAGTGACTCCTGCGTACAATGTTGCTTCCTCACGGCTTGCTCCAAAATTATAAGTCTGGATTTCTTCAGCTAGTTTGCAAGCATAATTTTCAGAGAAGTCTATATGTAGTAACCCTTCATTCTTACTAAGACTGTTTTTCAGTGTGTTCTAAGCAGCATTTTCATTTTTAATGTTAAATTTATATTTATTTTTAAAGTTTTCATTTCTTCTTGAACCTCTCCCTCCAACTCTCGGACAGGTTTAGTAACATTGATTTTAGCTGCAATCTTAACATTAAATTGAACCTTTTCTTCATTTTATTTTGATATTTCAGAGGCCTGCCATACATATGCAATGCGGAAGCCTTACTACATGTTACAGGAGTTCATATGAATTTTCATTATCTACAAGTTTTAGTGGCTTTAGTTTTTGTGGTTTGAAGCTTATGTTTGCACGTTGTTTGTACAAGCAGGTAGCTCTGTTCATTTCATTAGGTTTGCATACATAATATAGACGGTAATAACATAGGGATGGCATCGAGAGAATGTACTGTAGGATATTTTTGTTTTGTGTGCAAGGCCAATTGTTTTATTTGCTAAACTATAAAGACGGTAGTGTCCTATATCAATGTACATCAACAAAGCATTTAAAAATATTTTCCGTTGGTTTTTTTGACCTCCAGCAACTCTCCAAGGTTTCACCAGCGAGTCATGCAAAACTAGAGTACGGATTGCTTATTCCTCATTGCTTTTTCCTTTTCCAGGTCCAAGTCCAACAAAACGTTTCCCTGCAGTTTTTTTTTATTCAGAGATGGGCATTAGTTTTTCTTCAGGTGTTTTCATAACTGTATTGTTTTCAGTTTTTTTCTACTTAAATGCTTTCTTCTTCTTTTCACATTCTCAAGTTTGCTCAAAACAAATAGCCAGAAACCCAAGTGCAGAGAGGTTTCTTTTTGTATCTGAACTTGCCGGACGAAGAGAACACAAAAAAATTGAACAGCTAAAAAATCATTTGGCAGGTCAATCACCGCTGGATATTTTTCTAAAACTTTTTGATGATGAAGTTCAAGATATAGTATTGCGATTTTTTGTAAAGTAGGCTCATGATAAATGAACTCGCTAAATGCAAAACTTTGTAATTATTTACAAAAATAATTATAACAATTTAGATATCGATATTATTGGTTGTCTTGTTTTATGGACTTGCAGTGCTGATAAATGTATGAGATGCAAACTTTGGTGTTTTATAAATGTAAAACTTCACGCTTATAAAATATAATCATGTAAAAGTCATCATCAGATGCAAAACTCACGGGAAATGTGAGATTGTTAGGTGCAAGACTCAAGTTCACTAACAATGTAAACGCAGAGTTTTGTATTTAGTGGGCTCAAATAATACACACGATTTTATATTTACAAGGGAAAAACTTTTCAGTTTTATTGGCATCCTGTTTTTATTAGGCTATCATACGTTGCCCCAAGCTAATTTGTGTTGGTATGTTGAAGAAGGCAAAGGAGTCGATATTGCATAGAACTGCATGACGAGAAACAAATTCAGAAATATTCAGTAAGCTCGATAAAACTGTTACATTTTCTAACTTTGCGGCCTTTTTTACATCTTCTTTTTCTTAAGGTGCTATCTTCTTATAGAAGGTTAACAACAACTTCGGCAAATCGTTCACTATCTTTTGCTATTCTTAGTAATAACTGTGAGTTTAGGCCAGTGCAGTCTCTCACATTTCTCAACCATGAGCCTTGTCTCCTGCCAGTTCTCTTGTACCCTCAATCTTGCCCTCCATTATCAGTCTTAGGTATGGCTCAGCAGAAGTTCAAGAGTTGCAGGGAGAGGTTCAAGAAGAAATGAAAACTTTAAAAATAAATATAAATTTAACATTAGAAATAAAAATGCTGCTTACAACACACTGAAAAAGAGTCTTAGTAAGAGTGAAGGGTTACTCCATATAGTCTTCTCTGAAAATTATCCTTGCAAACTAGCTGAAGAAATCCAGACTCATCATTTTGGAGCAAGCCGTGAAGAAGCAGTCATTTACGTTGGACATACCGATAAGCTATTTAATTTTGTTCTATGTATTTCTGCAAGTCCAGATCATGTCCTGCAGCTATTTGGGCACACTTAATCCTGTCTTTACCTTTCTGTCGCAACAATTGCCAAGAATCCAAACAGTTTATTTGTTTTCAGATAGACTCTCCATTCTTTAATAAGGTAGTTAGTTATCTTTAAACTTTGATGCATTGAGTATTCCTTAACTATCTTTGTAACATAAACGGTTTTTGTATTTAGTCAAAGTAAAACTTCTAACCGAGAAACAAGAACAACGACGAGTGACATGGACTAAATATGTAGTTGTCCTAGACAATGTTCCAGAGAATGACTGGTATAAGGTCATATTCAGCGACTAGTCAAAGTCTGGTGTTTTCGTTGGTTACTCTCGCAAAAGACTGATCGGAGCTAAACATGAAGCATTCCATAAGTACTGCTTAAAACGTACGGTTAGGTTTCCTCAAGGTGCAATAGTTTAGAGCTATATGTCAGCTGGAGGGTTAGAATGATTTCAGTCCATAGACGGCACAGTTAATGTTGAAAAGTATCAGCAAATTCTTAACGCAAACTTGTTACCAATCGTTAAAAATCGATCTTGACCGCGATTTAATCTTTCAACAAGATGGTGCTTCTTACCACACATCAAAAACGACCAAAAAATGGTTTGAAAATCATAATTTCAAAGTTGTTGAATGATCCTCAAGCAGTTCGGATCTTTAGTGTTATTGAATTTGAAATTATCAGCAAGTGGGGCATTATCCAATTTAGATAATTGTAATCCCCAAGTTAGAAGTATGTCAGCCAAAATTTAAGAGGCGAATAAAGCAAAGCGAGATGTTAAATCTTATTGAATTGTATTTATAAACTGCTATCTGAATATTTAGTTGTCAGCGAGTTTTATTGAATTTTTGAAAATTGTTTTCTGCAGATCTTTTTTTACAGAAGTTAATGGTTATTGTTTGAAAATGGTGTAATTTGGAACACTAGTAGGAAAAATAAACACAGAATTCATGAAACTGTCCAAATACATATTTAGTTGTTAGGGCTCGTACATGTTTTGTAAATTTCACAGAGGAACATCGATAACTTAATACCAGAATGTATATTTAAAAGGTAAATAAAATAAATAAAGGTTGCTCATGAAACTAAAATTTGCAAGTAATAAAAATTTCTTTCTCAAAATATTATTCCAAACACAAATGAAAATGATCCGAAATAAACAATTATATATAACAAGGTTACAAGAAATGTGTTTAATACCAAAAATAGGTGAATAGATTAGCATGATCTTACATTTTAGATATGATATTATTTACTACGTATTATGAATGCACAGCTGTTTTCTTCTGAAACTAATAATGGTTTCAATTTATAAAAAATCAGTAATTGATTAAAATAAAGTAAGCACTAATAACGAAAACAAAAACGTCATTTTAAGAGATTGCTAGTCAATAATATTTTTGTTGCATCTTTATTTAAATATTTTTAAATTACATAAAAATACATCTGCACTGACCGCTGGACCTTGAAATTCCCTTCTAAACTACCTTTATCACTACCCAAACTTTTTTTGTCAAATTTCTCTTTAGGCAATATTTGATAATATTGTTGCATGCGCTCATTTTTAAGGTTTAATTTAAAAAAATAATCAGCTTTCTAGCTCAAATATGTTTGGAGATATAACGATTTAAACCACTGGAAGAACTTAAAAAACTGAAAGCTCTAATTAACACATTAAATCGCTCGGCTCTATAAAATATAGAACGAGAAAATGTACTACAGAATGTCAATAAGAAATAAAACAACGAATCTGATATTTTTAATTAGGTATTGAAATTAAAATGCGTTCCCAATAAAAATTAACAAGTCAATCAAAAATCAATATATTTCATTATTTCATAAAATCAATTATTAGTCGTTATAAATAACCAATAAGTTTTACCTTGTGCGATCGAATAGTAACTGTTTTGTAAAACAGTGACAGAAAGAAGATAATTTAAGAAGAACTACAAATTCCTTTTTATAGTTTGCTTTAATAGACATGTAAAACGTAGTTTCTAGTACATAAACAAACATAAATACAAAACAATACATCTTCACTGACCGCTGGACCTTGAAATTCCCATCTAAACTATCTTTATCACTACCCAAACTTTTTTTGCCAAATTTCTCTTTAGGCAATATTTGATAATATTGTTGCATGCGCTCATTTTTAAGGTTTAATTTAAAAAAATAATCAGCTTTCTAGCTCAAATATGTTTGGAGATATAACGATTTAAACCACTGGAAGAACTTAAAAAACTGAAAGCTCTAATTAACACATTAAATCGCTCGGCTCTATAAAATATAGAACGAGAAAATGTACTACAGAATGTCAATAAGAAATAAAACAACGAATCTGATATTTTTAATTAGGTATTGAAATTAAAATGCGTTCCCAATAAAAATTAACAAGTCAATCAAAAATCAATATATTTCATTATTTCATAAAATCAATTATTAGTCGTTATAAATAACCAATAAGTTTTACCTTGTGCGATCGAATAGTAACTGTTTTGTAAAACAGTGACAGAAAGAAGATAATTTAAGAAGAACTACAAATTCCTTTTTATAGTTTGCTTTAATAGACATGTAAAACGTAGTTTCTAGTACATAAACAAACATAAATACAAAACAATACATCTTCACTGACCGCTGGACCTTGAAATTCCCATCTAAACTATCTTTATCACTACCCAAACTTTTTTTGCCAAATTTCTCTTTAGGCAATATTTGATAATATTGTTGCATGCGCTCATTTTTAAGGTTTAATTTAAAAAAATAATCAGCTTTCTAGCTCAAATATGTTTGGAGATATAACGATTTAAACCACTGGAAGAACTTAAAAAACTGAAAGCTCTAATTAACACATTAAATCGCTCGGCTCTATAAAATATAGAACGAGAAAATGTACTACAGAATGTCAATAAGAAATAAAACAACGAATCTGATATTTTTAATTAGGTATTGAAATTAAAATGCGTTCCCAATAAAAATTAACAAGTCAATCAAAAATCAATATATTTCATTATTTCATAAAATCAATTATTAGTCGTTATAAATAACCAATAAGTTTTACCTTGTGCGATCGAATAGTAACTGTTTTGTAAAACAGTGACAGAAAGAAGATAATTTAAGAAGAACTACAAATTCCTTTTTATAGTTTGCTTTAATAGACATGTAAAACGTAGTTTCTAGTACATAAACAAACATAAATACAAAACAATACATCTTCACTGACCGCTGGACCTTGAAATTCCCATCTAAACTATCTTTATCACTACCCAAACTTTTTTTGCCAAATTTCTCTTTAGGCAATATTTGATAATATTGTTGCATGCGCTCATTTTTAAGGTTTAATTTAAAAAAATAATCAGCTTTCTAGCTCAAATATGTTTGGAGATATAACGATTTAAACCACTGGAAGAACTTAAAAAACTGAAAGCTCTAATTAACACATTAAATCGCTCGGCTCTATAAAATATAGAACGAGAAAATGTACTACAGAATGTCAATAAGAAATAAAACAACGAATCTGATATTTTTAATTAGGTATTGAAATTAAAATGCGTTCCCAATAAAAATTAACAAGTCAATCAAAAATCAATATATTTCATTATTTCATAAAATCAATTATTAGTCGTTATAAATAACCAATAAGTTTTACCTTGTGCGATCGAATAGTAACTGTTTTGTAAAACAGTGACAGAAAGAAGATAATTTAAGAAGAACTACAAATTCCTTTTTATAGTTTGCTTTAATAGACATGTAAAACGTAGTTTCTAGTACATAAACAAACATAAATACAAAACAATACATCTTCACTGACCGCTGGACCTTGAAATTCCCATCTAAACTATCTTTATCACTACCCAAACTTTTTTTGCCAAATTTCTCTTTAGGCAATATTTGATAATATTGTTGCATGCGCTCATTTTTAAGGTTTAATTTAAAAAAATAATCAGCTTTCTAGCTCAAATATGTTTGGAGATATAACGATTTAAACCACTGGAAGAACTTAAAAAACTGAAAGCTCTAATTAACACATTAAATCGCTCGGCTCTATAAAATATAGAACGAGAAAATGTACTACAGAATGTCAATAAGAAATAAAACAACGAATCTGATATTTTTAATTAGGTATTGAAATTAAAATGCGTTCCCAATAAAAATTAACAAGTCAATCAAAAATCAATATATTTCATTATTTCATAAAATCAATTATTAGTCGTTATAAATAACCAATAAGTTTTACCTTGTGCGATCGAATAGTAACTGTTTTGTAAAACAGTGACAGAAAGAAGATAATTTAAGAAGAACTACAAATTCCTTTTTATAGTTTGCTTTAATAGACATGTAAAACGTAGTTTCTAGTACATAAACAAACATAAATACAAAACAATACATCTTCACTGACCGCTGGACCTTGAAATTCCCATCTAAACTATCTTTATCACTACCCAAACTTTTTTTGCCAAATTTCTCTTTAGGCAATATTTGATAATATTGTTGCATGCGCTCATTTTTAAGGTTTAATTTAAAAAAATAATCAGCTTTCTAGCTCAAATATGTTTGGAGATATAACGATTTAAACCACTGGAAGAACTTAAAAAACTGAAAGCTCTAATTAACACATTAAATCGCTCGGCTCTATAAAATATAGAACGAGAAAATGTACTACAGAATGTCAATAAGAAATAAAACAACGAATCTGATATTTTTAATTAGGTATTGAAATTAAAATGCGTTCCCAATAAAAATTAACAAGTCAATCAAAAATCAATATATTTCATTATTTCATAAAATCAATTATTAGTCGTTATAAATAACCAATAAGTTTTACCTTGTGCGATCGAATAGTAACTGTTTTGTAAAACAGTGACAGAAAGAAGATAATTTAAGAAGAACTACAAATTCCTTTTTATAGTTTGCTTTAATAGACATGTAAAACGTAGTTTCTAGTACATAAACAAACATAAATACAAAACAATACATCTTCACTGACCGCTGGACCTTGAAATTCCCATCTAAACTATCTTTATCACTACCCAAACTTTTTTTGCCAAATTTCTCTTTAGGCAATATTTGATAATATTGTTGCATGCGCTCATTTTTAAGGTTTAATTTAAAAAAATAATCAGCTTTCTAGCTCAAATATGTTTGGAGATATAACGATTTAAACCACTGGAAGAACTTAAAAAACTGAAAGCTCTAATTAACACATTAAATCGCTCGGCTCTATAAAATATAGAACGAGAAAATGTACTACAGAATGTCAATAAGAAATAAAACAACGAATCTGATATTTTTAATTAGGTATTGAAATTAAAATGCGTTCCCAATAAAAATTAACAAGTCAATCAAAAATCAATATATTTCATTATTTCATAAAATCAATTATTAGTCGTTATAAATAACCAATAAGTTTTACCTTGTGCGATCGAATAGTAACTGTTTTGTAAAACAGTGACAGAAAGAAGATAATTTAAGAAGAACTACAAATTCCTTTTTATAGTTTGCTTTAATAGACATGTAAAACGTAGTTTCTAGTACATAAACAAACATAAATACAAAACAATACATCTTCACTGACCGCTGGACCTTGAAATTCCCATCTAAACTATCTTTATCACTACCCAAACTTTTTTTGCCAAATTTCTCTTTAGGCAATATTTGATAATATTGTTGCATGCGCTCATTTTTAAGGTTTAATTTAAAAAACGAATCAGCTTTCTAGCTCAAATATGTTTGGAGCTCTAATTAACACATTAAATCGCTTGGCTCTTTAAAATATAGAACTAGGTATTAGTAGCAATAAGTATCATCACAATTTTTTATATGCATTTAACCTATAATAATAAATTAACCTACACAATTTAAATAGTTTTCATCTAGAAAATACATATTAAAATCAACTAAATTCAACTGAATTAAATAAAATTCAGACACAATTGAATGGAAGTGAAAGATTTATTAAGTAGCTTTAATAAAATTATTTTTGTCACTTTAAATGACGCAATCCTTACTGAGAAACACACATAGTATTTTGGCAACGCAGAGAGTTTCGAATATACTCCCAGATGTTAAGTTTTATGCAAATAAATCAAATTTTAATTATTATGGCCGCCATATTTCATCCGCGCTTTAAAATTTGCAAACGTTGACATCAAATTTGAAATCAGCGACCTGAAAAACCCCTTTGTAGAAAATTTCATACAAATCCAATAATATTTCGAGTTTTATGATGTTTTTATGCATATAATATTTTAAATCTGAAAGCCTTTTAAATAAAATTCATACACATACAGAAACGAAACTAAAAGTATTTATTACATAGCGTTAATAAAATAGAATTATTTTTGCCAGTTGAGATGACGCAATCTTTACTCAGAAATGCAGAGAGTAACTCGACACCGCAGACAGGCAAAGGAATTCAAGCAGGCTGGCCAATACTGAAAAAATAAATGGACGCTGTATAAACCTATAGGTTGCATAAAATAAACAGACGCTGAATAAACCTATAGCTTGCAAAAGACGCTGACTGATACCATCATTTATATACACTTATATACGCCGGACGCTGGGCGCTACGCTTTTGGTCCGGACGCATGGTAGGCCTCTATAGATATATATATATATATATATATATATATATATATATATATATATATATATATATATATATATATATATATATATATATATATATATATATATATATATATATATATATATATATATATATAGTTAGTTGCACACGTGTGATCTTAACATGCATACCCTCGCCGTTTTCTACTTGTAAACTGCTGATCTTTTTTACATGGCCATTTTCCAGGCTATGGGTTGTAACAATTATTATTATTATTATTATTTTGCCTCTCGCGCGGCAATCGATATTTTGAGCAGTGTAGATTTTGGGTGCCATATTCTGACTGTAGAGATTTGAGAACTCCTTGAAACCCAGAAGACATTGCACAGCTTTATTTAATTTGCATTTAAAAATGCCGATTTCAACATACGTACAAAGACGGAAACAACAATTTTGCCATATAATCGGACATAAGAATAGAACCATCTAAAGACGACGACATTGAAGAAGTCAAAGTGGCAAAACATTTAAATTATAAAGAAACATCAAGAATGAGTGGATGTATGGTAATCTTAACATACGACGAAAAAAGCTTCACAGGAAAGATTGACAAACATAGCCTGTACAAGGATATACTAAAAAATTAAGATATTTCTATGCAGACACATATGCAGGTGGGTCTCCAGTCGGGGAACAAATATGAGGTCTAACTACAAACAACACACATCATCATTCTTCAGAAAGGAAAAAGTAAAAACATTCCAATGTTTAAGTAAAGCAACAGAGTTTCAGAAGACAGTTTTAGTATTCAACGATCCTCGAACTAGTCGAGACGACATTGTAAGTGTCGAAGAAGAATTTGAACTGTAACTCTACATTATTTAATAAATCTTTAGTTCTGTATCTTGAAAAGCAAGCGGGGGAGTGTTTGGGAGTTTTCAGGGATTATTTCATACATGGTCCAAATTTAGTCCAATTTTGAGATAAAATTTCTGTGCTAATTAAGCTTAAATAGAAGTTTCATCTCAATCTGAGGCAGTTTACTATAGTCACTAATGTGATGTAATTTAGAAGCTTTATAAGTTGAAATACACTAGCTGAATACATAATACTTAGCTCCAACGTGGAGTCTTGGTAGGCATTTGTAGTGTTAATAATAATTAGTAACTAGTAAATCCTACCAAAAATAAATTCTACTTAGAAGGTAACATAAAATCTAATTAGACAGCCCCCAAAATCCATTGACATGTTTAACAAATTGAGGATTACTACAAATAAAATAAGTGTCTATGTGCACTCTAAAGGTAATTATTAAGAGAGGAGGAAATCCTGCAATAAATTCCGTTAAGGAAGCAGGAAGTTGTATATTGATCTTTTAAGATGGAAAGGATTTTTTGTACAAAAATACATTGTATATCGCTTTATTTCTTTCTTCTTTTCACGTCAATTGTCTCAGTCCTCTGTTAGCTAACATATTTATGGATAATTTAGAAGATCAAATATTTGAATTAGATCTTTCTAAACACATTATTTTTGGTTTCGTTATGTTGATTTTAACTTGTTTTGGCAGTTCTTTTGTGGTTATCAATTAGTTTTTAATTCTTATGACCAGTGTTTACAAAAACATCACGTTTACACTAAAAACAGAACAAAATAGAACTATTTTTGGGATTTAACTATTAAAATTAATACACAAACAATGAACTTGGATTTTCCATGTACAGAAAACCTACAAACACAGGCGTCACTGTTCCTAATGATCCATGTCATTATAAAATGCACACTAGCTCACTAGCAGCTTCTAGATCTTTAATACACCGAGCTTTAACTACACCAATGAAAAGATCACATTTTGTATAAACCTGTAACCGGTAAAACTAACCAGTACAACTGGCACCAACACTTTTTCATATTTATTCAAAGCTAAAGACAGATAACAAGGTATCATGAAATCAGGCATTTGCCGTTTAAATTGTTCTTTTTGTAACTCGGTTTATATTGGACAAACACTTCGAAATTTCGATATAAAATACAAAAAGAACGCGTGCACTCTCATAGACATAAACGTCCAGAATCATCGAATTATGCCAAACAACTTTCGGAACAGAACCACCAAATAACACCTAAAAACAACATCAAATTCGTACATTTTTGCAACAACAAACACAAATATCAAAAGCTTTTAAAATATACAAACATAAAAGTACAGTACCTTTAATGAATAAACAAACTGATCTTAGTAATTCTCTTTTATTACAAGCGTTAGATATTTAGTTTTTGTGTGTACTGCTTTGATTGTCAAGAAAGAATTTAATAAAACTTGTAAAACTTTCAACTAATCTTTGTATTTATATTATATTTCATGATTATAGTGTTCCACAAAGTAAGGCTGGGGACAGTAAACTCTGTTATGGTATAATTAGTTTACGAAAAAGATTATGCTCTCTTATCGCCTTCAAATACTTCAAATCACTCGTTGAAGATGGTCACCAAGTTACTGAAAACCTTTTGGAGAAGGCTTCCGAGAGAAGGCAGCTTTGGAATTTTCACATCAATACAATTAACGGATCTTCTTTAAAATTTAATAACAACGAAAGAAGAGAACTTGCAGTTTCAACTACAGAGGTCAAACAGCAAACTAAGTTTTAAAATCTGTCGATTTTCTTAAAACCTCAACTTATGGATCAAGCAAGTATGGATCAATATTACCGAACTAAAGTCTATATCGACTTTCCCTAGAAATAATGATTTATAGGGTATGTAAAAAAAATATTGTAATAGAATATTGTAAAGAAAAGTTAACTGATCACATTAATAAAACAACAAGAAACTTAACACCGATTTAATACTTTGAATAAATCACAAAACCATTTTATGCACTAATTATACCATAATTCCCCCATCAAAAGGGATATTTACAAAGAAATTTGCAAAGTTAAACAAAGCACGCTAATTCATGTGTTGATTTTACGCTCGCACAAGAAGGGAGGGAAAGAAGCCAAAGCTTTTTAACAAACAACAAGCGTGGGTCTCGTGACCAACAAGCTGCCTTCTAATTGGTTGAATTCAGGCGTCAACCAGGTGCTATCTTTGCGCGAAAATGCCAAACCAGAGATTTGTATTGATTAACAAAAACGGACAAAGTGATTTGAAAAATCGATAATTCGTGAATAATATGTTAAATTTAATTAACAGAAGAGAAAAATACAATAATGATCAAGTTATCACAAAGAAAAAAAATCGATAATTTCGACCTTGACTTAGAACTAGTGGTTTAAAATTTGATTGTGATAGATATCTTATCAGCTCTGAATAACGTTACTGCACCTAATCAGCTAGACCACGCTGGTGGATCAGAATACCACAAACTACGCCATAATTGGGGCGAAGAAATAGCGAAGTTTTTCTGTATTGATCTACATAACTAAATCTAAAAGTTTCTACATAACTTTTATTCTGAAAGCCTTAAATAAAATACATAAAATACGATTTTAATTTCACAATCGTTAAATTATACGCTTTTTTCTTCGTCCCAACATGGCGTCATTACTATAGTCTGTTCCGTCAGCGTGGCCTAGCAAATGTAGTGAATTTTAACTGTGAATAACCGATAGAGCAATTTTGGTAGAATAAGTAATAATTTCTGTTCGACACCTTTTGTCATTATAATATTTTTCCATATGATCCCACGGACTTGTCATAAAGATCTTTTCAATGTACTGAACAAATGTTTCTGTACACTTCTCATTTTTCTTCATATGCACAATGTGTTCGAATTGTAGTGGAAATACATGCGACAATGTGCCAGATACATTGGATGCCATCGAAGATGAAATTTTCGATTCATCTCCTACGGATATAGCGGTGGCAGAAGACAGGGATGTGGAAGACGATGAGTGTCTTCCTTCATCATCGAAACAGATGAAACTTATGACGCAAAATAACGTAATAGGACATCTAATCCTGGGATCCCGAATCCCGAGATCATTTTTCAGACCCGTTAATCCCTGGATTATACACATTCAATCCCTGGATTATACACATTCAATTTTGGGATTATAAAAATTCAATTTGAATTCTATTTAAACGTGGCAACCGTGCGAACTCAGCGAAGTGATTTATTATTATATCTAAGTTATTTAAAATGCTGGACTTCCCGAACTATTTTGATCTATAGAGAAGTTACAAAACACTGAAAATATTTTGAAAGATACCCACTAAGAAGACAGGGAAGAAGAAAATGATGAAGATGAGGTTGTTCTTATTGCCTATTTTAGACGAACAATATTTGTTAACTCCGAACACCTTTATTTTGTTTTTATATTTTTTGGCTGAAGATGATTTTTCCATATTTATTTATAATTAATATGTAAAACCTTAAATAATTTTTTTCTATACGCGTATGCAAAAGAGATTTATTTGAATACTTTATTTGATATCAGTGTTGAACAGCTACTGTTGTTGAAAATGTAAAACTTATTTACGCTGTAAATTTGAAAAACAAATACAGAATTAGAATTTTCAGTGTCGCCAACTGTCAAAGTACTACTTAACAAAATATTCCTAACAAATTTTATTTAAAATTAAGTTATTTTTTTAAATGATTACAAATTAACGCAAATAGAAAATAGTATATAAATAATAAGTTTTCGAAAGGACAAGTGCGCTAAAATGTCTTATGAAACGAATACCTTATATTATTTTTTCTATACGCCTTATTTTTTTAATTATTTAAAAAAGTAATTAGAATATAAGTTTGACGTTTTAAGAACAGTTGTTCAACAGTGATATCAACTTTAAAAAATAAAATACTACTGTTTCCAGTATTATTTTGGACGCACAAACTGCGTATCCAAATGGCTTCATTTGGACACCCAAATAGGAAAAATGGTATAAAATATTCGTTTCATAAGACGTTTTAGCGCACTTGTCCTTTAGAAAACTGTCCGGTACGGAATCGTTTTCTAAACTTAGACGCGTACTTTAAAAACGTGTCTTATGAAACCAATACTTTAATATACTATTTTGAGTTTTATTTTAAATATTTTGCATATATATATACAATCCCGGAATTCTGGGATCCGAAAATTTCATTCCAAAATACCGGGATTGAAAATACGTTTAGGGATTAGATGCACCAGTACAAGCAAATAAAAAAATTTGATTTCAAGTTTCAAAATAAAAGAAAACATCTATTAATTAAATTAACCTCAACAATTGCCTTATAAAATTTAGATATCACGTTGAACTTATATAAAATAAAACTCCTGGTTTGCTTTAACTGCATTTTATGGATGCTGTTCCTTTCCCATTGCGTTCCTATTCTTCAACAAGACAACTATAAAATAACGCAAAGTAATTGCTCAGAATAACGAACACGAACACTAACAGGGATATTAAAAATTAAAATGCTTTGTAGGTTATAAAGAAAGAGAAGGGAAGAAGAGATGTATTATCCTAACACAACATTGCCTTGATTGATTCCTTTTCAGTAACGAAAAATACAGGCTAAGAAAATGAGCCTCAAAACGGATATGTTTAACGCATATAAGTACTTACTCATTTAATAGTAATAGTATTTATTCCCAGAATTCCACAACAAGAATACAAAAAAAAATATAAAAAAAGGTTCAAAATTAATAAACAATTAAATTAACTTAATATAAATTAAAGTAAGTATTTGTATACATAAATAATATTAAAAAACAGAAGTAAAAATGTGATATTATATAAAGAAGAGAAAAAAAAATGCAAAGTACTCTATGGTAGATGGGAACCACAAGGAGATGGTTCAATTCAGCTAAAACTGCCTTGTTCTACCACCATCCCCTTGACTGCAGGGAGTTTATAAAAGTAGTAAAAAATGCCTAATGAAAACTAATTATGTGATATGTTAAAGAATAATGAAATCAAATAAGAATGATTGAATTATATAAAATAAGAATATAATATAATATAGTATGATATAATAATTATAAGAATGAAAATCAAAATGAAGATGAAAATAAGTACAAATAAGAATTAAATACAGTAGCTTAGCAAAAGATCGGATAAATGAAAAGAGAGGCCAACAGAGCATTATCTAAACTGTATTAGAGGTCATGAGCCTTGATTAACAAATAACAGATTTTTAAACTTTATTTTAAATAAATGAGGGGAGAGCGCTTTAAGAGAGTCAGGAACGTTATTATAAATTTTTGATACTTGATAAGTAAAGCTTCTCTCAAAGAAGGCAGTTCGATGAGCAGGTGGTGTAATTAATTTTCTATATCTTAAAGATAGATTATGTACGTCTTCGCGGAAACGAATCTTTTGATATAAATATTTAGGATATTTATATAAGATGATTTTATGAAACAAACAGGCAGACTGTAACAGACTTCTATTATGCATATTTAACCAATTAGCATCATTTAGCTTATGGGATATATGATCAAATTTTCTTATTCCATATACTAATCTTAAGCAAGAATTTTGAACTCTTTGTATGCAGCGAGCTGTATCGCTCCTAATTGAAAAAGCATAAATTTGATTACAATACGCAAACTGTGAAAGAACCAAAGATTCACACAATCTTAATTTAATCTTAGTAGTTAACGAATGCCGATGAGGATAAATCATTTTAATTGCTGCATAGGCTCGTTTAACATAATGTGATATTTGAGTTTCGTAACGAAAGTTGTTATGCATTATTAACCCAAGGTTTTTTACCTCTCCATGAATAGGCAATTTAATGTTATCTATTAAAATATTTATATAAGGTTTAATTTTTTCAATGTTTCTATTATTCCCAAGAAGTAAAATAACTGATTTAGTTGGATTTAACTGTAGTGCATGCTGTTTAGAAAAGTTTGAGATTTGTTTTAAATCGTTGTTAATCGTGGACACTGCTTGCTGACACTCCTCAACATCAAAGGAATAGAACAGTTGTGTATCATCAGCATACATATGGATGTTGCACGTCTGGACAACTTGAGACAGTTTTGAAGTATATATGGTAAATAACAGGGGGCCCAGAATTGAACCCTGCGGGACACCTCTCGTTACCGATCTGCAATCTGATAACTCATTAGACAACTTGACACACTGCTCTCTACAACTTAAGTAACTATGAAATAATTTAATGGCACTTTCAGAAAGTCCGATGTAAGCCAGGGTTGCTAATAATATTTTATGATTAATAGTATCGAAGGCTTTACTGAAATCCAGTAGTACTAATATCGATATCTTGTTGGCATCACGAGCGGTTATCAGATCATCAGTTACTTTGAGAAGAGCAGTTGTGCAACTATGTCCAGTCCGAAAACCAGACTGACAGTCAGATAATAAATCATAGTGTTGCAGATGGTCACGCAATTGATTATGTATAACCATTTCAAAAATTTTCGACAACACTGATAAAATGCTAATCGGACGAAGATGCTTATATTCAGAAGGGTTAGTTGTTTTAGGAACGGGGGTAACTATAGCCCTTTTCCAAACTGTAGGGAAATAAGATGAGAGCAAACAAACATTGATGATGTGAGTTAAGTACGGCAATATAAGAGGGCAACAACTTTTAATAATTTGAATATTTAAATTGTCTACTCCAGCTGCATTAGTTTTAATTCGATTAATAGTTTTTATAATGTCATTCACATCAACAGTTTTAAATGTAAATGGAAGGACATTATCTTTAGCCTTATTATTTTTATAATATCGCACAGAGTCATTTACTTCACAATCAGCCTCTGGAATACTGTCAATGAAAAAATTATTAATTTCATTTGGATTCTGAAGGTCTAAAGGAATCTCAGTGGTTTTATTTGGTACAATATTTAAGGATTTTAGAAATTTCCATTGCTGGCTAGTTGTAGCATTATTTAGTTTATGTTCAATAAATGCTCTTTTTTCGTTCTTGATAGATTTATTTGTTAAATTCCTTAATGTTTTATAATCTTCCCAATGAATATTTGATTTTGAAATCTTAAATTTGGCATAAGCTTTATCTCTTAATTTCATTAACAATTTAATATTGTCAGTAATCCAGGGTGATTTTTTTCTAGATATTTTAACCGATATGATGGGTGCATGCTTGTTGAGAACAGATAGAATAGACGTATTTAAAAAATAAATTTTTTCATCAATATTGTTAATGTGGAATATATGTTGCCATGGTATTATCTGTAATTCTTGTAAAAAAGTATCATGATTAAAATTTTTAAAAGACCTGAAAGTTTTGAATGAAGGATTATCATTAAGTTTTGGTACTTTTAGACAACAATAAATTGTGTCGTGATCCGAAAATTTAACATTATCAATTCCACTATCTATCACTATATCAGCATCAGAAGTTAACACAAGGTCCAAGAGAGTTCCCCTGTTATTGTCCACACGAGTAGCCTCGTTTATAATTTGTTTCATTCCTATCAAATCTAGCATGGTACATAAGTATTTTGTACTTGGTTCCTGTTTAGCAAATAAGTTAATATTCAGATCTCCCAAGCAGATAACATAATCACTTAATGATAGTAAATAAGTACATGACTGCTCAAGTTCATCACAAAATAATTTATAATTAAATTTTTGTGATCTATAAACAGTTCCAATAGCGATACTAACTTTTTTAAATTTCAGAATAATCCAAATTTGTTCGATATTAGTGCTAGATTTGATAAGAGAATATTTAAAACAGTTCTTAATATAGAAACATACACCACCGCCCCTTCCTTCGCGATCTAAGCGTACTACATTATAACCATCAATTTTTATGATATCATTACTTACATTATCTGATAACCAAGTCTCACTAATTCCTATCACATGATATTTAGATTGATTAATAAAATCCGCTAATAAATTAATCTTCGGCAACAATGACCGTATATTAATATGAGCCAATCTTAGCGTTTCATCCGTCATCCTATTGCAAGCACCTGTAAAATATAAAATATATAGAAAACAAAACAAAATTTCTTATTTGAGTATTTGTTTTATGTTATTTAAAGTAAACAATAAACAAATAGTGATAAAAAGTGATAAATTTTATATACAAACAAACGTGGTACACTGCAACGGCTGAGCACAAGTGAAACCTTGAATTCACGTGGTTAATAAATCTGCTATACCAGTTATACGCCGAATGGAATTTTTATTTTTGATAAAAATTTTGCCTCCGTTCGTCCATACATTTTTTGGCCCATACTTTTTAGCGGCTTCCTTCAGTAGCTGGTGTCTTGCCTTCGTAAGATCTTCTTTGATTACCATTTTACTTCCCTTTAACAGTTTCTTTTTAGTATAAATTTCGTTTTTTGTATTTCTAGAGACGAATTTAACTATAATAGGCCGGTGATTTGGTTCCTTTCCTCGGAGACGGTGGCTACAGTCAATTGATTCAACTGTTATATCCATTTGAAACTTCTCCTTACAGATGTTTACGACGACTTGATCTGTATTTTCGTCTTTTACTTCCGGTACCCCAAATATTCTTAGATTATTAGATCTTGAGTATTGTTCTAAGTCGTCTCTTCCCTTTTGCAGATCTTCTAATTTCTTTTCGAGATCTTCGATTTTCTTATTGCAGCCCTTTATTTCTTCCCGAAATTGCTCCAATAGACCGTCTTTAATCTTTGTAACGAAGGTGTCAATAAGTTCCTGGGAGTTTAGTATTTTTTCTACAACTTTTTGTACCAAAGCTTCATCAACGGACGATCGGGTTGCTGGTTTGTTAGACATCTTAGCAGCGTAAAATTAATAACTTAAATATAATAATTTAATATAACAATTTAACTGCACTACGGTGAAAGTAAATAGATATAATATAAAAGTGCGCCGCAGGTGCTTCTCACACGTCTATTCTCGACGGCTGTACATATCACTAGATTTCTATCGCAATTTCATGAAAAATGTTCCTCTCGATTTTTATAAAAGAAAATTCTCTTGTGGCTCATCTACTGAGATTCTAAAATTGGATAACGTCGGTAGCTAGAACTAAATGAGAAATGGAAAAGATGCTTCTAGTCATATTCATACTAGGAGCGGCATATGTGTAGGTGTGTGAGCAAAAAAATGTAACATTTTAGAAGTTGTGTTAGTTCCACTTATAACTAATCAAAAATTATGGGGATATTCTAGGAAGTTTCTTAATCTTATTTATTATAGAAGCAAAACTAAATTATAAAAAAGAAAGTTTCTGTAGCTGCAAAAAGAAGAGTAACTTTGTTAGAAGATTTTCCCCTTGAGAGGTTCATCAGAAAGTTGGAATTTGGCAGCATAAGTTTAATCACGATTTAGGACTTGAAATAACGATGATAGAAATTTTTCGAAAGATTTATATATTACTCGTAGTTAAAAGTAGTTACTTTACACTTGTTTTGTTTGTAAGTAATAAAGTTGTAGGCGTGTTCGAGCTTGGTCTCTAGCTTATAAAAATTAAGTTCTAAAAATTGCTATACCGCTAGAAGAAACCCAAAAATTTAGAAAAAATATTCCATCAAATGACTTGTTGCACGTGTATTGAATATGTATAGTGTACCTACTGAGAGAAGAGCAGCTGAATTACAGAGAAGACCTGAAAAGAATCTTTCAACTAACTAATTTATTGGAAGCTGTAATTAAACAAATTTTATCGGTTGGAAAACATACTGATCATCAACCGAAGAGACAGAAAGTAGCAAAACACAGATTAATGGACATTGATGAAACTCTAAAAGACGTCGTTGGACGGAAGGTCTATCAACTATTTTATGAAGCGAAACAGGTAACACATATTGTGATGAAATTTGAATTTTAGGGTAAGAATTCACTTTTTAATAAACCTTCTTTATAGCAACACTGTTGTAACTTTCATATAGTAGAACTAAAGCATTAAACATTTTTTTCTTTATTTATTTAAAACACTTTTTCATAACACGAGTCTTATGAACTTAGATTTGGGTTTCTTCCTGGCTTCTTTCAGTTGCTGTCTGTGGTGAGTGTAGTAGTGGGGTTCCCCTTTTTCTATCGCTGCTGACACTCTGCCTCCCCCACTACCCTCAGCCTCCGGCCTCGATGTCTGGGAGTTGCTGAGGTAACTTTGTCGAAAAGTTTATTTTACCTTACGACGTCAATTTGTATTGTTGACTTTAAACTTTTTCTCCTTATTTCCAGTTTACTAGGACATGCTACTCAATGATGGATTGACTTTCAGCTTGCCTCGATGTCTCGCCTTCAACACCTCAGGACTATTGGTATGTTTGGAAAGCTTAGGTAATTTCTCTTTATTTCACTTTTTTCAAAAATTATGATAATAATTAAAACTCCGAGACTGTTGATATAATGATTTAACATTTATTTTAACTGTTTTAACAAATTTTAAATGGATACATAAATTAAATTCTTCTTGTGAATTTTTATAATTTAATTTTAATTTTAAAGCACAAATCAGAGGTCTACTAATACACAGATAAAAAGAAGATGCAGCATCGTACAAACCTACTGTAAGTTGTAACAGGATTAAGATATCAATGTTACTGAAGCAATTTTTGTAATTCTAATAAAATGCATAAATACGGTTCTGGTATAATTACATTGGTTAAATCGTAACCAAGTAATAGAAGAGTCAAAAAAGAAAATACAAAAATTGCACGTGACGTTACTTAACTAATACCGTGATTTATTTCAAATACTATTATCTTGTATGTTCAATTATTAAAATAACACTCAGATGCATTAACACTCTTGACAGTTATGCGCTGTATATAAGAAGCCAGGGTGAACGGACAAGCAATCGTTGGAGATGTCGGAGTTCACTAGTATCCGAGACTAGCCCGAAGATAGAGGGACGGCAGTCGTTAGAGGTGTCGGGAAGCACTAGAATTCGAGACTAGCTTGTGGGCAGACCACACGACGTTCACCCTTAGAACTGGTCGTTGTCTACCCAATCTCAGGCTTGCCTGGGTAACGGACGACGCGATCAGAATGAAATGTGTGGTAGAGTTATGCCGAGGTGTTTCGTTTACGTTTCACCGGAGTGTTTCTCGACGATGACTCTAAAACGTTGCGGAGGGAGCTCTACTAACAAGAGGGTCCGGTGTGGGTGGATTGAATCTTACCTGACGTAGGGTCTTTTATGGAGCTAAGTATCCCGCTGTCTGGCGTAGACGAATGGAGAAGATTCAAGTGAGGTTTATCTCGGTTAGGAAGTTCTCTCGCTAACCCATGAGAAACTGCAAGCCACCAGGTAGCATTTCGGAGGTGACAGTACGGGGGTCTGGCATATGCTGTCAGTTCCAGCGTCGGATTCCCAGAAATCGTCTAGAGACCTACACTTAAAGGACGTTGATGCGAAGATACATAGCCTCTCACGTTCAAGACAACTTCACCTTAACGGGTACACATCGGGACGCTACTTTGATGGGCCCTACTAAGTAGCCTCGAAAAGAAGCTCTGTCGGGGGCATACCAAGCCTATAACTGGGAGATCGGAATGGCAAACCCATTTAAAAACCAAGTCCCGCCACACTTGAGCTTAGATTCGATCGGGCAGTGGCCCCAACTAAGGCTTGGTGAAAGAACCTATGGTTCTGATGTACCTAACCTAGGTTAGGGAATAGTCCTAATGCTGGACGAGGTACTTAGCCCCGTATGAAAGAGGAGGGGAGAGTGCCGGAGGGTGAGCACGTATATGTTAATCGCTCCGGTACTAGCCTTGTTAGCTAGTAGAGGATGGATAGGCAACCTAGCTCCGACCAGTGAGTAACTGGGAGCAATTGCTGTGCAATTGCGCGCTGATTGAGCGTATCTCAATTACTTCCTCCTTTGGAAGAAACGTGGGGGTGTGTTAACACGGGAACCCCACGTAAAACACACATGTAAAAGTATATAAGAAGCCACAACCCATCAGAATTTTATTGTTTCCATAGCAACCGACAACAATTTAGTACGTTGAGATCTATGTGACAATTAACGAAGCGGAAAACACTGAAAACTTAATATTCGAACGTAATATCAATATGGTATACACTTGAAAACTTGACTGTGAAAACTTGACTGTAGCATGCTTTAGCGTTGTACAGACGAAAGAAACAAAAATTAAATGATAACAGAAAATTGGTACGCCCTAGCATAACGAGAGAAATTTGAAATGTGGCATCTATAATATATCCAACAGATTGTGACAATGTATAGAATCTCGTAGCATGATACAAAGCAACAGAAAATACATTAGATTCAATAAAATCAATGTAATATTTTGCAAGTGGTAGTACGCGAAGTATTAATCGTGTGCGGTGGCGTTTGTGATTATGGTCTGATTACAAATAAGAATTATACAAAATATTCTTGACGATATTATTATTCAAAACTTTAAACGCCACAACTTTTACTTAACATAAACTACTTAAAACACAACTTACAACATTTACGACGATTTTCCATATACAAAACTACTATAATAAAATAAAAAACACTAATGAAGTGAAAAATACTGTTGTCAATGTGTGATCAGATAAAGGCACAAGTTAACCATTTAGATATGGACAGGTTAAAGAAATTGTTGAAGGAGGTTACAATAGTAATCAAGGATCTAGTCTGATAGTGTTGGGAAATGTCAATGAAAACAATTTAACAAAATTTTATGGAAATAATGGAATACACTCTAAAACTTTTATCAAAAATCTTAAAGCTTATCCTTTGCAAATGAAAGCATGTTGAACAACAATTACAATTATAATACGAATTTAATTTCAGTAAAAGGCCCCTAAAGGGTAATGCAAATTGTGGTTTGAAATAATACAGGATAGGTGTTTGAATTTTCATGGTGTTTGAATATTTTTAAAAATATTGGGGAATTGAAGAACAAACAAGAGTGAGGTTAGGATTAAATTTAGGGGTTGATTTTTACATAATATGATATCAGTAAAACAGCATACAAGTGGGTGGGGTTATGCATTCACTGCACTTCACTGCATACACTAAAAAAATGTAATTGGCATGAATTTTCATTTTGTTGATATCTGAAATTATTTAAATAATGTTTGTTAACATATAAAGTTTAAATTTGGAAAGATAGAAAGGTGTGAAAAGGTGTTTTTATGTAAATAAGTTAATAAATAATTGTGTAAAGATGAGATTTCATCGACATCCAATACGGGCTTTGTTGTGAAATGAAAACATGAAGGTTATGTGTCATAAGATAGGGAATTTAATAATCTATCAGTTTATCTAACTAGTTTTAGAATTAGTTAAAAATTATAAACAATAATTTGGTTATGCTATAAATCAAATATCAGAGTTCTGTTGTTTCATGCAAAATTACCAGTAGAGTTCAATTGTTTCTCAGAAAAGTACAAGAACCAGGCCATTTTTATATCAGATTCTCTTCCAGTGTTGTGTTAAAGAACAAACAACTGTTAAAGAACAAAAAATAATTTTAAGGTTATATTTGGGTTAAAAAACATGTCAACAATGAGGATGTCAAAATTTTTAGATTATCATGTTTATATTTAATATTTAAAGTTCTGTGACCGCAAGTGAATTTCTTTTAATAACAAGCGCATTAAATTTATTTAAGTGGCAATTTTCTTAGAAATGGAATTTTTGTTTGATAATAGATTTATCAAATTTTCATAACGATTGGATTTTGCACATGTTACTCTGATTTACTGTTATTAGATTCATATAATTAGTTAGTGCTATATTGAAGCGACCCGCCTGAGAGTCTGAATTTGTGGACAGTTAGACCTTTCACAACAATTTTATTTAGCTGGAATAATTATTTTAAATGAAAGGTAATAGAGTGGTAGGAGTTGTATGTTGTATGCATTTGTATTTTTACCATCGCCGTATATATTTTTTAAACTATAACCCCGATATAGTAACATTATGTAAAGTATTTTTTTTCAACCATCTAATATACTTTCATATTCCTTACCACCTACTTTCCAAAAATTACTATGTAAAGCAGACCTACTTGATAACGGTTTTTTTTAACAACAAATAAAAAGTTTTTAAGCTTTAGCCAGGCCGTATTGCCGTTTGATGCCTTTTATTTATAAATAAAAAGATATTATATAACTTAGCTAAATAGCCACACACAAAAATGATGAAATATAAGAAAAATAATAATAAAATAAATACTATAGAACAAAGATGCCCCTAATGACTTTATCAAAATATATACATTATGGTAGCTATTCCAGGCAAACATAATAATGCAGTAAGTTGATATTAACATTATCCATCCAAAATATTCCCAATATTGTTAAATAAGTATCATATAATAATAATAATTAACTACACAACAGCATCTTTCAATCTATACAAGCTCAAATATTTACAAAATAATTCATTTTACTTAAAAATAATCTAAAAGGACGGGAGGTGGACAAATAGTGTTCAACCCCTATTCGCATTTGAAAGGTTGTGAATCCAGATCCCTCTCCAGATACAGATCCCGATCGCAGAAATTTTCTAAATTGAAAATTTGGTTACCTCAGCGATGAGAGTGTGTAATTGTGTTGCATGTTAAAGGGGAAGAATATGACCTTAAGTGTTGCCTCCTCCCCCGTTGTGTAGACATAACATAAAAATTAGCACAAATATTAATATGTTGCTTACAAGTGAGATTACATACATCAATACCATACCAAATTTAAAATTAATATGGATCTATTCAACACTAAATAAGTAATACTATCACAAATGCATATTTGTTTTATTTTAGATTATTAAAACGTTTTATTATAGCCGTTCAAATTTGAATGGGATATACTGTCAAATCACAGAGGAGCTGATAAGAACTATAAATATATCTGAGACCAACTCTTGGACGAAAATGACCACGTGTAGAAACGTGACACAAAGCATAGTATTGAGCATAACTACTGACTGCGCAAAGAATGTAACATGCCAACACAACATTGATGTCTTTGAGAGTTCAATGTTCTTGTCCGAATTAAAGAGTGCCTGAGAGATGTTTTAGGGTAGTACTAATTGGACGTTCTTCGATGGACGTTAGGAAAATACTAAATTTTTATATTTTACACCCAGCCCCTCAGCTGTTCATCCGCCGCGCTTTGAAAGTTCAATCTCCTTGTTCACCCGAATTTAGGCTGAATGACCAGGCAGTCGTTCAAGGGGTCGAGCATGCACTAGCATCCGAGACTATTCCAGGATCATACAGCCCTGGGCAATCGAGCATGGACTAGTATCTGAGGCTAGCCTGGGTGCAGATCACACGACGTTCACCCTTAGAATTGGCTGATATCTATTCAATCGCCGATTTAGAATGGACACGTGCCACAGGCCGTCGTTAGAGGTATCATAGGTTGTTTCGCACCAGGATCCGAAACGAGAGTGGTTAACCAGGCCTTCGCTAGAGGTGTCGAATGAATCGACTCACTAGTATTCGACGAGACCTGAGGAAGTACCTGCCTAAACATGGGAAACGGACGGTACAGTCAGAAGTAAAGTAAGGTGTAGTAGAGATTAACGAAAGTGTTTCTCGACGAAAACTCATTAACGTTGTGGAGAGAACTTTAAAAATATGAGTGAGAAAACCAGTGCGGGTGGTGATTGATTCTCACCGTTTACAGACTTAGTCTGATGAAGGAGAATCTAGTGATATTATCCCGGTTGGGGGGTGTTTTGACCCAGCCAGTCCATGGAAAACTGCAGGCCACCAGGTAGATGTGTTCGGTGACAGAAGTATGAAGACCATGGTACGGCTGTGAAGTTCCAGTCTTACGATTTTAAGAAACCGTCTAGGGCCACTGCACTCAAGGGATGTGATGCGAATCTTTAACTTTGAACATTCCTCTACAATTAGTGATGTGCGAAATGCGTTTCTATCTTTTATAATTTGTTTGAAATACAAGTCTGAAATCTGCTCCATGTTTTTGAAAAGCCCTATGTTATAAAAAAATGTTCTAATGGAGAACGTACAGAAGAACATGCCCTTTATGTTGTCTTGTACTTCCATTTAATCACATTTTGGACTAGTTATAAGCCGACAAGAAGGGTTTTTGTTTTCTGTACATCTACTGACCATTAATGACAACATACAAAAGGTCCTAATCTCAACATCTCACACCACATGCAAAATGTAGCAAGAGAAATGCATGAAAAGATAAAAAGAAAAGTATAGACTCATGCGTCAATATCCTAAGAGCAATAAGAGGGACATAGAACAAAATGAAGGTTCGAAAGTATTAGAAACAAAATTAAGGTAGGAATTCGTAAGTTACATAATCTAAAAGATGCCTAGGAAAAGAGATATACGATCGAAACCAGATAGTAATACACATAGAGTCCTTTTATAAAGACTTATATACCTTCAAAACACAAAAACCAACCAGAAATCCAAGGGATGATAGATTAGCCCTTACTAGAAACTTTACAGAAGGTACTTCACCTATTTTCGTTTTGATTTGATATTTGCAAATAGGAAATAAAAACGACATTCAAACAAATGAAGTGTGAGAAAACAGCGGGCCTCAGTACGAATCGAAATGATAGATCCAACCGGGGATATAATGTTAAACTACTTGGAAAAGCTATCTAACCAATTTCTAGAAGACGGTGAGACTTAAACAGTGGGAAAACACCAATGACATATTAATATTTAAAGAGTTAACCAAACGAGATACAAAGAATTACCGCCCTATACAAGCAGAGTGATAAATGAATTGAATGCTTTTCAACCTCCGGAATAGTAATTAGGCATGGATACAGCACGACCAGAAAGTTGATATTATCTCTATATAACAAGAAGTAAGTACGTAAACACCATTGTGCAATTTCTGGTCCGAAGTTATAGAATACATTTTGATCGGTGTTTCTTTTATTAAAATCGGACAACGAATATGATGCATACAGCTTGCCTCTTTTTTATAACTCAGCCTGTATAGCAAATTACAAAGTGGCAACTTAAATTGTCAATAATATATAATAAAGCATGCTTACATTCTGATAACACAATCTCATTTGAATCTGTCTCGTGGGGTAATAATTTTTACACACCAAATGGGGTCCCAGAGAGATCCCAATGCCCGTTTTTTGTTAGATAACTTTACGGTTTAGAGTTCCTTTTATTAATAATAATTTTAGCTATGTGTTCAAAATAACTTCATATAGGGGCTGTAGAAGAAATGAATTATTTGTCGAATTTATCAAGCGTGGTCTCGCAAAGGAATTGAGCGCTTTAGCTGAAGATGATAATGCTGATGATTTAGTCCAAGAGATACAGAATTCTCGTATAATGACGAAGTTCCCGACTTAAAGATCATGCGTACTAACTGAATGCGACGAGCAAGGTGATACATTTTCTGGACTCGGGTAACAAAGAATTAGATGATGTAGATGGTTTCTAGTATTTCCGATTCTAGTCTTTTTTTTTAGTCTTTCTATGATTTCTGAGTTCTCGGAAACATATTGCCACATCTGGTCGACAATGGGTATCTCATCCTCCGAACTGGCAATGTACAACCAACTCGGTCCTGCAATGTTGCGTCTATAATCAAAGAATATTTTGAATTATTTATTGGTGACGATATAAAGGTCATCATTTGCTTCTACACACATCTTCAAGGTGACCGGTTTAAAAAATATTCTAATTCAGATAAGAAGTTTATCCATATCGATAACGAAGACTTGGACTGTTTTATGGAGATACTCATAACCGCTATAAGATTGAGATGTTGGAAGATATCAGTATCCGAAATGTGGTCATATAATAAATCCACAAAAAATATATATTTACAGCATCAATGCCTCGCAATAGATTTATGCAGTTAATGTAGGTACATAACATATATTTGTACATAATTCAGTGTTTTACACTAATTAAACCCTAAAGAGGCACTTTTTAAAAGCTTTAGAAAACTTTTTTTTTAAATTTCGCCATTAAATGGGTCAAAAGAGGTAATTCTTATTTGATGAAGGGGATGTTTCTCCGGTGATCCTCTAACAGTTTTTGTATGGCTATCTATATCTTGATAGAACTGAAACTAATAATCAGCTTCAGAGTTCAGCTGCCATTCTGCAGTCGGGTGGAAAAGATACAAATATTTGAAAAAGAATTAAGCATTTTTATTTGCTTAGTTAAAAAACAGAATTTCGCTACTTACTAACGTAGTTACCAGCCATACTCTTAACTCTAAGTTTCGGTAACTTCAACATTGTATTGTAACAAATAGAGAAATCCCTATATGCGGACGGTAGACATTCCAGAGCGAAGCGTCATACACCCGCGAGAACACACTAGAAGTTTCGCGGCCCGTTTACGATGTTCGAGATATGACACATCAACGAGATAATACACGACTATGTTCGAGCGTCTTCCAGAACGTTTACATAGAGGTATAAATCGACCGTCGTGCACAGAGGGAATTCAGTTAGTATTCAACCAGTGAATTGAAATGTGCTTTGTGTAATTAGTAATATTAGTGAATAAATAAACATTTAAATAAATGTCGTAATAATAAATAAATAGTCCTTTTATAATCTACTTTAAGTTTGTAAATATCGAGCATTTAAGTTCGTTAAACAGTTTATAATTATAGTGTTAAATAATTAGTTGAGATTAAATTTAGTGCATGTAAATAATATTTCTCTTGTTAATAGACGATTAAACAGCATTTTTGTTATTATTAAAAAAAGAACGTTACAGTACTTTTTACTAATTACTTAATATATATGTATCTCTCTATCTATATTTGCACCAAATGTATTTTTAAATCGGATTGTCCTCAATCTTTAGTTAAAATCTCCCGCGCATTCCCCCATTTTGGAACCAGTCCATATTAGAAGTGTATGCGATAACCTATATGAGATGGTCTAACCTAATCTCATCCAGTGCCCTTGTAGCAGCTAAATATCCTGTATAAAAAGTGAGAAGAGAATGGTTCATCCGTAATGACCATTCATTGGTCCACTTGATTTTCGAAAGAAATATGGTACCGTGAATTTCAAATCAACACCTGCTATTATTTTGTGCTTTTGTGCCTGGCTTCAAATTTGTTAATTAGTAACGAGTTAATTCACGAAAATTCGAAGTGTTCGTTCGCTCTCGTTTATTTATCTGCGTTCTATAGCGTATGTAATTACTAATTAAAAAAACTTGTCTTTGACTTTAAAACCACATTTACACAAGCTTTAGTTTTCTAATAGAATCTCAAAACCCAGCCTTACGTTTAACATAACCTCCAAACTTTCCAATATGACCATTATCCTGTGCTATTGTATGTATCACAAAACCAATTAAAGAAAACCTGCAGGCTCAGTTCTGGTTAAGCCGTTACGTCCGTTTAAAGCGTGACTAACACTTGCAGACCTTAAATTAGCTAACAATAGAAATGTAAATTTCACTCCAGTATTTTCTTTATATACCTATTTTAATAAATTTCGTCGACAGCTTTAAAACGATACAAGACACAGTCGTTTTGCACATACGGATTTTCATATAAACCACGATATTGTCAAAAGTGTTTACTGGCTCACAAGAAAAGAATTTTTAAAATATTCATATTAAAATGTTCAAACCACTGCAAAATCTCTTCGAAATGGTTTTATCAGGAGCTTTAAAATAATACTATGCATTGTTGTGTTGCGCCTACGGTTGCCAAGAGAGACTGGGTCAAACACGGCGGCACACTCAAAAATATTGCGTCATTTCTTCCGCGCACTGAAAGGGATGGAAATCGTATTATTAACGAGATAACGATTTTGATTGAGACCCACTTTTGTTACAGGTGGATGACGTAAGTCTCCACTTACGGCATATAATACGCGTATATAAAAAATAGTATACGCGGAGTTAGATACGAGATACGTAGTCGTACATCAAAACTAAAATAAGTTATAAAACAAATAATGTTGTTTTCCCAGAAGCAAGGACCCAAATGTAATTTCGGTAGCGTTCTGGTTCCGGTATAGGATAGCTAAGATGTAAGGGTTCAGGACGCAAATAACGGTTCTTGCGGGTTTTTAAGTTATGGTTCCGATTATGTCAAAGTCCATGGTTGAGGCTTAGGCTTAAGGAGAGGTACACATGTCATCGATATGCAATAAACTAAAATTTGTTTTGATAGAGTTATTGTCCGTTTAATGATGAACATGTCACCTAGCAGCGTCCAAATACTCATGAATAAAGATTACCTACATGCACACATACTTTAATAGAAATACAGCAACGAAAAATCGTGATATTAATGTTTGAAGATCATATGACGTCGGTACTTCATAAATCATGCGTGATCGAAACAATAAAGCAGGCAGAGTAATAATTTCAAAATATCTTAAAAAAGAAGTGGAAATGAGTAGTCTTTGAATGACAAATTCTCAGAAATTTGTGTCATAGAACTTAAAAAACCCAATAAACTGATATTTTTTTAAGGGTTCAGATTCCCAGAGATATTAGGAACCTTTAATCTATATATTTACTTGGTATTTACTCCCGTCTACGGAGAACACGGAAGCGAGCGTTCTTTTTACGCTCGCGTTGACCGCTACATGATTTCCTAACAGTTGATTCTTTCATTGTATCTCAAATACTCTTTGTCCTAGGCAATTCAAATATTGCAAGGAAGTTACACTTGCATGCTAAGTGCTCGCTAATAAATCTTTTTAAAAATTTATTTTCCAAGGGATAACGAGAGTTAAACCCCCAAGTAATAAAATTTCCAAATATTTGTATCAAATCAAAGGAAATTTCAATGATGCATGATATGATATTGTTCATAATTTTTAATAATCACAGGGTAGTTGCGGTATATTAAAATTATTCATTGCGATCAAAGGAAAGTTTATTGTCAAAATAGATTTAAAATAGTTGCACGAGTATCAAACTAGTACTTCAATATATTTTATCTATCAAAATGGCCACAAACGAATTCTTCCATCGGCATCCAAGTGCTTTTATTGTTTTTGTGGTGGTGAGCGATTGGAGATACTGTTCGTAAAAAGTTTCTCTGCATTTTTGAATTTTTTTAGTGAACAAACGAATTTTTGCAAGGTAGGATGATCTATCCTTATTTCAAATTGCAGTGACGCTAAACAGCTTCAGCATAATATTTTCACTCAAGTGAAAAAAACAACCAAAAACTTTTGTGACCGGAAAATTCTTATAGCAGACTTAATTACTGCTAATTCGCAATCGCAAGAAATCGATGCGGGCTTCACGTCAGGAATTAGATTAATGATATCCTGAAGCAGATGATCGTAAGTAGCATTTTGTTTATCCGCTAATAAGGCAAAACGTACTGGATGCTCTGCATAAAACTGTTCACCCAGAATCACAAATACTTGATAGAACAATGTACATCTTATTCCGAACACAATAAGAAATTATTATATCAACTGCTTCGTTATTGAAAAGTACAAAACATTTTTTTCTACCGAGTTCAAGTTCTTGAAATTTATATTCTACTGGTATTATAATACTTTTTTGGTGGATTGAATGGGGCAAAATTTATTTTATTCCGATGTCATCGAACACATTTTTTTAATGCTGCATGATTTAGTAAAACTTCTTGTGCAGCATGGGATAAATCACTACAGCATTCATTGATTACTTGAATGCAATAGCTTAATATCTAGACCTTGAATTAAAGGATCTTACCCAACACTGCTTGAATGATTCCTTTTACTTTTTGTGCAGCGCGATTTTTCATCTTCATCACAGCTTCTACTTTTGCTATAGGGGTGTCATGAGAATGATGTTTATTATTTTTATCGATTGCCCATGATAATTAGATGAATTATTGCTTTGTAATAAAATTATATTTCATCATTGCTAGTTAATTTATCAAACATTTTTGTTTTTGCTCTTTAGCACATCTATATCTGTAATTATAATATAGATCGCGATAAAGATCCACAACACAGAAACACAAACATTCCAATATTTCCAAGTCGTTTATCGTCTACCAATCCCGTTCGCCTTTAACGTAAAACTTCACTTAAAAAATAAAAAATAAATTATAGGTAATATTAATTATATTACTTGTCATTACGTTAAATTACTGTTCATTACTTCCAATTACTGTAATAAAGTAGATTTAGGTTGGCAGGGAGTTGTCTTAGTGATCAGTTATCTTAGCGACTAGTTGTCGCAGCTACCAGGTACTCGCTTGGAGTTGTGCCTAACTCTATAGCACTGACTAAGATTGAGTTCCGTGATATGAATTATATTCATATCATTTTAGTTAAACATTCCGACATGTTTGAGTAATGTAATGATGTAAATAGTCAGTATTTAAGCGAAGAACATTATTGTTTTTGATCAGTCTTTAAAATACGGCGACAGAGTAACGTCGTGGAAAATAATATTGTACAAATGTAAATAATGAGTCTTGCTTAGACAGTCAAGTTGGTTGGTTGGTTAGTTGATAATAAACGGCGAAAGTGTAGAGTTGTTATAAATTGTAAAAGTGTTTATATGGTTATAAAGAACCGCCTGCAATTATAATTTAAAATTACTTACTGAAGTAAAGCCAGTGAATAAATTTTCGTTAAAACCATAAATTGGTGTTTTATTTTAATTAAACAGATAAACAAATACAGCAAATATTCTACGAATAAGGGAAATATTACCCGCTATGAATTAAAACAAAAGTGAGTTATGAAGATTGTTATTCCTTTGTGGAAAGTTTGTATGGTGATATATGGAAAGTCCATGCAAAGGCATTTTAAAACGGAATTGAAAACCAGCATTGGAAAATCATATAGTGATATACTCTGCCAATGGTTTGAGAAAGGATATTGTGAAGAAAGTGGTGACGGGTATAATAAAAGAGAAGAACCAACTTCATAAAACGGTAGGAAAGTTATTTTCCTTTTTGTAACTGGAACCTGCTAAGGAGAAGACAATCTTTGTCAAGTGTAATTATCGATTTGAATTTAAAAGTTATTTCAATTACAATTTTTATTTTTTTTCTAACCACGTGAATCCACATTCGCCCTGAGATGAGTGTTTCGTAATAATTTATTTCAGTTATTTTAAGTTACTTAATCGACGCCCAACTTATTTTACGTAATCTTGAGTTAGTTAAGAATTCACGTAACATTTTTTTATAACTATTGCATTATTTAAATCTATTAAAAAGTATTTTAAAATCATATAAGGATTTATAAAAGATGGAAGTTGAAAAGTATTTCCAAAGTTCACTGTCATTCTAAATCTCAAATTAATTATAAAAATACATCTACGATCTAACGGCAATTATTCGCAATTTTAAAGTATATGATGAAATTTAATACAAATAATTTTACTTGTTTTTAATTAGCCAACATCACCACATATTTTGCTAGCCAATGTCAATTAACATCAGGTTTTCAAACTCCTATGGAATTCTGGATAAGTAATCTAGCACTGTCATCATTCCGTACGCTCTTCCTTTTCACACTATTTGTGAACACAGATTGCAAAACTTTTCTCTCCTGATTTATTTTTGCTTGAATCGGTCCTGAAAACGAAAACTCTATTTTGTGGTCATCATTTGTAACAAACTTCTGGAAAGAAAGACCAAATTTATCGTCTAAACGTATATGAGTAGTTATAAAAAAATTATTGACAAAAGTATTTCACTTTTTGTTGGATTTCAGGTTGAAGTTGAGTGAAAAGCAATCAAGAAAATGTCCTCGAGATGTATTTATGAACTACGCTTCTTGACATATACACTTCATAGACCCAGAATGGATTTTGATCTCATCCATCTTACAAAACTTGATATATTTCAAGCTTTTGTTGTTTTTTCTTATTCTTTATTACCACTATACTGCATTAAGAGACCCACAAGAATTCCAAAATAAATAAAAACTTTAGGGTTGGTATGCTAAAAGTATTTCACGTGTCAACATTGTAATCGAAAAGCACAACGCGAGTGAAGGGTAGGAAAGGAAAACCTACACATATTTTGCCTTCCCGTTAATTCGCGAAAAAGTAAGTAAAATCGGCTTGCTCGGCTAAAGCTTCGACGCTTTATGACTTTTCAATAGCGAAATTTAAGCTTTTTAAATAAAAATTGTAAGCTTCTTACCTGGCCCTTTAGCGCCTCCTGATAACAAACGACCCAAACGGAATATTACTGCTCGTTCGTATTCCTGTACAACCTGAAAATAAATTCAAAAATTAATTTTCACAATAATTAGACTGAAACAATATTATTGAAAAATATGTCTTGTACGTCTCGTGTTATTAAAAATGCCTTTTTTATCTCACCAGAAATAAACCACCATCGCGTAAAAAATGACACCTACATAATTTGAGGCTGTTTTTATTTAAGGGGAAGATAATCCGATACCGCCATTATCCGAAAAACGTGAGTTTCACTTCGAACAATGAAATTCTTAAAATAAAATTTTAAAGTCTTCATAAATAAGAAGTTAAATCTTCTTCTAGTGTCTTATATGTAAGGAGAAAAAGTTTTCCCAGGTGAATTTAACCACAAGAAGGGAAGGGGGAGGTAATGGCGGTTTTCCTTCGTCCTCGTTTAGAATTTGCCTTCAGCCTAAACAAACAAATGAATTCAAATAGTTTATATCAGCAGCAATGGCACGGCGGCAGGCAGCAGGTTGGGTAGGTAAAGAGAAACTCGTGTGAGAAAGGGTTTTGTTGTTTGTTAATGTTGTTCAAATGATGGCTGGTAAAATTTGAAAACTTTGGTAACTTGTTCATTAAAAAAGTTGTCTGTAAAATAGTTTTAATGTGAAGTATTTAAGTTATATTAATTAAACAAAAAGAGCAACCTCATCAGAATGTATAGGCATCACACAAGTCAAAATGATTTTCAGGAGTTCAATTTTTTGGAGTCCATTTACCACGTCACGCACAGGCACACTTGAGGCAAGAAAAACATTTCTGATGTATTTTCATTGTAATTAATTTACTACAGCGTGTTTTTTTGTGTGCTTTTATATAATATCAACATAAAATGTTACAGCATTGTTATATTTATGGTTCCGAGTTATCTATTTTTCTAACATTCATTACTTGTGATTATCTCGAAAACTAATAACTTCTCATAAACTTATTATTGAGCTTCATTATTTTTATTTAGAATAAAACTAATAAAAAATTTTATATGAAAATATTTTATTTTTCGCTTATTTATATTTGAGCTTATATCGTTACTGACATCTACTGGTTATTACTCAAATTTTTATTTACTGATGTCAGATTCTACTGTCAGAGCATTCTTATTTTATTAAATTAATTAATTGCATTAGACAATATTTTATGGCGAGCAGTAAAGACAATCTGCATTTACCAAATTACATGTGCTTTACAATAACCATTTTGTATTTAGGTTTATTATACCACACCTTGACTGACTTGTAATATGAGATATTTGTTTTGCGGTAAGAAATATGCACACAATCACAATTAACTATTCACCTCTCTTATTTGCATTTTTCTTTAATTTCACACAAAACAAAATCTTAGTATGACATACCAGCTCTCTCGATAGGTAGGTATCACAATCTAAATCATGTCATGAAGACATAACTCCACTTGGACATTATTTTTCCACTCCTGGCTAATTAAATTTACTTCCTACTTATTCTTCCTTTTATCTATATAATGAAACACTGGGAGTAGTTGCTTGCATGAGACATATATTTTTTATTGCGACCGTTTAATTTCACAGTTTCGCAAAGAGAAGTTTTTATAACGTAATTTGATCCAAATTTAGAAATCGTATACACTTTTATACATATTTTACATTTTTAAGAAATTTTGTCATTTCAATTTTTTTCATTATTATGTATCTAGGTTGTTCTATATTTATATCTTCCTCTTATCAATAGATAATAAATTATTATTTTATTTGTCTATGCTTCGAAACCTTTATTTTTAATTAGCATATTACTTACCATAGCCATACTATGTAATATAAATCTAATCTTTAAATTTAAATTTATAAACGTTTATTCATTAATTACTGTTTTTAATTGAAAGCTTAACCATTGGATAACTATTTAGAGCTCTGGCAACGAATCGATGTTACAAGTCAAATGTATTTTAAAGCATTTAGATATTTAAATCTCTTTTCAAACTTGATTTCTCTTGTATTTAGGCAACACTTTGTACTGCTCACATGCCACCTTATCAATATTTATGTATATATCCTTTTCTTTGCTTTGAATGCAAGATTTTTCCTATTCTTTGCATTGGTAGTCTCATAGTACTACTTTACTTTATTTGGCTTTTCTTTAAGTAATTCAGCTTATTATGCTTGTTGCAAGTGATAATAAATTCCCCCTCTAATTATATTTATATCTTTCTTTATATATTAATATAAATATATAATAATTTCGAGATTTCGAGAACATCTTCACAAAATAGAAGTTCTTCCTGTATCCAGCTTTTTTTCATTTTTTGGGAGAAGTTTTCTTGGCAAATTTATTTCAGGCCTTTTTTTATTGTATTTTTCTTATTGTATTTTTTCACCTTTTCCATTGAATGATACTGTCCCTGTCGACAACTGTTAGGTCTGACATGCCTTTCACATTTTGGTGGGTCACTATTCTGGAAGGCTAGTATTCCCCTGGAGCCAGCCGCCTTTAAAACAAACAAAAAACGGTTTAATAAACACAAGATGGGTAAAACTATTTATCTAATCATGTTTGAAGTAATAGCGAGTAGTAGTGACGACCACATATTAATTGGGGCTTCAACCAATTGATTGTTTTATCTACTGTTATGAATTTAAATACAATGCCCTTTACTTGTGAAACTGATGGATAACTACTGGTTATTTCACAGAATTCTTAATTGTACCTGATTCATATAACAAAATTTTTGTCTTATCCTAAATTATTTATTTGTGTATTCTGAATTATTTAAGTAGGTGAACGCACAGTAGGTAAACAAAACAATTATTGGTATTTGTTGACAGTAATATTTTATTCAACGTTATTTTTTCTTGTTTATGATTGTTGATTTAGTATAATTAATTCTGTGTTGCTTACAAATATCTATTTATACTATTATTTAAGCATTTGTATTTACATCAATTTGGATACCTTGTGTTTATGAAAGATGCACCAGAAGTTTATGATATTGTGTATGCAAGATTTAGCGAATTACTTGGTATGGTCTATACCGATTGGCTCCGGTGGCGTAGAACCGTTAAACAATATTTTTGTTTAGAGCTTGGATCAATGGCACCATATTTATATACTCTTTTAAAAAACACCGAATACGACCTAGATTTCTGTCAGTTTAAAAATCCCACTACCATTGACTCTTTCTGAGTTAGTTATCACCTAGTGAAAACTTTCTACGCCTTACTTTAGCAATCTCGTAAAAACTTACTATAATTACTATTACAATCTACTCCTTAAAAATAATTTAATCAAAGTACAATGAACCAAAAAAATCCAATACGTAATTCAATACACAATAAATAATGCAGGAATTTTACCCTTGTATACTTATTAGATCAAATAAGATGCGTAATACAAACAGGCAAATAATACCCTTAAATCATTAAATGGCCAGGTATCAAATTAAAATGCTATGTAGACTTATGCAGTTTGTAATTATTTTATTACTTAATTATTTCTTATATAAGCAAATTACAGTATACTATGTGCTTGGTAATTCGTTACAAAGAAAAAAGGTTGGAGTCCTGTTAGTTTGAGTTTAATTAAATTTATTAATTTGATTAGAAGTTGCAAACAAATAAGCCTGTGAAAATTACCATATATTATTTGAATTACATTCAATGGATAAATTAGGATACATTTGCGTTTAGAGGTCATTGAACATAAACATCTAGAGCTTGAGATTGAGATTTTACTAAATCAAAAATTTCCTACTGCGATCTGGAGGTGAAGTGTAAATACTCGAATCGGGTTTCCAACGCAAAACTTTTAGTAGTTAAAACTTAACAAGTAATTGTACAGTTAACAAGTATATTTAATATTACAAGCACGCGAATTACATATGTCTTTTATTTCCATACATCAATTTACTTTAATACTTAAACTGCATGTCTATTTTATGCAGTTTAATATATTGTAATGTATTCTACTTATAATCCATAGTATATTATAATTTATTCTAATCATATTCCACTTAATGTAAATGTTATTTAAATTAAGACAGTTCTAGAGTGCCAAGGTCCCCTTGAAACCGAAATAAATCTAAATATAGCAACATTATCAGGCCACGTTCGCTATGCATTGCTTCTCAGAAGCGTGAGAGTCAAAGTACGGACGAAGTCAAACAAAGAAACTCGCGTCCAGCCACACCCTGGAGGCACAACCTATAAATACAGCATCCAGCTGCAACCTTGTTAGAGTTAATCCATTTAGCAAGCAATAACCTACTTGACCACCGAGCAACGAAAGTGTACTGTTTGTAACGTGGATGTCAGATTTGTCGACTTAGCAAATTTGTGTATTAACCTATAAATACTTTATTAAATTATAGTCTGTCAATCTTTTTTTAACTTAATTCGCGAATTATATAATTAAATAATTTGGAGGCCAGAATTTAATAGAAGTATTTATTGATAAATACACAAATAAGTCTAAGTCGACAAATTTGACTCTACGTTTGTGCAGACACTACACTTATCGCTGGCTCGGTGGTCTTGAACGTTGCTGCTCGATGTCGGACTATTTCTAACAAGGTTACCGCTGGAACCTGCCTTTATAGCTGCTGTTTCTTGAGCGTGGGTTTGTTTGTTGCTTCTGCCCTTGCTTCGACTTTCATACGATTTCCAGGAACGTCCGTGGGCGCAAGTAGAAATGCATAGCGTACGTGACTTGATAAACGTGGCTATATTTAGATTGTGCTCAATGTCAACAAGACCTTGGCAATCTAGAACTGACTTAACAGTTACATTAAATGAAATATTCTTCACAACAAATTGCAGTATCTTCGACTGCATATAATATTTATAGGTAGTTTAAGTAAAGTGACTTAATCTAATAGAAATTAGAGCTATAAGGTAACTCGCGTACTATCAGCGGCTTTCAACATTAAGGTTTTAAAACAAAATTCCTTAATAAAGATTACAAAGTGAAATTTACAATAGAAAAAAGCCTTATATAAACTAATAGAGTAACCTTCAAGATGCCGACAAGAAATGTTTTTTAAATTTAATTCAACTATTTTAAATAAGAAACCTTTTATACCTTTGGAGTAGATGTTAAGAACAAATAGAATTAAATGTAAACAGTGTTAACAGATCGAGTAACCACCTAAATCTATAATTGTAGTATTAATGTAGATTAATGTGTTATAAAAATAAAATAAATCTAAAATAACAAAAACGAACAAAATAAATAACAGCAGGTAAGCGTCTTTCGTCTTTATCGTGTCTTCAACCCGTGAACGTCACGATACCACTACTGGCTTACTGACCCCCGGACTTTTAAGTTTTCATCTCTGTACTATTCACTTTGCATCCCACAATTCGGACATCCTGCTAGTCATCCGTCTCTTATGAAAATCTGCATTTTCAAACACACTGGCAAAAGGATTCAGATATTCAGCACAGGTCGAGGTCGTCGAAAGACCATCATGATGTCTCAGCTTGATGACGTGATAGGTTCTACAAGGCTTCACTTTGATCACTTTTTGTAGGGTTCTTAACATTTACCTTTTATCTATAAACCTAGTCCAAATACTTGGGTACCAAACACTGGACTTAAGAAAGATACCTGTGTATTTTCAGAGAAGAAACTCAATCGCAATATTTTTTGTCACTATGCAGGCATATATACAGATAAGTTCACAGAACTAAAATGATGGCACAGTAATTCAATTGAAAATCTCAAACGTGGACGCTAAAGAAACCGGTTTAATAAGCGACCGCAGCGCTGTTTAATTGGATAAAACAAGGAGTAAAAGAATAAGTAGTATTCTAGTAGAATAGTAATAGCAGAAATGGTAGAATAGTAATAGCAGAAATGGTAGAATAGTAAGAATAGTAATCTAAGTAACGTTTTTCGCAACACTAAAATGTCATATGTCATGCCATCAAGAAAATGTTCACCCTGAATCAAAAACAAAGTCCATTTGTGAAATCGTCAATTCTCGTTAACACAAAAAAATACAAATGGGTTTCCGATATTTATATTTTCATGATACGTTTATATAATTCAAGCAATTATAGAAGCATTGGCAAAAGTATTTTCCGATGTTGCGAAATCGCAATATTGGATGAAAGACTTCAACAAAGTTATAATCAAAGACGAAATGCAAAAGTACTATCTCCTACAAATAGAAAATAATTATAGAAAAAAAATAAATAAAGAAGCAAAAAAGTACTCTACTAATGAAGTAAAAACTATGTAATTTTTATCTTTATAGTTATCTTGTTAGTTATTTTTGTCTGTTATTCAAATCTCTGCATTAAACGAGATACTTAAAATGTTTTTCTTCGATCTCTCTTTTCATATGTGTTCGAGTTATCAACAAAAAACTGATTTCCATGTAACCCTGGAAAACTGTATTTGCGAAATTACTTAAGTACGGCGTCAAGTGTTCCTACGAGGTGATAACTAGCCCAGAAGGAGTCGGTGGTAGTAGAATTTTTAAAATATCAGAGAAATCCAGGCTATTAAGTCGGTATCTGAAAAAAATATATATGTATCTTTAATGCGTCACTGGCCCAACCGCTAAACAGAAAGGACCTCTAATGATTTCACACCGCTCAACGGCGCCAGGCGGTATCGATAAGTACTAAGTAATACTTTAAGTCTCGCATAAAGTCATCGTAAACCTCTGTAAAGTCTTTCTTAAAAACAAGGTACCAAATGTTTAAATAATATAATAACAAATGGCTGTAAGAGACAAGCAATTAAATAAACCATTATAAACAAGTAAAAACATTTAATAACGGCTCCCAAATATTAATTTCTATATACAACAAATACTAATTAATGCGCAAAAGTATATACTTAAATAATTCATACTAAATAAGCAAATTACTGATTCAGACTAGATAAAGATTTAGTTCTTATATTCTGATTAAAGTACAATTAAAAATATCTGTAAAATGACCTTGGATGTTCATCAGATTCACAAACTGATTTATTCCCCGATTAAAGTGTGTTTCTCGTAACTGGTCGAAATTGTATTAGCCGTGAATATGCATTTAAATAGTTTGATCCCACTTCGTTTTGTCAAAGTGTTTTACAACCGACTGGCTCCAGGGGATGATAAATGTGATAATGACCAAAATGTGGTGTAGAAATCAGTCCTTAACAGAAGCGAAAAACCACTCAAAGTTCGCTGTAAAAGTTGCCCCAGAAGTGGACAACCAGCAAAGGATAAAAAAGCCCTACGCTGGATAAACCTACAGTACTCTAAAATCTTACTACGAAAATATACTAGCTTATGATTAATAAAATAGAAAAACAACCATTCACTCAGAGTCTACAACGGCTTGCTTGATTTCTTGTAATCTGTAGTGTGAAGTCGTTACCCAAAATACGACGAAATTACTGACTAAAAGTTTCTAATACACCAAAATAATGCCAAGAATAGTCGTAAATAGGAATGGTATGTAAAAGTCGTCCCATAAATTAAAAAAAAAGAGTTTATATGCGGGGGTGTCTCAATAAATCAAGGCTAAGGTCAACTTTGATTTTTCAAATGGTAATCACCAATTTTTTGGCAATTTGGAATTCTTTGTAAAATTCAAAATTTTTTTTATGTATGATACGCTATATCTAAAATCAAGGCCGTATTCAAGGAGGGAGTTTAGGGGGTCTGAATCCTCCCCCAAAATTAAACTTAATACTAATAAATAACAACAACAAAATAAAATTATTTTTCTCTTCTGCTTCCCCCTCGAAAATAAATTCCCCCAGAACCCCCCGGAAATAAATTTCTGGCTACGCCCTGCCTAAAATCAATTGTTTTTGAGTCATTGACGCTTAAACTCGAACAAATAATTTAAAGAACACATCCTAGAATGAAATAAGAATCTTTAAAACCCTGTCCTAAAAATGATTTTCTTGTTGTATTAAGTAGGAATATTTTAAAAATATTTTTTGTAAGGCGCCCCAAAAAAGTTGGTCTGAGTTTGAAACGCAAAGCTTGGAGTATTATGGCCGATAATAAGCACTAGAAAGTTGATTGCATTTCTTCGAGTTGTCTTTGGAAGTTTCAAGTCCTGTTTCAGAAACAAAACAACTAAATAATGTTAGTGTTAGCCAAGGTTTTTTGAGATACCCTTGTATAACAAAAGATGTTGTTAAAGTAAGTTCAGAAAAAAAGAGTATGTATCCTACGGTATGTAGGAATTTATGATCCCTAAAATGCTATTTGTTCTATACTTCTCATTCAGTTATTTCTTAAAATTTCCACACCCTACTTGAACCAAAATAAAGACGAAAGTCCATTCTATCCTCCTGCTTTTTCGGATTTAATATAAAAGTGTTATTTTTAATGGAAAAAAGTATACAAGAAAAACAGGAAAATCGATTGGTTTTTAGGTCGGGAGGAATAATTCGAAATCGGGTTTTTAGTTATTATTGGTGTCAAACAAGGCCACTGCGGTCACTATATTTGCTAAATACCAAACTTGGTTTCGCCTACTCTAGTGGCATGCGCATGATATTGTTTCGCACGGATGTAACGGGGTTCGGTTAATTTTCTTTTAAATAAAGTTATGAAAAACTTAATATATTTTATAAATACACATTTTTCTCAATACAATAATTCTATTTTAAAACATTTTTTCTGCGAAGGTGATTGTATACAAATGACTTCACAAAATATAATCTACAATTAAAATAAATACAAATCATAATTTATCGCCACCATAGCTAAATGCAGGGCACGCAAAATTTGTAATTACAAAACGCAAATTCTAATCCCAGTTTGGCTAATTTCGTTTTATAAATAATTAATGTTGTGTAAACAAACAATTTTTAATAAATACAATATTTATAATTATATATTTTCAAGTTTTATTTTCAATTAACATAAATATACACAGTTTAAACAATGACTATAAAATTAAAGGATAGTTTTAGGTAATTATTTCTTTTTATAAATATTATTTTTACCCAAACTGGGATTAGAACTTGGATTTTGGAATTCGGAATCTAGCGCAGCCTGCATTCGGCTATATTGGCTGTTGTCATACAATTATTTTTTAATGAATATCTATTTATTATGCTTTTTTATTGTTTGCTTGGTTGTATCTTTTTATTATTAATTAATTTTTAATTCTTTTTTACAATATTACTAATTACAGTACATTAACTTATCGATTGCTTAATATTAACTACTAATTAACAATAGTAGTTACCTATATAACAATAAGTAGTACTAGTTAACAATTAATATTAATTCATTCATTAATCCAAAATGAGTGTGTAGTGAATTTATTTCGAGGTTATGTCTACTAATTTATTACAAAAGCCTAATTTATTGCTTACGTTTCGACCACACTGTGTATGTATTTTCAATTTTAAAACTATTAATATTTATAAAACACTACCGTTATAGGCACACATACTGGCAAAAAGTAAACACTCACATGGTTCTTTTAAACAATGTAACTAAATCAATGTTAATAAAATGTTTACATAACTGTATGTAAATATTATAGTACTTTATATTTCAAAGAGAATATTACCCGGCAAAACAGTTATTTGTATAAAAAATAGCACAAAGGAGTTTTCAAATGTATTTCACTTGAATATGTTTAGTTTCATAACATTTCTCTTTATGCTTGGATTCTGCTGAAATGTGGAGATCTACAGAACTATTCAATTTTGGAAGATAATATTCTGTATTTTCTTTGGCTTTTTTATGCATCCTAAAATGGTATCTTTTTTATGGCGAAAATGTTTTTTTGTAACTTACATTGTTATTCGTTGTTATCTACGAATGCTTTATTTTTCGTCAGTTACAAAAGCACATCGACCTATTTGTATAATTTTAACTTTTCTTTCGAATCGTAAAAGTTAACTTCACATCAAATTTGCTTATTTGGATTGATTTAACATTTATTAATATTTTTAATTTTAGGGTATAATTTCGTGCTTACATTCGGAAACAATACGTCAATTCGGATTAAGTTTATTAAACATTTGTGCACTGATGAGTTGCTGCACACTGGTGAACGCATGTCCTGATCTACATTTTAATAATCATGGTTGAATAAAGATCCAGTTTATGGATAACGAATAATATAATATTATAATAGTATATTATTCAACAAGCGTGTAATGATGGCTAGTTTTGATTATATTATGTGGCCGAAGCTTTTTTTTAAACTTTATTTATTGAATATAATAAAACACATTTATATATTTCGTCTGCAGTCGTAGAATATATGTTATTATTTTTAATCGAGAGAAAACTTTATCTCTTTTAACATTTAGAATACAAATATTAATATTACTTTGTCTGTAATTATTTAACGAGTTTAAGACGAGTTTAAATAATTAAATTTGAATTAACACACTTAACAGAACAATTTTAGAATTCACATTTAAATGACATTAAGCAAAATAATTAATTAAAACTCGAATGAGCCTTTGTTTTTACTAGCAAGACAATTTTAAAATCCACATCTAGTTTTAATACTCACTCAGGATAAACACTTGTTGAATACTTAATAAAGACTTGTGTGTTGAATGAATATTTAATAAAGACTAAAGACTTAAGATTAAAACAGAGGTATTTATACCTTATCTGCCTACACAGTTCTCATGGCCATGAGAGAATAAATGCCAAAGAAGTTCTCATAGAGATAACATAGACTTAGCAGAAAAACTGTTATTTGATATCGTGAGTTTTATTATCTTAAGCAATTCTCATGTAACATGATCTTATCTATAGTGCGATTCTACGTACGTTACTGGCTATTACCCATGAGGTAATTTATCCGAATGAGTAATAGCCATTATCAAGTATATATAGGTACTTTACTTTTTGGTACTTTTTCATTTTATAAAAATCTTTTTAGTGCAATTATTCAATATCTCTTAAATCAGTGGTTCCCAACCTTTTTCGTTCGCGGACCGCCAACCGACGTAGCATTTGCTTGCGGACCGGCAAGAGAATTTCGGGAGCGGCCGTCAAAAATGGGAATGCACTCAAACGACCCAGGAGGCAATCATATGAGACCTCCAGAAGTGATTTCCACTTAGGAGCCCGATTAGGCTGGTGACGGCCATATTACTTTAGCACGATTCTCGTGTGAAAAAAATTAAAAAAATTTCGGCTGTAACTTTTTTCTTTTTTTTTCTTGTTCCTATAGTTTCCGAGATACCGCTTTTCAAAAACGGTCGGAGCCCCCTAGCACGGAGAGGCCTAGAGATACGGAAAAACCAATAGATGCATCGCTCGTAACAGGCAACGCGACATCGAATACCGCCAACACATGTACGATCGCCCCCAAAACCCATTGTATCAGTAGCCTCAGCCCCCGCCCCAGGAAGAGCGTGGGCAAAAAACGTTTCCGATAAAAACTTTTGTGGTACTGCGATTCAGCGGTCAGACAATTTTTTGCCGCCTTCGCCTATACGGTTTACCGGAGACGGTCGAGACTTCAAAGCTGAGACGGGAACTACCCAATACATAGACACACCAAAAACGGTCCGGATTGAAGCAAGGTTTTGATCGTTTGCGTTAATTGGGAACGCAAAACAAAAATTCTTTCGGTTCCGGTATGCCTAGACCCGTGCTCGCCAAACCCGCTTAGAAATTCTAAAATGAAAGATCGTCCTTATTACCTTTTACTGGATACTACCCTACCACATACATACGAAGCCGACGCGTTATATATCACATACGTAAGTGTACATAGCGCCGGTTTTGTATAAATTTACTCATAGCCTACTTTTGGTCAACTCCGATAAACCATTTGACCCTACGTTAACTCCAAGGTAACACGAATTAAAAAAAATATTTCAGTAAAATTTTGAAAAATACTGTTATTTCTCTGCGGACCGACAAAGACTTCCGTCGGACCTGCATCGGTCCGCGGACCGGGCGGCGGTTGGGAAACGCTGTGGCCTAAACCATTGAATATCAAAAACAACTTTTAATACAAAAGTAGAACCACGCTTTTCTTAAATGGGACACCCTATATATTTTATTCGGGATAATTCCCCTATCAGTTGTCCATTCAACGTAGCTTATCTTTTCTATCCATTACGACGTTGTTAATTTATAAATGAATAAATTTCGTAAATTTGAGATTTGTAAGGTCATAATAAATAAGTCATACTTTTTTCATTTACTTGGATTTTAAAAACATTCTTTGCATATAGTCTTATGAGGGTCCTACAAACACTCTTAAAATATTTTCAAGTTTTGTTTATGTAAGATTTATGTCATGTTTATGCCAAATTTACCCAATTTGATTTTTTTTCTCAATGAAACACCCTATATGTTTTACCGGAAATTAAGACTTCTGTTAACACCGTAACCAATTCTAAAATATTTTCTTCAATAGGTGCAGCGTTGCAAAATTATGTATTTTTTTTTCCTTCGAGTTTCTAATTTGTTACGAATTGAGCATCTTAGAGCTTTTAACAATCACTAAGATATCTTGTATCTTTTGGTACTTCAAAGTTTACACTTGAGTACAACATACTTAATAATTAGACTGATTATTATTTAGCACAGTAGTTGCTATATATGGGTGGCTTGTTATCTTTTCAGAGTTCCAAAAACGTTTGAACCAGACATGAATTTTTAAGCAATCTTGGATAGTCAAGAAAGACATTAACATTGCAATGATAGTTGTAATTTACTTTAGTTTTGACATTTGATATTCAGAATATATTTTTTTGCTACTAGAATAAACTATTCCCTAAAAGAATTAATAAATGTATGTTTTAGGAAAAAGCGATGGAAACTGTCTCTTAGTCGTACGAACGACATTGTCAGAAAATATGTTAAGAAAACTGAAATAAGACTTGACAGGTAAGGTAGTATTGATTAAGAAAAGACAATGAAACCGGACAATAGGGAATTAAATCTCAGAAAAATACGCAAAGATGTGGTTATGATTTACGATATCAAGATTATATAATTTTTTTATATAAAGGATATTTTTTTATATGGGAGATAATTCTTACGTTTTTACAAGAAAATATACTGCAAAAAGAGCGAGTATCATTTGTCCCGCGTTTATGAAACACTCTATATTACTGTAAGTATGTTTAAAGTATGCATCTTTCGCAATCAGAAAACAGAGTTTTTCTTGATATTTAGTGCTTTAGGCGATATCGACTACTAGCGCACTAAATAGACACTCTGTGTAAAATCATCAAACATATGCAGCTTTATAGTTACATTATTGCTCAAAATGAAGATAAAAGCATGTTAGAAAAACCACGCAAGTATATTACTATGTTTTACTTTTTCAATGAAATTCAAATCTAATAATCTAATACCTAGAGTTTTCATGATTAGCCGTAACCCATTACCAATAGGTTTCCTTTATTCTACAACTTTTCAGCAATAATGGCAATAGTGAAGGTGGGATAGATAGGTTATATAGATTTTTAATAATGTAACCTTAAACGTTTCTGAAATATTTATGGTGAAATTAATTCCAAAGAATTATGCTTATCACTTTTAGTAATAGAAACCATGGTATCTCAGTGGGCATGGCACTTGACTACCAATCTTAAGGTCCTGGGTTCGAATCCCAGGGATAATACATTGGCATTTTAAAATTATCTAAGGCTTCCAAGTCGACTCGGCCTGTAAAAATGAGTACCTGGGAAATAATTTCCTGCGGGTAATAATAGGCGGTCGGTCTAAACGACTATATTCCTTTTTACTCGCGCATGCAAAACATTTTCTGTTCCTTATATTATAAAAAGGCATAAAATAAAAGCAAATTTAGTTTTGTGTAAGACATATACTAGTTTAGGGTTCGTTCCAAGCACTCATATGCCAGTTTGAGACAAAATTCCTTAATATTGAATATTCGAACAAAACGACAAATTGCTTTTAAAAACATAATACATGTTTTGCGAGACATTTTTATAGTTTTTATGGTTCAATTCTGATAAGTTTGTTCTGATTTGTGAGTTTAATGGCTTTTTGAACCAAATATAAGAATATTATTGTGTGGTTGGTTGGCCCCCAAACAGTCACAAACATAGCCTGCAGGAGTGCTTGATGCTTTCTCGGTCTTTGGTTTTGACGATAAGTTTGTTTCGCGTTTTTCTAGAAGAATTTCTGAGAGATTATATTATAGTTGGGTTTGTTGGTAAGTGAGTTTTTACCGTTTCCGTACCAAACCGCCGTTTTAGTAATTAACCCTTTTTATGAAAGTAAATGTTTTGTTTAATACATGAGTTAATTTAACGGAGCGAATAAAGGATATATCCTAGTTCTCGTTAAAGAACGTGAGAATTTGTCTTTGGGACATTACCGATTAAAGTTGGAATGGCGGTTCTGAAAATTAACGTTGAACGTTATTCGTTTCAGTGATGGCGAGTTATGGTCCATATTTCCATTAGTCGAATGGTTAGTACTTAAAAGTGCATTTTAAGTCAGTTCAAATAACAGTTCTTATGATTGCGTTGATTTATTTTTATTTATTGCAATTTTGCTGCAATTGTCGAAAAGCGGTATGTTTTTAACTGCTAAGTAGCATCGTAGTAATGATGTCATTTTTCGGTTATTGAAAATCAGCGATCCTTCGCGGATGGTAAAAATATTGATATCTAATAATGAATTTGGTTTTACAATGGTTATACCATTCTAGACCCGAAGTTTTTAAGACAGACACGTAAGTCTGTAAAATTCTTGGTAATGAGCAGAATATCTTGTACCTATCAAAACCACCTGGAAACCCAACCGCCATCCAAGTCGCCAGTTTTCTGAGTGTTTGGCATCTTTAATTTTTTTTTCTCTTTTTTGCGCATATGCGCTTGTTATTGAAACTGGTCTAATAGACCAACCATCAATTTATCTTTAAACTCTTAAAACTAAATAAAACTTAAGCTACAGTTCATCCTCTGATGTCCTATATTTTAGTCTGACTTTGCTTCTTGAAGCACTTGCACTCGTTACACTATCGCGCACTGTGCTCTGCTATTAACACGTTACACAGTATTTAGACTAGTTCAAATGGCTTAGTCCTCTTCAGTCTTCTTATGATGTTTTGGTTGTCGAGTAGTTGTAATGCCTCGACGTTAACATGTTGATGTAGTCTGGATTCGTGTTTAGTGGCGAATCTCTTGATTTCGCTTGTTACGTCTGAAATTCCTAAATCACGATGTAGCTCTTTGTTTCTGATGATACTTTATTTTGGAACGTTTGGATTCTTTTGACATTGCTTTCTTTAGCACATCCCCATAATTGTATGCCATAGACTGTAAGGGCAGATTCCGGCGATTCCCCGTACTATTTATTTATATAACTAACTATGCATAGTCTATAAACACTAATTCGACTAAGCATTGATTCTTTAAGTTAATAAACTATTTAAAGATAAATTTCCAAAAGATAATTTAAAAGTTCAAAATAGTTGCGTTCTCTATACAAAAATATTTCATCTTGAGTGATAAAAACATGCAGATGCGGCGGTAACTGACACGAGAATTCGTCGACAAAACAAATTATACAAATTACACTAAATCAATATTTCAGATGTAATCATCAATATATCAACAGTAATTAACATGTAATAAGGAAAGATCTTACTTATTACAACAGCACTAATTGGATCAGCGAGTCTGCTATTACACCAAAAATTATGAACGGTGTTAGTTGCTGCAGGATCCACTTGCACCCAGAAATACGGGAGGACTGAACCAGTCCACTCGACAGTAGTTCTTAATGAATATTGTATTGTATTGTATATAAAGAGAAAAGGAAAAAAAAGGCTGAAATAGAAAAACGAGTCTTAACTCAAACTACCCACAAATTTGATTATCTAAATAATCTCACCTGAGATTGAGGACGCCTTTAAAAGAAAATCTCCGCAATCAAATCCGCCTAAAGCGGTTATTCAAAAGAATAATTTACGAACGAGGTCCATACAAATTCCACAAGGAAGCTTCGTGCTTGAAGATAACGGAACCAAACGTACGCACTGAGAGCTAATATATCAATCGTCCGTTGAACGTAAAGCAACAACAGGTACTTGGAGAGGGCAACATGATACGCACTCGCAAAATGGAATATTTCGTTTAAGAGTCCTTACACACGTAACAAGACCCATATTGGTTTTAAGACTTTATTGTATATAAGTATTTTGTTATTTATTAACAATTGCGAGTTGCGTCGCAGTAGCCAGTACAATCGTCGATACTTGAGTCCAAGTTCTATTCTCTTCTTTTTTATAAGCTCTTTCCACCGCAATTTCGTATCTAAGGTCATTCCTAAGTATTTGGCTGTGTTTTCATATGGAACTATGATGCCATTTAAATTAACTGAAGGTGTATTTATAAGCCTTTTATTAGTAAAATTTACATGAACCGATTTTAATTCATTAAGCTTTGTTTTGCACTTTCTAGTCCACTGGTGTATTTCGTCATTGGCTTCTTGAAGCTTATCAGTTGCTTCTTGTACGGTTGTTCCAGTAACCATCAGCACTGTGTCGTCGGCAAATGTGGCAACAGCTACATTCTGCGGTTGTGGAAGATCGCTTGTATACGACAAGTAGAGGATGGGCCCCAATACGCTTCCTTGGGGCACGCCAGCTCTAGCCTTCTTTAACTCTGAATATTCATTTTCTTGCTTAATGCGGAATAATCTGTCTGATATATAACTCGTGAGTAATTTAACGTAATGTTTTGGTAACATTCTTTTTAGTTTGTAGATCAATCCTTCGTGCTAAACTTTGTCAAAGGCTTGAGCCACATCTAGGAAAATCGTTGAGCAGATTAATTTTCCTTCTAATGCCATTTAAATGATATTTGTTATTCTATGAACTTGGTCAATTGTAGAACGTTGTTGTCTAAATCCAAACTGATGGTTTGGTATTAGATTTTTCCTTTCTATAATAGGTCTAAGTCTTTTTAATAAGAGTTTTTCGAAGAGCTTCGATATAATCGGTAGTAGTGATATAGGTCTGTATGATTTCGCCTCGTTAGGTGGTTTACCTAGTTTTGGTAGCATGATAACTTCTGCTACCTTCCAGACACTAGGCACATGTTTTAATCGAAATGCTGCATTGAACAAGTACGTCAGCATAACAATGGCTTTTCTGGGAAGTTGTTTCAATATTTCACCTGTGATAAGGTCGAATCCAGGCGCTTTTTTGGGGTTAAGATTAGTTTTAATTTCTGTTGCTATTTCCTATGGGGTGACCTGTTGGATGTCTTCTTCTTCTTCTTCCAAGATTACGTCTTCATCAGTTTCTACATTTGATTGAATTTCGTTTGGTTGAAAAGTTTCAGCAAGGTGTTCTGCGAAAGTTTCAGCCTTCTGTTTGTTACTTCTAGCCCATGTACCATCACTTTGCCTGATGGGTGGAATGTGGGTGAGGGGTTGTTTGATTTTCTTTGTGGCTTTCCACAGCGAATAATCAGTATCTTCATCTGCTGTTAGTTTTTGGAGATACGTTTCAATTGAGGCTTCTTTCAACTTTTGGATTTCTCTCTTTAGTGGCTGAGTTTTATTATTAAGAATATTTTTGTCAGCCGGATCACGTGTCTGTTGCCACTTTCTTCTGATTCGTCTCTTTTCCTTGACTAATTGTCTGATTTCCATAGGATAGTTAACTCTAGCAGTTTTGTGAGTGATTTTTCTAGTGTTACTCCAAGCTACTTTTTGGATAATTTTGATAAAGTTTTCAGCTTCTGTTTCCAATTGTGGAACAGTTCTTAATTGCACATTGAGTCTTATTTCATTTTCAAGTTCTATTCTGAAGCTTTCCCAAACCGTAGTTTTATTAACTAATGTTGGTTTTTGTTCTTTTTTTATTATTCTCTCACTTAGAGTGAGGATTACTGCTGAGTGATCGGAGTTTAAGTCAAAGTTTTCTTCTATATCAATAAAGTTTGGAGAAACTTTTCTGATACAAAAAAATCTAAAAGATCTGTTATTTTGCTCGGGTCTGTGGACCAATAGGTTGGTTTACCTGTGGTATGGAAGTTTTAAGTGAATCTTGAAATATGTTTGAGTGTGCTCTGGCTACAATGGTCTCTCTTTATATTATTAGCTAGTACGTTTTGTTTAAAATTGTGGTGAAGGGCACCTAATTCAATGCACTTTCCACAATTACATTAATAAAATTTAAAGTAACTGTTAAATAGCCGCCAATAGATTAAATTAGTCAAAAAGAGTTTTTTATAAATCTCTAAAATTGCTAATTAAACCATGTTACAACGTTAAATATTTATTTTCATCAGAATTCTTTACATTGAATTCAAGCTTTACTTGGTGGACTACAACTTTTATGTTTACTTTTTCGTTATTAGCACAAACTTAGCGACTTCCATTCAGTTTTCAATTACCTACAAAAGTTGTGTATATATGCTCTCGACGTTAATGAGGCCCTTTTGCAGCTTTTACATTAACTGACGACGTGTATAACCACCAGAGAGTAATGACGTATTTTGTAAATGAGTGGATTTCGACAGAAACGTCCTGTAACCACCATCATTCATTTAAACAGCAAGTTAATCTTTACCAAACCTACCGGATTTTTACCCTCCGTGTAATTTCGTCATGTTTGAATCCGACAGGTTTCCTTTTTCTTCACCTCTTCTACTTTTTTCTCAAATGTTTCGGTACGGTTTTATGTGGTTTTTAAAAAATTCAATTTCATCTCTTCAAATAAGGAAATTTTATTCGAGAGGATCTTGTACAGCAGCCAACAACTAGTTTTTAGGTTTCGCAAAATTGCAAACAGGGGCTAAAAAGGATGTCGCCGAATCGATTCTGAAAGATAGGCGAGATGGAAGGCACGTTTTTAATGTATAGTCCTTGGCACTTGGAAAAGTTCAGATTGCAGATCCATAGAATTTCCTGCGACATATCTTTTTTATTGGGTTTTGCCATTTTTCATATCTTTACTATTTAGAGAGTAATTCCAATTTCATCTAAATACATTTTAAATACAAATAAATAAATTCTGAGAAAATTTATCCGTTATTTTAAATAATTGGACATACAAAAAAAACGTTAATTAGTTGTAATTAATTATTACTTTTAATTATTCCAAGATTATAGCTGTTCAATTAATCGTATTTGAATTACTTCAAGGTTAGATAATCTCAGTTAATGTAGAATATAGAATGGAGAATGAGGAAAAAATACTGAAGGTTTTGTACTTGTTTTTGTACTATGAGCGCTTAAAGCTTACAGAAGAGTTACAGGTAGACGACACTTGAACTTAATTACTAAGTTTCTTAATAAATAAAAGCTACAATTAAAGTAAGCAACTAGTAATGCCAATTGATAGTTCACTGGTAGATTTAGTATTTAAGATTAAACATTTATTTCTAATAAGGCTGTGGTTTTGATAGATTACAGGGAATTTAACATACCACAAGGATGACTGCCCACAAATAACGAGAACGATTAACCATAAAACCAAGACCAATCATTAAACGATGTTAACGGTCTATAAGTAAGCATTTTATATTTACCCTACGAAGGCCGACTGATCCAGCCAATATAATAATAAATGATACCTCAATTGCATGGAACCCAAAAGACAACGCTATTAAATACCTTGGATTATACCTTGACCGCAGAGTGAGAGGTGAAATAAACTCGATAGTGCTAATCATGTGACAAACTATAAGTTATCATTACCGTGTATAGCAACTCATTGCTGATCTGGTAAAAGACTTTTAAAAAATTTAAAAAAAGTAAGCATTTTCATATACGTGTGCTACAATAAAATCTGGTCCTCGAATATCCTCGTGAAATTGAGATTGCGACAATATTATACCCAATTCAATGTTGTATCCATAATAATTCTAATAATATTGCTAGTTACAAACCTTATTCGGCAATCAAAAACCGCTGATCGGTTACAATTCCATAATAAAAAAAACCCTGAAGATGGTTTTCGGTTTCGGTTTTACGTTTTACAACTACAACAACATTCTTAGAATTTCTCTGTCGGAAAGGCAAGAAATCAACCATCTTGTTTTTTCCAATATTGTACGAGAATCCACAAATATGTTATTCAATCAAAAACATGCTACCATAAGCGAAAAATACGAAGTGCCCAAAACAGGATTACGAAGTGGTCGAAACGGCACGATTTCCACATCGACGATGTGGCTACGTGCTACGTCAACATACATACGTCACTACGATTCTTTCTAAAAACTCCACACAGCGGTAGAAACAATACTAAATAATTACTTCAGAGGTTGCAGTGTTCATAAATTTTGTACAGATCTTTAGGTAACAGATAAATAGTTGGATAATAACCTAATTTATTCAGTTACTTGTATTCATAAACCTAACCTGAAAACTAACTTGAATACTAAGGTTCAGAAAACCAATTGCCAAATTGTTATAGTACGTATCATTGAAAGAAAAACGACTGGCAAAAAACGTATAATTTATAAACACCAACGTCAACAGTTTATTGCTAAATTAATTAGTAAGGTATTCCATTATTTATATAATAGATTCGGGTTTTTCAAGCTGCTTAGTTATTTACTCTAGCTACTAATTAACCATGAATAGAAAATGACTAAAAAAATATGAATTCTCTCAAAATTATGTCAATGTATCAGCAAAGCATTAAATGTAATCAACAATAATTCATAGATTTGAAACACAAGGCTCACTTTTGTTCCAATTGGTTTACGAGTTTTACAAGACCGCATTATCCTTTTATACATTAAAGCTCTGACTCTGCAGATTCGTGGCAACACTACCTACTTTGTTTTATTAAAAAAGATTTTTAAAACCAAAAATCTATAGTTATTTATGTACCAAGGGCGATAAGATGATGATAATGCCAGGAGGGCGGCGATGTTCCAGCCAGAAGGCCTAAAGGTCCGTGGGGAGCCGCCCGATGGGCATTATCATCTGGTAACGCTCGTGATGCTTACAAGATTTTATCTTTCACGAGAGTATGTACAAGTCTTGTACAAGTAGAAAATTAATTTTAATTTATAATTGTTAGCCTTGCCAAGGACGTTGTTCTGCAGAAGTGTGCACAAAAGAATTTGTGGATTACGCGCCCAGAAACTACGTTGCAAATACTCGTTATTTATTGCGTTGCAACACACTCGCAAACATATAGCTTCTGGCCTAATAATCCAAACACCGAACCTGAGCGGACGTTATAAACCATAACGCCCGCTTATAATGCCCTAGTTGTTTATCTATTTCGTATCAGGGGTATAAACAACGAATAATATGCAAGTGAAACATAATAGTATATTATGTATTAAAGTCTAAACTGAGTGTTTTAGAGCCCGTAGAGTCAGTAAGCACGTCAGGCGAAAGCCGAAGGCGCTAAGACCAAAGAGAGCTCGAAATTAAGCCCGAAATGCATACGTTAGTTTATGTCCGGTCTAAGTTTAAATTAATATTTAATTTAAAAAAAATGCAAAACTTCAAGTAGGTAGGTGGAGTGGTCTATAATTACTGTTATTACTACGAAGACGGCAGCGGCATAAACAAGGGTAGTTGTTTTTTTAGCGGCCTCTAAACACTCTTTAGCGGGCTCTAAAAAGTTTTACAGTCCATGAGCTCTAATTTAGCAATTTATTCTCTAAAAACAAACCGATTAATCGGCCAAAATCGCCCCACCGGACATAAAAATATTTATTTTCATACGCTCGAGAAATTCCATCACTTTTGGCTCCCATCAACCATCATTTAGTGTTTACCGTTCAAATTGTTGACATGATCAAACAAGCTACAAGACCTATTGGCATGACTCTATTTTATACTAAAGTCCGGGCTGTGTAAATTACCTAACACTACTACCTTTTTACTTTTTTAAATTTTTAAAACCGTAAATTTAAAATATTTGATATTTGAAACACAAGGCTTATTTTTGTTCCGTTTGAGGTGCGACTGGTCGGACTTTTACGCTGTAAACTTGCCTGCTCGCCTTGGTTTTGCGATATTTTAATTATTTATATTTTTGAAAGTATGTTTAGTTGTGATCGATGCATTTAACTACGCTCGAAAACGACTGTCTGGTAAGACGGGTAGTCGGGCTTACTCCCTAAGCCGTGAGTGCGGATTAAGTTGGTGAAAAGAAGTAAGTTAGGTTGGTTGAGTAAGTCGGGAGGGATAAGTAAGGGGAGTGAAAAGGTAAGTCAGAGGTAAGAAAGTGTTAAATAACATGTTCAAGAGTTGTTTGACAATGTTATGCTCATCTTGTCAAGTGAGTAAAGTATAAGCATTATTTGTGAAGCATGTATCGTTTGAAACGTAGGTTTTTGCCGGACTAAATAAACAATATTAAACAATAAAAAACAATAAAAATACAAATTTTTAATTCAGGTCGTCGGTATTGGTTCTGCAGTTGTCTAATTTATAAATTAATGGATAAAGGTTTCAAAAAACACAAAACATACAAAAGAAGAGCGCCATCTGATTATGAAGCTTAATAATGGTAATTAAATAGATCAAATAGATTAAATGAATCTAATAAATCTGTCTGAAGTCACTAATCAGAAAATGAAATCAGACCGATAAAGATTTAGTGCAAAATATTAGTTAATTTCAACAAAGTCAAAAATTTAAATTAATGAAGTTATGAATAAAAACTTTCATAATTATATGGTTCAGTCTCAAAACACCAGAAAAAAATATAAAAATATAAAAAGATTACAAATTTTAAACTCAAAAACATTCAAATAATAAGTCCCTACCTAAGAGCTCTTTTACTAATAAAATTTTAATGAATAAAAAATAATTGTATTGAAGTACATATAAATGAAAAACAAACTGTAAAATTATTACCAAGATTCAAAAAGAATTTACATAAATCTTTAACACTCGAAAAAATACATAAATCACTGTACCTTTAGTTGTCAATAATTCACAAACTAAAATCAACGCTAAACTGCACAAACATGACTCCTGTATACATCAAGCAATAGCCGCAGGCGGAAACTGGAATGTCCGTAGATTTTTGCTTTTCATTATTCAAGGATGCAATGAGTTAACCCTTGTAATGTCTGTATATGGCGAACCATTATTTACAAATTCACCCCCAAAACACAATAACTGAATGCAACCATAAAAGTTCCATAAGATTTGGTTATTAATTAATTTTGATAACCATCACAAAGGTTCGTTGTTTTCATTAAAACAACCCACTTATTCTTTAAATCTGAACTGGATTTAGAAGGCACATAACTCAAATTTATTTATTAATCGAGATTTCGATCACTGAAGAGAAAGTCTGTAATTATTAATTTACTTCGGTACGATAATTGTTTAAACGAGAATGCGATACGGTAACTGTATTAACTCTATTACATTTTTAATAGGAAAAAATTAGATTTCCCATTCTTCAAAAGCACAAACATCCGGAAAAGTATTTACTATATAACGGTACTTTTTATTAAACGCAAATTCTTGATTAATATCCGGACACTTAATTAAACGGTAAGATTATTAACTGTAAATTTTCTTAAATAACTTTGCACGGCACCCGAAACCGGCAGTCGATTAAACTGTACGAAAACTAGATTTAGAATTTTCTTTAATTCTAAATAACTAAAGTGAAAACGGTAATTCTGTAATGTCGACCGAAGTCAACTGTCTTCTCTAAAAGCTGGATCGAAAGTGTTTTAACATTTTGGACCCCTGTTTTACGCAGAGGAACTATGTTTTTTCGCTGAAGATGTAGATCAAACCAGACCAATCAAAAGCCTATATCATTTTGTAGGAGCAAATCAAAACTATGGCAAGCTTAGTCCACGTGGACTCCTTAGGGCGGATTTTATTAGTTTTTATGCGAGATTCTCGTCCTAATGAACCAAACTAAAGATTTTGTAGGGGTGCGAAAACGGAATCAAGCACACTAACATCTGCAGACGCCACACATGCGGATCATGCAATTTTACGTTAAAACGCTGAATTCGGCAACACGTGTTAAATGTCACCTTCCAAACAAAAGGGGAAGTTTACTTTTTACCACGCTTTCTCAGAACGCAGACTGGAATATTTATAAAAAGCAGTATAAACTTAAATGCGCCCTAAATTTTATCAAGGTTTTTTGACAACGCAACCAGTTTTAGCGGATACACGTAAACAAGCAAAGCACTAAAGACATAGTTTATTACTTCAACGTCTAATTTTATAGAAGTTCGAAAACAATCTTTTAAAATATTCTTCTGTAAATATGTTTATACGAACAAAATTTTAGCTACAAATAGAATATAGATTTACAGGACCGAACTTTAGATTTTTCAGTAAATATACATGCAAAATTACACATATTTAAGGCCGATAGAAAATATACCGTTACACGTTTCAAGTCAATACGCTCGAGACCGACTGTCTACTTCCAGCTCTTGTGAGTTATACACCTGCTCACAAAGAGTAGACTAGCAATGTGTGAAGAGTTCAAGTCCTGTTTCTTTAAGGAAAATAGACATATGGACAAAGTGGCCGACAAAGTTTAAAAAGTTGATATATCATGCATCTGATATACGAATTCAATGATGAGAGTGGATAGCTACGTTGAAGGGGTGGGTGAGTGGGTTGAAAAGGGAGATAATTTGTTATAGCGTGGTTGGATAATTCAGAGATGGATTAGTGGGGGGGATATATTAAGATGGTGAAGTAAGACGGGAAAATAAGTAAATTGGAACAAAGAGGGTTAAACCGGCAGGAACACGTAAATCGGGAGGGTGTAAGTAGAGTGGATTAATGGGTAAGTCGGGAGTGGGTAGCTAGGTCATCGGGTAGATGTGTAAGTCGGGTGTAAACGCGGCCAGGAGTTTGTATGACCAGGCTAGTCTTAGCATTTTCAACTGGTTTTGCTTGGTTGTGTTTGTTTAAACAATAACTCGTGCAAATTCAAAGGATTCTACTTACACAATGAACCCTTAGATGTAAGGAAGTCCTTCAATAAATGAGCTTTTTGATTGTCATGTTTTGACGGGGTTTCCCTAATAGTAATAAAAATACTCAATAATGGAATAACAAGATTAAAATTATGTGTGTGTTTTTCTTAATGAAAATAAAATTAGTTAATTAAGACTAACATGCACACAAACTCTTTAAGCATGTAAAGGATATGTGAGAATCTAGATTTTCATAGGAAAGAAATAAATCTTTCTCATAACTTAACGATTTGGGGTTTTTCTATGCATTTTTTTCAACTTAATATAGTTAGTTTTCAATGTTAGAAATCGTATTGAAGGTGTATGCAAATGTATAACAATTTACCTGTTGAAATTATAGTTGAAATGTAAAGCTCATGTTAATGAAAGATGTTAATTTTGCAGACTTATTGAATTTCAAAACCTTAAAGTTTTTGATTATTGACGTTTTTTTGTGTTATTTTAGTGGAAATAAGTAGAGTAGCATTATAACATGTCTGACAAGCTGCGTTTTTCTAACGTTTAATTGAATTAAGTAATTTGGGTTGCGTATCAAAGTTTTTTGCATCGAAGAAAATTCAGATCAAATTAGTAATGCTATAATGTTTAAATTTTTGGAGAAAAGAAAGTGTTTCATAAAAACGGTGTTTTTATGAAATTAAGCTAATTCATAGTAATAGGAAAATATTCTTTTGTCCATATTAAAATTAAGGTTATTTTTCAGTCCAAGTATTGTATATAGATTCAAGATTTTTTGTTGTAGAAGTCTGCGCAAATAGTTTTTGAGAATAGTGAAAATAAAAATGTATTTTTTTTATTGAAAAAATTCAATTGTTTTCAAAAATAGTATACAAAGGGAATCTATTTTTTAACAATTAAGTAGCTGTATTTCATCAAAGAAACAAGATGTGTCCTAGTTGCTTTAAACATTTGAAATTATTCGGTTAGAATTTAATTTTATTTGTGGTTATGTAAAACATCAAAAATAATTATTTTTGTTTGAAGTGTTTTTGAATAAAAAGTGTTCTTCATCAATAATAAAGTTTATAAACTTTTAAAAATCATAAAGATAAGAACAATCATTAATTGAATCAACCTCGTCGGTGTTAAATTATATATGGAAATATCAAAAGCAGGTATCGAAAATAATACTTACCTTTTAACTGAAAGAGGACTCCATTTTAATAAACAACAATAAACTGGTTTTCAATTTGAAATAATAATTGGTTTAATGGGTATCATATTGATTAGATTGATCTATGGAGATGTCAGAATAATTTTAACACAATTGTTTGGATGGGAGATGGCAATGTATTAATGAGTTTGTCAAGCAACTCGAGCGTAGAGATGAGATTTATGTGGTACCAAATTTAAAAAGAAAAAAGTGAATTTTTGAAACAAAGTTTAACTTTAACTAATTTAGATACCTACAAGTTATTCATAATAGAAATTGGACTTGGTGGTCTAAATACTTTTCCAATTTAGTTAATTTTTGTTGAGAAATTTCAAAACAATAAAAACAGATTATTCATTTAAATATTTTTTTAATCAGCTTTTAAATATTATGTTTAATTGATTTACTTTTGTAATGAATAATTATTTCCGAATTTCTTCAAAATTCATTTGGGTACAAATTTGTTCTTATTATTTCATTTGTGTTTAATTAAGATTTAATAAATATAAAACTTGTTTTCTTTATTTTGTACATTATATTTGTGTATTAGATTTTATAATTGTGTAATCCTACTCGTTGGCAACCAGCAGTTATTTAAATAATAAGAATAATCTACATCAGCGACCCAAACCTGAGAGTCTCAATGTAGTGGGAATATGTTACTCACTACGATACATTTGTAAAGTCGAAGCAATATATACAATTTTTACAAGGTTGTGCCATTTTATCTTTTTGCAAACATCTTTTGTCTGTGTGTTTCTTGTTTTTATTCATCTCACCCCACAATCGTAGTAATATGTAATTTGTAAAAGTACGTATTTAGATATTCTACCTTGCAGAATTACTGACAAATCACAATATTCCCAATCTGTCGAATTTAGCCATTGTACCTATTTAAAACAATAAGAGGCATGCAAACTAAAGCGTAAATAAGAAGAGCTCAAAACAAAACAATAATTAACAACCTAACAACCAAGTAGATTCAATATGTCAGAGTAATAAGCAGTAAAGCAGACATCCTTGTAATTGATAAACCTGAATAACGGTAAGTAACAGAATGGTTAATTTAATAACATTAAAAGTAACCTTCGCTTTATAAACAAAAAATTATTATCAAAGTCGAACTTCCAGAATAACAGATCCAGAAGATAAATGAAATTGATAAGAAATCTTAGAATATAAAGTAACTTAAAAAAGTAACTCGTTAATTTTTCTCTGACTTATGTATATATTTAAAACACAAGGCTCATTTTTGTCCAGTTCGTTTGATGAGAGTTATACTGGGCCGATTAACGTGATTCTTTTTTTATGTTGAAGCTTTATCCGTGTATATTAATCAACACTACTTACTTAACATCTGTATTTCTTTAAGTTTTATATTTTTAAATAAATAAATCTAAAATATTTATTTGGATATGCACGAGAAAGGACCATCCACTTGAAGCGCCGCCATCTCAGTCGCTAGCGTTGTTAAGTTTTCAAATTATTCACGTGTATAAATGTCAAATTATACAAATATTAGGTGATGGCCTGATTACAATTGCTTAATTATAGCTGTTTCATTAATTGTTTGCACAAAACAAATCATGGTGAGATACGAATTGTTATAAATGGCTGGGGCGATTATTATGAAGATTCATTATTAGTGATTAAACTTCCGGTGTTCCCATTAACACTACTTTAGATTTCGAAAATCTTATGTCCTTTGATAGTGAATACACCATCCTTATTGAACTTTATTGTATAGGTCAATTATTATTTACTAATCTATATAGTTAAAATACGGCTCAGGTTTAGTCTACTTAGTCTACGAGCTCTACAAGACCCATTTGCTTTATTCTTTTTTACATTATAGTTTTGACGGTCACTACTTTTTTATTTTTATATTTTTAAAACCATTCTATTTTGTAGTGTGTGGAGTTTTAGTATTGTGATTTTTTAATTATTTATATTTTTAATTTAAAGGCATTATATGTAATCGATCCATTTCATTATGCCAATGACCGACTGTCCACTTACAGCGCTTGCTTCATCACGTTTTTGAACTAAACATGCTCCCTATACCTGCCTAGTATGCCATCAACAATTCTCAGTCGAGTTTCATAGTATGTGGAGCATATTCACGAAATTCGATATCTCTGTCTGTCTCTGACTCAGAGACAGACCGATATATCGAATTTACCCACACTCGTGTACGGTCTTTAAAAATTTTTAAATTTTGACTTCCGATTGAGATATTTGATGAAAAAGTAGAATAAGAATGTCTAAGAACTAATGTTTTATCTCTTAAGGGAAATGGAGAGAATGACCGACAAAATCTAGAAATCTGCTATAGTAGGCATATGATATATGAATTCAATGTAGAATATTATGGTAAGAATGAGTGGGTAAGTCGGGGGAGGAGTCCGAGTGGGGTAAGTCAAAGTGACTGAAAAGTCGAGAGGAGGGTAAGCCGGAAAAGGGGAGGTAAGTCTGAGGAAGTGATAAATTGACTCGATAAGCCGAAAAAAGGATTAAAACGGGGGTAACTAAGGGAGGATGGGTGGGTAAGTCGGGGTTGTTGGGAGGGGGGCGGTAAATCGAGTTTTTCAACTGTTTTTGTTCGATTGCGTTTATTAAATAAATAATAATATTAAATAATCAATCAAGGTTTAGAAAGCTGGTATATTAAGCACACGACATATTAATTCAATATTGAATTTTATGTTAAGAGTGGTTGGATAAGTCGGGGGAGGAGTCCGAGATAGGAGTTAGCTTAAGGGGGTAAGTCAGAGAGGGAGAGCAGTCGGGGAGAGCGTAAGCCAGGAAAGGGGAGGTAATTCTGTGGAAAAGATAATTGGGGGGGAGGTAAGCAGGAAAAAGGAGTAATACGGGAGTAACTAAGGGAGGAAAGGAGGGTAAGTCGGAGGTGTTAAATAACGCGTTTAAATGTTCGTCTGAGAATGGTAAGCAGAGTACTTTTAATTTTTTGTACGATTGCTTTTATTTAATCAATATTAATATTAAATAATCACTATTGGAAACCCGGAAAATTGTAATCACACAATGAACGTTGTAAATAAAGAAATTCTACAAAAAATTAGTCATGTTTTGACGGGGTTACCCTTGTAGTTATTAAAAACGAAATAAAGAAATTGCTCAAGCTTTATCGAATGATAATCTATTGCAGATAATTAGCAAAATAAAACCTACACGAAGTTATCTATAAAATCTGGTATAGTATAATCATACGACGAGAAATATTGCGAGTATATGACGATTTAAAAGTCGTCAATGCATCAAAATAACTTCGAGAACTTAATTTTACAAAACCTTATGTTATAAATTCGAGAACAAAGAAAAACATTATTAAAGTGCGAATAGGAGTGTAGTAAAGAGGCGCCAAAACGTATCTTCCTGTATGCGATTAACCTATATAACTCTGGTAATAATTTATGATATTACCAGGTTACATACATTAATTTACATTTTCACCGAAGTTGCTTTAATCAAGTACACCATAAACTATAGGGTACAGCACTAGATCACCTTAATAACTTAAACCATGTCTGAGAGAAAATCAATAGATTTTGAATACCACCTCAAAATCCAATCATCCATACATACATACAACACGCATTCCATCTGATCTTCCAGATTTCCAGAAGATATATTTGCGTTTGTTAAATGTTTTATTTATTATTTTCCTTCCGCTTCCCATTTTCGGAAAATACGCAATATCAGTTACATTGCGGCTTTTATCTCCGCAAAATATTCTCATCATTGAGAGAAAACGTACCTAAATAGAAGGAAGAATAAAAAATACCAACCGTCCAGGAATGTAACTATGTATCTTAGATTTTCCCTTATCCTACCTGTCTGTAACATTGTAACATTCATTGAATTCCCATGTTACCTTTCGACTATTATAATACAATACAACATTTCTAATAGAGATAATTTAATCTAGAGGATTTACTGTTCTAAACAGAAGCGTAATGAAAATTAATGTTAGGATGTCCTTTTGCTAATGCTGGATAGTAATTTTGAATAATAACAGCGTTGTAGTACTAATGTTTTGACCCTTTGTAACACAATAATGTTGTAATAACACTAAGAAGAATCCTTTTTGCCCTTTCCACCTGTTTATTCTATTTAGCTAATGAGGATAATGATCTAGACGTGAAAAGAGAGAGAGAGAGAGAGAGAGAGAGAGAGAGAGAGAGAGAGAGAGAGAGAGAGAGAGAGAGAGAGAGAGAGAGAGAGAGAGAGAGAGAGAGAGAGTAACACCACTAAAAAGCTCAGGTGCGCATTTTATTTCCCAACGGTGAGATGCGATAAATCAATCTTTTCTTTAATCAACTTTATAAAAACCAACATTATCGGGTGTATAGCGGATCCAGGTCAGATATCCCCCATGAGATCTTTACAACATAATTTCAGAAATTCCAAAGGGAATAAAATTACTTTCAACCATGTTGTTTTTCTGGCTTGGTTATTATTTTAATGAAAATACGAAAATTCTAACGAAGAGACTACACATGGTATGGTATTTTATATTTTTATTTTCACTCTATTATTGCTGGAAAGGACACCGGAATTACAATCCTCTAGAACAACACGTCGTATTAGTAGCGCAAAACGGATAAAAAGTAATGGAAAAACTGATAAAATGGAAGCGATGGTTTTTCTTGTTTTGCAGATTCGAACAGCAGATCACAATTAAATTTGACTCTTTATCAATAATACGGAAAATGGATTTTATAGGTTATTACGTTTCTGCGTATCATCCAGCGAGGTTTATCATGATTAATAAACTGAAAATATTACCCTTTAAAGGAAAAAAACTAAATAATTTTTTCGTGTTCGACGTTGTTCGCGGAAAAATAAATCTGAAAATTTACTAACGATTGCAATCTATCTTTTTTTCCCTCGTGAAAATCTCAAATTACTTGTTTCTATCTACTTTTTGCCTTCCTAATTAACAGCGGTGGTTGGTTTAATAATAGTTTACAATTAATTTGAAAAAATAATTATCTCAGAAAATAACAGTTCTTCTCATAAGTTGCTGTGTAATAATGTAGACATGACTAATAGAAAAAACGAAATTAGAGCTTGTGCAGCTAGATTTAAACACTTTGTTCAATTATGTAAACGTGATAATTATTTTAATTCAGAACCAAAAGCAGTTTTGAAGGAAGAAATACAATAATAAATGATGCAGCTAGTTGTTTATTAGGGTAATTAATGTTTGAACAAAAACAGGGTAAGAAATAGACAGTGCCCGTCTAACCGCCTCCCTCATCAACTTTTATTCAACCGAATGATTTTAAAATTTGAATTTAACAGAAACTAGTAAATTCCATTAAAATTTATAGAAGAACGAATTGCCTTTGGAAGCATAATTCATGTTTGGCGAGACAGTGTTATAGCTTGCAAAGAGGTTGATTTCTGATAAGCCCGTTTTGAACTTGTACCTTAAATATTCTAGTAGCCGGTAATAAAAATACGAGAGAGGGAATTTAGTCCAAATTATTATTAGTGGTGCGTGTTGTCACATTTAACATGAAATTGGGTAAAGTTTTCTACAACAAGCCATCCCACGTAATACTTACACGAAATTACAAAATCTTCGTCTGTTCTCGGGGATGTTTAGTACAGTACTACAGTACAAGAGCACGGTCAAGCAAGGTGACTTGACATTACCGACAAGTAGTTCAGAACGGTTCGTTCCTGTTAAATTTGTATTGGGAAGGAATAAGATTAAGTTGTGAAATGCTGTTATTAATTTATCGATTTGTCGCGTTAATTGGGTAGTAGTAAATATTATTTTGTCGTGTTTGTCGTTTCAATAATGTTAGATCAATTGAAGAGAGGGAATAAATGTTCTAGCTGGACAAACTCAAGCATTGTCTTGATTAGGTTACCAACTTAAGGAATTTAAGAAAAATGTATTTAAAATGGAATGCCAAATTAAGTTAAAATGCGAAGATTTATAATGAGTAGGTTTTAGATGATCATTAACTATTGGACATGGTTTATAACACAAGCTGTGAATTTTCAACAATTTTCTTGAAATTGTTTCCAGCCATACTTCGTGGAACTCCATAATCATGAAATAAATAAAGATTAGTAAAAGTTCCACAGTTTTATTAAAATATAACCTGACAATATTGTTTCGACAGCTATGCAGTCATTATCAAAGGTAATATAATTATAAACAAACACGTCGCTAAGGTACATACAAAAATAGGTAACTAGATAAAATAATAATAATAATAATTAGAATTAAATATCTAATACTTCCAGTAACGGAGAATTACTGAGCTCAAGTTGTTCATTCATTAAAGGTACCCTAAGTTTGTGTTTGTATATCTCAAAGGCTTCTAAAATGTCTAATTTGCGTTTGTTATTACAAAACTGTAGGAATTTAATATTATTTTGAGGAGTCATTGTGTGATTTTGTTCTAAAATGTGTTTGGCGTAATTAGATTTTTCAGGATGTTTATTTTTGTAATGACGTACGTGTTCTTTATATCTTATGTCAAAATTTCGAAGTGTTTGCCCCCAATATATATCGAACTACAAAAAGAAGAATTTAAACGGTAAATGCCAGATTTTATGATATCATGTGTTCTGTCTTTAGCATTAAATAAAAATGAAAAAGTGTTATTGTTGGTTTTAAATGTTATTTTATAATTGTTGGTTTTTCTTAGTATATGTGCAATTTTTTCTTCCAATTTGTGTCTTCTATTTGATTGTCAATGGGATATATTCTTTTGATAGCTAACCTATAATCTTTTTGTTTAATTAAAGTGTCAATCATGTTCGGATTGTAATGATTTGCTTGTGCTAGTTGTTTAATGGTTGATATCTCTTTGCTAAAATCTGATTTTGTTAGTGGAATAGTTAAAGCTCTGTGTACTAATGATCTGTAGGCTGCTATTTTATGTGTATTATGGTGACAATATTCATTACTATTAATAAGAATTAAAAGTTCATTGATAACCTTTAAATTTCATTGATAATGGTTTCGTTATGTTGATGACATTTTAGCTAGTTTTGACAGTTCTTTTGAGGTTATCAATGAATTTTTAATTCTTATTAATAGTATCCACCCTAACATAAATTTTACACTAGAAATAGAACAAAACAGGGCTATAAACTTTCTAGACTTAAATATCAAGACTAACGCAGACAATCTATTTGAATTTTCCATATACAGAAAACCAACACAAACAGACATAACAATACCAAATGAATCTTGTCACCATAATACACATAAAATAGCAGCCTACAGATCATTAGTACACAGAGCTTTAACTATTCCACTAACAAAATCAGATTTTAGCAAAGAGATATCAACCATTAAACAACTAGCACATGCAAATCATTACAATCCGAACAGATGGACACTTTAATTAAACAAAAAGATTATAGGTTAGCTATCAAAAGAATATATCCCATTGACAATCAAACAGAAGACACAGATTACATATCTATACCATATTTTGGCAAAGTATCAGAAAAAATTGCACATATACTAAGAAAAACCAACAATTATAAAATAACATTTAAAACCAACACTAACACTTTTTCATTTTTATTTAATGCTAAAGACGGAACACATGATATCATGAAATCGGGCATTTACCGTTTAAATTCTTCTTTTTGTAGTTCGGTATATATTGGACAAACACTTCGAAATTTTGACATAAGATATAAAGAACACGTACGTCATTACAAAAATAAACATCCTGAAAAATCTAATTACGCCAAACACATTTTAGAACAAAATCACACAATGACTCCTCAAAATAATATTAAATTCCTACATTTTTGTAATAACAAACGCAAATTAGACATTTTAGAAGCCTTTGAGATATACAAACACAAACTCAGGGTACCTTTAATGAATGAACAACTTGAGCTCAGTAATTCTCCGTTACTGTAAGTATTAGATATTTAATTATGATTATTATTATTATTTTATCTAGTTACCTATTTTGTATCTACCTTAGCGACGTGTTTGTTTATAATTATATTACCTTTGATAATGACAGCATAGCTGTCGAAACAATATTGTCAGGTTATATTTTAATAAAACTGTGAAACTTTTACTATAGGCCAGTAAAATAAGACCCGTTTTGGACCGTTGGTGGAAATAAATGTTAGAAAGCGGGAGATCGTTTCGATCGCTTCGTTTGAGATCAAATATAAGTATCCTAGGTTTGCACGGTCCCTCGACTCGAGCTTACCTGAGGGCATCAAAAGAACAACGAAATCTTCGGACCTTTTTTAGTTTTTCGCTTATAACTCCAAAGCGGTGCTTTCCAACGAAAACCACACTATTACAAGAATTAAAGAGCATTAACTTCTGCGTCGGATGAGTATCCAACACTTTAAATTCGCTCCAGTGGTATGGTCGAAATCGACGGCCGAGAAACGACAATTTTACAAATTTTCGATTTTCCGTCAGACCGGACGCCCAGAGGTTTTCCGTATAAAGAATCCGTTGAACTCATTCTGATCGTTAATATAAGTCGAGAAATACCTACGCCTTGATATTATAGAGATTGCCGGATTAACTTAATGGCCATTTTTTTGTCATCCCCCATCATAGCAATTAGAATCAATTCATATGAAGTAGTACAGTATTGGTCACTCGATCATTTCGGAAAAAGATAATTTTTTGTGTGTTATCACCCCTAAGTATTGGTAGCTCAAAACCACTGTCATTTTATTTTTATTCCATTTTATTGAAATATGGCAGCCATATTTGTTTCGTGGTGCACGACGTTGCTTGCAGTTTTGGATGTAAACGTAACCCTTGATATCTGAAGAACGGTTGATCCTAGAGACCTGCGGTAAATTTTTACCTTATTACATATTAATAGGTATTATTATGTAACAGCACTAGAAAATCAAATCAATCAAATCACTCGCACGAAAAGATTTGGAATAATCTGAATTTATATTATTATTGTTTCATTAGGGCATACGAATGCTCCCTTTTTGGGAAACTTAATTGTGCTTGTGCTATCAAACATATAATTTATTAAATAAGAATCATGCAAGAAGTTGTACTTAATAGTCATTAAATGGAAATGTTTTAGTGTTATTATAAAGACTATGGAATTTATTTAATTTTGTTGAAATAAAATAAATTGAAATACCCTTGGCAAATTACATTATTTTTACATTTTAAAATAAATAAGAAAATATAATTATGTAGGTTATGCATTTTGTTAAGCAGCATTAATTACTGTATATTATTACTTTATCTGCCCATTAAGTATTATGTGTATTATGTAAGTAGCTGGTTAGTGATTAAATTATTTTTAGGTAAAATAATAGTAACTAATAGTAAAGTAATAGAATAAGGAGTGAATATTAGTTTTATCTTTATAATATGGTTTTCAAATTTTAATCGACTTTTATTTAATAAAGTTTTAAATAAGTACCTTTACTACCTATATTAACATGTTCTAAGGTTTTTTAATGAACGAAAATTGAAATTTGTTATTATACTCTACACCTATCACCTACATCATCGTGATACTCGTATATATTGAATTACTGGATGCAAATTTATTAACATCTCTTATTAAATTTTTTATTATAAATGTTTAAGCTTATTATTATTAAACGCTGGTATTAGTTTTTTAGTGCAACTGCGAATTTCTAGTCCTGTATCTCAGTTCTAGATTTTTAAAATTCTATAAGAATGATCCTTATTTGATAAGGTAGAGGAACGGCAGCACAACAAGAATATTAAATCAAATTTTAATATAAAGGTCTTTCTAGAAGATGAGCGTATTCATTAAAGCACATATTACAAGCTTCAACAAAAGGTTGCAAATTAACCCTTAATAAAAGCCAATTTAATTGTTATCAAAAGTGAAACATTAATTCATTTCAGAATTTACAGCTTTAATTAATATCACCTAAGCTTACATTTTAATAATATACCGGCAATAACTTCATCGTAAAACATCCCTCTGCAAATAAAAACCAAAATTACCTCACGAGTGAAGCGTGAATTCTCTCTCTAATACCGAGATCACGTTTGATCCTCGGAATTCCCCTTTTACAATATTGCACGTGACAATTTGTTATGAAAATTGGTATTTTCCGGGATATTAATAACAGTAAATTAAAGGAAGGAAAGCCGGATGCAATAATAATGGAATTTGCCACCTATAGACACATTCTCATTTCCAATCAAGTTGAACTGAGTAATGTCAACTCAATGACAATACGAAACCCTAACATAACATAAGTAAGTTAACCAAAACGTAATTTTAACCAATTTGGTAAATGTTTCTGGAGTTATTGGCAGCTGTTGCTGTTGTTTCTGCGTTGAAATAGGAGGACAGAAAACATGAAACTGGGAAATGTAAACAATGTCGGGTGAGATGTTTCTCTGATGAAGATCAACTCTATAGTGAACTAATTCAGAGATAATTACAATAGCTTCCAATACACTATGTACAATATAACTAGACACCGAAACATAAATAAAACATAAAGCGTTTAGAATCAACCAGTTACAGAATTTTTTGAATTAGTACCCTTTGAACACAACTGATGTGAAATATTTTAGTATTAGATAAATATTAGGTAATTAAAATACTCGTGAATTAAATAAAATTATTAAACCTTTAAAAAATAAATATTTTCAAATTGTCGTTCAAAAGAGAAAAGGTACAATTGCATTTACGTAGTACATGCGTATTTATTCGCGTTGCGTGTGGCATTTGCTCTTAGGATTATAGAATTTTTAAAAGTATTTGATTTATAAAATACAATTTGCCTGTTTGTCAAATACCATTTATCCACATAGTGCAAGAGAAGTAAACGTCGAAGTACGTATCTCGTGTAATGTTCACTTCACTGCAGCTCCTTTTATTGAAGATATTCATCACCTGGTTTTCATTTGTTCAGTTGTGATTTTGACCAATGGAAAGTCAGCGAAGGTCTTAATATAAATATAGCTTGTGGTATCTAGAGAAGAGATTCCTTGGAATTATACTAAGCATTATAGAAGTTTTAATATAGTATGTATTTTATTATTATGTTGTAAAAGGGAAAAATACATATTACCATGATTTTCAATCGTGCCAGGAAGATATAACTCGTATTAAATTATTTCATATTTCATTAAGATATTCTTAATGAAGTTTTGATGCTTTTTTTAATGACAAAATTTATCTGATCAGACAGAACAGGTTGCATTTAAGATGTATGCAAGTGTATAACTACTCACATGTAAAAAATTTTCATTTCGTTTTCATTCGTAGAAATTTGTGTTTCATTTTGAGGAGGTATTTTGTTTATGTAGTACCTTCGAGTAACATTCAAATTGGGTTTTTTTAACTTTTTGATAAAATATTTTATTGGAAATGAGTAGAGTAGCATCTTAACCACATAATTCATACAAATTACCATATAAAGATTGGTTCGTTCTGATATAATATGTGAAAAACAGGTTTTATAGGCAGTGCTTTTGAAACGTGCAGTAGTTTCATGTAATTTGGTCTACATAGTGTTTGGTAGCATCTAGAAAAATATTCAAATAAGAACATAAGATCATGTATAATTTTATAAACAAGGAGCATTGGAAAATTGTTTTTTCTAAGTTTATGTTAGTAATAAAGTTTAATACAATTTTGTTCCGTCGACAACAAAGTTTAGATGTATAGTTCATTATTTATGCCAAATGTTATATATCGGCAGATTCGCAATTTTGTGATCTACAAGATAAAATATAATAGGTTTAGTGGATAAAAGAACGGTCCCTAAAGCGTATTTTCGGCTCCTTCAAATTTTGAAAAATCGTTCAAATAAACTTTTTGTTTTCTAGACAATATTTGGTCATTTAGGCTCAACGATGGTTACTCGAACCATATAGAAACATACCGATGGACTTATAAATATATTAAAATATGCTTTCAGCAATAAACTTCCAATGTATTGGTAAGCCCTCCCCCTTCTTTCTCCTTCTTCTTCCGTAAGTACGTGCACTATTGTAAACATGAACTATTTTCAATTGTATTTTGCGGGTCACACTTTAGTTTTGAATATAAATGAAAGGTATTGAAAACCTAACTTAAACATTCGGGGTGTAACATAAGGTACTACGCTTTGATTCTTGATTATCGGAGGATTGTTTTTACTATTATTTAGTTGAATTGTTGATTGTTGAAATCTAAAATAATAATAATCCTTCCTCCCCTCTGTCACACTGACAATTAAGCTCTCGCTCCCTCCTCCCTCAAGCGTTAAGTACTTTATGGAAGACTCCTTACCGAATCAACAGAACTGATTCTGAAGATTTTATGACTGAATTCATATTTTGATATTTTTACGTGATTTGTTTATAAGTATAGTTACGTATCCAGTCACCTCATTTAGCCTAGATATTGATCAAAAATGTAATAAAAAGTTTATTCGGAAATTTTTTCAAAATTTGGATGGGCGAAAATAGGTTTTAGGGGCCTTCCTCCTTTGGAAAAATTGTTTGACGTTGAGAATTCAATTGTTTCTTAAAGTATAGTATAGTATAGTATAGTATAGTATAGTATAGTATAGTATATAAAGGAAGCCTTTTTTAAACAAATTAGTAGCTATAAATCTCCCTCGTCCCTCAAGCGTTAAGTATTTTATGGAAGACTCCTTACCGAATCAACAGAACTGATTCTGAAGATTTTATGTCTGAATTCATATTTTGATATTTTTACGTGATTTGTTTATAAGTATAGTTACGTATCCAGTCACCTTACTCAGCCTAGGTATTGATCAAAAATGTAATAAAAAGTTTATTCGGAAATCTTTTCAAAATTTGGATGGGGCGAAAATAGGTTTTAGGGGCATTCCTCCTTTGGAAAAATTGTTTGACGTTGAGAATTCAATTGTTTCATAAAGTATAGTATAGTATATAAAGGAAGCCTTTTTTAAACAAATTAGTAGCTATAAATCTCCCTCCTCCCTCAAGCGTTAAGTACTTTATGGAAGACTCCTTACCGAATCAACAGAACTGGTTCTGAAGATTTTATGACTGAATTCATATTTTGATATTTTTACGTGATTTGTTTATAAGTATAGTTACGTATCCAGTCACCTTATTCAGCCTAGATATTGATCAAAAATGTAATAAAAAGTTTATTCGGAAATTTTTTCAAAACTTGGATGGGGCTAAAATAGGTTTTAGGGGCCGTCCTCCTTTGGAAAAATTGTTTGACGTTGAGAATTCAATTGTTTCATAAAGTATAGTATAGTATATAAAGGAAGCCTTTTTAAACAAATTAGTAGCTATAAATCTCCCTCGTCCCTCAAGCATTCAGTATTTTATGGAAGACTCCTTACCGAATCAACAGAACTGATTCTGAAGATTTTATGTCTGAATTCATATTTTGATATTTTTACGTGATTTGTTTATAAGTATAGTTACGTATCCAGTCACCTTATTCAGCCTAGGTATTGATCAAAAATGTAATAAAAAGTTTATTCGGAAATCTTTTCAAAATTTGGATGGGGCGAAAATAGGTTTTAGGGGCCTTCCTCCTTTGGAAAAATTGTTTGACGTTGAGAATTCAATTGTTTCTTAAAGTATAGTATAGTATATAAAGGAAACCTTTTTTAAACAAATTAGTAGCTATAAATCTCCCTCCTCCCTCAAGCGTTAAGTATTTTATGGAAGACTCCTTACCGAATCAACAGAACTGATTCTGAAGATTTTATGTCTGAATTCATATTTTTACGTGATTTGTTTATAAGTATAGTTACGTATCCAGTCACCTTATTCAGCCTAGATATTGATCAAAAATGTAATAAAAAGTTAGTAGTAAAACTAAGCCGTTACTGCACCATTTTCTTATGGGATTTAACATGGGCCCAAAAAAACTATATCACTTCCGGTCTGAGTCCGACCGATGACGTCATGAACTTTGTAACGAACTTTTACAATTTGAAACAGGATGTAGCATCCGGTCCGAAGCATTTTCAGATGCATCCGGTCCAGAGACAGGAAACTACATCCGGTCCAAAATTTAACGAACTTTTACATCCGCTCCAAAATTCAGGCCATTTGTAACGGTCTTTTACATCCGCTCCAAAATTTTAACACATGAACTCAGGGTACCGCTGAGAGAACTCAGGTAGATTTAGTATAAAAAAGATGAGACAGGAAATACATCAGTTCATCACCAAGAATCATTAAAGCAACATCTCAAAGTTCAGCGAAGCTCTATAAGTAAGTATGATTTTTAAGATGTTTTAATTTTTATTATAATTTTTATTTATTTCGATTCTAATATGTTTAAAATTTTTATTTCGATTTTCAGTGAGTCAACTTGATATGAGTGAGTCCCTGACACCAAGAACCAAGGACCAACACAGCGATAACGTTTTAGATAAATTCCCAACAGCAAAAAAGAGTAAATATGAAGAGTCGAAAGAAGTTCCGCAGGATCCGCAACTGAACTCCCAAAAAAGTTTTTGGCTAAACAAATCGAGGACCAAGTACATTGCTACAGGATACAACTCAACAGAGTCATCCAGTCCAGTAGTGAAAATTACAGGCGATAGGCAATCCATAACCTTCCTACCTGAAGAGTTTGGAGGATTTATCACACACAAACGGCAGATATCAGCATATTTCACGAATCCTCAAGATTCAGAGCCTACATACTTTAACAGATGCGAGATCCTATGAAGAGTGCGAGATCCTATTCACGACATTCAATTCAACACCAGTAATTAAAATTACTAAAGGCGAGAGAAGCATCACCTTAGGTGAACGCTCTTTTGACTATCTTTGGGAAGTCCAGAGCATAATCTCCGGGCATTTAGAACTGTTGAAAACATCAGGATTTTACACCTATTACAAGAATATACTGATAGCTGCAGTCCAAATTCCGGGAGAATTCCTTAACAACATCCGGATCTTGATTTCTGATACAGTAAGATCCCATAATACTGTTAGTGTGCTTGAGGTATTACATTTGTATCCTGAACAGATTGTTGAAGATCTTCAAAACTATTTTAAACAAGGATAATTTTGGAATATGCATTCTATGCACTTATCAAATTCGATTAAACGCTTTTCTAATCGAACTAGAACGTTTAAAGTATGATATCAAGATTTATAAAATTTATTCAAGCATTTTAGTATTAAGAAATAATGTAAGTTAATCTCTTATATCAATAAAAGAATAATCTAAACACATTTTATTATTATCTCATTGAGGATATCAACTTCCTATAGAAGAATGTTTTATCTCATTCAGAAAAAAAAACTTTTAAAATTGAGCGACAATAGAATTTTGACTAAAAAGGAAGATTGCGGTTTTGAGAGTTGAAATAAAACTTTATTCAAATCGGTTATCAACGGCTTCTGTCTTATAATGAATTATTAAAATTGATTGTTTATATTATTTATATTAAAAAAGGTAAATTTCAATTAATGAAAAGGCAGCCTGCGGTTATAAGTCTTAAAAGGTCGTTTTATATGACTAAAAAATTCATGAAGCCGGAAGCTCTTATCATCATTAACATAGAAACATAAGATAGACAAATTGAATAATTTATTCAGAAACAAATTATTAATACGAATTATTAAGGGAAGACGGTCACTATAGTTATTACATAATCGAATAAAAACCGTTTATCAATTTCCTACATTTTACACCTATAAAGCTTCGTATAATTACCAGCATAAGTTTGACGAAAGTCGAAAATTATTTCTATATATCGCATTTGATTTCTCATACTTCTTATTACTTAGGATGTTTGTTTTCTAAGAAATCGCCTGAGGTATCGCCTAGATAGCTAGACAGATTCGCATTTACTCATACAGATAGGGATTGCAATATACCGAAAGCATTTAAAAATCAATGAGTGTTATCAACTTGAGGTTTCCTATGTAGTATAATTTCATATAAATGAGAGAAAAGGTCGTTTAAATTAAATCAGTTTATAATATTATTAAAGCTAGTTTTACGAAATGTCCTACAGATCATACTTTCCACGTATAGCTCAACAGTTAAACTGCTTAGCCTAAGGAAGCATAGATTAGCAGATTTTTTATGTATAACTTCCGACAAAAGATAGGTATTAAAAGGTTTTAATGACAAAACTAGTTTTCAAGTAAGATTAGTTAAACAATATATGTTAAAAAATCTCTTTATTTTAATTCAATACACTTTATATTCAAAACATCTTTAAGATTATTTATTATTTCACGAGGTGAAGCGAAGGACGGAAATAATCCTGAGTGTTTCAATTCGTTTATTATTTCAATAGCTATAGGGTATGTATACAGACTATCCTTCAAAATACCATAATAAAACCGAAGCCGGGCTATTAGGCCGCGCACAATCATCCAATTTATTTCAGGCTCTTCATCACTTAAATAGTCGCTAAACGTACTCCAATCATCATCATAACAAGGAGCTACAATCTCATTGACCTCATATTCTATAGGGGAATTCACAGTATGTTTATTGCTTTCTTTGTCATGCTTCGTTCATATGCCTTTTATAGCTATCGAGACGAGAGAATCTCTTAGAACATTTAAAACATTGAGCTTTATACCCATAATGAATATGACGTCTAAAATCAGATTGTCGAATACTCTTACTGCATACATCACAGACACGGCTCTTCATCTTTAAAGAAATAAATGAGGTGATGCTACTACCTCTATTTATACCTACATCTATATAGCGTCACACAGCTGCATGTTACCGCCACACAACCCCATATTACAGCCACACAGTTACACATTACAGCCACACAGTCATATATTACAGCCACATAGTCACATATTACTGCCACACAGCTACATATTACAACCACATATTACCGCCACACAGCCACACAGCCACATATTGTAGCCATACATCCACATATTACCTCCACACCGCCACATATTACAGCCACACAGCCTTATGTTGACGCCACTAGGTCCTCCTATTATCGTTGAGGATCCAGAAGACCGTTTAGTGCCAATAGAAATGAATATAAAACACATACCTATACATTTACCTCAAAGTTACATAAATATCATCGTTATTTAAAGATTATATATACTGTTGAATTATAAGGTTAAGAAAAAGGATAATCGAATGACCTCAAAATCAAATATCAATACACCACTGATTTTCTTAAACCTCAGATAAATCTAAGCCAGTAGCTCCAAATTCTCTCTTTCCTAAATGTATAGCAGATACAGCCTTTTATTCATGATCAGCATAGCATCAACATTCTATACCAAACAAATATCTGTAGGGTTAGGAGATATTACTATAATAGCAGCTGTAGTATGCCGCAGATTATCACGACTTCAACATATTTAGGAACATACATAGGATATCCATATTTTCTTTTTCTTAAAGGTATAGACCAAACCTATTGATAGTATAGCAGATTTACCTTTTTATTTATGATCAGCATAGCATCAAAATCCTTTACCAAGCAAATATCTATAGGGGTAGGAGATATTGCTATAATAGCAGCTGTAGTATGCCTCAGATTATCATGACTTCAACATATTTAGAAATATACATAGGATATCCATATTTTCTTTTTCCTAAAGGTATAGACCAAACCTATTGATAGTATAGCAGATTTACCTTTTTATTTATGATCAGCATAGCACCAAAATCCTTTACCAAGCAAATATCTATAGGGGTAGGAGATATTGCTATAATAGCAGCTGTAGTGTGCCTCAGATTATCATGACTTCAACATATTTAGAAATATACATAGGATATCCATATTTTCTTTTTCATAAAGGTATAGACCAAACCTATTGATAGTATAGCAGATTTACCTTTTTATTTATGATCAGCATAGCACCAAAATCCTTTGCCAAGCAAATATCTATAGGGGTAGGAGATATTGCTATAATAGCAGCTGTAGTGTGCCTCAGATTATCATGACTTCAACATATTTAGCAATATACATAGGATATCCATATTTTCTTTTTCCTAAAGGTATAGACCAAACCTATTGATAGTATAGCAGATTTACCTTTTTATTTATGATCAGCATAGCATCAAAATCCTTTACCAAGCAAATATCTATAGGGTTAGGAGATGTTGCTATAACAGCATCTGTAGTATGCTGTAGATTATCATGATTTCAATATATTTCCTAGGTAAAGGATCGTACTGATTCAAGAACTCTTCGCCTACATCGGTATCTAATATGAATGCATCGTCATCTTCTTCTTGTATTTCCGGAAGACTCTCCCATTCCTGAGTATATTGAGGAAGCTCGGTCTCTGTAGCAACATCGGCATGCTTGATAGGTTCAGTCTGCATATGTTTTTTATGTACAGGCGCCGTTTCGGTATGCATATGCCGTACAGATCTCTTCTCAGTGATTTGCTTCAGCGGGGTCACTATCGGTTTGTAAAGGTCCTCAAGAAGGCGCTCGGTATCCTGCTTACCCTGTTTAAGTTCCTTATACTTTCTCTTAATGTCTTTGCGGACTTTAATGAGATGCTGCTTGATTATCTTAGACTTTTTATCCATGATGATAGGTACTTTCAGACAGACAGACAGACAGACAGACAGACAGCTTTAGACAGCTCCTGTACAGCTTTATACAGCTCCTGTACAGCTTTATACAGCCCCTGTACAGCTTTATACAACTCCTGTACAGCTCCGATACAGCTTTTAGACAGACAGGCTATACACGGGCTAGACAACTTTTAGGCAGGTACGGCTTTATTTTCTTATGCAAACTAACTTAGGTTGAAAAAACTATATCACTTCCGGTCTAGCCAATGAAACAGGTTCTCTGACACCTCATCTAAGGAGCACCTATTACAGATAAACATTGAGTACCCCAACACCGCCACAATTTGCACAAAGACATATCCCCGCTGCCCGACTCAAAAGAAAAGGAGTTGATGATCGCATTGTACAACAAAGAGCGATACGTCATCCACTATAGGACTCTCAAACAGCCGCTTAAACAAAGTCTCATACTGACTAAGGTGTTACAATTGTTAATAGTAGGGCAAGAGCTATTTTACTTCCAGATGAAGATTTGTAGAGGTTAACACACACCCAGCTGAGAGCACATAGGTAAATTCAGAATAAAAAGGTGACGCATAGTACATATGTTTCAGTTCCGAAAAAACTATATCACTTCCGGTCTAGACGGTCAATAACCGTGAGGTCTCTGACACTTCATCTAAGGAGCACCTGATAGAGATAAACATTGAGTACCCCAAGACCTACACAATTTACACAAAGACATAACCCCGCTGCCCACTTACATCACCACTCCAGGCTCAAAGAAAAGGAGTTGATGATCGCATTATACAACAAAGAGCATACGTCATCCTCTATAGGACTCTCAAACAGACGCTTAAACAAAGTCTCATGAGGACTAAGGTGTTACAATTGTTAATAGTAGGGCAAGGGCAATTTTACTTCCAGGTGAAGATTTGTAGCGGTTAACACACACACACCCCACCGAGATAACTCAGGTAGATTTAGAATAAAAAGGCGGTGCATAGTACAGATGTTTAATAGTTACATGATTAGTATATGTGTTTAAGAGAAAAAAAAAACTGACAGAGCATCATCAATATTTCACACCATATCATTATCATCATTAAACGAGATCGACGATGAATTCATATTCAACGATGTCGAATACAGTCTAAATGAGTTAGAATTACATCAGGAATTTCAGTGTTGTATCTTAAATGTAGGCCACACGCCGATTTCAGCGCTTCTATGCTATTAGCAGGAACTATTACTACCTTATGGGGAAGTGTTATTAGATTCAAGACAATACACAACAACATCGGTTCAAATACAGAGAAGTGACAGCGAAGAACATGTGTTCAATGCGTATAATCAACTTTTGCAGGATATTGAAACGATAAATAGACGTTTAGGAGTGAATTATATCACATTTGTAAAATGTATTCATATATAAGTAGTATTATTTTTTACGCTAGAGCAATTTTTACTAAATATTTACCGGTACTATTATAAATTAAGATTAAATGTAATTATCTTTTTTATTATTAAAAATGTTAATCTATAATTCATGAAGTAATTTTTTAAATGCCACAAGACTTATCTTAAGGAAGTCTACGGTTTTATCATTCGAGTTGTAAAGATGTCATCATATTCTATCGATTTCACTACATTATAAATAAAACATTAGTAAGTTTTAAAAAGTATGTTCAAGCCCATTTATAAAACAAAAGAAAAAACATATTAAAATTATTAATACAAATTATTAAGATAAGCTATTAAAAATAGATAAGACGAACATTATTAAAACTAAACCCCAAGATGTTTCTTAACAATACTAATTTTAGAAAAATAATCAAATTTGTTCAATTCATAAAGGATATACTCTTTTATTGATTTACAGAATTAAAGGTATGTAAGCAATATCTATATATCATACGTATGATTAGGATCATGATTATCGTACGTGAGCTCTTTTTAAGTATGATTATTTCAGCATATCATATTCACTTTCTCTAGTGATAAGTTATCGGACTAACTTTCTTAGTTCACCTGAGGTATCACCTAGATAGACCACTTAAGATAGATAGATTCCCCGTCATTTGTACAGATAGGGATTGCAATATGATATAAATTTATATCGATAAAGCTATCACGTGAATATACCGAAAAATCAAAGTGTATGAGCGTTAGTACATTAGCTCTCTTTTAAGTAAGATTATTTCCGCAGATCGCATTCGCTTTCTCTAGCGATAAGTTATCGGACTAACTTTCTTATTTCATCTGAGGTATCACCTAGAAAGACCATTTAAGATAGATAGATTCACCTTCATTCGTACAGATAGGGATTGCAATATGATATAAATTATATCGATAAAACTATCACGTAAGTATACTGAAAGAATTTAAAAATCAAAGTGTATGAGTGTTATCAGCTTGCGGTTTTCTATGTAATACAGTATAATTTCATATAAATGAGAGAAAAGATCGTTTAAATTAATTCGGTTTATAATTTATTATTAAAGCTAGTTTTAGGAAATGTCCTGCATATCAAAGGTAGCTTTCCACTTATAGCTCAACAGTCTAACTTTTATACAACTGCTTAGCCTAGGGAAGCACACATTAGTAGATTTTTTATGTATAGCTTTTAGACAGGCAGGTAGACATACAGATTTTACATAGCCTCATTTTCTCATGCAAATTACATGGGACAATGAAACAGGTTCTCTGACACCACATCTAAGGAGTACAAGTTAGCGAGAGTACCCCCGACACCTCCACGAGCTGTACAAAGACATACCCCACGCTATCCATTCACACCAAAATAAAAGGGGTTGATGACCGCATTATATAACAAAGAGCGACACGTTATCCACTATACGGCTCTCATCCAGGCGCTCTAGACCAAACCTATTGATAGTATAGCAGATTTAGCATTTTATTCATGATCAGCATAGCATCAAAATCAGTTACCAAGCAAATATCTATACGGTTAGGAGATATTGATATAACAGCAGCCTGTAGTATGCTGTAGATTATCATAACTTCAACATATTTACTTGGTAAAGGGTAGTACTGATTCAAGAACTATTCGCCTACGTCAGTATCTAATATGAAAGCATCGTCATCTTCTTCTGCGTGTATTTCCGGAAGACTTACAATCCTGAGTACATTGGGGGAGCTCGAGCTCTATAGCAACGTCAGTATGCATGATAGGTTCAGACTGCATATGTTTTTTAATTACAGACTCCGTCTCGGTTTGTATACGCAGTATAGATCTCTTAACAATTTTCTTCAACAGGTTCACTATTGGTTTGTATATGTATTCAAGTATACGTTCGGTATAGGTAGGTAGACAGGCAGACACCTTTTGGACTCTTGCTAGACGTAGGTTAAGCATGGACTGCACACGGTCTTATTTTTTATATGAATTAAAATTAGGTAAAAAAAACTATATCACTTCCGGTCTAGACAGTGACACGGGTTGTTCATCCATGATATAATGAAGGTCTCTGACAGCTCGCCTAAGGGATACAAGTTAGCGAAAGTACCTCCGACATCTACACGATCTATACAAAGGCATACCTCACGCTATCCATTCACACCAAAATAAAACAGGGTATTGACCACGTTAAGATCGATACGTTATCCACTATAGGACTCTCATCCAAGCGCTCTGGTTTGAATTTTATTAAGCGCCTGTTTGAGAGCCCTGGTGTGAATTTTATTAAGCGCCTGTTTGAGAGCCTTATAGTGGATAACGTATCGATCTTAACGTGGTCAACACCCTGTTTTATTTTGGTGTGAATGGATAGCGTGAGTTATGCCTTTGTATAGATCGTGTAGATGTCGGAGGTACTTTCGCTAACTTGTATCCCTTAGGCGAGCTGTCAGAAACCTTCATTATATCATGGATGAACAACCCGTGTCACTGTCTAGATCGGAAGTGATATAGTTTTTTTTTACCTAATTTTAATTCATATAAAAAATAAGACCGTGTGCAGTCCATGCTTAACCTGCGTCTAGCAAGAGTCCAAAAGGTGTCTGCCTGTCTACCTACCTATACCGAACGTATACTTGAATACATATACAAACCAATAGTGAACCTGTTGAAGAAAATTGTTAAGAGATCTATACTGCGTATACAAACCGAGACGGAGTCTGTAATTAAAAAACATATGCAGTCTGAACCTATCATGCATACTGACGTTGCTATAGAGCTCGAGCTCCCCCAATGTACTCAGGATTGTAAGTCTTCCGGAAATACACGCAGAAGAAGATGACGATGCTTTCATATTAGATACTGACGTAGGCGAATAGTTCTTGAATCAGTACTACCCTTTACCAAGTAAATATGTTGAAGTTATGATAATCTACAGCATACTACAGGCTGCTGTTATATCAATATCTCCTAACCGTATAGATATTTGCTTGGTAACTGATTTTGATGCTATGCTGATCATGAATAAAATGCTAAATCTGCTATACTATCAATAGGTTTGGTCTAGAGCGCCTGGATGAGAGCCGTATAGTGGATAACGTGTCGCTCTTTGTTATATAATGCGGTCATCAACCCCTTTTATTTTGGTGAGAATGGATAGCGTGGGGTATGTCTTTGTACAGCTCGTGGAGGTGTCGGGGGTACTCTCGCTAACTTGTACTCCTTAGATGTGGTGTCAGAGAACCTGTTTCATTGTCCCATGTAATTTGCATGAGAAAATGAGGCTATGTAAAATCTGTATGTCTACCTGCCTGTCTAAAAGCTATACATAAAAAATCTACTAATGTGTGCTTCCCTAGGCTAAGCAGTTGTATAAAAGTTAGACTGTTGAGCTATAAGTGGAAAGCTACCTTTGATATGCAGGACATTTCCTAAAACTAGCTTTAATAATAAATTATAAACCGAATTAATTTAAACGATCTTTTCTCTCATTTATATGAAATTATACTGTATTACATAGAAAACCGCAAGCTGATAACACTCATACACTTTGATTTTTAAATTCTTTCAGTATACTTACGTGATAGTTTTATCGATATAATTTATATCATATTGCAATCCCTATCTGTACGAATGAAGGTGAATCTATCTATCTTAAATGGTCTTTCTAGGTGATACCTCAGATGAAATAAGAAAGTTAGTCCGATAACTTATCGCTAGAGAAAGCGAATGCGATCTGCGGAAATAATCTTACTTAAAAGAGAGCTAATGTACTAACGCTCATACACTTTGATTTTTCGGTATATTCACGTGATAGCTTTATCGATATAAATTTATATCATATTGCAATCCCTATCTGTACAAATGACGGGGAATCTATCTATCTTAAGTGGTCTATCTAGGTGATACCTCAGGTGAACTAAGAAAGTTAGTCCGATAACTTATCACTAGAGAAAGTGAATATGATATGCTGAAATAATCATACTTAAAAAGAGCTCACGTACGATAATCATGATCCTAATCATACGTATGATATATAGATATTGCTTACATACCTTTAATTCTGTAAATCAATAAAAGAGTATATCCTTTATGAATTGAACAAATTTGATTATTTTTCTAAAATTAGTATTGTTAAGAAACATCTTGGGGTTTAGTTTTAATAATGTTCGTCTTATCTATTTTTAATAGCTTATCTTAATAATTTGTATTAATAATTTTAATATGTTTTTTCTTTTGTTTTATAAATGGGCTTGAACATACTTTTTAAAACTTACTAATGTTTTATTTATAATGTAGTGAAATCGATAGAATATGATGACATCTTTACAACTCGAATGATAAAACCGTAGACTTCCTTAAGATAAGTCTTGTGGCATTTAAAAAATTACTTCATGAATTATAGATTAACATTTTTAATAATAAAAAAGATAATTACATTTAATCTTAATTTATAATAGTACCGGTAAATATTTAGTAAAAATTGCTCTAGCGTAAAAAATAATACTACTTATATATGAATACATTTTACAAATGTGATATAATTCACTCCTAAACGTCTATTTATCGTTTCAATATCCTGCAAAAGTTGATTATACGCATTGAACACATGTTCTTCGCTGTCACTTCTCTGTATTTGAACCGATGTTGTTGTGTATTGTCTTGAATCTAATAACACTTCCCCATAAGGTAGTAATAGTTCCTGCTAATAGCATAGAAGCGCTGAAATCGGCGTGTGGCCTACATTTAAGATACAACACTGAAATTCCTGATGTAATTCTAACTCATTTAGACTGTATTCGACATCGTTGAATATGAATTCATCGTCGATCTCGTTTAATGATGATAATGATATGGTGTGAAATATTGATGATGCTCTGTCAGTTTTTTTTTTCTCTTAAACACATATACTAATCATGTAACTATTAAACATCTGTACTATGCACCGCCTTTTTATTCTAAATCTACCTGAGTTATCTCGGTGGGGTGTGTGTGTGTTAACCGCTACAAATCTTCACCTGGAAGTAAAATTGCCCTTGCCCTACTATTAACAATTGTAACACCTTAGTCCTCATGAGACTTTGTTTAAGCGTCTGTTTGAGAGTCCTATAGAGGATGACGTATGCTCTTTGTTGTATAATGCGATCATCAACTCCTTTTCTTTGAGCCTGGAGTGGTGATGTAAGTGGGCAGCGGGGTTATGTCTTTGTGTAAATTGTGTAGGTCTTGGGGTACTCAATGTTTATCTCTATCAGGTGCTCCTTAGATGAAGTGTCAGAGACCTCACGGTTATTGACCGTCTAGACCGGAAGTGATATAGTTTTTTCGGAACTGAAACATATGTACTATGCGTCACCTTTTTATTCTGAATTTACCTATGTGCTCTCAGCTGGGTGTGTGTTAACCTCTACAAATCTTCATCTGGAAGTAAAATAGCTCTTGCCCTACTATTAACAATTGTAACACCTTAGTCAGTATGAGACTTTGTTTAAGCGGCTGTTTGAGAGTCCTATAGTGGATGACGTATCGCTCTTTGTTGTACAATGCGATCATCAACTCCTTTTCTTTTGAGTCGGGCAGCGGGGATATGTCTTTGTGCAAATTGTGGCGGTGTTGGGGTACTCAATGTTTATCTGTAATAGGTGCTCCTTAGATGAGGTGTCAGAGAACCTGTTTCATTGGCTAGACCGGAAGTGATATAGTTTTTTCAACCTAAGTTAGTTTGCATAAGAAAATAAAGCCGTACCTGCCTAAAAGTTGTCTAGCCCGTGTATAGCCTGTCTGTCTAAAAGCTGTATCGGAGCTGTACAGGAGTTGTATAAAGCTGTACAGGGGCTGTATAAAGCTGTACAGGAGCTGTATAAAGCTGTACAGGAGCTGTCTAAAGCTGTCTGTCTGTCTGTCTGTCTGTCTGTCTGAAAGTACCTATCATCATGGATAAAAAGTCTAAGATAATCAAGCAGCATCTCATTAAAGTCCGCAAAGACATTAAGAGAAAGTATAAGGAACTTAAACAGGGTAAGCAGGATACCGAGCGCCTTCTTGAGGACCTTTACAAACCGATAGTGACCCCGCTGAAGCAAATCACTGAGAAGAGATCTGTACGGCATATGCATACCGAAACGGCGCCTGTACATAAAAAACATATGCAGACTGAACCTATCAAGCATGCCGATGTTGCTACAGAGACCGAGCTTCCTCAATATACTCAGGAATGGGAGAGTCTTCCGGAAATACAAGAAGAAGATGACGATGCATTCATATTAGATACCGATGTAGGCGAAGAGTTCTTGAATCAGTACGATCCTTTACCTAGGAAATATATTGAAATCATGATAATCTACAGCATACTACAGATGCTGTTATAGCAACATCTCCTAACCCTATAGATATTTGCTTGGTAAAGGATTTTGATGCTATGCTGATCATAAATAAAAAGGTAAATCTGCTATACTATCAATAGGTTTGGTCTATACCTTTAGGAAAAAGAAAATATGGATATCCTATGTATATTGCTAAATATGTTGAAGTCATGATAATCTGAGGCACACTACAGCTGCTATTATAGCAATATCTCCTACCCCTATAGATATTTGCTTGGCAAAGGATTTTGGTGCTATGCTGATCATAAATAAAAAGGTAAATCTGCTATACTATCAATAGGTTTGGTCTATACCTTTATGAAAAAGAAAATATGGATATCCTATGTATATTTCTAAATATGTTGAAGTCATGATAATCTGAGGCACACTACAGCTGCTATTATAGCAATATCTCCTACCCCTATAGATATTTGCTTGGTAAAGGATTTTGGTGCTATGCTGATCATAAATAAAAAGGTAAATCTGCTATACTATCAATAGGTTTGGTCTATACCTTTAGGAAAAAGAAAATATGGATATCCTATGTATATTTCTAAATATGTTGAAGTCATGATAATCTGAGGCATACTACAGCTGCTATTATAGCAATATCTCCTACCCCTATAGATATTTGCTTGGTAAAGGATTTTGATGCTATGCTGATCATAAATAAAAAGGTAAATCTGCTATACTATCAATAGGTTTGGTCTATACCTTTAAGAAAAAGAAAATATGGATATCCTATGTATGTTCCTAAATATGTTGAAGTCGTGATAATCTGCGGCATACTACAGCTGCTATTATAGTAATATCTCCTAACCCTACAGATATTTGTTTGGTATAGAATGTTGATGCTATGCTGATCATGAATAAAAGGCTGTATCTGCTATACATTTAGGAAAGAGAGAATTTGGAGCTACTGGCTTAGATTTATCTGAGGTTTAAGAAAATCAGTGGTGTATTGATATTTGATTTTGAGGTCATTCGATTATCCTTTTTCTTAACCTTATAATTCAACAGTATATATAATCTTTAAATAACGATGATATTTATGTAACTTTGAGGTAAATGTATAGGTATGTGTTTTATATTCATTTCTATTGGCACTAAACGGTCTTCTGGATCCTCAACGATAATAGGAGGACCTAGTGGCGTCAACATAAGGCTGTGTGGCTGTAATATGTGGCGGTGTGGAGGTAATATGTGGATGTATGGCTACAATATGTGGCTGTGTGGCTGTAATGTGTGGCTGTGTGGCGGTAATATGTGGTTGTAATATGTAGCTGTGTGGCAGTAATATGTGACTATGTGGCTGTAATATATGACTGTGTGGCTGTAATGTGTAACTGTGTGGCTGTAATATGGGGTTGTGTGGCGGTAACATGCAGCTGTGTGACGCTATATAGATGTAGGTATAAATAGAGGTAGTAGCATCACCTCATTTATTTCTTTAAAGATGAAGAGCCGTGTCTGTGATGTATGCAGTAAGAGTATTCGACAATCTGATTTTAGACGTCATATTCATTATGGGTATAAAGCTCAATGTTTTAAATGTTCTAAGAGATTCTCTCGTCTCGATAGCTATAAAAGGCATATGAACGAAGCATGACAAAGAAAGCAATAAACATACTGTGAATTCCCCTATAGAATATGAGGTCAATGAGATTGTAGCTCCTTGTTATGATGATGATTGGAGTACGTTTAGCGACTATTTAAGTGATGAAGAGCCTGAAATAAATTGGATGATTGTGCGCGGCCTAATAGCCCGGCTTCGGTTTTATTATGGTATTTTGAAGGATAGTCTGTATACATACCCTATAGCTATTGAAATAATAAACGAATTGAAACACTCAGGATTATTTCCGTCCTTCGCTTCACCTCGTGAAATAATAAATAATCTTAAAGATGTTTTGAATATAAAGTGTATTGAATTAAAATAAAGAGATTTTTTAACATATATTGTTTAACTAATCTTACTTGAAAACTAGTTTTGTCATTAAAACCTTTTAATACCTATCTTTTGTCGGAAGTTATACATAAAAAATCTGCTAATCTATGCTTCCTTAGGCTAAGCAGTTTAACTGTTGAGCTATACGTGGAAAGTATGATCTGTAGGACATTTCGTAAAACTAGCTTTAATAATATTATAAACTGATTTAATTTAAACGACCTTTTCTCTCATTTATATGAAATTATACTACATAGGAAACCTCAAGTTGATAACACTCATTGATTTTTAAATGCTTTCGGTATATTGCAATCCCTATCTGTATGAGTAAATGCGAATCTGTCTAGCTATCTAGGCGATACCTCAGGCGATTTCTTAGAAAACAAACATCCTAAGTAATAAGAAGTATGAGAAATCAAATGCGATATATAGAAATAATTTTCGACTTTCGTCAAACTTATGCTGGTAATTATACGAAGCTTTATAGGTGTAAAATGTAGGAAATTGATAAACGGTTTTTATTCGATTATGTAATAACTATAGTGACCGTCTTCCCTTAATAATTCGTATTAATAATTTGTTTCTGAATAAATTATTCAATTTGTCTATCTTATGTTTCTATGTTAATGATGATAAGAGCTTCCGGCTTCATGAATTTTTTAGTCATATAAAACGACCTTTTAAGACTTATAACCGCAGGCTGCCTTTTCATTAATTGAAATTTACCTTTTTTAATATAAATAATATAAACAATCAATTTTAATAATTCATTATAAGACAGAAGCCGTTGATAACCGATTTGAATAAAGTTTTATTTCAACTCTCAAAACCGCAATCTTCCTTTTTAGTCAAAATTCTATTGTCGCTCAATTTTAAAAGTTTTTTTTTCTGAATGAGATAAAACATTCTTCTATAGGAAGTTGATATCCTCAATGAGATAATAATAAAATGTGTTTAGATTATTCTTTTATTGATATAAGAGATTAACTTACATTATTTCTTAATACTAAAATGCTTGAATAAATTTTATAAATCTTGATATCATACTTTAAACGTTCTAGTTCGATTAGAAAAGCGTTTAATCGAATTTGATAAGTGCATAGAATGCATATTCCAAAATTATCCTTGTTTAAAATAGTTTTGAAGATCTTCAACAATCTGTTCAGGATACAAATGTAATACCTCAAGCACACTAACAGTATTATGGGATCTTACTGTATCAGAAATCAAGATCCGGATGTTGTTAAGGAATTCTCCCGGAATTTGGACTGCAGCTATCAGTATATTCTTGTAATAGGTGTAAAATCCTGATGTTTTCAACAGTTCTAAATGCCCGGAGATTATGCTCTGGACTTCCCAAAGATAGTCAAAAGAGCGTTCACCTAAGGTGATGCTTCTCTCGCCTTTAGTAATTTTAATTACTGGTGTTGAATTGAATGTCGTGAATAGGATCTCGCACTCTTCATAGGATCTCGCATCTGTTAAAGTATGTAGGCTCTGAATCTTGAGGATTCGTGAAATATGCTGATATCTGCCGTTTGTGTGTGATAAATCCTCCAAACTCTTCAGGTAGGAAGGTTATGGATTGCCTATCGCCTGTAATTTTCACTACTGGACTGGATGACTCTGTTGAGTTGTATCCTGTAGCAATGTACTTGGTCCTCGATTTGTTTAGCCAAAAACTTTTTTGGGAGTTCAGTTGCGGATCCTGCGGAACTTCTTTCGACTCTTCATATTTACTCTTTTTTGCTGTTGGGAATTTATCTAAAACGTTATCGCTGTGTTGGTCCTTGGTTCTTGGTGTCAGGGACTCACTCATATCAAGTTGACTCACTGAAAATCGAAATAAAAATTTTAAACATATTAGAATCGAAATAAATAAAAATTATAATAAAAATTAAAACATCTTAAAAATCATACTTACTTATAGAGCTTCGCTGAACTTTGAGATGTTGCTTTAATGATTCTTGGTGATGAACTGATGTATTTCCTGTCTCATCTTTTTTATACTAAATCTACCTGAGTTCTCTCAGCGGTACCCTGAGTTCATGTGTTAAAATTTTGGAGCGGATGTAAAAGACCGTTACAAATGGCCTGAATTTTGGAGCGGATGTAAAAGTTCGTTAAATTTTGGACCGGATGTAGTTTCCTGTCTCTGGACCGGATGCATCTGAAAATGCTTCGGACCGGATGCTACATCCTGTTTCAAATTGTAAAAGTTCGTTACAAAGTTCATGACGTCATCGGTCGGACTCAGACCGGAAGTGATATAGTTTTTTTGGGCCCATGTTAAATCCCATAAGAAAATGGTGCAGTAACGGCTTAGTTTTACTACTAAAGTTTATTCGGAAATTTTTTCAAAATTTGGATGGGGCTAAAATAGGTTTTAGGGGCCTTCCTCCTTTGGAAAAATTGTTTGACGTTGAGAATTCAATTGTTTCTTAAAGTATAGTATAGTATATAAAGGAAACCTTTTTTAAACAAATTAGTAGCTATAAATCTCCCTCCTCCCTCAAGCGTTAAGTATTTTATGGAAGACTCCTTACCGAATCAACAGAACTGATTCTGAAGATTTTATGTCTGAATTCATATTTTGATATTTTTACGTGATTTGTTTATAAGTATAGTTACGTATCCAGTCACCTTATTCAGCCTAGATATTGATCAAAAATGTAATAAAAAGTTTATTCGGAAATTTTTTCAAAATTTGGATGGGGCTAAAATAGGTTTTAGGGGCCTTCCTCCTTTGGAAAAATTGTTTGACGTTGAGAATTCAATTGTTTCTTAAAGTATAGTATAGTATATAAAGGAAACCTTTTTTAAACAAATTAGTAGCTATAAATCTCCCTCCTCCCTCAAGCGTTAAGTATTTTATGGAAGACTCCTTACCGAATCAACAGAACTGATTCTGAAGATTTTATGTCTGAATTCATATTTTGATATTTTTACGTGATTTGTTTATAAGTATAGTTACGTATCCAGTCACCTTATTCAGCCTAGATATTGATCAAAAATGTAATAAAAAGTTTATTCGGAAATTTTTTCAAAATTTGGATGGGGCTAAAATAGGTTTTAGGGGCCTTCCTCCTTTGGAAAAATTGTTTGACGTTGAGAATTCAATTGTTTCTTAAAGTATAGTATAGTATATAAAGGAAACCTTTTTTAAACAAATTAGTAGCTATAAATCTCCCTCCTCCCTCAAGCGTTAAGTATTTTATGGAAGACTCCTTACCGAATCAACAGAACTGATTCTGAAGATTTTATGTCTGAATTCATATTTTGATATTTTTACGTGATTTGTTTATAAGTATAGTTACGTATCCAGTCACCTTATTCAGCCTAGGTATTGATCAAAAATGTAATAAAAAGTTTATTCGGAAATTTTTTCAAAATTTGGATGGGGCGAAAATAGGTTTTAGGGGCCTTCCTCCTTTGGAAAAATTGTTTGACGTTGAGAATTCAATTGTTTCTTAAAGTATAGTATAGTATATAAAGGAAGCCTTTTTTAAACAAATTAGTAGCTATAAATCTCCCTCCTCCCTCAAGCGTTAAGTACTTTATGGAAGACTCCTTACCGAATCAACAGAACTGGTTCTGAAGATTTTATGACTGAATTCATATTTTGATATTTTTACGTGATTTGTTTATAAGTATAGTTACGTATCCAGTCACCTTATTCAGCCTAGATATTGATCAAAAATATAATAAAAAGTTTATTTGGAAATTTGTTCAAAATTTGGATGGGGCGAAAATAGGTTTTAGAGGCCTTCCTCCTTTGGAAAAATTGTTTGACGTTGAGAATTCAATTGTTTCTTAAAGTATAGTATAATATAGTATATAAAGGAAGCCTTTTTTAAACAAATTAGTAGCTATAAATCTCCCTCCTCCCTCAAGCGTTAAGTACTTTATGGAAGACTCCTTACCGAATCAACAGAACTGATTCTGAAGATTTTATGACTGAATTCATATTTTGATATTTTTACGTGATTTGTTTATAAGTATAGTTACGTATCCAGTCACCTTATTCAGCCTAGATATTGATCAAAAATATAATAAAAAGTTTATTTGGAAATTTGTTCAAAATTTGGATGGGGCGAAAATAGGTTTTAGAGGCCTTCCTCCTTTGGAAAAATTGTTTGACGTTGAGAATTCAATTGTTTCTTAAAGTATAGTATAATATAGTATATAAAGGAAGCCTTTTTTAAACAAATTAGTAGCTATAAATCTCCCTCCTCCCTCAAGCGTTAAGTACTTTATGGAAGACTCCTTACCGAATCAACAGAACTGGTTCTGAAGATTTTATGACTGAATTCATATTTTGATATTTTTACGTGATTTGTTTATAAGTATAGTTACGTATCCAGTCACCTTATTTAGCCTAGATATTGATCAAAAATGTAATAAAAAGTTTATTCGGAAATTTTTTCAAAATTTGGATGGGCGAAAATAGGTTTTAGGGGCCTTCCTCCTTTGGAAAAATTGTTTGACGTTGAGAATTCAATTGTTTCTTAAAGTATAGTATAGTATATAAAGGAAGCCTTTTTCAAACAAATTAGAAGCTATAAATCTCCCTCCTCCCTTAAGCGTTAAGTACTTTATGGAAGACTCCTTACCGAATCAACAGAACTGATTCTGAAGATTTTATGACTGAATGCATATTTTGATATTTTTACGTGATTTGTTTATAAGTATAGTTACGTATCCAGTCACCTTATTCAGCCTAGATATTGATCAAAAATGTAATAAAAAGTTTATTCGGAAATTTTTTCTAAATTTGGATGGGCCGAAAATAGGTTTTAGGGGCCTTCCTCCTTTGGAAAAATTGTTTGACGTTGAAAATTCAATTGTTTCTTAAAGTATAGTATAGTATATAAAGGAAGCCTTTTTTAAACAAATTAGTAGCTATAAATCAGTGAAGGGACAGCATGCTTTTCTAGAGCGCACCGAAACCAATTTCAAAAACAAAGAACTGCAATAGACGTTAGATAATATTTTGAAGTTATAATTAAACATAAAAAAGTGATTTGAACATTTAAACAAAGTGTTTAATTTAATTGTGAAAGTGGATAAATAAAATTTGATAACAACAATGAATGTATTTCTCAACAACACAGGCAAATTTTCTTCATGAGATCAAGACGCTTGAAGTTGAATGGAATTAATGAAAAATTAGGACTTACCTTTGATTTATAAATAATTAATTGATACTGCAATACAAACAAATAAGAATTATATATAAAACTTCTTTATTAATTAAAGATTGAATTATAATCTTTGTGTTGAGATCGTATGAAGAAATAATAAATGGAAGTCAACAGCTGTTATTGGAAATTTAAAAAATTTGGAAAGTTGGAGATGGAATATGATTATGGCCAAAAATTTAATTCAATTAAATAATAAACCGTGTTTTTTTATATGTAAATTTAGACTTTTATTATTATTAAGAGCAAGACACCAATATAAAAGAATCATTATAAACAAATTATAATTGAAATATTCTTTTATAGCTAAAAAGAAATTATAAAGTTATTCATATGATTCCCCAAATAGAGAATTATTAACCAGTTTTGAGATTGATTGATTTAAATAAGAAAGAAAAAGACAGATTTACAATTGTAGCATTAAAGACATTTCACAATTTAGTAAATCAATTTTATTTATGAGAAAATTAGTCTTTTGGAATCTAAAGAAAAATATTTCAATTTGGTATCAATTTCCATTGTGGTTATTTGTGTTCATAAAAATAAAGAATTTTGTTATTATATGGACATTTATTTGTGTATTGGCATTAAATTTGTCTATAAAGAAGAACTTAGATATCTTCAAAGCGACCCAACCTGAGAGAGTCTCAAATTTGTGGGGTATAGATTATACTCGTTACAATATAGTAGGGTCGGCCAAATGATCATAACAATCGGTGCCATGAGGTACGAAGTATGCTCCGCCATCCTGATTCCTCGCCCAAAAACAAACAAACAAACAAATATAGTTAAATCGGAGAAGAATTAATTCAGACAAAATAAGGCGTTGTATCTTCATTTAAATATATTTTTTATTATAAATGTAAATCAATAAATAAATAAATTTAAACAAGCAACTTATATCTCATATGCATTAAAACAATAGAAAAATGAATCTTCTTTTTCTTTTGCCTTCAGGGTTTAGGCGTAAATGCTTGTTCATGCTACCATCCTATGATACATCTTCCTTTTGGTATTTATATAGTTTATTAATTGTTTAGAATGTTTTTTGTTCTTCCATTCTAATGATATGTTTTATAAAATCTTACTCTGGTCTCCCAGGTTGAATATTTTTTGAATGCTCTATGCAATCTGACGCATATGATATGTATTAAACTTTGTGAAGTTCTATATCTTGGTCACGATTGTATGTATCTATGTATGTTATACACATATGTTCCCGTGTTTTGACACTAAATTTCGAAAATGGCAACATCGCAACAGATTAAAGAATCTACTGTTAAATAAACAACTGAGAGGGGAATCAATTCCGGGTAAAATATACAGGGTGGCCCATTTTAGATAAAGCATAATTCCATTTTTAGCGTATGCATATTTGCCAACCAAGACATTCTTATACTGAAAGCTTTTTTCGATATTTAATAGTTTAGTAGACATCGAATAATTGCGCACTAAATGGACACCCTGTATATTAAAGAGGTGGTTGACAATCCGCACTCCCTTGTCTATTATCCCTTCGCAGATTCCTGATTACTGTTTTATTATAACCTTTATTTCTTTATAGAGGGTGTTTTACTGAAGATTCGTATCTTCTGGACAGGTGATAGTACTCGTAGAAAGAAAAAATCCTTATGCCATTTTTGATTTTACGCACATCAAAGAAATTTGCTAAAAAGTAGCTTGTCAGCTTTTAGGAACTGCTAAAAATAATAGTTAAAACAAACTGTGGCTTCACCTAGCATCAGCAGCATCAATGTATCAGATATCACGTTGAAAATGCAGTTAGGTACATCCAGTTCCAACTGCTATTCTTGCCCACTACTTGCTAACCAGTAACTACCACTTTTCATAAACATTTTTTTTCTCGGTTATAGTGAATGATGATATTGAGTTTTTTTTGTTGCATTGTGTACTTTTAACTGTACTGTACATTCTTTAATCTTAAATACCCCGTATAAGCTTGATGATTCCGATAAGATGCTTCAAACATTATTTTTTATAGGCATTTCTCATGACAATACCCTGTTTTCATTGTCAAAAAGTCTTTCATGTCAATAAATGCTTTATGTGTCTCTTTATTTAATTATCTTGTTTTGTTTCGATAAATTGTTTGATCACGGATATATTGTTAGTACATGAGCAACTTTTCCTTAAGCCAGCTGTTGTTTTCCAATTAGCAGCAATTAGCATTGCTTCTGTGGTAGTTCTTAGGCGAATAATTACTATTTTGCTGTATAATATTAGAGACAATAAGTTGCGTCCGAGGGAAAAACTGTAGTTATTGTATAATCATGCAGATGCTTTCTTAAGCAACATTAAAAATAAATCAGCAGCTGACTGTTCCATAAAATTAATAATAATCTATTTAAGATATTAAATAATAATGTATTGAAAGATGAGTAAAAATATAATATGCAAAAAGTAACGGACTTGGTATATTAGTACTACAACAACATTCGGTTGGTCATCCTGACTTCACTTAGATGCCCTCGTCCTCTTACGCTCATCCTTTCCATTTCACTTCTAAAACAGTAACGATGATATACAGTAGATTAGATCTTTAAGCGTTAAAATCGTTTATTTATGGCTTAGTAGTTTATACTTTCAGATAGCGTTTCTCATCTATCCGGCCATTCTAATACTGTATGGACCTCCTGCATTCAAACAGAGTTTTTCATTTCTTAAATAAGATTTCAATGATTGCTATTGTTATTTATTTATTTACACATAAATATATATTTTTTAATTTCAAGACCCAGCACAGCTCGTGCATTCAGACAGAGCTTTTTTATTTGCACCGTCAATTTGATGTAATTTATTCTTAATCTGACCTTCTCTTAAATTTTTAATCTAATCTCGTTTTATTAACCAACTTTCCTTCGCTCTCCTTTTTTTAATCTTCTAGGAGATCGATAAGTTCATAGGTACTCTCAATTTCGCTTTCAGGCTCACTCTCTTCTACGATGGCCCCGGTATATTCTTGACTTTGTAACCTCTAAGGCGTGGTCGCCACTCCCCAGCACTAGATATTTCACTCTACATTGAGCAGTTTTTTCCGCATAACATCATATTGGGCTTCCATCCTGCCTGTTTAACCATATTCTCATTGGCCCGTACCTTATCTTGTTATCTGTCTACTGTGCATTCGGCTAATCCGTAATCGCCGTGCTTAATCCATTAATCTGCGTGGGGGGAAGCAAAAAAAACAACAACACAATAGTGTTTCTTCAGAAACAATATTGTTAATTTTCTAAGCACTCTACGTCATCCATTTTTTTTAATGAGTCGTTATAAGTTATTTTTTTAATTTTTAAAATTTAATTTACGGTAATCCACGCATAGCTTATAATAGCCGGTTTTCTTCACCACTAAAACTGTAGGGCTAGCAAAATTGGATTACGTCTACCTAATAATGCCATTTTTATATACCCTCAACGAAAGATGTCACTGATGGTTATGATATCTAATACTTGCCTTTAGAGCAGCTATGCCTTGATAAAGTTTGAATGCCAACATTCCCCTCTTGCATGTTTCCGCTTGTCGCAATGCTTGCACTCCTTGAGTTTGGTACGGAATGGCCTTCGCATCCACCATCAAGGTATCGGTGGCAGCACTGTCTTACCACACATTTTTGGTTTTTAGCACTGGTACTGTTTTAAAAATCACTTTACATATTTAAGTATCTACTTAAGCTGGGTTCGGTATTTCAACTCTTTTTGCTCTGAAAGCTCTATTGCTATAGTTAAAATTATTGACAACAATCGATACCACAGAAACCGAGCTCTTCGAGTAAACAGATCTGAAATACCGAATGCGGTTTTAGTTTACGTAAAAAAGCTTCAGAAATTTTTTGGAATTTTTGTAGTTTCAGTATTTTGCCCTTTCTTGACCTCTAACTGACTTAATCGACTTACCAATCTCCTTGCTGCATCAATTAGCCATCAGTGATGCAAGATACAGCATTGCAATCAAAAATTTCCCATTTCCGAATTAATATGCATTTAACATTATAATAATGCATCATTGATTGTGCAATTTTGTAACCCGTTATACCACACCCTCGTTATACCAGAAAGTTTGGATTGCATGCAATAGGATTTTGTGATATCATCTCAGTTAGAAACGCTTCCCACCTGTTCATTCTTAAGCCAGTTTATGACGTAACGTCACTAGCTTCGGAATCAAAAATAAGGACAATGTCATTCCTTGTCATTTCCACAAAAGTTGAAAAGGCATTCTTTTTGGAATTAACTGCTAGTTGAATTTTACTAATACGCATGCCTTTTTGGCTATTATATCTTAAATTCTTCGCATCTTGAGTTTTCGTTAGAAGCCTTCGCTTTGAGAATCCGAGGAAAATTTCTCATTTTCCTCTTCAAGATTTAACCGCCTTATTTTTCCATATTCTCTCTGCTATTTCTTCGTCGTTTTTTAAATAGATTTTCAACTGGCATTCGTTGACTAGCTGTAACTGTTTTCCTAAATTTTGCTTTCAGAAGTTACCTGAGTTTGTTCTTCAGTGTGTGTGCACGTAAGTTTTTATAGTATCGGATTAATTCTATTTCTTTAATTACTTTCACAGCGGCTGCTTCAATGCCTATTTTATTGACATGTTTGGTAATCTTGAATGCAATCTTTTGTTTTTCACTATATAAAACCTGCTGTGTAGTCTTGAAAAAATGTTCCAACGTTTGGTTCTGCGCTCCCTTGATTGTATCTCTGGGACAGAGCCATTTTGGTTTAGTGGTAAAAGCACCGAATATCTGTGTAACTGATCACCGGCGCAAATCCCGATATTGTGTCTCTGCATAATCTTTTTTTTATTTATTTTATTTTTTTAAATTAATTTAAGCATTAAAAATATATTGAATTTTAAGCATTCAATTTATTCTAATTAAGAAAAAATGTATATTTATTGAACAGCGATTTAAAAACCTCCTGCATTAAGAGAGACCAATACGAGTTTATTTTACACGCCGTCCTTCTTAATGCAGAAGGAGGGTTTTAAATCACTATTCAATAAATATACTTTTTTTTTTGTTTTATTATTCTAATTAAATTTTTCAAGTTCAATTTCTTTTTTTATAAAATACTAAAAAAATAACATGCCGCAAAACAATATCGGGAATTGAACCAGTAATCATTTGCACAGAAATACGGTGCTTTTACAACTAAACAAAACTAACTTTGCCTTTATAATCAATCTTACTTGCCTCTTCTTGTTATTGCATTTTGTGCTGTTAGGTTTTTTTGGTGTTTAAAAAAGAAAAATCAAATTTTCCGCCCTTTTGCGCGTTTAATTTGAAAATAAATCAACTAAAAGTATAATATTATAGATTTTTTCTATTAGTTAGCATCATTATAGTTAATATTTTTTTATAATTTTAATATTTATATGGCTAATTTATTTTGCTCCTAATCCAAATAAAACCGTCAAATTAGAAGAAATTTTATCAGAATTATCTCAAAGTTCGGATCTGCTGCGCGCAGCTGATTTTCTAGTTACCTATACGAGTCTCATTTAATTTGTCTTGCAGTTTACATTCTTTTATATTCTATTATAGAAACAAGTAAATTTCAACATGTATTAATTAAATTTAAATTCATTAAAGTGTACTAAACAGCTGTTAAGCAGGAGTTAGCATCAAACATAATATCAATTCATAATTTGCCACCTTCGCTAATTCAGTTTTATTCATAAAGCATCATTCCCACGCTTTCCCACGTGTGGTTAATCTAAAGAAACCCTTGTATCCCTAAAGCTACTAAGTTTATATTAACGTTAAATTTTATTATCTCCACGCAGTACGTGTACATGTGGGGTTGTTTATATGGTGTATGTATGTATTCATTAAATAAACAGGTTTCAAAATAAATCCGTGTCAAATACACGTCAAATTTCTGAATAAGCTAATAATTTAGATAATAATTTAGAGCGTGCTGGGAATGAGCAATAATACTTCACGCTGCTCAGCTAGAGAATTAGTTATTTACGTTAACATTCAAATCTAGTTGATGAGGGTTCCATGGAATACGTCGTTTATGCCAAAAACATGAGGAAACAATTCGGTGTGTATATAAACTCTTGGGAAATGCTTCGTCAAGAACGGATTATGTATGTAAATATAGGGTGTTAGGAAAATATGAGATAATTATACTTGTAACCGCACTGGTATTGTTAGTATTGTGGAATAGATAGGGATGATAAAATTTGAATGTAAATTATCCAATATTCTAATATACAGTGTGGAAAAAAGTATGAACTACCCCTAATAATTTGGTAGTCTTCAGATTTTATGGAAAACGCTCGAACATGTCAATTCAGTTTTTCAGTTTCCCACATTCTGGTAGCATTCATTTGTTTTTTTATTGACATCTGTCAAAAATATGACATCGACATTTTTGTTAAATGACAATATATGGCATGTGATACATCATTTGAAAGTTCTTGTTTCACTCAGTATGTTCCTAGATTTTTGTGTGATTCTGTAGTACCGTTTCAAAATGGCGTTTCAAAATGGACTATCAAATTATTAGGGGCAGTCCATACTTTTTTCCACACTGTATATACACGTAATACATTCACATACTAATAATTTTTCAAAAAATTCCTAGTACTGAATGTTACTAAAGAGCTACTTTATAAGAACAACAAGCATGCAACTAAAGATATATTCAGATACATTTTTAAATATGAAGGAAAGAGAAAGAAAAGCTTCACTAATTTTTATTGCTATCACGTGCTCACAAACCGAGGGTGACTTGACTCAAAACAGTTTAAAAATTTCTTGTTAGTTTCAAAATCTTCCTTCGTTTTATTTCTTATTATTGGTTTTATTAGTACAATCTAAGATACTTCTTTAAATACATAAGTTCAAAGGACTACTTTCCTTATCATCGTTGAAACAAGAAGTTAACGGCATTTTGGATTTTATTTAACTTACCACCAAGGCGTTGAGTAGTGATTATTATTAACCACTTACCTGAAACAAAAAAATATGTAAATAAAAAAGAGGCAGAAGGAAATAGTTATCATAAATACAAAACTAATTTATATACATATATATTAAATATTTAAAAATTTTGTGTGTAATTAGGTCATAATGAGATTTGTTTATTGTCAATCGTTTTTGTCAAATATCTTCGTTCTGGTACATAATAGAATAGGTGTCTTATATTGTTTTGATCGTTGTTTTACCAGCAATAATCCTATCTTTATAGAATTTATATCCGTGGAAAAATTTATCAGCTGTGTGGAAACAGTGACGTCATAAAAATCTTTCGCGATGCGGTTGTTTGAAAAAGTGACAGAATCGGCAATTGTTTCTACAAAACCTATATAAGCTCTAGCCAAAATTAACAAAGTCAGTCGATCAAAAGCATTTGGTAGATCCACGCTCGGCTTGAGACTCTAATTCTGCAAATTAAGTTGGGTTATGTGTTAATCAGATGGTTGACCTTATGTTTATGTCAATAAATAAAATTTAAATAAGTTTGAAGAATTTACCTAAACAATTTTAAAATCAAAAGAAGATTTATCTGTTATCAACAATTATATGGAAGTGTGAACGAGTTATTTACAAAATAAATACAAGCAGATTTTATTTCCATTATTGATTTCATGAATCGACGTATTTACAACACAAAATCATCTGACAGATGTGAAGGCAGTTGTACCAATATAAAAGGATATTGGAGTGAACATTGAGTTACTTTATATACCAGGTTGGTCGAAATAAAAGGTTTTGATTTGATTTGTCAATAACAAAATTTATAAAATTAATCTGAATAATTTCAGAATCCAATTTTTTAACTTTAAAGGTTTTTAAAAGAATTAATTTATCATAAATAAATCAAATTAAATTTCTTTATTAAAATTTATTTATCTTAAAGTAAGTTTTTTTTTGAACATTTGTAAATATTTTATTTGATTATTGATTTATGTTAGTTTGCTCAAGTGAAGAACTGTTGTAGACCTATGTCAGGTTATCAACGACTAATTAACACACTTGAGCAAGCTTAGGAAATAATTTCCTATTTGACTTTATTGTTCTGTTTTGAATAATTTTCATTTTAGTTTTCTTTAAATTTGATTTCCATTTATTTTCATTAATAAAATAAAGATTGTGTTGCTTAATTTATCTATGTGTTTAATTGATGTGTATACAAGCATCCATTTCTTCTTCTCTTCATATTTAGAGTTTAGCTTGCTGTTGTCCAGTTGCGGAAGCCCAAGTGTATTCATTGTAAGTTTTTCTTTTCTTTCAGGTATAAGAATCAATAAGATTTTATTAATTCAACTATTTCAAGCTCTATCGAATTAAACCTGAGTTAGCCGATTGGAAAAGGAAAAATATTTGGGGTGTATTTTATTTTACTTTATTATATCAGTTAATACACCGCAGTATATATAAATATATAGAGAACATATACACCCGCTTTCAGATTTCTGTATGTTTAATACTCTGTATGCGTTATTTAAAATAAATCCTTTATATGAGACTGTATTATAACTATAACAAATCACTTGTATTTCGAAAAATGAATATTCGCATTCTGTCCTTAATCAATTAATGTAAAGGAGCTATTAACATATTATTGTCATTTTTTTCTTGTTAAAATTTAAAATTATGAATGTTATACTTAAACTCTGTGAATTCTTCAAGATGGTAAGGTCAAGACTGGTAAAATGTTTTTAATAACTTGCATTGAAAAGCATTGAGATTCTATCAAAACTGAGAGCCACCGTAAACTATTTTATAGTATACTGACTTGTAAACATCTGTTTATTGAGCTCTGTATCTAGGAATAGAGATTTTTTTGCGGAATAGCCCGTTATGAAATTATTGCGGGCTCTTTATCATCAATACCATAGCATCATACATATTTATTTAAAGCATTCGTATATATCTTTCATATTGTGCTGTATTGCCTCAGTAAATGTCAGAATTATTTATTAATGATTTACAATTCAGAATACCATAATAGTAATTTACATTGCAAGACCGTTACTTAGAACTTTACGTGCGAGCGCGGTACCTAACAAGCGAGCGATTAGCAAGCTTGTTATCCGTGCAAGCACGTAGAGTTCGTGTAATGGTCGAGCACTGTACAACGTTTTATGGTATACTGAATTGTAAATCTTTAAGAAATAATTCTTTCATTTACTGAAGCTATACAGCACAATACGTAAGATATATATGAAAATTTAAAATAATTATGTATGTTTGTTGCGTTCTGATAGAGACTTACTTGTTGGTTCTGGTCGATCTATCTGTTTGCTGGTTCTAGGAGCTTGAAGAAGCCGACGTTCCTTTTGGTATTAAAACATCAGGAGACGGTGGGGCAAGTAAAGATTAATGTTGCTCTTTTCTTTTCATATAATTCTTAGCGTTTTTCTCAATGTTTGGAATGGTTAAAGGATCTTTTAAATCTTCTTAATATACTTATTTTAGTTTTAAGGGAAGTTAATACATTTATGAAAATATGCGTCACTTCAACTTGTCACTATTCTTCTTCTGTTTTTTAATCAATGAATTCTTTTAAGAAAACTTGATGTGTATGCGTGATGTGACATGTTGACGATGTTCGTGTAGTGTTAAAATAATAAAATTTAGTGAAGCGCAACCAATGTTGCTATGGTAATAATGATAAATAATTTTTACGGGCTGCATAACGGGCTAGCCCGTAAAAAGAATCTTACAATCTGCTCGACCGTTACACGAGCCCTATGTGCTTCCATGTAAAGTGCTAAGTAACGGTCTTGCAATGTACATTACTATAACATCTGTGAGAAAATAATATAACAAAAATGGTCCATTTTAAAAAGAAGTAAAGTTTTTTTTGTAATTTTTTATGCATGCATCTAAAATATGCATTAAAAGATAAGCTATAGCCTTGGCCCCCAAAATCATCTAAGCCCCTTCAAATCAGACTGACTTTCGTCAGGTCAGGACGCGTTCTGTCAAAGAAAACACTCTTGAAGACTCGTTTTAGTTATAGAATGCACCAGAAGCATCCATTTTGCGAATTGTAAAACAGTTGTTTTTTGTAGTTGTTTCATGGTTATATATAATGATCTAGCTGAAATTTGATCTATTGTGTTGTTAGAGATTATTTTGGATTTCATTGATAATTTCGATTTGATTGTCACATTTCTTTGAAAGATTTTTGTCGATAATAAAATCTGCTTTGTTTGCACCCGGTCTTAAGTGAATTATATGTTAAAGGAAAAACTTAAAATTGTGAAAAGTAAGATATTTTTTAAACTTATTTGTTACATTTCACTTTAACAAAATTATTAGCCTATATTTGCTTATGTAATAATGTAATTTAAATTCGTTTATTAAAAGTTTTTTTGTCCTGAAGTTAAATCGATCGGCTCGTTTGAAAGTTGGATGCTTGACCTGCTTTTCACATTGTAATGTTAGAATGAAAGTATTAAAAAACTTAGGGAAACCAGATTTAACTAATTATCAAGTAATTGGATCAACATTTTGGAAATCCTTAAGCTGTAATTGTTATATATTGCGGGAAAATAAAACAGTAAGTAACATTTTATCATCTTAAAATATCTAAGAAGATTAGTTTGAAATAATTAAATATTTAAAATTTATAAAAAAGGAAAATTGATATGTCATAAAATTCACGGTTAATGTGTCTAATTACAAGGTAAATTTTAAGTGATTATTCTATTAAGAGTATTAATAAGGTTTGCACAATCTTTATCAGTCTCAGTAACACTTCTAATGGAGTAAAATGAATCTAACCTAAAAGCTTAATTCGATTTGCTTAAGATATCATATTTAATTATTCTGTCTAAAATAGTATTTAATCCGCTCGTTTTGTTGTTTAATTACATGATTCTTTGATGAGAAATAAATAAATGAAAATTATTTTTGTATGTTCTTTATTAATATGTTGCTTATTTATGTGCTATTGCACCTAACGATAAATTAAATAATTTATTTCGCTCATATGCAACCATTGTTCAATTTGAATCAGCCAACCTTTCAATTTTCCCATGCCTAAAAATTATTTTAAACCAAGAAAGTATGAAAACTCATTTCTTGCTAAGTTGAGTTAATATAACTATTAAATCGTTATGCCCAGTTTTCCGACTTTGACCGCATTTAATAAACATTTTACATTCCACTTTAGTGTTTAATCGCAGGTCATCAAAAATGATATGTGCCACAATCTTCTACTATAAAGTTGCTTTTTAGATTTTCTTTAATTTGAATTATAACTAAAGAAGATTGACAATTTCAATTATACTTTCTCATAATAAGAGTATGGAGCGAGCTCTATCATTTAATTCATAATAATGAAATATCGATTCCCGAATTATGGTATTACCTTATTAATACTTCAGTTTCAAAAAAAAATACTTTCGAAATAACTTTGTTAATCCACTTAAAAAGGGATTACTATTTTTGTGGAGATAAAAGTTTCTCTCTTTAGAAGTAATCCGGTCTGATTTAAGTTACGACCGACACAGGGGTTGCTAGGGAAAATTTTTTTAATAGGCACCTTGAGACGAAAGCGGTATTGAAGTTGCTTATGCTTACTTTTAAAATGTATCATAAAATTTGCTCCTTAATAATGGCAAATTTGTATGTCCCCTTTTCCGATAGAAAAAGCGAAATTAAATTTCATCTCTTTTCATTAATGTACACGTATATGTTTTTCTATTTAATCTAATTATTTAAATTAAGATTATTGAGATTATTATTTAAAAATATAAAAGTTTCTGGCGAGTTCAATATTATTAATTTTTTCTTGATATAGTTGATTGAACTCCTGCTGCTAGGGGGACAGAATCACAACAAATCTAACGATTTGTGACGTCACAAGAGTAGTAGTTTGTCACAGCTAGCAGTGCAAGAAATGAGGTTTTCTCTCTATCGTAATTTTGTTTGATTGATTTCTGTATTTTTTCGCATTTTTTTGCTTCATGCACAGGAAATTAAACTCTTATTGCTTCCATTCGTGACCAAAAGGAAGGTGTTTATACTTATTGCGTTTTCCACCCTTGTCAACCGCTCTTTTGTACGCTTTGTTGAACTTTTATACATAATTGCGGGTACTTCCGCTGCAAGATATTTTAAAGACCTTTTTAGAGTTTTAAGGAGAAAACCAGGGAATACAAGCAAGCATAAATATCGTCATCAAAAATTGGAAATAAAAAAATGGATGAATATTTAAAACAGTGGTTTTAAATCAGTGTTCCTTGTACTTTTTACTAGTATTTCACAAGATTATGAACGATTATGTATCAACGATTTTTTTTATTTAGATATAACACATCGTTCAATAAGTCCCGGGACTAACCCACAGATGGCGTTAGTAATATCAACTCGACTTCGTTTTCCGAAAGATCTAACCTTCAAATGACACGTCGAAAACAACCATTTGCCGGTGGTATGTTGATTTTAAGCGCGGTCGCACGCTTACAAATGATGCGGAACGCTCGGGTAGGCCAAATGAAGCAGTTACCCCAGAAAATGTGAAATAAGTTTTAAAAATCGTGATGGATAACCGCAAAGTGAAAGTTCGTGAGATTGCTGAGATGGTGAACATATCAACTGGAAGTGCGTGGACGATTTTACAAGAAAAGTTGGGCATTAAAAAAGTCTGTTCCAAATGGGTGCCGCGTTTCCTCACAATGGAACAAAAGCAACAACGAGTCGACGATTCAACGAGCTGTTTGTCACTGCTTACTCGCAATAAAAAAGAATTCTTGCGTAGGTATGTGACAATGGACGAAACATGGATCTACCATTTCACTCCAGAGTCGAAGCGGCAGTCATCTGAGTGGCGTGCAACCGGTGAAAGCAGTCCGAAGCATCCAAAAACGCAACAGTCAGCTGGCAAAGTCATGGCGTCAGTTTCTTGGGATGCGCAAGGTGTAATTTACATCGACTACCTTCAATAGGGAAAATCCATCAATAGCGACTACTACATTGAGTTACTGGTGCGTTTGAAGGACGAAATCGCAAAAAAACGACCACACATGAAGAAAAAAATCATTTTTCATCAAGACAATGCACCGTGCCACAAGTCAGTCAAAACAATGGCCAAATTGAACGAGTTGGGCTTCGATCTGCTTCCCCACTCACCATACTCTTCAAATCTGGCTCCGAGCGACTACTGGCTGTTTGCTGATCTAAAAAAATGCTGCAAGGAAAAAGATTTGGCTCGAATGAGGAAGTCATCGTTGCAACTGAGGCTCATTTTGAGGACAAGGACAAATGGTTTTACAAGCACGGTATTGAAAAGTTAGAAAAGCGGTGGAATGACTGTATAGCCCTTGAAGGAAATTATGTTGATGAATAAGAAGTTAATGAATGTAAGTTTTTCGAAAAAAATGTTTTTTCTTAGTTAGTCCCGGGACTTGAACGATGTGTTATGTATATTTATGTGAATTTCTGCAACTCTGCAACGCTGGTGTTATGATACATATGAGTTCAAAATTCTAAAAGCACCGTTGATGGAGTTACTTTTTGCTCCTACTATAGATTAATCAATTACAAACGAATCAGGACTAATTAGTTAGTTATATTACGTCGGCAATTTGACGCTAGACCATTCAGCCCTAAAAAACTCCGCACCAGAAAATGTTCGGCGAATAATTTCCAATGTAATGCACCTCTTGATACATATTAATAATGAAGGAATTCAAATTAGAGATTTTCCAAATAGAAAATACATAGTGGAACTCAGGGCAGAACGGTGTAGCGCATCTGCTCTGCCTGTATCGTGCTGAAACCTATTAGAAACTATCTTTACTAGTAGGACAAGGCAGCCTGCAACAAGTGTGGCCATTTTGATTCACAGTTAGACACGCTTGTGTAGTAAAAATAATACTTGCTGCATTTTAGACGTTCCATTGCAACATTTCTTGATTTTAAACTTACGGTAAGTCATATCATTTCACAGTTTTAGTGAAGGGGTTTTAGTTAAAAAGTTCATTTTTTAAGTTTAGTTTAGTGTCATTAATCGGATAGATTCACAACGTTTCTAATCTTACTGAAACCATAACTTAACAAGTGTGTTCTGATGGATTCTTCGAATAAGACGGACAGACAAAAATGAACCATTGAAGCAATTAGTTCGGCCGTTCAAGCGGTTATTCGTGATGAAGTTGGCTACCCAAAAGTTTCACGGCAATTTAATGCCCCACAGGCCACAATAGAAAGACACGTCAAAAAGAAAAGAGAGAACCCAGATTATGAAATTAATAGAATGGATTGGAAATACAAAAGTGTATTCACCACAGCTCAAAAAAATGAATTGTTTTCTAATATAACTATATGGAAAGTCGTCTTTTTGGACTGGCCATGAAAGACTTGCGCTCATTAACTTTCCAGTTGGCTGAGAGAAATGGCCTTAGTAATATATTCAGCAAAGAACATGCATGGCTGGTCAGGATTGAGCGAAAGGGTTCCTCGAAAGGCATTCTGACTTAAGTATTCGAACACCTGAATCCACCTAATGCGCGAGTGCAATGGGCTTTAATAAAATTGCAGTAGAACAGTTTTTTATCCTGTTACGGACACTATTGATAAATACCAACTTACTGGAGAGCGAATATTTAACTGTGGCGAAACAAAACAACATGGAAGGGTTATAGCTCTTAACGGTAAAAGACAAGTGAGGTCTTTGACCTCTGCTGAAAGGAGTGAAACCGTAACGGTCTTTATTTGTATGTCTTCCTCAGGAACGTATGTTCCCCCTATACTGGTGTTTCCCAGAAAGAGACTTCAACAAGAATTTTAATTGGGCTTGCCTCCAGGAGCTTGGTCGCAAGTTTATTAGACGGGCTGGATGGCATCTGAATTATTCTTGATCTGGTTCAAGAAGTTTATTCAGTTTTCAAGAGCAACCAAAGCGTCCCCTGTATTTCTGATCTTAGACAGACACTCAAGCCATACAAAGAATCTCGCTGTCATAGACACGGCAACAGAATATGGAGTAACGCTTTCTTTGTCGCCACATTGTTCACACAAATTGCAAACACTCGATGAAGCCTTCATGAAGCCTCTGAACTAATATTACGGTGATGAAATCAGAAGATGGCTCCGATGTAATCCAGGCAAGGTTGTAACGTTGTGGCAAATCTCGTCTCTTTTCGGCGTAGCTTGCCTCCAATCAACAACAATGATGTCTGCAATTAATGGCTCTAAAAACAGAAATATGGCCTTTAAATAACAAAAGTATTCTCAGAAGCAGATTTTCTTTCAGCAGAGACGACTGACATCAGTTTTAATGAAATGGAAGCCCCTCAACCTTCTGAGCAGCCCACTGGAGGTTTAGCTCATGTTGCTTGTTCTACAATTCCTTATGCAGTGTGATCAGCACTTCATTAGCCTTTCATGCAATGTATCACCCGAACTGGTCATGTCTCGCTAGAAAAAGAAAACTGATATTTAACCAGTATGCCAAATAAAAACAAATTTGAATAAGCTCTAAAGAAGAAGAAAAAACAGAAGCAGTAGGAACAAAAGATAGGAAGCGATTTTTAAAGAAATTGAAACTAAAAGAAATTGAAAAAAAGAAAACCCACAAAGGTACTAGGTCTAAAGTCTAAAAAGTAATGGAATGTGTTTCAAGAGAAGACGGCGATGACGAGTCCGAATGCCCTTATTTTGGTGATATTTCTCATCTTTAAATAAAGGGTGGATTTCATGTAAACAGTGTTCAAGTGGGTTGGCTCATAACTTTCGTGCCTGAGTAGAGAGTGATTAATGATGCTGTTCTCATTTGCAAATTCTGTTTTTAAATCTGATTCTTGTTTTAAGAATTTAATAGTTTACTACATTTTGAATTGGTAAAGACCTCTTTACAACCCAAGCGGTAATTGTTGACCGAGACTTACGTCGAGGACAAATAATATCGCGAGGCTTGGAAACTTTACCAACAAAACATGTATACTATTCTATTCACAATCGTTAGACTTAAATAATCAAAATAAAAAATAATTATAAATTTTAAAATAAATTTTCTGTCAACTCATCCCAATATATCAATAAATTCCAATCAGCCATCTATCGATCAAATGGAACTTTAAGTAAGGTTTCATTGTTAGCCGCTAGATGGCAATATATGCTCACAGTACGTAACAATTAGAAATTAATTAAGTCCATCGTATTTATCGGATATAAAATATGGAAAAATAAAAATAAAATAATATTAAATAAAAAAGATATTTTTAGCGTTAAATAATTTAAGAAAAACCAAATTTAAATTATTGACCAATTTGCTGTTGCTGTAGCAATAATTTACTTTCGAGGGTTTTTACAATTATAGAAATGTACATATTGCAATATGATTGTGAATAAAATGATTTTACATGTATATGACTAGTGCCCCGTTCTGCCCCATGCATGAGACGGTACGAGGTATTTGATATAACCATTATGTTGTATTCAATAAAGACTATAAGACTAAAGTCTAAAAACTGTACTATTGGTTTCATAATGATCTAGCACAGCAAGGCTAATATGATGCTATTTTTATTAGTTTATCCTATGCATTTACATTGAAAAAAAAGAATAAAATAGCATCATCTTATCCTTGTTGTCCTAGATTATGAAATCAACAATCCTTCATGAGACAATATACTTAGTGTATTTATCTACCTTTATAATCTGTATAAAAATAATTTTTTATTAAGTACCCTTTTAATTTTTATTAAGTAAATGCTGTCCCGCCTTTACCTACCTGGTTCAAAATTACATTAGTACAGTTATGATATTGTCCATACAAGCTGTACATACAAGGTTCAGAGGAGTAAAAAGAACCAAACAATATGATTAGAAAGGGTGCAATTGGTGAATGTGGTTGGTGCGTGTACCTTCATGTTTTGTTTAGTACGTTTGTCCCTTTATACAGCGTGTTAGGGGTTAGAACGCATTAATTTTAAGGGGTGATAAAAGACATCAAAAGGAACAACAAAATTTTACACAACTATGTTCTAGAACGTACTACTTTTTCAGAAAAAATAATAAAGTTGGAAACTTTAACATCATTTTGCCGCGTTAATAATAGTACTTTAATTATAGTGCTTTGTCGGTAAATACATCTCATCTATCACAACAACAAAACTTCATGACATTTTATCGTATCGTATGTCGTTTCCGCGTAAAATTGAATTCTTTTTACAATTAAAAATTGATTTTACTCAATTAAGAAACGTGACAACCCTGTAAAGTTTGTAATAAAATTTGCTCCACATCCGCACAAAATGCCGATGTGGAAGTTTGTTGACATTGAAATAAAGCTCGTTTTGTTTACAACCTTGCAATTTAATGAAGAATATTTGGATCAATGCCTGATCACAGCTGTGTAAAAAATATCTTTTTAGAGTGAGCTAATACTAAGTTTGTAATTTGTTGAACTTTGAAATAATAAATTGTCAATAGCACGCGAGTTGCTGTTTATCTAATAATACCTTTTAATGATTTTATAAGAGAATATCTTTTAAAGAGAAGATTTATCTAATTTAAATTAGGTAAATAGGTTAAGGGATTTTGTTGACACCTTGTTTTGGCTACATTAAAAAAAATCTTAACTAGGTGGTAATTAGATGCGTTAATCAATTTTGAAAATATTCCAGAAATTAATAAATATAAAATGTAGGTCAATTATTGTTTTATTTTTACAGTTGGTTTGTTATGAATCAGCGTGTTGTTAACGTGAAACGTTTAAATTTTGTTTACGGAAGAACAGTGCCGATTACAATTTTCGTAGAATTAGTCACCCTTCGGATTTTTATCATTTTTAAACAACGGCTGTTATCATCAGTTTGTTTGTTTGATTTTCTAAAACAAGGCCAAGGCCCAGCTGAGATATACTTAAGCAAGGTTGCCAGATGGTTTTTTCTAAATTACTCGAAAGCTAATTAACATAGAAAAAAATTTATTAGACTTTTTTGTTTCTTTTGATGTCTTATATCACCCCTTAAAATTAATGCGTTCTAACTCCTGACACCCTATAGACTCGTTCCTTGTAAATTCCGTACTAAGACCAACTATATGGCTTATACATAGACATACATAGAATATACATACATATTTGACGCTATTCGCTTACCATTAAATATTTTCATTATTTAAAAAAAATAAAAAATGGTCCGTTATAGTAGCTCATAAATTATTGTTAATATTATAATAAAGTAGTTATTCAGATGTATGATGATCAATTAATAATAATCGCATAGTAATAATCGCATCTTATTATTAAATCATCTCTTAACTTATGTTTTATAAAAGACTTGAAATGAGATGCTGAAGATGTAATGGAAACATTCTCGTAAGTTCTAATAAGCATCTAAAGCTTTTTAATAAAATAATAAAGGGATAATGTATAGAGTAATATTCTTTAATAGTGTACTCCCAATGAGCAATAAACATCTACTATGACCAAAATGTACAAGCATTAGCAATAAAGATTGTACTTACCTACAGCTACTGGAATTTCATGGAAAAGCAAGTATAGTAGTGAATGTTATGAATTTAAATTTATGAAATAAATTCTAAATTATTTTTATTTTAGGTAATCAGATGCCATTCTGGAGCGTTAATAACATCGATTAGTATTGTAGAACACTGTTAGCTTTATGTACTGTCAACCTAACGTTCGCTATGTGCATGGCGCCTCGTGGCGACCTCTGGTCGTAGACTGAGAAATAAGGACGGAAACCATAACATTGGCGTTTATGAACGGATATCAAAAATATGAAATAAATCAAATATAAAGACTATTTTTTGTTTACTTTCTACATGAGCGCGTACAGTATTTATTTTTATGCGATTGAGAAGAATAAGCATGTAAGTAAATTGTATTTAATATATATATTTTCATGTTATTATTTGACTTTTTGAGGTTATATCCATATATGCACATTTGAAAATTCCATAAATGGTAAAAATAATATAAACTTGCACTTGCTATTTGAACCATTATTTTTACAATTCACTACGCAACAAATATTTCCACCCATTATATTTGCAAAGTTTACTGAAATCGTCCGTCGTTATTGCTCTATTGCTCTGGCTCCGAGCGACTACTGGCTGTTTGCTGATCTAAAAAAAATGCTGCAAGGAAAAAGATTTGGCTCGAATGAGGAAGTCATCGCTGCAACTGAGGCTCATTTTGAGGACAAGGACAAATCGTTTTACAAGCATGGTATTGAAAAGTTAGAAAAGCGGTGGAATGACTGTATAGCCCTTGAAGGAAATTATGTTGATGAATAAAAGTAAGTTTTTCGAAAAAAAAAATTTTTTCTTAGTTAGTCCCGGGACTTGAACGATGTGTTATGTATATTTATGTGAATTTCTGCAACTCTGCAACTCTGGTGTTATGATACATATGAATTCAAAATTCTAAAAGCACCGTTGATGGAGTTACTTTTTGCTCCTACTATAGATTAATGAATTACAAACAAATCAGGACTAATTAGTTAGTTATATTACGTCGGCAATTTGACGCTAGACCATTCAGCCCTAAGAAACTCCGCACCAGAAAATGTCCGGCGAATAATTTCCAATGTAATGCACCTCTTGATACATATTAATAATGAAGGAATTCAAATTAGAGATTTTCCAAATAGAAAAATACATAGTGGAACTCAGGGCAGAACGGGGTAGCGCATCTGCTCTGCCTGTATCGTGCTGAAACCTATTAGAAACTATCTTTACTAGTAGGACAAGGCAGCCTGCAACAAGTGTGGCAATTTTGATTCACAGTTAGACACGCTTGTGTAGTAAAAATAATACTTGCTGCATTTTAGACGTTCCATTGCAACATTTTTTGATTTTAAACTTACGATAAGTCATATCATTTCACAGTTTTAGTGAAGGGGTTTTAGTTAAAAAGTTCATTTTTTAAGTTTAGTTTAGTGTCATTAATCGGATAGATTCACAACGTTTCTAATCTTACTGAAACCATAACTTAACAAGTGTGTTCTGATGGATTCTTCGAATAAAACTGACAGACAAAAATGAACCATTGAAGCAATTAGTTCGGCCGTTCAAGCGGTTATTCATGATGAAGTTGGCTACCCAAAAGTTTCACGGCAATTTAATGTCCCACAGGCCACAATAGAAAGACACGTCAAAAAGAAAAGATAGAACCCAGATTATGAAATTGATAGAATGGATTGGAAATACAAAAGTGTATTCACCACAGCTCAAAAAAATGAATTGTTTTCTAATATAACTATATGGAAAGTCGTCTTTTTGGACTGGCCATGAAAGACTTGCGCTCATTAACTTCCCAGTTGGCTGAGAGAAATGGCCTTAGTAATAGATTCAGCAAAGAACATGCATGGCTGGTCAGGATTGAGCGAAAGGGTTCCTTGAAAGGTATTCTGACTTAAGTATTCGTACACCTGAATCCACCTATCGCGCGAGTGCAATGGGCTTTAATAAAATTGCAGTAGAACAGTTTTTTATCCTGTTACGGACACTACTGATAAGCACCAACTTACTGGAGAGCGAATATTTAACTGTGACGAAACAAAACAACATGGAAGGGTTATAGCTCTTAACGGTAAAAGACAAGTGAGGTCTTTGACCTCTGCTGAAAGGAGTGAAACCGTAACGGTCTTTATTTGTATGTCTTCCTCAGGAACGTATGTTCCCCCTATACTGGTGTTTCCCAAAAAGAGACTTTAACAAGAATTTTAATTGGGCTTGCCTCCAGGAGCTTGGTTGCAAGTTTATGAGACGGGCTGGATGGCATCTGAATTATTCTTGATCTGGTTCAAGAAGTTTATTCAGTTTTCAAGAGCAACCAAAGCGTCCCCTGTATTTCTGATCTTAGACAGACACTCAAGCCATACAAAGAATGTCGCTGTCATAGACACGACAACAGAATATGGAGTAATGCTTTCTTTGTCGCCACATTGTTCGCACAAATTGCAAACACTCGATGAAGCCTTCATGAAGCCTCTGAACTAATATTACGGTGATGAAATCAGAAGATGGCTCCGATGTAATCCAGGCAAGGTTGTAACGTTGTGGCAAATCTCGTCTCTTTTCGGCGTAGCTTGCCTCCAATCAACGACAATGATGTCTGCAATTAATGGCTCTAAAAAACAGAAATATGGCCTTTAAATAACAAAAGTATTCTCAGAAGCAGATTTTCTTTCAGCAGAGACGACTGACATCAGTTTTAATGAAATGGAAGCCCCTCAACCTTCTAAGCAGCCCGGAGGTTTAGCTCATGTTACTTGTTCTACAATTCCTTATAGCAGTGTGATAAGCACTTCATTAGCCTTTCATGCAATGTATCACCCGAACTGGTCATGTCTCGCTAGAAAAAGAAAACTGATGTTCAACCAGTATGCCAAATAAAAACGAATTTGAATAAGCTCTAAAGAAGAAGAAAAAACAGAAGCAGTAGGAAGAAAAAGATAGGAAGCGATTTTTAAAGAAATTGAAACTAAAAGAAATTGAAAAAAAAACCCCACAAAGGTACTAGGTCTAAAGTCTAAAAAGTAATGGAATGTGTTTCAAGAGAAGACGGCGACGACGAGTCCGAATGCCCTTATTTTGGTGATATTTCTCATCTTTAAATAAAGGGTGGATTTCATGTAAACAGTGTTCAAGTGGGTTGGCTCATAACTTTCGTGCCTGAGTAGAGAGTGAATAATGATGCTGTTCTCATTTGCAAATTCTGTTTTTAAATCTGATTCTTGTTTTAAGAATTTAATAGTTTACTACATTTTGAATTGGTAAAGACCTCTTTACAACCCAAGCGATAATTGTTGACCGAGACTTACGTCGAGGACAAATAATATCGCGAGGCTTCATTCACAATCATTAGACTTAAATAATCAAAATAAAAAATAATTATAAATTTTAAAATAAATTTTCTGTCAACTCATCCCAATATATCAATAAATTCCTATCAGCCATCTATCGATCAAATGGAACTTTAAGTAAGGTTTCATTGTTAGCCGCTAGATGGTAATATATGCTCTCAGTACGTAACAATTAGAAATTAATTAAGTCCATCGTATTTATCGGATATAAAATATGGAAAAATAAAAATAAAATAATATTAAATAAAAAAGATATTTTTAGCGTTAAGTAATTTAAGAAAAACCAAAATTAAATGGGATAAAACGCCCTGTTTTAAATTATTTACAAATAAAAGTTGGCCAAGACTTTACTGGTCAGTTTTACAGGCATTGTAAAGGAAATTATTGACCAATTTGCTGTTGCTGTAGCAATAATTTACTTTCGAGGGTTTTTACAATTATAGAAATGTACATATTGCAATATGATTGTGAATAAAATGATTTTACATGTATATAACTAGTGCCCCGTTCTGCCCCATGCACGAGACGGAACGAGGTATTTGATATAACCATTATGTTGTATTCAATAAAGACTATAAGACTAAAGTCTAAAGACTGTACTATTGGTTTCAAAATGATCTAGCACAGCAAGGCTAATATGATGCTATTTTTATTAGTTTATCCTATGCATTTACATTGAAAAAAAAAGAATAAAATAGCATCATCTTATCCTTGTTAGTGTATTTATCTACCTTAATAACCTGTATAAAAATAATTTTTTATTAAGTACCCTTTTAATTTTTATTAAGTAAATGCTGTCCCGCCTTTACCTACCTGGTTCAAAATTACATTAGTACAGTTATAATATTGTCCATACAAGCTGTACATACAAGGTTCACAGGAGTAAAAAGAACCAAACAATATGATTAGATTCAGCATGGGCCAGAGGGATGCAATAAGTGGGTTTGGTGGGCATGTTTTTCAGTATCATTGTCCTTTTAAATGTTCAGTCCCTACCAAAGGGTGCAATTGGTGAATGTGGTTGGTGCGTGTAGCTTCATGTTTTGTTTAGTACGTTTGTCCCTTTATACAGCGTGTTAGGGGTTAGAACGCATTAATTTTAAGGGGTGATAAAAGACATCAAAAGGAACAAAAAAATTTTACACAACTATGTTCTAGAACGTACTACTTTTTCAGAAAAAATAATAAGTTGGAACCTTTAACATCATTTTGCGGCGTTAATAATAGTACCTTAATTATAGTGCTTTGTCGGCAAATACATCTCATCTATCACAACAACAAAACTTCATGACATTTTATCGTATCGTATGTCGTTTCCGCGTAAAATTGAATTCTTTTTACAATTAAAAATTGATTTTACTCAATTAAGAAACGTGACAACCCTGTAAAGTTTGTGATAAAATTTGCTCCACATCCGCACAAAATGCTGATGTGGAAGTTTGTTGACATTGAAATAAAGCTCGTTTTGTTTACAACCTTGCAATTTAATGAAGAATATTTGGATCAATGCCTGATCACAGCTGTGTAGAAAATACCTTTTTAGAGTGAGCTAATACTAAGTTTGTAGTTTGTTGAACTTTGAAATAATAAATTGTCAATAGCACGCGAGTTGCTGTTTATCTAATAATACCTTTTAATGATTTTATAAGAGAATATCTTTTAAAGAGAAGATTTATCTAATTTAAATTAGGTAAATAGGTTAAGGGATTTTGTTGACACCTTGTTTTGGCTACATTAAAAAAAATCTTAACTAGGTGGTAATTAGATGCGTTAATCAATTTTGAAAATATTCCAGAAATTAATAAATATAAAATGTAGGTCAATTATTGTTTTATTTTTACAGTTGGTTTGTTATGAATCAGCGTGTTGTTAACGTGAAACGTTTAAATTTTGTTTACGGAAGAACAGTGCCGATTACAATTTTCGTAGAATTAGTCACCCTTCGGATTTTTATCATTTTTAAACAACGGCTGTTATCATCAGTTTGTTTGTTTGATTTTCTAAAACAAGGCCAAGGCCCAGCTGAGATATACTTAAGCAAGGTTGCCAGATGGTTTTTTCTAAATTACTCGAAAGCTAATTAACATAGAAAAAAATTTATTAGACTTTTTTGTTTCTTTTGATGTCTTATATCACCCCTTAAAATTAATGCGTTCTAACTCCTGACACCCTATAGACTCGTTCCTTGTAAATTCCGTACTAAGACCAACTATATGGCTTATACATAGACATACATAGAATATACATACATATTTGACGCTATTCGCTTACCATTAAATATTTTCATTATTTAAAAAAAATAAAAAATGGTCCGTTATAGTAGCTCATAAATTATTGTTAATATTATAATAAAGTAGTTATTCAGATGTATGATGATCAATTAATAATAATCGCATAGTAATAATCGCATCTTATTATTAAATCATCTCTTAACTTATGTTTTATAAAAGACTTGAAATGAGATGCTGAAGATGTAATGGAAACATTCTCGTAAGTTCTAATACGCATCTAAAGCTTTTTAATAAAATAATAAAGGGATAATGTATAGAGTAATATTCTTTAATAGTGTACTCCCAATGAGCAATAAACATCTACTATGACCAAAATGTACAAGCATTAGCAATAAAGATTGTACTTACCTACAGCTACTGGAATTTCATGGAAAAGCAAGTATAGTAGTGAATGTTATGAATTTAAATTTATGAAATAAATTCTAAATTATTTTTATTTTAGGTAATCAGATGCCATTCTGGAGCGTTAATAACATCGATTAGTATTGTAGAACACTGTTAGCTTTATGTACTGTCAACCTAACGTTCGCTATGTGCATGGCGCCTCGTGGCGACCTCTGGTCGTAGACTGAGAAATAAGGACGGAAACCATAACATTGGCGTTTATGAACGGATATCAAAAATATGAAATAAATCAAATATAAAGACTATTTTTTGTTTACTTTCTACATGAGCGCGTACAGTATTTATTTTTATGCGATTGAGAAGAATAAGCATGTAAGTAAATTGTATTTAATATACATATTTTCATGTTATTATTTGACTTTTTGAGGTTATATCCATATATGCACATTTGAAAATTCCATAAATGGTAAAAATAATATAAACTTGCACTTGCTATTTGAACCATTATTTTTACAATTCACTACGCAACAAATATTTCCACCCATTATATTTGCAAAGTTTACTGAAATCGTCCGTCGTTATTGCTCTATTGCTCCACCTAGCGCGCTTCGGGCGATTATCACATCCCCTCCAAGCCGACGCACATTGCGAATATTATAGATTTAACGTCTGCCAATCCAATGCTGCATCTGCATTCATGACACAGTACTCTTCATCCAACTCCGTTTAGCTTGACCCACTTATTTTGTCTGATTTAAAGTGTAACATAATAAAGATGCTCCTTTACAACTTCTTTATTAACCCCACTTAAATATATACTATGAGAGTACAAAATTTCAAACTAAGCAAACATCCTTAGACAAGTGTTTCGCCGTCATTTTGAGTTCATCTTTAAGAGCGATTTTTTTAAATGCACCTCTTATGTTACGGTTTCTAGTTATACAAACCGCGAAATAACATTAATATCGAAAGGATTTGGTTCATGTGTGTTTATTCAGTCATCATTCATGACACTGTGTACTAGGAGAATGGATACAGAATTAACGCAGCTAACTCATCTATTACTAACATCTATCTTCACTAATTACGAGTACCTTATCTAAACTATATTAATTAAGCAATTTCAGGCCCTACACATATAAATTCATCGATAAAAAGCTATTTATTATTGACTGCTATTAATCTCTTTTACAACATGTACTGCTGACATTGCCTGTAAGGTTTGGTATCACATTTTTTAACCCATTTTCACGAAAGTTAGTAGACTGGTATGACTGGTAAGTTATATAGGGGATAAGGCTTCCTTGTCCGTTTTGAATTTCTGGGTAATACACGTTTTGAGATGTAATTTGCTGAATGTACATGCACATTTTTTTGAAAATTTCCCGTTTGGGGAATTAAATCGCTTTATTTGCGACTTTGAGAGTTTTTACATGGTTTCTCCTGATTTGGGATGATCGCGATGTATGGATTGTTGGAATGATAATTTCTCGTCTATCCTCTATCTTACGCACATTCATCTCTTTAAGCCGATCAATATCTTAAGTAAGTTATTCCTTCTTTGTCTCTTTCGCAGCAGAATAACCATTAACATAGTCTCGACGTTCTTTTGTTATATAATTTACTGTTTCAGGGCTTTTTTATACCTGTCCTTGGTTATTATGCTTTATTTCTGACTTTTTGCTGCTTTACCTTCTGTTCCGCTACTCTAAGCTTCTTTTAAGGGCTTTCACACGCCAGCAGGTCATCAGGTTACGCTACAGCTTTCCCATTTTATTAAATCGTGCAAGCAAAAATTACTTTAATATTAAATAAAAAAGAGTTTAAAGATTTCGAATACACTGTGTCCTTAGGACACAAACTTTTGGATCTTCCAGCCACCTGGTCCCGCTTACAAAGACTATGTAAATATTTTAATTAAATAAATAGGTACTTCGGTATTTATCGTTTTAGTCATGATTATTGAAATATTCCACTCGAGGGTTTAGTTGTTAATGATTATTGCATGCAAAAGACAAACTTAGGAGCCTTTATTAAACGTTTTGTCTTACTTATTTATGATTGTATTTATTTTTTTATTTATTTGTTGTCTCGCAGATTGTTCTATGTTACTATTATTTAGATATTTATTACCTAGTTTCTTTAAAGCTAACCAGTGCTTATGGGAAGTTCGTAGGAGTTTTGGAAATATTGTTCGGTATTTAGCAGTTCCGTCTGTTTTCCGGGTATGAAGCTGTTAAGAGTGCTTTTATTTAGCGGTAAGACCAGTGACTCCTTGTATATAATTTTTTTAGATCCGAAATATCTTAGGGTTCTTTAGTAGGTTACAAATCCTATGACCATCGAGTCCTTCTAAGCTAGTTTGTCACTTAATAGGAAAAATTCACACCAAATAATAAAAGATTTTACCAAAATAATCGCAAACTATTATTTTTGTTTAAAAAGGATCGTTACAGCTATTTCAACTTAATATCCTGATTATACGCTCTGCCGTGGCGTCCTACTACTAAATGTTATGTTTCGTCATTACATGAAATTTCAAAATTCCCGCTTTACTCCAGTCAACCAGGAAGGGACAACCTCCAGAAAACTATTAATCATTGCCACTAAGTTCGAGATCAGTCAGTTTATTTAAGAGCTACAAATAAAGTAGAGTAGAACTATTTAGCCAGGGTATTTTAGTATTTTGTAAGGCGCAAATCGGCTAATTTTTACTATTTGTTATGTTATTTGCTCTCTGACGAGATTTGGGACAAAGTACTTTGAAATAAACTCCTTGTTGTAATTTATTGCTAAAATTGCCTTAACTGTGATACGATTTCTCATACTTTCAGCTGGGTCTCTAGTATACATCCAGTAAGATTCTGTATGTACCGGAACTATTTAAATATAGGCATTGCTTATTTAATTAAAAAGTGTAATAAGCTATGTATTTAATTAATTAGTTATGGTTAGTAGTTTGTATGCAGAATACCAAAACTATTTGCATACTAAGTGAAAATATTATACGATATGTATGATCATTATCATTGGATGTTTTGTGTATTGTTTACAATATATTTTTATGTGCATGTGATTTGCTTGAATTGTATATTCACATGATTGGTTTGTTATAGTTAATTGTTTATGAGATCGTGATATAGTTTTGCAAAAATTATAACATATTTATTCTAGGATTTTGATATTATGTATTTTGGGTTTCTTATTAAAGATTGTTACTAGCTGTTGTTTTAGTATAGCTTTGAAGGATAATTTAACTTACTGTTTAGCTTTTAGTAACCTTCAAAATAATAAATTACATCAATTTAGCATTTGGCATTTTCACCACAAAAAAGAGTTGTACAGGTCGGTAGGTGTTTACTTTCACGGGAATTGCGTAATCCCTTATGAAATTCACTAATTAGTGCTAATTTTTCATGCAGGTGGTATATCGAGGTACGCTAGAGAAAGGAAAAGACAAAAAGTCTAAGTTAATCCAATTCTATCTAATTTAACCCAACCTATATTTAACTGAACCTCTAACCTTACCTGTAATTTAGCCTAACCTTTAACGTAACAAAACCTAAACCTTCCCCTGCCTTCTTAGGGTAGTTGGGTGAAATTTTTGCGCTGTCTCGCGGCTAACGTGCCCCGATATTTTGCGATAATTATTAATTAGCAATAATTAGTAAATTCTATAGAAAAAGTAGTACTAATCTAATTATTACGCAATGCCCTGGAAACTTAATTTCTTCCGACAGCTCACATTTTCACGCTCCTTACCAAAACATACAAGAAACTAAAGGTAAAGTTTCTCACTAATAAAAAATTTACAACAAAAAGGCGTCGAAATGACATCCAGTGGGGTTGGTTGATGAAAAATAGCTAAGTTTAAAACGAAAGTGTGATGTCATAAGGCGGAATAAAAAAACAGAAAATTTAAGTTCCATTTGGAAATATTTAAAGGCTATCAAAATAGCATCTACTTTAAAGATGCACCATTATTCTCACTCGCACGCCGCTATCAACAGCACAAGACGAATTACTGTCCCAGTAGGTGGTTATAATATCCCAAGTGCGTCAAAGTTTTATTTTGTAGGATGCACTACAAAGTCTGACTCTGGGATAGCATTAAAATGTGGTGAGAAAAGTGATAATTCTATGACACGACATCAACATGAGAAAACAGTTCAAAATAGACGTATTTGAGTCGTTGAAAAGACAATTAATGTACATAATTTAGTATCTAAAACATTACTTATGGAGTTTTTTTGTAAGAATTTTATACTTTTCATTTGAACTTTTTAGTGTTCTTTTTATATTTTATACTGCATTAAATACAGTACTTACAAGACAGTATTTTAAATTACTAAAGCGTTTCTTTAAAGTCATTTAAATTAAAAAGACATTTAAACCCTATGCAGGCATGGCACTGAAAATCGCTAATGGTCGCAAAAAAAGTTTCCAAAATAATGCAACATGCTGGCGCTACCTTAGTGTTGGGCGCAACTCGCCTTGCGGTCACGTGTCTCGTGTGGGATTGTGATACTGCGATTATCTTCATGCATAGGAGCGAGAAAGAAGAGATTCGTGTAGAAAATACAGCAACAGGAAGTTACAGCAAACTAAAAATAACAAACAATATCACTTTAGACTTCCTGCTGGGCTTTAAAATTACAGTTTTCTTCACAAACCCAAAGGCTCCAATCATCTTTATTTACACTTTCAATGTTCAGATTTTTAATCAATCAGATTTTTTAAGGTCACTCTTATATAACCACCACATTTTTTATTTTCATATAATGTCAAATTATTTTACTATTTTACCCTAGAACCCTACCAGTTCTCAATCTTACTAATCTTGAAGTACATGCATTGTGTTTTCATTCATGTGTCTCGGTATATTTTCTACAGCCAGCGCTACCTAGCGCTGGATGACCCAAACCCTATTGAACTACGGGATGTAAGAGAGAGAGAGGTGAGGATCCGAGCTTGAATTCTTTTTTCGTATTTCAACAAAAGCAACAAGCAGTAAAAACAGCATTGTTTTTTAAGAGTGCGTTAGTTACTAAAGCTTACCCATTAGGGTAAGCAGTTGGCACCTAGTAAGCAATTAAAAGTGATGAAAACCATTCGAGAATGCATGTAAAGTAGTGTCAACCTTTAAGGAGACTTAAGCTATTGACAGAACGATTACAATGTAAGGTTATGCTTTTCAGTCTTTTCTTAAGGAAAATAGTATATTAAAGTTTGTGATACTCCTGATGTACGTCTTACACAAATTCTTATCGCTGTCCACATCTTCAAGTCGTTTTTTGGAATTTGTTTAAATTAATTACATAACATATTCAATTGTTGTTTTTAGATTAACCCCGCACCACGGGGCGAAATTTATACTTCTCAGAAAAAGAAAGAACAGATTCCTAATATCAAAAGAATTAAAGTAATAGTCCAGTCAAATGGTAGTTATATAAAACATTTTGGGTAGGCAGTGATTGTTTTACTGGGATATGTTGGAGGCTCGGTGGTGAGTTATATAAAACTCAGTTTTCGGGGTCCGCAAACTCCCGGAAACCTTCCATATTGAAAATAAGGCTGCAAACAATTTTTTGGTAATATCGCGGTAACCATGAGTTGTACAATAATTTTATAACCTTTTTTTGTAGCAAATTAAATTATTTACAACTTTTATGCATAACTTTTTTACACAGCATTATTAATAAAAGTTTTATTAATTGACAAGATGAGAAATTGAGGGAAGAAAAAACAAAATCAGAGCGTCTTAGTAGAGCATTTTTTCACAATTAATTTTATCTGCTTGTTTATCTGCAGTCAAGGGTAAGTTAAGCATACGAGGTAAGTATGTGAGAAGACTAACGAGACTGACAACACTGCGAGCGATCTGGCAATGCTGTGTTGTTCTACTTCACTGTACAGGTGTGTTAATCCCTTTCAGATGCCCAGTCCGAGATTCAACTCCGTATAGCCATCCCGTGATTTTTGAGAGCGCCATCAGTTAGGTTGTTTTTTTTTTGTTGTGTGTTACGAAAATGGAACAGCGGAATTTAAAGCAACGTTATGCCATCAAGTTTTGTGTTAAACTTAGGGAATCCGCAAGTGTGACCTTTGAAAAGTTGAAACAGGCCTATGAGGAACATTCCTTATCAAGACCACAAGTTTTTCGCTGGAACAAATCATTTTTGGAAGACGAGAACACGTTGACGATGAACCTCGCTAAGGGAGACCTTCAACTTTAAAAACTGAAGAAAACGTCGAACGTGTGAGGGCTCTTGTGAGATCAGACCATCGTTTAGCAATAAGGATGATGAGTGACCAGTTAAACTTAAACACTTTCACCGTACATCAAATTTTAACCAAAGATTTGCACATACGAAAGATTTGTGGCAAAATGGTGCCGAAAAACCTCACAACTGAGCAGGACAATCGAAGAAACGTGTGCGTTGATCTTCTTGAGAGGATTGCCAATGACCACCAATTCTTTAATCGTGTGATCACAGGTGATGAATCCTGGATTTTTGAATACGATCCTGAGACAAAGCGACAGCGACGAAGTCAGAGATGGCACATTTCCTCGACCGAAGAAAGCTCAAATGAGCAAATCAAAGATCAAGACAATGCTGTTTGCTTTTTTGACGGTAGGGGTATCGCGCACAAAGAATTTGTTCCTCCAGGACAAACTGTCAACCAAGTGTTTTACAAAGATGTCCTTGAAAGGCGCAGAAAAAGGGTGCTGCGTGTGAAACCGAACATTGCAGACAAGTGGATGCTTCAACATGACAACGCCCCATGTCACACGGCCATCTCCATCACGGACTTTTTGACCTCAAAAGGCATCCCTGTTGTTCCCCAGCTCCACTATTCACCCGATCTGAATCTTTGTGACTTTTTTCTTTTCCCGAAATTGAAAAATGTCTTCAAAGAACGTCATTTTGGGACTCTGGAGAACATTCAAAAGAATGTGACCGATATGTTAAAGGTTCTACTAGTTGAAGCCTTTCAGCGCTGCTACCAAGACTGGGAACAACGACTCCGCCGGTATATAGCTACCGAAGGAAACTACTTTGAAGGGGACAATATTGTTGTTTGAGAAAAATAAAAACTTTGATAAATAAAAAATCAGTCTCATTACTTTTCTCACACACCTCCTATATGTAAAAATGAACTTCTTTCCGCACTCAGGTTATGTATCTTTTTTTGTACTGGGTTTTCCGAAAAGCCATAATTTACAATGTTGTGACCTTGTAAAACCCTTAAAAATAATTATAATCAAAAAACAAGCAGATAGAATTAATTGTGGAAACATGCTCTACAAAAAAGCTCTGATTTGTTTTTTTGTGAAAATTGAAAATAAAAAGTTATTAAACGCCTCAAAGAGCTTCCCTCAATCTTTCTTCTTGTCAGGCTTATAAAACTTTCATTTATTATGCTACATAAAAAAGTTATGCATAAAAGTTGCAAATAATTTAATTTGCTACAAGAAAGCTTTTATAAAATTATTGCACGACTCACAGTTACCCAGATGTCAAATAAAACTGTTTGCACTCTCATTTCCAATATGGCGGCCGAATGAGGAGGGTTGCGACTCCGAAAACTCAGTATTATATTCACCATCCGAGCCCCAAACAGATCCCATTAAAAATATCGCTGCCGACCGAAAATGTTTTATAAGCCCCGTTTTTCCGACCATTTCGCTGGACTATAAAGGCTAAATACGAATTGTTTCTATTGCGCAATACTTAAATTATATTACCTCAAAATAGAAAAGGAAAAATAAAAGAAGACGGTTCTGAATGCAAGTCTAATGAATTACAACTGTTGACGAATGCTTTTTCTAAAGATATTTTAACAGTAGGTGTTACTATAAGTTCATTTTTTTGCATAAAGTGCATATCTGATGCTGTTTTCGCTCATAGTGCACCGGAGCAGCTAACTGCCGCTTCAACAGGTCGCAGGGACAATCGGTCATTGGGATAACTTTGCGCCGAAACAACTAGCCGTCACGCAGGGATAACTGGTCGCCGGGACAATTAGCCGCCGGGGCAATTAGCCGCCGGGACAACTGATCACCAGCCCACTAGTCGCCAAAAACTTTTTGTGTTATTTTCTTACTTTTTATATTTAATATGCAGATATAAATCAAGCAGCATAGAGCAGTCTCTCTACCCCCCTTTTGTGAGACGAAAAGGCCGAAACCAAGACAAAAGTCGAGCTGTTTGTTCTCACTTGCACTCATTGTTTTGTTTATGCAACGCTAGAAGTCAGTGTCAGGCGTCATGCGTCAAGAAGGCCAGTTCTTATCAGAAGTAACTGCAATGAATAATCAATTAATTCCTAGTAGCCTGTTTTCTATCAAGTCCTAAATTTTATTATCCGCATTAGTTTCTTGTAGTAAGTTTTCAATTTGACAGTTTTACTATTTTTACTACTTTATTACTATTTAATACTATTTAATATCATAATGCTTGGAGAAAGATATACAATTGCTGTTTAAGAATATATTTTTTTAATTTATAAAAACAAAATCTAAATAAAATCAATAACAAGCATTGATTTTATTTGGATAAGAAAGCTGAGGTGTGTTTCATTCAATTTGACCTGCAAGTGAACAAATTATCTTGAAGCTTAAAAGTGTTATCTTCAGTAATTGTATTATTTATTAATGTTAATATTTTTATGTATGTAGTAATAACCAAACGTAAAATATTAGAATTATTATCGTATTTTACTAAAACTTTTGTTGCAGAAATAACCGTTTGTGAACAATAAACAATATTTATCTTTGGTTTTCATTTAAAAATAAAATAACTTTGATAGTTATTTTTACACAATTAAGTAGATGAACTAATCGTTGTTATGTTCTGCCTAATTAGTTATATGTTTCAATTTATAAAATAAATATTGGGTGATACACATAAACTAAAATATCTAATTAATTTTCTTCCTATGAATAATTAAAGAAATTTAATTCCTGTAAGTAATGTCTACGTATAAGTAAATTATTTAATAAAAATAAAATCAAGCATACATTTGTCACACAAGACAATTTTTTATTAAAATGTAGTGTTTAAAAGCTGTAAAGCTGTAAAAAAAGGTATAAGACAAAGATGGATGCAATATAGCAAATTAATATTAATAAGATAAGTTGTCCTCTGACGTTTCACGTGCTCATTGACTAATATTGTCACTGAGACAACCTGTACTACACAGGGTGGAAGCAGTTACGACGCGTTAATTCTAAGGGATGATAGAAGACATCAAAAGGAACAAAAAAGTCTTAATAAAATAATTTTTTAATTCATTTTCAAGTAATTTTGAAAAACCATTGCCATATCTGGCAACCTTGCTTAAGTATAATCGCATTCTGCAGCTAGGTCTTGACCTTGTTTTAGAAAATCAAACAAACAAACTGATGATGATAACAGTGGTTTAACAATAATAAACGTCTGAAGCAGATTAGTCGGCTGACTAATTCTACGAAAATTGTAATCAGCACTGTTATTCCGTAAACAAGATTTATACGTGCTTAAAAACACGCTGATTCATAACAAACCAACTGTAAAACTAAGACAATAATTGACCTACATCTTATATTTATTAATTTCTGGAATATTTTAAAAATTTCTTAACGTACTTTTTTTTATTAAAAACTACTATCTTTTGTAAAAAATTGATTGAGGCACCTAATTACCATAAAATTAAAGATTTTAGTAATGTAGCCAAAACAAGCCGGCATCAAAATCCCTTAACCTAATTATCTAAATTGAATTAGATAAATCTTCTGCTTAAAAGATATTCTCTTATAAAATCATTAAAAACTGTTATTAGATAAACAAAGTTCAACATACTTTCATATTATTTCAGTTCAACAAACTACAAACTCAGCATTATATCACTCTAAAAGGGTATTATTTACACAGCTGTGATCAGGCATTCACCCAAATATTCTTTATTAAATTGTAAGGTTGTAAACAAAACTTGCCTTATTTCAAGTTCAACATACTTCCTACATCAGTATTTTGTGTGAATATCGGGCAAATTTGATTACAAACTTTACAGAGTTGTCACGTTTCTTAATGGAGTAAAATGAATTTTTAATTGTAAAAAATTTAATTGTAGGCGTAAACGACATACGATACGATAAAATGTTATTAAGGTTTGTTGTTGTGATAAATGAGATGCATCTGTAGAAAAAGCCAAAATGATGTTAAAGCTTCCAACTTTCTTTTTTTTTCTGAAAAAGTAGTACGTTCTAGCACAAAGTTGTACCAGACTTATTTGTTCCTTTTGATGTCTTCTATCACCGTTTAAAATTGACGCGTCGTATCTGTTGCCACCCTGTATAGACACAATTTGACATGAAATCACTAGTTCAAACAAAAATGCATAGGTTAAATAAGTTAGAAATGCTGGATATGTTATGTAAAGATTATAGCGGATTTAACGTAAGTCGACGTGCAATAACTATACAGTGTTGGTAAAACTTGGCTTTGTATTTGAATTGTCATGTGCGAGCTAAGGAAAAATAGCAAATATCAAATTATCAGAAAAATATATCATCACATATTTGCAAGCCTTTTTTTAGATTTACCATAAGATTGTAAGTTTCTTATCAAAACTGCGAACTAAAATGATTCAATCACATTCCAAACTCAAAAAAGAATTATTTTAACAAAAACGTGCATTTTTTATTTTTACTTAGAAATCAATCTTTCACTCAGAATTATTCCATTAAATTAATAATATTAAATGCAACAAGAACAATATTAACATGTAACGTGATCATACTCTCGATTTATTAAAAACATAATTTTTTGTATGCATAAACGATAAAAAACCTTAATGCGGCCCTGCACATTTTAGTATATTTTAGTCGAGTTAAAGTCCGACGATATTAAGATTTATCTGATGTACTTTTAAATACCAGGGGTCACCAAAAATTCAATGAATCTCGTTAAAATAAAATAATTCAGAATTTAAAATAATTAAGTGTTCCCGCAATGTTTCCGCTTCAGTTAGCAGTTTATGTAATAATTTTGTGTTATGGTCATTTTGTTGTGTTGTAGTGAAATGTTTTCAGCCTTCTATTTGTGTTAAGAAATTTATGAAAATGAAGGGATATTAAGGAGATTTGTATTGGGATTATGTTCCTGTTTATGAAAGTTTAGTTATCTTTAATTTAATAGTTGGTTTGCGATCCCGAAATATTTTTTGAATATGATGAATTATTATTGTATTTTTTTGAAAGAGAAAACTTTTCTAACATGTTTCATTTGTGTATTGTCTTTCTAATTTTTTTGTATTTTATGCAATATATAGATTTCAAATTTAATTATCGTATGATATAGCTTGGTTCAACAAACTGCTGATGTTTTTGTCAATTAAAATTCATTAGTATGAATTGATATGTGTTTGGTTAAATTAACGTCAATTTTAAATAAAGAATCTTTCCAAATTAAGACTCCTAGATTTTGTTAAAATCAATTTGGTGGCGCCCAGTATGTTTTTTGATTTGTTCCTGACTCTGTTACCTAATTAGAAGCTTTTGGGTTTAACACCCCCACCTGAACTTAAAGTTGCAGAATAAGAGATCTTAACAGCCGGAGCATTTAGTACAGTAAGTATCCAGTAATTTGGATTTTAGAGTAACAAAAAAGCTTTGTTTCATTGACGCCTGATCGTGGGACTTTTGTGTATCAAAAACTGATGTTTCAAAACCTACAACTATAAAATATTCAGCATTGATGATCTACAGCATGCTAAATGTAGGAGAAAGATTTTTAAAAATCAAAATTGATGGCTAATCGTTGTTGCCATTATAGATAAGAGCCATAATTAAAATATTTTTCGATGGATTATTCATGTAATGTCTATAATGAGAAAACAATATTTACAACCATTATTGTTCATTGCTACAAACGATAATTTTCGTAACATTAGCATAGAAGCCAGTATTGTTTATGTTTAACATATGTATGTGTATGTACCTACACCAGTTAATCTCCGCTGCGTCGATGGATTATGCCTTATTATTAATGAAAGGAATTGATGTTTGTATATGTTTGCTGTATAATGCATTAAAGCTAACTAAGTTTCCTGTGATCCTAATTAATCAAGAAATTCTTCAACATACATGTTATAAATTACTCACAATCAGTCCCATCTCCCAAAGCCAACTGAGCTGTCTAGAATGCATTCCAACTTTGTAATTTAATTTCTAACAAAAGCTTTACTTTAATTAAGGAAAAATCTCGAAGAAATTAAGATATTTATTCTCTCGTTCTTCCTTCCGTAGAATAAGAAGATTAGAAATATTTAATTAGCTTTAACTCCACAAAGCGCCTACGTAATTACATTAACTTAACGATTACCTAAAAGAAACTTCCCGTTTAAAACATTATATAAATCGGAATTCAATTTGGAAAAGGTTTCGTGCCCGTTTCCATCTTTTGTGTAATCCGAACATCAATAAGTCTAGGTCATTAATTCTCACTACTACTTATCAGAGTGGCAGAGATTTCGCTGTTAAAAGGGAAATTAGAATTGACAGCAAACAGATGGCAACGTCTGAAAACTTATTCGCATTTATATAACGTCTTACTTCGATGATGGAAAATGTCTATATAAGGTATTAGTATATGTAGATACTCCCACTCATGCATCAGCAATGTTCATATTCATAGATGCTGATTCGTAACGAGATTTCAATATCAAAGATTCTGAATATTTTTGACAATTTCTTATACATTTGCAAATAACTTTATCTATAAAATGATTTTATAAAATTCTTGGGCACCGTGCAAATATTAAATTGAAGTCTTCCGATCAGAAATTTGTAACCTTTAGAAGATTGTCTGAACGTATATCACTTTGATTGTGAAGAACTTACTATTCCTGAACTTGAAATTAAAAACTTGGTAACAAGAATAGATCTAAGTAAATATTTTGTAGTGGATATTTTTTCACGAGGTTATATTCAAAAAAAGTTATGCACTATTAAAGAAATTACAGTTGTATTTATAACTTTATTTGTGCATGAAATAAATTTCATTGATGTAATTATTTATGCTGTTTAATCCTTAATTTCAGATTGCGGTGATGTTTGTTTTAGGGTTTTCCTGTGGCAACGGTTTTTCGGTTGCTGAACGTGAGCATTTTCTTTGAACTCAAATAAACTAAGTCCTTTTGATCCTGAACTCTTAATAAATTGTTATACTTATACGCTTAATTATTTAGTACAAAAATTCATGTTTTTGGAACTAATAAGAAAGTTGCCGGACGACGTAAACATAGTCTGGAAATCTTATGAATCCCAAACATTAAACTATTTTGTATTTACTAGAATGTGTTACATTAATGTGTATGTGTTGCCGAGTAAAAAGAATATCATTCTTCATCAATCGATTTTAATATCAATCTAATTAAAAAATGACTCCAAATGTGTAATCATATTCAACTCTATTTAATTCAAGATTCGAAAAACCTTCAAAGATATGCGTTAAACACAAAAAGGTTAGGATTGTTTTTTTTTCGTGAGATCGTGAGCAACAACAGAGGTTTTAATAGAAACGTTAAATTTGTTTTCTAAGGCCTCTTCATTTCTTAACGAGAGAGTTAATACAGTTAAGAAGACAAAAATATTTTCTGTTATATTTCAATATACCGGGTGGGGCAATAGTGTGGGGAAGTCCGATAGCTCCTAAACGATAATAGCTAGAAAGATCTTTCTAATACGAATGTAAACAGTAGATAGCGGCGGATCTAGAGAAATTATTTTTAAATATACAGGGTATTTTTGCATATTTAACGCCTCTCTTGACAGGTTTATTCATATCTAGAATTTTAGCGCCATCTAATGATCGGTTTAGAAGTTATAAATTTTTTTCAAAACAATTGAGTTTTACATTATCCCATTTAACAGTTTATCGCTTTCACGGCCGCAACTGTGAAGATGAATTTAAGTAGGTATTTTGTTGCAGGGGCTTGTAAGGTGCTCTTCTTTAAAAGAAAATGGTCCCATCATGTACAGGGTGTTCAAAATTAATTTTTAAATTTAGAGAACTTCAAAATTCACAACTTTTTCAATTAAATAACGAATGCAAAACTAAACAACGAACATTTTTTGTATGTACGTCCCTATAGCTATCTGTAACCACTTTTAATTTATTGAGAAAAAACTGCAAGAAGTACACAATTAAAAGCAATTATTTATTTAGTTGTCAAGTGTGTTGGTTGTTTTTGTTCAACAAAACATTAAAGCATCTAACAATTGTTGTGCACGTATGCAAAACGTACTTTTCTCGCAGTTATAGACCATCAGTGTTTAGTTCTAGTAGGTGTTTTAGTTTTTCAAAATGAATTTTAGTAATGAAGAACTTGTAGACATGACTTTTGTTTTAGGCAAGACGGAAAGAAATTGTTTGCTTGCCCGCAGAATTTACAACCAACGGTATCCTGAACGGAGACTCCCTAAAGCTCGCAGCTTTCAAAACCTGCTCGATAGATTTGTGAGGACCGGCAATGTACAGTATGAAAAAAGTGAACGAATTAACAATGTTGTGAACGAAGAAAATGAGTTATCTGTTGTGCTGGCAACGATTGAGAATCCCCATGTTAGTCACAGAGAAGTAAGTTCATCTGTAGGAATAAGTAGATGTTCTGTTGGTCGAATGTTAAAGAAAAATAACTTTCATGCATATCACATTCAAATGCACCAGGAATTAAGTGATGACGATTTTCTAAAACGTTTACAGTTTTGTAATTGGGCCATAGGTAAAATGCAAGACGATGCTACATTCTTCAACAATGTTTTGTTCACTGATGAGGCAACGTTTCATAAAAATGGATTTGTTAACAGGCACAATTTCCATTATTATGCTACAGAAAATCCCCACTTTTTCAGACAACTTGATAACCAGCACAGATGGTCTATAAACGTTTGGGGGGGAATTATTGGAGAACATGTAATAGGGCCACATTTTTTTGATGGTACATTAACTGGAGCTATTTATCTCCATTTTTTGGAGAACTATCTGCCACAATTATTGGCGAACCTTCCTCAAAGGATCCGAAATGAGATGTGGCTTCAGCAAGACGGTGCTCGACCGCATTATTTACATGCAATAAGAGACCACCTAAATAATATCAATGGATTGGAAGGAATGGACCCACTAAATGGCCTGCGAGATCTCCTGATCTTACAAAAAGAGATTTCTTTTTATGGGGATATGTGAAAGAAATTGTTTATACAGAGATACCAACCACAATCCAAAATATAAAGGATAGAATAATACATGCTTTTAGATGTATCACGCCGGCAATGTTAAGAAACGTACAAAGATCGTTCCAAAGGCGCATCGAAATGTGTGTCCATGCAATGTATGTGTGGGCAACATATGGAGCATTTGTTATAGTTTTTTCTTTCGTTATATTTGAAAAACCTTGATTTTTTAAATAAATAATTTTTTAATTGTGTACTTGCAGTTTTTTCTCAATAAATCAAAAGTTGTTACAGATAGCTATAGAGACGTACATACAAAAAAATGTTCGTTATTTAATTCTGCATCACAAAGGTACAAAATATACAGGGTGTTCCATTTGAAAAAGTTGTGAATTTTAGCTTTGGAGTTCTCTAAATTTAAAAATTAATTTTGAACACCCTGTACATGGTTGGTACCATTTTCTTTTAAAGAAGAGCACCCTACAAGCCCCTGCAACAAAATACCTACTTAAATTCGTCTTCACAGTTGCGACCATGAAAGCGATAATCTGTTAAGTGGGATAATGTGAAACTCAATTTCTTTGAAAAAAAATTTATAATTTCTAAACCGGTCATTAGATAGCGCTAAAATTTTAGATATGAATAAACCTGCCAAGAGAGGTGTTAAATATGCAAAAATATTTTGGGCATTCTATTTAAAAAGAAATACCTTAAGCGTGCCACACTTTTCTGCAACACCCTATATATTTGAAAATAATTTCTCTAGATGCGCCTCTATCCACTGTTTACATCCGTATTAGAACGATTTTTCTAGCTGTTACCGTTTAGTAACTATCGGACTTCCCCACACTATTGCTCCACCCGGTATAATGCAATAAATTTAATTGCTCCTGAAGTAACGCAGACGAAAACACAGATTGAATAGATGTTTTATGTTTTATAGATGATAGTTATTATATCTTACTGAATTGCACATCTTCGTTTAATTTTCATAAATGTTCGTTTAAAAGAGTTCTACTGGGCCGATTTACATGATTTTTTTATATTGAAGCTTTCGCTGTATATATTAGTCAACACTAATTAATATCTGTATTTCTTTAAGTTTTATATTTTAAATAAATACATCTAAAACATTTATTTGGATATACATGAAAACGACCATTCACTTGCAGCGCCCTCTCAGTTCCCAACGTTGTTAACTTTCAATTTAACTTTATGTTTAACTTTTAACAATTTTAAAAGTTTGCTGCAATAAACCCGCATAATTGAAAACCATGGAAAGCAGACATATTATACAAATATTAAGTGATGGCCTGATGGCAATTGCTTATTTATTCCTGTTTCATTTATTGTTTGGACAAAACAAATCATCGTCAGATACGTTTGCAAAAGTTGTAAATGGCCGCGGCTATTATTATAAAGATTTCATTATTGGCGATCGAACTTATCGAAAACCTTATGTCCTTCGATAGTGAATACACCAACTATATTGCACTTTATTCTATAGGTCAATTATTATATACTAATCTATATATTTAAAACACGGATCATTTGTGTTCCATTTCGTCTACGAGTTGTACAAGACCGATTTGCTTTATTCATTTTTATATTATATTTTTGACTGTGTAGATTAGTCAACGCTAATTTTTTATTTCTTTATATTTTTAAAACCGTTTTTGCAGTAAAAGGGTTTTAGTATTGGGATTTTTTAATTATTTATATTTTTAATGTCCACTGTCCACTTGCAGTGCGTTAATAATTCTCAGTCGCGTTTAATAGTATATGGAGCATATTCACGAAATTCGATATTTCTGTCTGTATCTAAATGTGTTCGTTTTTTAAAAATTTTTAAACTTTGACTGCAGATTGGGATATTTGATGAAAATGTAGAAAAAGAATGTCGAAAGAATATCTAAAACCTTTTTTTTTTATCTCTTAAAGAACATGGAGAAAATGACTGACAAAGTCTAGAAATCTGTTATATTAAGCATATGATATATAATTCACTGTAGAATTTTATGGTAAGAATGGGCAGGTAAGTTGGTGGAGAGGTCCGAGGGAATGTTAGCTGGGGTAAGTCAGAGAGGGAGACAAGTCAGGGGGAGCGTAATCCGGAAGAAGGGAGTTAAAAGTCTGAGAAAGAGATAAGTCAGGGTTGATGGGTTGGATAAGTCGGTCGGGCGTTCAAAAGCTCGTTTGAGTAGGTAAGCTTAATATTTTCAAATAATTTAATATTTTTATAAGTTTAGAAGGCTGGTATATTAAGCATATGATATATGAATTCAATAAAGGATTTTAAGGTAAGACTGGGTGTGTAAATCGGGGAACAAATCCGCGGTGAAGTTAGCTGGAGGTGATAAGTCAAAGAGGGAGATAAGTCGGGAAAGGAGAGATATTTCTGTAAAAGAGATAAGTTGGTAAGCCGAAAATGGAGTAAGACGGTAGTAACTAACAGCGGAAGGGAGGGTAAGTCGGGGTTGATGGGGGTTGGTAAGGTGAAAGTGTTAAATAACGCGTTCAAAAGTTCGTCTAAGAATGGTAAGCTTAATATTTTCAACTGTTTTTAATTGCGTTTATTTAATAAATATTAGTATTAAATATTCACTCCAAGTTTAGAAGGTTTGTTCTATTAAGTATATGATATATGAATTCAATATAGAATTTTATGATAAGAATGGATGGGTAAGTCGGTGGAAGTGTCTTAGAGGGATATAGCCGGAGGGGGTAAGTCAGGGAGGGAGGAGCGTAAGCTTTGAGAGATAATTCTGTGGAAGAAAAATGCGGGGGGGGAAAAAAGCCGGAAAAAACATTCATAATTATATGGTTCTATTTAGCTCACTTGGTTTAGACTTAAGAACATATTTATTGGATAATAAAAAAATAAAAGATAAGATACAGATATAACCAGAGAACATAAGAGACAAAGGTATCGTTAAACTTAAATTATTCATCTACTATTCAACTTTAAAGTTATTCAAAATTTATTGATCTAAAAATAATCAAAATTAATTAAACAGAAAATATTCAGGATTTATTGAGTTTAAAATTATTCAAAATTTATTAAACATAAAATTACTTGAATTTTATTGAACATAAATTTATTCAAATTTTACGAAATTAGCTTATTCAGTTATGATTGAAGTTAATATATTCAAATCTTATTGAAATTAACATTCTAATATTAAACCCTACCAGAGAGCTCTCTTACGATAATAGATGATAAAAATCAACCATCCAAATAATCCATAAACAAGAACAAAATTACTCAAAAAGTTACACACAAAATAGATAATTCTTAAATTACAATACCTCGATTTTTTAGATCGAATTCATACAAAGCCAATAATTACTTGCATCACAAAAACCATGACTATTGACTGATAGAAACTGGAAACGCTTCTTGTTAGGTGATAATTGCTGAATGTGACTTGTGATGAATTACGTTTGACTGCCCCAGGTCCAAGGAAACTTTTTTGTTTTGGTAGTTCATTTCAATCAAACAAAACATTGAAACAATCCATATGGTTCAACTAACTTTCTTTGTTAAATCACAGTTAAAACAATCATGTCTCTGTTATAATTTTATTTATAATAACTTGCGTCCGATAACTAACGGTAATATCTTTAAAATCTTAAACAATTTAAACCATTTAGCACTTGCTAGTTTAGTTACTTCCGATAAGATCAGAAATTATTTATTCTTATCCACATATAGAACGGGAATTTATTAATCATATTATGAATCCGTCTGCAAATAAACGATAATCCCAAACAGATACGTTATCTGTAATTTTTGTTAGCAATGATTCCGTAGCATTTTAAGAACCACTCGATTTTTAATAACATAAGTTCACTAATTAAAACTACGGAACGGTAGAAATAATTGTTTAAATTTTGTTTATTGTTTCCAGCCTTATTTGTTTAAATGACCCATAACGAAATAACGAGCCACTTTTATCTATAAACTGTACTGTATTCAGACCATCGGCTGAATTGTTAAAAAATGTACCGTCTCGGAACCGCAACTCAAGTCAAGTGTCGTTTCTCTAAAAACTGAAGGTTATTTTATTATATACTAACGATTCTGAAGGGTGCGATTCTGCATACACCAATCAAAAAAACGCCTGTTCCGATCTGAACAAATCAGGACTGTGGAGTCCACGTGTAGTCGATAGAGGAAGTTTTCTTGATTCCGCTATTAGATTTTGACCTTAAAAGACTAGAGTTTGTGTTTCCGCGGACGAATTGTGCACACAGATGTTATCTTAATAAATCTAGCAAACACATCAAGTTGTTTTTAAGCGTATATGTAAGTAACCAAAAGAGATTTTTAACACGTAGAAAACATAAAATTAGATAAAGGTGGTTTGCCTTATAATATTTTTACGGAACGCCAAACTACAATATCTATACGTATAGTATATATACGAACCATATTTAATAGTTTCCAGGATTTTAACAAAGAAGCTATTTTAGCCAATATACACGTGCATAAATAAAATACAGAAAGAAATAATTTATTGCCCAAATGTTTTTTATAATTCTAAGAAGATTTGAAACACCACCTTTTCAAAATAATTTTTGTAGGATTATTTGTACCAAAAGCAGACACAAGTTTATATTTTAAGAAGAACGCAAATTTGCAGAACCGGACTTAAGATTTTTAGTAAATATGTAGACAAAACTACATTTATTCAGGACTAATAAAAATATACCGTTACATCCTTCTCCTAATTTAAAAACCAATTACTCAAAAATGTGTACAGCATTAGAATCAAAAAGCTATATCAAAGAACCTCCGCCGATTTCTACCAGGATACAATAAGTGTGACAACCATTCAAAAAAATTGGTTTGTTTTCTCTTTAGAATTTATTTATGATGATATAGATTGAAAGTAATTGGAAATTAATTATTAAAAAAATTAATGTCTATAACATTCAGTATTCGATAAATAAAAACTTAAAAAAGCATTATATAAAACGCTGGAAGGTAAAAAACAAATAATTATTCTAAAGATATAACAATTTGTATTTGCTCTCCAACATAATTCAAAAAAGAAATTCAAAAATAAAGAGACTTATTAATTTTTGACTTCACGGACGAACACAATCAACCTAATTGGCCATTATGAATACAGAAGTTAACCATTTGCGATTTTCGTTATAAATTTTAATAAGATACTATAGTACATGTTGACTGTTAATATATATGTATAATGTTAAAATGAGCATAAATGTAATCTTTTAAGACTGCCGTCTGCCTATGCAAGTAAATGTAAACTTTGGGATCCAATTTATAGAAACTGGTATAACCTAGAATGCTGTATTTTTTTATAGCAATATATAACAACATTTTCTCGGGCATGAAGTATTTTCAAGCTGTTAGTGTCTTTAGTTTTCAAGAAAAAAAAATAAAAAAGAAATTTTTTTCGAAAAGATGTCCGGTGATGTCTATTGCAATAGTGATCCTAAAATTGCAAGTAAAATTTTTTTATGAGTTATATATCTTTCGAAATTTAGTTTTATCCGTATTTCAAGAGTCCAAATTTGGAAGGCGTGGTTTGTTTGTTCGGCAAAAAGCTATTAACTGTTAATCACCTGACGTCATCCAATAATTCATCTTTCTTACCACCTCCTATCGCAGTGGTGTACGGATAATAAAATTATTATTTGTTGAATGCAAGGTTGAATGATAAGAAACGGTGAAAACCATATATAGGCGTGCGTATAATATATTTTAAGTAAATTAATAACAGAATTTAAAACATAATTTTGAAATAATAATTTTTTTATCAGTTGATTTAGTCGTGATTAAAGAACATAATACTTTCCAACATTATTTGTATTCTTTAATAATGAAATATTTGTGAAGAGGGCGGATAATCAGACTTCAAATTAACAAATTTTCTGTAATATGCAAATGTACAAATGTACCTAGTATGCCAATTTGCGGGTTCGGTATCCCGTACAGAAACCAAATATTTTTTCCGAACCATACATTATTTTGTGTACAGATAATTTTATACACTATTATTTGATTCTTATTATTAATACAGATCAAAGATGATTGATTTATGTATAGAATACATTCCCACAACGAACCTGAATGTTTATAAAAGCGTATGTTGAAATGTTGTTTCTTCTGAGGGTTTTTCTAAGAAAACTTTATTGCTTTGAGAACTTTCCAATGATAGGTTTTTTTATAGAGTTACTACTCTATAGTCTATATATGTATTAATACATAATACCGTTATAATACCATGACATTAGGTTGCAGATACAACAGTTATTTATGTATTAAGGGCGTAAAGAGTTTTTTATGGCCGGAAGCGGAAGCGGAAATGTAGGGCCATAAAAGCAAGTTACGCCAGCTATACATACACTGTTTTATGCACAGATTAAGTTTTTATCTCAAATATCAAATTGTGTAAAAATAATATATTATAATACAAGTGTATAATAAGCGAGCCTTTAAAGCAAGCACGACGGGTTTAAAATCACGAGGCGAAGCCGAGTGTCTTTTAACGGAGCAGTGCTTTAAAGGCTCTTATACACGTGTATTATACGCTATTTTTTATTATACCTACACTACAATCTGAAAATTGTAACAAAAAAAGTAATTTGAAATACCTTTTTCGAAATAATCTGCATCATTAATCGTTGATATAGAAGTGGTTAAAAAGAATTGTTGTTTGGTTGCTAGGTATAAATTTGCTGTATTGTTCAAAATTTGTAGAGTGTATTATTTTAACATTGTTGTTAATTTCTTGTTACCTAGGCAGCTTTAAAGATCTTATTTCGCACGCTTAAGAGTACGATATACCAAGGTTATGAGTCAGGGCCCGTATTCTTAAACTCATGCGAACAAGTTTAGCATACGAGATAACGTAACTTTTACGTCATAAGATGCTACTTAACCAATCAAATGTTAGAGGGTGATAGAGAATAACGTCATCTTGTATGCTAAACTTGTTCGTATGAGTTCAAGAATACGGGTCCAGGTATAATAAAAACATAAATAAATGACTACGTAGGTTACATCACGCCGCTGTGCCGTGTTAGTTTCAGCTTATTTTCATTGTTGATAAGTTGACAAATTATATTATGAACAAATCAAGTTTTACAGGAAATAGCTCTGATATTTAAGTGAAATTTTTTAATTGCCCGTCGGACCGTAAAGAGACTCGTGGGTCATAAAGAGCCGTTTGTGTTTAGATGAGTATAGCAATAATAGTCTAATTATTATGTATTTTACGCATAAACTTCAAAATATAAAAACAAACCGAAAACACTTTCATACAAACACGGTCAACACAAAATAAATTTCCACGTTTTCATATACCTTTTTGGTATGAAGATCACGAATCTGCTATTGTTTTTTTGGGTCAGGTCAAATACTGTTGTTTCGATGTCATTCGCGTGTTATGCAGCCAACACATACATGCCTCATGAGTCGTAACCCAAAATGGTTTGTTCACGAAGTGATTCCTACCTTAAATGCAAACACCAATAGAAGAATAGCATACATACAACACATGGACAGGATTGATAGTTTTGATCTTTTGATGCTTCCAGGTTCTACAGTTTGTTTATTTTAGTGTTTGGTACTGTAGTGATTTAGCATGCCTTGATTTAATATCCAAAGTAACAGATGTAAACAAAGTCATATATGAATTCATAAATAAGCCAGTCAAACATTAATTCATTCTCTCCTCTCCAACATTTCTCTAAATTTGGCTATTATTTGATAGTGTTTGACTAGGCTATTGTATAATAAGTAGGGTACCCCGACTCGACCGAACGATAGAAATGACGGGCGTGGTAACTACGATATAACTCTCGTTCATCTGGACTGGTCTAGTGTCCTCCGTTCTTTGTGATGGGTGGTTGCGGATGAAGTCTGAATTCATTACGGAGCGATTACCCATGCCTATCTACCTGGTAATCTCTGGAACTCGCATATTCCTAACTACTGGGTAATGATCTCTGTAACCAGGAAATAAGCTGCGGCGATCTCTGTAACCAGGAAATAAGCTGCGGCGTTGCCGGTTCTCATTACCGAAGAATAAAAATTGCACCAAAACGTATTCTATAACCACCAGGTAATAATTATGTTACTTGGTAAACGCTAAATCTCGGCGATTCTTAACAACCGATAACGAGTTAACTGTAACCAGGTAATAAGCTGCGGCAATGGCAGTTCTTGTACCGAAGAACAAAAATTGCACCAAAACTTGTTTAATCACTACCAGGTAACAAATCTTGTTACCTGGTACACGTAAAAGTTTCCCTACTGTTCTCGTGCATTTAAGAACGGGTTTTATTTGAAAACAAATTGAAATATAACTAAAATTTGACCAGATCTGAAAAAACCCATAGCAGATTCATAATCTGCATCTTAAAAACTTCTAGAAACAGTGTATTAGAACCTGGAAATTCTTTTAAAGTTTAATTTTGTTGTACAGCGTAGTAAACGCTGTCTGCAGTAAAGACTGCAGTCTGTAGCTGCAGTTTAATTATAGTACATTATATCGATATATTGATCGTATTTTTAGTATAATGATAATTTTAATTATTATTAATAATTTTGTGGCACATTAGTTTTTAGTGATTACCTTGATTATAGTGATAGTTAAGTTTAAAATAAACTAAGTTTAGTGTAAAAACTTGTGAAATGGCTATACTAGATTAGTCCCTTCAAAAGAATATACACCTCAATTGCTACTCTTGAATAGTTCTGCAACCAGTTAAGCAGCTAACTAGCTTCCGATAATGTCTTCTTAGACTATCAGCCAAAGACAGAACGCGTTCTTCTGTTTATGACTGATGACATACCCTACAAGACCAAGACTGTTTTCCAATTTTTCGATTCCTTCGGAATAATACGTATTTCTTCAACTTCAAAATAGGGTTGCATAGATGATCACCGCATTAGAGCCGAATCTATTTCCTCCGAGTTATTTTTTCAAGTTCGGAAACAGGAAATAGTCGCTGGGGGCTAAGTCTGGAGAATATTCTGGATGTGGAAGCAATTCGAAGCCTAATTCATGGATTTTGGGCATGGCATGTGCATTGTCTTCATGGAAGAGAACGTTTTTCTTCAAAACGTCGCTGAAACGATCCAATAAGTTTGAAAATATTAATATTGCCTACTGACAGATGGTATTAACAAATGTCATCTGGGATTTGCGAGTGTGACGATCTATGACATGCATTTTTGCCAGACTTCCCATCCGCCCTCGTAAATGTGAATAATCAGTTTTCTATTGGGACGCGCCAATAAATATAAATGGCGTTGTACAACACCAAAATGTCGTCGATATGCGGTAGTTGATGACGTAGTTTTTAGGGGTTTGTTTTTCTTGTATCGTATTTTAATGGTGATTGTAATTTTGACAGATTAAATTTAATAATCGTGTTAATATTTATGATAATTTAAAATAGAATATCTAGATTTTATAATTTTTGAAATGTCAGTAAAATGGAATTGTCATTCATAAATCCCTCTCAATAATGTTTACTGTACTGTCTTGACGTTCAAAACCTGGGTTTTGTACTTTGGCGCGTCCCAATTGATTTAGAAGTTCCTTGGTCCTTGGTGACAATTTTGAAAGTATTAGGCTCTGTTACCTAACGAACGAAATACTCGGTGAAGAAGACTTAACTAAATCTAAACAAATTATGATATGCAAATACAAAGAAAATTTGATTTTTCTTCCGTTATCATTTACTTTTCGTGACTTTGTAAATTTAACATAGGTCTATGGTTGTTATTATACTTATAGGTTTGCAAGGAAGCCTTTTAGCAGTTTTAGCCTAAGTAAAGGTCTATTTAGATATGGACACGGGACGTGCTGACAGTTAAGCATATGAGAATTTATACCTGACGGAGCGTGTTCAACACGAATTTAGGCCTACGGGCAATAAAGTTTGACGTAGATAGTATTTGTACTGTTCCCGTGAAAATGGCAGGGTATTTGTTTACTAATACTGATGAATTAGCAATGGTTGTGCTTCTTGATGAAGGGAAAATTAATGATAATAATCATAATAAGAAAAGGCGTATCTGGCTTCACAAAGTTGTTTCACTGTTCTACTAACAATTGCCCAATTTTTATCTTTGTGACTGTTGTCATTGTAACGCTGATGTATAGATTACACAATTTGAATTCGGGTGGAAGCTGCAAGCGGCTTCGTTCTATAATGCATGGTTTAAATAGAACCCCAAGAAACCGATGACATCATCAAGGTGGGACATGATGGTCCTTAGACGAGTCAACTGCCAGTGACGTGTTTGAAAATGTCGATCTATCATTCGAGGCGGATGATCTGAAGGGTCTTTGGGAAGTGATTAGTGGGGGGGGGGGGGGTGAAAAGTTTTAAAATTAGTGTGCACTGTGCAGTGAGTCAGCAGGCCAGTAGTAACACGGTTGCGTTCACGGCTTGAAGACGATAACAAAGACGAAACGCTTACTGTTATTTATTTTCGTCGTTTCTGTTATTTTTGATTTATCTTATTTTTATTAATAAATAATCACTACAACTTACCCTTTTTTTATTCCACACTACTACACTATTTATATCATTTCAGTTAACCATGCGTTGGATGCTAATATAAGATGATAACCAAAATACGGACCAGTATTAAAACACACATTTTGGCAATAAATAATGATCGTAATGACTAGCGACATTGTTGTGACTTTGGGTCATCATTGATTGATTCTCGACCCCATCGAAAGAGTTTAGACCAAAATTTTACTTGAAAATAAGATGGTGCATCTTCCTCATACACTGCAACCATTCTTTCATGAATTGCTTTTGGACCATTGCTTTCTTTTGTCAGGAACTTTATTACGCTGAGATGCTCAACCTTAATTTCACTCATTTTATCAACAAATAGACCGCCTCAAATCTCTATAAACGACACAAACTAAACACAACTTAGCACGTGTACTTCTAACAGTGACAGCAATTTTTTAATAATTTGTTTGACATCGTCACTTTTTTGTTTCATGGCTAGGTAGATAACATAAAAATACGCCCTCGTACATAAAAATTAATAATAACTGTATAATCAAGTTTTAAAAATAATAAAAAACGATTAGTAAGTACTAATATACTCGTAATTATTAAAAAAAGTATACGAGAGTGGGATTCGAATTCGCGATTTCTGATTACGAGTCTGATACATTAACCACTACACTAATTCGGCAAACAACTTTATGCTTTTTCTTATACCTTATTACCAAAGCCATTAAACCAACAAGCTTTTTAAGTATTTTCTGAACAGTTTTTAATAGTCTTGAAGTTTAATATGTTTTTGACGCAAAATAAATTCTTCTTTCGATTGATACGGTACCAATTTAGAAGGAAATTGATAAAATTCCATTGGACTTCCTATATTATCGTTAACAAAACACAGACTGAATAATGATTTAAATACTAAAATCTCTCCAAGTTGTCAATTTATTCTAATTTATACAGAATAGTTTCAAATAACATAAACATTGTACCTAAAATTAGATTTGATTATCAAATATTTAAAGATTAAGTCTCCAAGAAAATTAGTCATTTTACGTTATTATAGTCTGAAATAAGGGGATTTTGATAGCGTTAATTTAATTACTGTCTAATTCAGTTACAAATATCATACCTAGAAGCAATGTGCAAAATTATACGAACTAATTTAGCATTAATAGGAAATGTACGCAGCAAAGTTTGAAATGCAACCCTTACTATACGTCATTTCAAACTTTGGGTTATTCCTAACATAATTACTCGTCGATTTTTGATTTTAATACTGCCACTAGTACAAAATCCTTTAATCGCCTCTAAAATTTCAGTCTTAAGTTTTACAAAATATACCAGCAAAGATATTTCAATTAAACGTTCCAAAATCGAAAAGTATTTAATTATGCAAATTCCTTGAATTCGCAATAACTAAGACGTGCCATTTCCTTACTTCAATTTTGTCAATATTCTCGCTCTGGCTGGCAAAACTTTGTTGTTAACGTACGTACATGTATTGGTAGATATGTACAGAGGCAAAGATAGAACATTATAAATTTAAATTGTAAATGCCAAAAAGTTATGAAGCTCTTCATGCGCGATTTTAATAACAAAGTTATGCTTGTTGCAGGCTTTCACAACAGAAATTTTTCGAAAAGCCTAAGGGCTTTAGCTTCGAGTCAAATTTATTATCATAAGAAAGAGCAATATAAGAACAAAAAAGTTCGTACTTCTCTCTTTTCTAACAAACAACATTAAAAGTTTGTGCTGCTTAAGTATTTGGTTCGACGATATTTGAAGGGAAAGAGAATTAAAAAGAAAAATTAATTTTTCTAACTATAGTAAACAAGCATTTAAAGTTATTATAGGTTAAATATAAAAAAGATACTATAAAAGTTTTTCTAAAAATAAATATAGAACAATATTGCATCATTGATCGGCAGTGTTTATTGAATTGCGGACTTTATGCCGAGACTGGAACCCTGCCAAAGTTTCTATAACGTTGACATTTCAAACAGTGCTGCAAAAGTCATTCCAATACTTTGTCTCTTTTTAATCCGAAACAATGCAATTTTAATATTTTCCTAATAATAGAATAATTGTCGGGAATGTAAACTGTAAGACATCTCCAATTAAGATGAAGCTGAATAGCCGTGAACGCCATAAACGCAAATTTATAGCTGGAACTAATTAGTTTAATAGAATTAAAAAATAGTTTCGGTGGGCAAATATAATAAGTAGGCAGGATGATTCAGATACAAGTGATATCCGTTAAATAGTAGGTAGGGAGAAGGTAGTCATTTTTTAGAAAACAAATTTTGGATCCGGTCCTGTCATTCCAAACTGATCTATTACGAAAGGTAACCTTGCCATTGAAAACAGAGGTGTGATATGACTTGTCGGCCATTAAAAGATAAATACAATCGGAATTTGTTTTTATTATTTTATCTAGTTGAATAACACTACAAGAAACTGTTTGTACTGTTATGAGTTCACGGTCACAATTTTATACATGAATATTATTTAGAATCTGTTATTTAATCAATAATCACTGTTATATTTTGTTCCAAAGAATTTAAATATTAACTAATATGCGCTAATTAGAATTGAAACGGAAATATCATAATTTACAATATACAAAATACTGTTTAAATAAAGTTAGTAATTAACAATCTACTTTCACCTTTAATTCCGTGAAAACGAAAAAAGAGCATGCCTAATTTTAATTGTATGCTAATACATACTATACAGACAGAACATTATTATAAAATATAGTAACTACTATTATTGGTCCCAGAAAAGCACCAAATTGCTTATAATTTTTTGTTTGATACAATCCTACAGACCCTATAATAAATTGTTCATTCTTATTTTAGTTTTAATTAAGTAATATTTTCATGAATCGTTTTGCAGTATTATTAATCCGCTAATAAACGATATTTTACACTTTACTAATATACTCAATAAATACGACGGCTTTTGTATTCGAGTTTTTTATTTTTTCTTAGTTTTCTTACGTATTTATACCAGGAAACGATCATTAAAGCGTTATTTTAAAAATTAATCAGATTTTTCCGACATCCACTGTTACGTAATTTCAATTGTTCTTATCTTATTGCATTGTAAAGATTTCGTGATGTATAGAATTATTAAAAAAATATTAGTCGTTAACATAATCTCTGGTTATCTTCAGGATAAAAAATATTTAATTCATATTCCAAGTATTAGACAGAAAATGCAACAATGAAACGTTGATATTGTAATCTAGGAGAAATACATAATTTAGGTACGTAATGAATCTCTTCTAAAATGTAAACAGTGCTGTCTAGTGATTAAAAAAAATTCATTTATTCATATCACGTGATGACTTTCAATAAGTACTCCTGTTACAGTTTTCTGAAGTGTATTTGATATATTTAGCTGCAGTCTTATTACATATTACTATGAATTTAGTTCGAGTTGCTTGATAAACTCGTTAATCGACTTCCAACCCTGATTCAGAGAATTCTGTCAAAAATTATTTTGACATCTCCTTACATAAATCAAATTGCGAAAATATTAATCGATCCAAATATACATTCCAGACCAATTGAAAACCAAATTATCGTAATTTATTAAAAAAAGGATCCTTTTTCAATTAAATAGGTACGTATAAGTATAAGATTCGATATTTCATTTTGATATTTCCAAAATTAACTTAACATTGACAAGGTTAAATAAAATTATAGATGCTATTATTTTTAAAATTAAAAAGTATTATATTCCATGAACAGCTATATATTCAAACACACGTCAAACAAAATTATTTATTAAATAATAGACAATATTGACGTTTCACATAACCTTGCTTCTTTATTATTTTCTTGAATTCTAATCTTACAATTTTAATTTTGAAGCAGCTAGAAATACACCTTAATTGATAGAATATTACAACTTAATTGTTAAATAATGGATTCCTTTCTTATAGTTTTTCGGGAAAAATTTTTTTTTCCAAAGAACAAAAAATATTGACATTTCAGATTTTACATAACCCAATTACAATTTATTAACTTCCATAAATGTAAAAACGACTTATACAAACTTACAGAAAATAAGATTCTGATTCCAATCATATACAACACTTGGGTTAAAAGAGTAACACAATTAATTTTTATGTCGAAAAAAGAACATTTTCTTATAATTAATAAACGGCTTTATTTCATAAAAATACCTTTTTACACATTCCTTTCCCCACAAATCTAAACATTTAGTCATTAATTACGTTATCTGAATGTTTTTAGATACAAAAAACATTGACATACAAGCCAAATTGCTTCATTCAAGTGAACATTAGAAAGGTGCAGCTTGTCAAATATGTTTTTATGTGATTCCATCAACAAGATTCAATCTTTACATTAAAAAGTGTATCAATTTTGTGGTTATAATGTTACTGTACATAAGTACAGTAATGTTATAGGTATAGTTAGTGGGAATAATTCCACTAGAACAACTTCGCAAACAGCTTTAAAATTCTGAAGATTCTATAAGACTGCAAAGTAAATATATCTGGTTAACATGAATTTTGTTACAACTATATTTCAATAAGTAAGTTGCTATACAGTCGCATACGAGTACACCTTAAATACAACATATTTTGTCTGTTCCAGATGATTTATAATATTAAAATTTAATTAAACTTTATTAAGTTGAAAAAAATGCATAAATGATCCCCAAATCGTTGTATGAGAAAGTATCATTTTCTATGAAAATCTGAATTCCCACATATCCTTTATCTGCTTAAAGAGTTTTTGTGTGCATGTTAGTTTTAATTAACTAATTTATTTTCATTCAGAAAATCTTTATCACAATTTATTATTTTAAAAGTAAGGTTATGCAACCATTAATTCGGTAGTTATAGAATTGCATATGATCGGCCTATTAAATGTTATCGTGATAGTAAATTCTCCCTAGTATGATCAAGTCTCATGACAATATGTTGTGTGTTATTTTACCTAAGCCTAGTACGAAATGTACGTATTATTAAGCAACCAGACTACCAGGGACGGCTTAAGTTGGCTGAAGTATTAAGACGCGCTAAAATTAAAAAAGTCAAAATCTCTGCATTTTTGTGATCTATTCACTTTCATGTTTCGCCACATAAACCAACTTGCATTTACGCTGAATCACACCGTACATCAATGGAACACTACGGTCAAAGCTTAGTGAAAATCTTAACAGAAACTCAGAAACTAGATAACTTTTTACATAAAGCATAATTAAAGACAAATATACTGAATTTTAAAGTTCCGAGAAATTAGAAAAGCTTTTTAACGTACTTATTGTTAATGTATAGTTACATTATTTTTATTGATCTACTAAATCTACCAAGGTTGTATTTTTAAGCAACCTAAATTTTTAAACAGACCATTACGCAGCATAATGTTCAATTTACCCGCGTACACTAGGTTAGTCAAAAAGTTCTAGGTTACTGAAAAAATTATTTTATGTAGCGATTTTTTTTTGTTGGCGGGGACTAAATCAGTCGCATCATTAGATAGTGTTTGATTTATTTGTTGCAGCTGCTCCTTCCACTTACACGCATCCAGTTCTCTGGAGGATAGATAAATTTAAAATTCGACACTCTTGAAGTTTTTCACTTAAGAGTGTAACCCTTGTAAACAAACGAGTCGGTTAGTTGAGAAACTCTACATATCCAGAAAAGTTAGTTGTTAGTAAAACGCAAAAAACTGTTTTCCATGAAAAGTGTTTATCAATTTCCAAAATTGCGTCTGTGCTATAAAAATATACATAAACGTAATAGAATTTCTGAGGAAAATTTAAAACTTTCACTTTCTGTTTTCAAGAAAAAAATGCATTATCTTGAGAACACGTTGAGTTTATCAACTAAATGATTTTTTACGAGAGAAAATGCAAATATTTTTGTCATCTTGTTTTACTAAAGTAAGAAAACTGCAAAAACATAAAAAATACAATAACTATATTCAATTGTCGAGAACTTTAGTCATAAATATAGCTTCTGTTCTAAAACAATCTCAAATATTTTTTTTGTTTTAATCGCTTTATTTTGTTGTTTCAAACAATATATTCAAAATCGAAAGTGAGTTCACGCCGGCGTTAAAAAATTTTAAAGGTCAAAAAGTCCGATCAAAAAGGCTCCAAGGTCAATTAAGGTTATTGTAAAAATGAAAGATAATTAAATTTCCGACAAAAAAGGTTATATTTATTTCTTACTTACAGCAACTCGTTTCCTTGCAGCTATACAGGAGAGAATGAATATAAACAAGTGGAAGGTGGCGCAGAAACGAATACAACGTACATTGTACTTATATCTTGCGAACGGTTCGCTGTACGTAAAAAATGAATGTAACTTTTTTTAGCGGAAATTTAATTACTTTTCATTTTTATACTAACTTTAATTGACCTAGGAATTTCCAGTATGTTTATTAGCTCTGTGTACCTTTTAAATCAGCGAAAGATATAAATTTGTTCGTATTTGTTATTGGTTAGGCTTGTTGGCCTATTCCAGTTTAAGTGGTTAAATTTATACAGTCCCTCTTAAAATTTTAATGTTCCGGCAGCACAGTTTAAATGCGTCTACAGAATCAGTTTGTTTATTTGTGAAGCAATTTCTAGTAATTGCGTATTGTGGGTCTTGTTAGAGACCAGTCTATGGAAGAATGTTAATGTTGCGTCCTAGAGCACTTTCAAGATATGGAGAATTTGTTCTGGACGGGCCGTACCGATTAAGGAGAGTGTTCTAAAGAACTAATTTAAGGTATTGGATATTACCAATACGTGAAAATTTACGCGTATATTAATGTTAATAGATTAACGCCCATCATCTTCTTTAAAAGGTGGTTAATAACAGTTTCCGCTTTTAATGTAAAATTTGTTCACAATTCAGCTGTTGTTCATGTAAGTTCTTCAGATTGTAGTGTTAGTGATATTTTGTTTATGTGATCATTAAGCTTTTGTTTTAGTGTATTAATTAAATAGTATCTAGTTGTAAAGTATTTAAAAAATAAAGAATTGTTAGGAGAGCTGTTACAAAAGATTAATGCCACACATTTAGTTATAGCTGTTTTGTCGAAATTTCATTTGTTGATAACAAAACTTTGTATTAGGTATACTTTAGATTATAAATTTTAATGAAATATGTATTTAGAATGGGATCCCAAAAAAATAAGTTATGTAGAGAATAATAATGCGAGTAGATTTTTATGATCTTCAACTTTTGTGTATTTTTTGTGTATTGTGCAAATGATTTCTGCTACAATTTATTTCATTACACAAACTTCAAAACTAATAATCATTGTTATAGTTCGGCACGACAGATTTTTGGTGTTCCATCCACAAACTACATTTTAAAATTAAAAGAAAGAGTTGTTAAAATGAATTTGGCATGAATTAATGGGAATCATTTCCCAGATTGTAGATTGTAGACCAAAACTCTGCCGTTTTGGTTTTATGCGTTTTAGAATGTGATGCGGTAAAAGTTAATTCAAAGGCGAAAATAAAAGCAGGGATAATATATTAAAACCTAAAATAAACCTTTGCGAGGATTTTATTGGGCTTTTCGATTTATTAAGTTTTTTTTTGTGTGATGAACCATTTGACGAATTATAGTGTTGTAAGGATTTTGTAATAAATTCTTAACTATTGATCGAGCATGTACGGGTGTTTTGTTTAGATAATGGTTTACCGTCGGAAAGTAGTTATAAGATAAATGCAAATCATTTACGGTCTGATAAATTTAAGATTTGTGATATTATGCTGAGGATTAATAATGGCATGCAATAATTTTGAAAGGTGTGCGTTCTTCAGAATCAGACGATAAATTAATGTTACTTAAACTGGGTAAATACAAAAACATTTCAATTATTTTAGGAATTTTGGAATTTTGATGATTGTCCCTGCCGAGATATATGCTAACGCAAGTATATGTGATTTTGTGCGTTTATTGATATTAGTTTTTTGCTAATAGTTAATGTCTCTGAGAAAGCTTGAGTGTTACAATCTTGTCTAAGTAATTTTAAGTGCCTAAATGATCATGAAATATAATATAAATACAAAGATTAGTTAAAGTTTCACAAGTTTTATTAATATCTTAACCTGACAATATTGTTTCGACACTTTGTGTCATTATCAAAGGTAGATAAGATTGATAAACAAACACGTTGCTAAGGATAAATCCATACAGAAAATAGGTAACTAGATACAATACATAACAAAAACTAAATATCTAACACTTCTAATAAAGGAGAATTACTAAGCTCAGTTTGTTCATTCATTAAAGGTACTGTGCGTTTATGTCTGTATATTTCAAAAGCTTCTAAAATGTCTAATTTGTGTTTGTGGTTGCAAAAATGTTGGAATTTAATGTTGTTTTTTAAGGCTGGAGACAGCAAATGCCTAAATGATGTTCTTAACGTATTGATATTATTTTAATGTTATTAAGACTAGTTCTACATTAAGACAAAATATTTATTGGCATCAATTTAACTAAATGTACTCATCAAAACATTGTAAAATCCAAAATTTGATGAATTAAGCATATGATAACATACGAAATGTAAACACCGTAACCTTTGTCCTTTCTACGAATATGGTTTAATCATGCTACAAAACAGAATTTACTGTAAAGTTGTCGATTGATAAAGTTGTGAAGCTTATACTCACAATTTAACTCGAAACAATTAAATTTATGTGTAATGTAAATTATTTATTTAATATTCAATTAATTTACAACTTCTAAGTGTTACATATAGGTTGCACCATAAATAATTTTGTACCCTAAATATTTTATCATTAGATAAATTTTAATTTAAACATTTAATCGAAATGTTTTAATGGACTACCCAACGTATAAAACAAAGATATATATAATTACTAAATAAATAACATTTATTTATTTAATAATTTAATGTGTTGAACTGTTATTTATAATTGTTATATAGAAATAATAATCAGCTTTTCAAAGTGAGTACATTTATAATTAATTCGTTTCAGTTGATGAAATATCTTACATTTACATAAACAACAAAAATTTGTTAATACATAATTTTTTCATCTACTTTCGTAGTTAATAAGTTAATAATCTAGTTAATAAAAGAATATTCATAAATAAAAGTTGTACGTATGTCATGTAAACACTATGCTGTTTAAGTTTTAACATTAGTCAATAGCTGAATAAAATTTAATTCCAAGTACATATATAATTTAATTCTAGTGGAATATTGTGATTTCATAAACAATAGTCTTTGGTTAAGGAGGCATATTATGTGTAAGCTGAATATGCATATTAATTACTAGTTAATTATTAATTAACTAGCTATCGTGGGTATCCTTTAAAAATAAATATGTGAAAAACTTAAATTCGACTTCGTTTCGTAGGACGAACAGTATGCATAACTTGCTAGAAGTTGTTTTATGTGACTTTTACTGTATGTCAGCGTACAGACATGTGCATACCTCAATAAATAAAAAATAATTTTTTTTAATATGTTTAAAAAATCATGTGTTCTGTGATGCGAATTAACTTTTCTTGACGTGGAAAGGCGTTTTTAAAAACAATATTTTATTTTAAAAACGCAAAAGACGGAGTCCAAGTTACAAAAATATACACAATTTACTGTTGAGTACAATAAGTATTTAATCGTTGTTACTAAACAATATGCACTTGCATAATAACTTAACACTATACAGTTTCAACTTAAATAAGTAATATTCAGAAAGGCCGAGGTAAACTGTACCCCTGGGTACTAGTTTCTACGGCTTTCTGATGGTAAGTCCTGACTTAGGTAAACGGTACCCCTGGGTGCTAGTTTCTAATGCCAGAACGTCGTCGCAACCTGAACTGAAGGATCTCATCGAGATCCGGTGTATATATACTATCCTATGGTCATAAAATGCGCCTACTTAGAATATATTAAGTCGACTTAACATAATATTATGCAAATGCAAAATACGATTCTCAGTACCTTGCATACATTATGCAAATACAGAATACGATTAAGATAAGGTTTCTAAGTACGTTCGCATACATTATTTAAATGAGAATAAATTATGTAAATGAGCATAATATTATGACTGCATACAGGAATGTTAACTTGCGGACAGTTTGCATACAATTTTTTTATTTTATTGTTTTTTGCTTTTTGTATAGAGGTGGCAAATAAAACCTTGCACCAGGACGGCAGTTCCTTGGAGCTCCAAGTTCCAACAATGCATGTTTTTCTATTTTGATTATCTTAAGACGCGTGCATATCAGAGCACGTTCAAATGCTATCCATTGACAGCTGATACTACAAAAGCGAATAAGCTTCTTTATACACGGTGTTTGCTTGTTCTACCTTCCTTCGATGCGCCAAATACTCCGTCAAACATTGGCAGTCCAATAGCAGTCATAGTCAGCAATTCTATTTTATTTACATTAAGGTTTTAATTAATTAGTTAGCTGTGTTACAGTTATTTGTTATATTCTCTTCGTAGCGGCAATGCATAACATTCATTTACACGTTTGATTAAAAAATTGAAATTATAAAACATTCCGAATGTAAATAAAAAAGTCGCGTTAAACAAATTAAAAATTAATTCAGCACAGCATAAAACATCACCATCTTGCACAGTTCGGTTTCTTTTCTTTCGGTGGTGGGAGATGGTTCACTATGCAAGCTACAACCTTTCTCGTTCTTCACAAGATCACAAGATCAAAAAATCCTCCAACAAATTACAGCTAGACAGCATCCTTAACTTATAGTAAAGCGATGAATTTAATCGATACGTTCAGAAATTAGATTTATTTAAATTAGTGTACTTTTTATTTAGATAGTTAAGTTAATTTTAACTATAGGACTGGGCTATTATTGTTTAAGAATTGTTTTTGTAATTATTCATTTCTTAAGTCATAAATTTATTTAGTAGCTTTAAGTAAATAAAAGGGTTTTCATTCCAATTCCATTAATTTGGATTGACAGTGTTGAATGAATTATTTATTATTGTGAAATGTTAAACTTGTGATTAAATTGTTTGAATAATTAGTTTAGTCAAAGAATTTTTAAAACAGACGGTATTATTATTTACCAAATGTATTTTTCCGTGCTGTATACACGCTATGTAATTACATGCTGCCAGTTAGGTAATTAGTTTAGAAATATGGAATAAACTTTCTAATAATAAGTTTTAAGCGTTCATTCTGCGATCAGCTATTAAAGACTAAACGAGCGATTAGTTAAAAGCTTTCGTTCTGTAAACTTCAGTTGGAACATTTATCAATTAAAACACATTCTAAAATTATATTTGCACCTTAAATGATTTATGTATTTTGCTGCACAACAGTTTATTTCTATCTAAACTAGATATGTATATTCTATACACAAAAGTGATAATAAAATTTAAAGAAAAATAAACTCCAAGCTTACGCACTTGTATGTAATGTGTTCAGACATAATTTAATTTTATTTATAATAATAATAATAAAAGTTTTATTAACCAAATTATAAACGGCTTTAATAATATATAATTGGCATCGACAAATATACAATTTATAACAAATATAACAAAAAAGGTATATGTATTGCTGTGGATTTTAATTTCAAAATTTTTTAGAAAACTCAAAAATTGTTATTTATAAACGTTACCTTTGAAATAAATAATCAATTTCTCTTGTTAAAAATAAACGTAATATAATTCAATTCGTATCTCATGTATTACAAAAAGGCGTACGTACTTTTACTATAACATTGAAATTTACAACTCGTTGATTGTTTGACGGTCACTGTTTAAAACCAACCTCGTTAGTTTGGTTGTCACTGGGTTTCCCTTTCTTTCTGTTTATCGTAAAGTCATATCTGCGCGGTTAAGCTCCTTCTCAATAGTAGAGTTGAGTAATAAAATGGCTGTCTGGCATTAGAAGTTGAATGTGCGAGATATATTAGGAAATTGGTTTTGGATATAATTCGCTTCAGCGGAGAAAATCTCGCATTCAACAGAATGATCGCTTGATTATTTATATGCGATCAACCGTCAAATTAGACGGATTACGTTCTAGTGCAAACCATATAGGTAAATTCTTTTTGTTTTCTACAATGTGCTAAAATCTGATAAAGTCTTTTTCTATTTTAGGTAATATTTCCCTATCAGTTACCTTGAGCGAATTGTATTGTAAAAGACCTTTCAGTTTATAGAAAGGTAAAATTCTTCAAATATTTAAAATTAATACAATATACAGGGTGATTTCTTTGTAGGTCTTTTCTTTTGGGTTTTGTTGCTCGTTGTCGTTTATTCCTGTTCCTGCCCCTCTGACCGTGGGTTTAATTAGAAGGTCCTTCCCCTTTGGGTCCGTACCTGCATCTATATATGTATCGGGTCGTAACAAAACAACACAATATCGAAGGGTGAAGCGAAAACCCCTAAGCAGGGTTTAAATTATACTAAAACAGCCGTGGGTCTTCGAATGGTGGGATGTTTGTCTAAAATTGTATGTATTCATTGTCATTCTATTTATGTTTATATATATATTTATTAAACGTGTATACAATTTACTCATGCATGTTAATTTTAAGAACTAGTTAACACGAAATCTCGAGTAGTGAAATTGTCCTAGGGTAGTTTTTAAGTTTACAACCTGCTGTGATACAAATCACCATTCATTCATTTTTTTTATTAGACATTAAAATTTTTGATCAGCATAATAATTACAATTACAATAAAGCCCTACTTAGAAAGTTTACATTTCACTACGTGTGTTTTATTTATTTATTGTTTATTTATTTGTGTGATCTTAATATTGCTTTCCAACTCGTCAATTGTAAGTATATATGCACTGTACGACCAAAATTGTGGAAGTTGCCCATATTTTAGTAGAAGATCTATTTCTTCGTCTGTCTGATAAGCTTGAAGCTTTAGTAATAAGCATTTTTTTTTAAAAGTAGTGCTTGTTTTTTTTATCTTTTATATCTTGTATTACCCCGCCCCTCACCGAGTTATAGGGGTTAGCCGGCAAAAACTAAAGCAGTGTTATTTAGATACTTCCAGCACAGCTATACTTTGGTAGGTTAGGTATTTATCTATATAAAAATAGCCTTTGTGTTTCTGTAGGTTATAGGAAATTTTTGTTTACTAAATACTTAATCTATCATTCAAACTATATTCCCCAAAACTATCCTAGCATGCAAGAACAACAAATCTTAAGTGGTTTTAACAAAGTGGAATTTCCAACAAAAGGCCTCACGCATGGGCGCCAATTTCCTATAACCTACATAAACACAAAGGCTATTTTTATATAGATAAATACCTAACCTACCAAAATATAGCTGTGCTGGAAGTATCAGCTCGACCTAATATCTGTCGACTTGTTAGGGCTTATTAGTTTTTATTTAGATCTTTGTTTTGCGAATATCTATTTTTGGCTTTTATACCAAGGTTCTTGATATAGCAATTTTGACTTTTGTTTTGGCTTAGCCAAACTATTTTTTATGTATACCGGATTTGACGATTTCTCTTCTCCTTTTTATCTTCTCCTTCTTTCCTATACCGATTTTCACTCCATATTTTCCATAGCATGGCTTGGGCTGAATCCCCAAGACCGTGGTTCTTTTGGGTTTCTTTGGGCTGGACTCCCTTTTTAACCCCCGGTTTCTTCTTTTGTTCTCTGTCTCAAACGGTACGTGTGTGGTGTTCGGATGGTTAGTGTTGCTGAGTAGTGCTTCCGAACCTCGGATGCGGGGGTTTGGCGCTGTTCAGTCTCCACGGCGTTGGAACTGGCAGTGCCCCGTATCGTGTGTGGAGTTGTGCTCCTCGGTGGCTCTGCCGTCTGCCCACTTCACATGTGTCCGGGCGAGCCCTTCTTTTTCACTCTGTTTTCTTTTTCTTCTTTTTTCCTCTATACTACCCTCTCTTGGGTGCGAGCAGAGAGTATGTCGGCGGCTCTCTGTTCTGTTCTTTTGCCGGCCATGTTCAGTGGTTCGTGCTGGTAGGTTTTGCTGTGATTCGCTGCCAAGCCTCGGGCACTGGGAGTTGCTCAGTGGTCCCTTCCCAACGTGGAATACCACTGTGCCCAGTACCGTGTGTGAAGCGCGTCTTTGTAATGAACCCTGCTTGCCCGACCATTGTTCATGCTTCGGGGCGGGACCTTTTCTTCCTCTGTTCTTTCCTTAAGGTGAAATAAGCCAGTTTCCTTTAGCTGAAATCTAATTGAATAATGTCGATGAGCAATGAGAGCTTTTTTAAAGGTTTTTTGTTGATTTAAATACATTATTATTGATGTAACGATATGAATAAGTGTAAATGTAATAGATATGTGCCAACTATAACAAACTATGTAGACACAGGCACGGTTTAAATTAAACAAATATTTTTTCAACATTTTTAACGTTTTAATGAGTGCGCGAAAAAAATTTTTTCCGGTTACCCTAACCTCACATATAACTCCACAATGGCTAACAGCTTCAAATGGATTTTTAATTCAAAGGTTTTAGTTTGGCAAACTTTAGATAACTTGGGCATGTTTGATAATAATTCTAAATGTAGTTCAGTTACCTATCATTTCAATCGACCTAGCTCAACAGGTCTTTGACATCGTATTCTTCCGTGTTTACTTGATCATAGACAGTTCAAACAGGTGGCTTTGGCAAAACGAGTAATCGTCCAATATAAATCTCACAAAGTGAGTTGATTAAAACCTCAAAGATAAATTAGTAGCTTACAGTATAGTCCCAAACTCTGTAGTATATAGCGTTATTTTAAGCAGATTAATCTAACCAAGAAAATTACAACAAAACAAAGTGTGTTAACTATAAGGAAATTCACATGCTTTGCGCAGTCTTGTATTTCATGTAATTTAGTTATCTGATACTTTAATAATCCCCTTAAACATTGCAAAGTTCTCAACTATACGTGGTGCTGTTATTAGGGCTTCATTAAAACCGCCAACGTAAAACAGCGCTTATAACATTCCAAATTAAAAAGAACAAATAATAAAATTTAAGTTATATAAAACGTACCAACCAGCCATGCACATCTACTAATTTATTTCTAAAACAATTTTCCAAAATCATAAAACTGAACAACAGTATGCCCACAAAGAGATTCAACGCGTATTTGTTCACCGAAACAGATGCGTGAAAATGTCGACCATTGTCTACAGAACACAAACTCTAATAGGGTTTCTGTTACTAAAACCCCTTTAGAGTACAAACTGGTCTAAATACGCTCTCAAAAATGTCGAGGATGAGACCGTACACAATTAAAACTGAAACCAAGAGGACGTGCAGGACGGAGCAATGGTCCCCTCGTAAAAATTGTAAAATATTTAAGCTTTTAAATATTTAGACAGCTTATACAACCAAAAGTTTTCTTCCGGAAGAAAAGATATAATTGAAAGCGTTCCCTACCGCGTTCTTTATTTCGCTTCTTTTGACATTCTACCTCTTACATTTTCTCTGGGGTGATTTTAAAATATTCATTATGTATCAATTAAGGATTTATCTGTAGTGGTGACAATTTAGGACTTTTCTTTGATATTTCGTTTCCATATTATTTCAGAAAGTGGAATCGACTTTGTTTCTGACGCAATGTACATTAAAACAAAAATTAAACTCTAGACGGTTTAGCTTAGACACAGCTACCTTAAGTTTCCCAAGTTTAATTTAAAGCGCCTTTATGGCAACGTATTAAATGACAAAATTCTTTGTGTGTAAAAATGTTTTGGTTGAGAGAATTTTGTATTTACTAAATCGGCGTGAGAGTGATGACATCGAACTTTTTTTTTTAATTACATGACAAGTATTTTTTACTGAAATCGATATAATATTGTGTTCTTTTTTAACCGTCATAAATATTCACACTCTTACGTAAGAAGACTTTCAAAATAAACGGTTTGATTTCTGGTTCTCCAATTAATAAAACAGAATTATCTAGCAAGCTTAGATAAAATAACAAAACTTTAGTTATTCTGATGTTCTTTAATCTTCAGTTGGGGAAAATATAGATTTGAATAATACAAAAATTGTTGTAATTTTAGACTTTATGGGTTTAATTACTTCAGTTTGGAATATTTTATTAATTATGTAGTTGTTTCTAATGTACTATGTATTGCACCTATGTAGTTACTTAGTCATTACTACCATTACTTCTCAGTAGCTTTCAAAGATATGTGGGGCGATATTTCTACTTAGTATAATTACTTTAAGGTTGTTATAACTTCAAAGTGGTATTCCGATTGTAACAGAAGCTTGCCTGAAGCTACTTTAAATTTTTAAAACTTTAAAGTAGTACTGAAAGTTTCTGCCACCTGTCGGAAACCATTGCTTAACCATTAAAGTAAGGAACCTTACAGTAGTAGTGTAAGTAAAACTTACGTTATTTACGCTACCCAGGTAAATCATTTTAAAAGGATTTTTACTACTTGCTTTGCATCAGAATTACTACGAAGTTCCAGTTACTATTGAAAATTACCGTAAAGTGACAGTAAGTTTTATTAGGCAATCCAAACCAATATGGTTGCTGTGGGCTAACATTCCTGTTGGCGTCATAAAATCACCATTTAAGAGGCTATTGGATTGCCAAATAAATTATCCTAATCAATCCATATAATAATTGGCCACTGTGGACAAACATTTCCGTCGCACCACAAAACAACCATTTAATTGGTAATTATATTGCCTAATAGAAGCATATGTTCTGTAGGTTAGTTAATTTATTAATGTAGCATAGTAGCATAGTAGTATAAAAAATATAATGTTCTTGGTTAAATATGAGGTTAAACTTAAACGTTTTTAAAGTTCCAATGGGAACTTTGCAGTGACAGTAGGAATTGAAAACAGGTTACGAAAACGTTGACGTTGTTGTATAGTGAGAGTCACTTGAAAGTTCCAGAATCTTTTAACTGATTTTATACTTCGTGGTAACAAGAACCTTAAAATAAAATTTGTTTAGTTCCCGTAACTGGTAATTAAGTCACACTAACTTTAAACACGCATTTTACAGTGAATATTACTTTAAGATGATTTTTTTAAAACTACTCCATATTTACTTGTAAAATGTTGGAGGCTACTAATCAATGTCTATTAATCGATTAGTGGCAAAAACTCAATGGTTTCACCTGTAGTTGCTGGTACGTAGTGATCACTAAAAATTCTGCTTGAGAAACGTTCCATTTTGTTTTAATATTCGTCAAAAATACCTACACCAACCAATATTATTAGTAAAATATGCTATGTAATTGTTGCATTTTTTCCCAAGTTTTTTCCCAATCAGAATATTAAAAGATTTTCCAATATGGATCCAACTTTATAGTATACACTCTATGAATGGCAATTTAACCTAAACCTAGAAAATACCACTTTTGCAAAATCGTTTGCTAAGGATTCACGATTACTCTTTATTATATGATACAAACATTAATTTTCAACATAACAGCTAAAGACTATTTGGTGTAAAACGTTGTAGTTCACTTACGTCTAGAAGGAGAGAGGCTTATTGTTCGTAGTATAATATTGTTTATTAAACAAAATAAATAGCCTTCTTGACTCTTTAGTAATTTATATTTTTTGGTGAATTGAATGTGACCTCTCCGTAATTTCTATCCGAAAATATCTGGTTAACCGTTTTATTAGAAATACCTGATAGCATAGAAGAGGTGTTTTCTTGTTTAATTAAAATATTGATTTGAGGTTAAAGTAATGTTGTTTTTCATAACACGTTTGTTTTATTATAGTGAATATATAATTTTGAAAATTCTAATTGATAATTGTCAGGTTTATTTTAGTCCTTAGATTAATGTAAGATGATTGGTTATTTAATTTACTCGTCTGATGTTGCTTCTGGAAGTGTTTAAGAAATAATTTAAGTGAAATAAAAATTCCTTTTTAATTATTCTACTGACTACTAGCCAAATGGATATGATTCGATGCTCTATTTTCTGGACTTAAGGAAAGTAATTTGAAATATAAATATTTTTGTTATTTTATTATAAAGTCCAGATGATGCACAAAATATCGTCAATTTTATCTGCTAAAGTCCTATATCAAATATAGCAGTTTTTAACAAATTCACACTCGTGCATATTCTTCGAGTAACAATTTTTGTCGAAATAAATGGTTTATTTTTAGAATATTACTAAAACCTTGCAGGTTAAAAAAATATAACATCCTTACCTTGAAGCAAACGAGAAGGGAAAATGGCATCGTTAGCACAACGAGCACCCAGGAACATACAGTCAAAATCTTTCCACATGTTTTAGATTCTTCAACTACGTGCTCAGCTGTAAGAGAAAAATACGTTTAAATATAGATTCAAATACTTAAAAAAAAATGAAGGTATGAATAGTAAATAATGTATACATAAACCTATAAAGTTCAGAAATCAGATATTTTCAAGGCGTCGCAAACTCACAAACAAAAGGATAATGGAAAAGCCATTTATCATTTCACTGACAACAACAGAGTAGTATACCGGTGTAAACAACACAACATTAAACTCGAATCAAGAAGTTGATCAAAATTGTTAGGTATGTAATAAAATAAAAGGAAACATCGATAGAACTAATTATAAGGAAAACATTTAAGGGAACTTAATTGATGATATTAGATGTGCTTTTATTTTACGTTATTGTTTTCATGATGCACGAATCGACTTTAAATATGTCATCAAAAATATAAGGTATTTAATATTTAGTGTGCCTTAAAGACAACGCGCGTTGGTATTTGAAGATAATCGATTAAAAGTAGACGCCGTTATTATTTTATCATCTAACTTTACTACGTTCACGGAAATTTAATATTTATATGAGAAAAATTTTAATAGAGCACGTCCTGTGAAATATATTATAATAGTCAAGTCTAGGTCTAGTCAGCGATTAAAAACAAATAGGTCAAGAATATAAACTTTAAAACAATGACTCAGGAACAATTTCCGATCTAATTGTAAGTTCTCGTTCAGGACTGTTGATTCCCACTAGTTTGTTCAACTTAGTTATGTATAAAGTATTATATATTCAGTTTACAGCTCGGTAGCGGTAATTATTGGTAATCCAATGGTAAAGTAATATCAACTTCACCATAAATGTAGGCATTCATTCGGATTAATCCGTGACAATTTAGCTGTGTGTTTTCAAATCTAGAAAAATTATGACTTCTGCAAGGTGCGGACAAAGACAAATAAACTTTACAAATAAATCTCTATTGTGCATTTTTACTCCTTGTATTCCCGGTTTGGCAGTAGCATGTTTTGATTCCCAATAGGCGTTGTAAATAACTATCTCACTTCCTACTTACTTCTCATATACCCATCTAAAATTATATATTGTTTGTAATGATTTAAGCTTAAATTGTCATTTGTGTTGTGCATCAAATTTACATGAAAGCTTTAATGCTATGCTCAGTCGTTTGATTATTATTATTATTATTATTATTAATTTGAAAAATGTGCCCGCTTGAGAATTGGATATCCTACAATGCTTATTGTATTTACTAACAGTGTGGGACGATGAGAGTTTTGTTTGTGAAGTGTCAAATAAATTTATGAAAATTGTCAACCTTGACTGAGGTTAACCCACTGGATTATATGAGCAGATAAGACTAAATAAAATAAACGTATTCTTTTTTAATAATAGGTAATCTTTTATATATTTCAGGATGAATTATCCACTATCAACTTTATACTTTATATTTGCAACCAAGTAAGTAATTTAATTATTGCTAAACTACTTCATCACCATCACTTTCTTTTGTTTACACTGTTGCTGAACTTGTATAAACTTTTTATAAATATAACCTTTTAATTATTTTATTCGCAACCGATATATTATGAAGCCACAAATCTACTGTTTTAAGACGTCTTATGGTATGCATAAATACCAGTGTCTTATAATTCATGAGACACTAAAGCGGTTATAGTCCCAGAATGAATTTATTTAACAATAAGAAATAAATAGCAACAAATGTCACACAATTATTACATTCTTTTCTTTTATCAATTTCAAAATTCTCAACCAAACTTATTTATATTATCCCCCTTAGCAACTTTATCATTAGAATGAATTCATTTTTTCCTATTCTTTCCTCTCCCTATCAACACCCAGTCCTGCCAATATGAAACCGTGACAAAAATGTATCGTTATAATTATTAATGTAGTTTAAACAATTTTAAGATTTAGGTTAATTAATAATATTTAATCCTTTTGCTTCAACTCGCAAACACACTAACATATGGGCTAATATACAGCTATCGTTCTCATACAGGGGCGTACAAGAGGAAAATATGAAAGAGGGCTTGAATTAAATGCTATAAATCAGGTCAGGGGTAAATATATCTTAATACTCACCCTGCTTCTATGTTTATGAATCATTTTCATTCCTTTTCTTTATTATTAACATATTACTTTTGATTAACTCTCATGATATAATGCATAACATTTTATATTAATTACATAAATCTAATTGCCCTAATTAAATTTATTTGTTCTAATTAAAAACGCTTAACGTTATTATCAAAGATCGAAATTAAAAATAACAAAATCAAAGAATTTCGGGGTGGTAACTAAAGTTTCTCAGTGGACATGTATCAGGTAGAGAAAAGGGTCCCATTTGTAGGCAGGTAATAACTACGGTAATCTTAAAACACATCAGTCTATCAAATACTATTAAATAATTGCAATATCACATATATCATTTCCACAAGTCTTTCGTAAAATTCAATTTATCTATAATGAAAATTAATTAGTTTGACAACTCACGTTAATAAAGGATAATTTATTATATACTATTATACATTCAACACCAGGTGATCAGTATGTATCAATGATTTTAAAAGATTTATTAATTCTAATTCGAATACGAAAACAAAACGTATTATTGTATGTGAATTAATTTGTAACGCCTAATAAATATGATCGTTTTTAAGGGATAAACTAGTGGAATAAAACTATAACCGATAAAGCTATCGAAACAATTCTTAGATAGATTAACATTTTTGCTTGTCTGAACAAGATATTAGGCTGTCATTAACGCAGATGATTATCTCGCAAATCATAATATTATAACAAGCTTTTTACCTCAATACAACGAAGGATGCATACAGATAACCTCTGGACATCGCGGGGAAAAGGGACTGAGAGCGGTATATTTTTTATGTAAGTTATTTCTAAGAAAGCAATTCATTTATCCAAATCACACTTTAAGGGTCGTTGTATATATACCAGCAACCATCCAGGTAGATCACTATAATACTAGATCTTAAAAATGTAATTTATGCCGGTATTGGTTATTTGCATCTTCCAAACGAAGCAATCATCCGATGTTGTATCAAATATTATGTTAAAACATCAAAATTGAATAAGAAATAATGAATTATCCATAATGCAATACAAATATCTAACAGATGCATACGAAATACGAAATTGATATTTATCGATGGATACAATAAAAAGTAGAGTACTATTTATTATATCTGAGTTCGGATACAAAATCCCAAATACGTTGTTCCATTCCATCCTTGTAACAGCTTAAGTTAATTATAAAAGTTCGATTTTACACCTCTTTTCAACCGGAATTATTAGTATAGTATTGTTTTTCTATTTTATAAAGCTTTAATGAAGCTAATATAAAACATTTCAAATTTTGATTCTTGAGTCTCTATAATATACTTATATAATAAGTTGCACATGTAAACTTAACTAGTTTCTAAATTATCATAATTAAAAATACAAAGGGTTCTGTATAAAGTTGGTGGTTGTATGATCGGAAAGATTGAACATGTTTATAAATATTTATATTGTATAATACAACCTTTCTATAGTCTTCCAAAGTCAGTTCTTTTTTGATAACATCCTTCTGGATACCTTTAGCTGTTTTGGTAAGGCTGCCCTCTACATCTACAGCATATGCTTTTGCCCCTGTCCCCAGAAATTTCCAGAGAATTCTACCCGCATATTCGTCCTTCATCTTACCAATTACGGACTCATTCTTCGGAATTCCGAATTGATTATCCTCATTAAAGTTGGACGTATCATACTTATCCAAATATTTCTTCATATCCTCATAAAAATCATCTGTTTGTGTCAGCAGAATTAACGAATCGGTATCTGTGTACAGCAGCTGAACCTTGTTCCCATATATTTTTTTAATGGTGTTATAATAAAAGTCATACATTATATGCTTAGCTAGATCTAGCACACAGAAACCAATATATATCGGCTTATTGTAGTGAACTTGTAGTTTCTCCATATGGATGGCTACCAGATCCTCTGTAAAGATAGCACACTCTTTAAATTGCGGTTTTGAAATCATACTCTCGGCATTTGATTATTTATCAATGAAAACAATAAAAAGTATATCATTTATTATTATTACAGGTCTTGAAAATAGCTTCTTCTTCTTAAAAAATGTGTTACTAATTAATATCCCTATTATATGTAGGTAGAAACCGCACGTAATATCCATTAAATTTTAACAATAGATAGTCGCAGTTTCAATAAAACAAAAAAGAATTATATATAATTTTACCAGCTTTATTAAATCGAGGCGTTGAAAGGTTCAAAAATTTCTATTTACTTAACATTAGATCGATATGAACATTTGAAGGTATATACGTGTATTTTGAAATATACTAATAACAGATTCTAAACTATTAATATTCACAACAGTAAAATCTCAGATGCAGGAATTCCTCCAAGAAAAGCAAGTAGAGATCTTAATATTTGTCACAGTAAAACTCAGCTGCTGGAAATGTCTACAAGAAAAGCAAAAATAGAGGATATTTTACACTTTTCAGACAAGTTAACGTATTTTTTATTCTATTAATAATATACATCCCCTGCGATCTAAAATGATATTACCTATATTGTAATCAACAATAATTGGAGATTTAATTCTATAGAGCGAGATAATTGAACATTTCTTAACATTAAGGAGCAATTTATTTATATCAAGCTTTGATACGGCGTTCTGCAAACAGCTTAACCGCTGAGTTTATAAAAACGCATCCCAAAATTCCTTGCAAACGAACCAAATTTAAGATTAATTCGTTCAATAATTCCTGCCTTACCTGTGTGTTTTAAATGTCTACGTTCTAGCTAATTCTCATTTCCTTTGTATAACAATTAAATTTATCAAGTGTTCATATAAAAAAAGAAGGTCAGGCAGGCAGGCAGGTAATAATTACTAGCTTAGAAGGCTTATATTTTAGAGATCGGATACATTCACATATATGCCTGTATAATACCTCTAAATTTTACTTAATCTACATACTTTAACAATACATGCAGTCAGGTTTGGCGTAAATAACAATTAGGGATATCAAGGCCATACTAACTGAACGTTAACATATGTTCTAAAGGTCAACCTTAATTAATTAACCCCCGGGACTATACATCCTTAGGCTAAAAACAGTCTTGAAAAAAATGGCAGAGTCCGCCCTGTTAGATGGTTAGACAAGAAAGCAGAGTTATGTTATTAGCTGACAAACATCTTTGAAGAACGCTCTGATTCGACCATCTGTTATCCCGATGACGTTTTAGGGTGACATTATGAAGTACTCTATACAAAATATTCATAGAAATATGGGGTACATGATCCTAATCAGCATGGATTATAATTTATATTATACAAACGGAGAGACAGGAGTAGGTACAATCGATTTATGTTATGCTCACTCGTCGGCTTAACAAAGTAATTATACTATGCAGGGGTAAGCACTATCTTTTTCCTTGAGGTTGTGTTTTAGTTCGAATTTTAAGCTTAAATAACTTTACTATTGATGGCATAGACCCTTTATTTTCATATAGTAGCGACAACGATTGATCTCGCCGCTAACTCAAAAGCACCAGAACGATGTTGGCAACATTGACGATGACTATCTCTGTAGCCGGCATAGAAGCTTCTGCGGGTCTCGGAAAACTCCTGCTGCTGCTGCCTCTGGTAATGCTATGAAATAAAAACGTACCAAGATGATGGCAGGAACTCAAAAGGATCATCTACCAGAACATTTACTGTAAGAGGTAAAGGAATAAGAAACATATATAGAATGTATATTGTTTATTTTATCATCAGTGTTAAAATCTCATGTTACATATAATTAGCAATACAACAAGATCAATACGACAATAGTAGAAATTAAATATTTACTTATTCTATGATTTTTCTCGTTTTAAGCTCTGCGATGACTGAAATTATTTCGTTTTCGTTTTCGAGACTGCTGCTATGAGCTTTCTTTGCGGCGTACAACAAATGGAGTCGATCCACTAGTTGATCAGGCGTACTCTGACGTATCCAATCCGGTTTCATCTTGTTTAACTTTTTGGGAAGACTAATCCCAAAGTCTGTTATTCTATATAAATTAGGCTTTATTATGTTTTCGTATTTCCAATGTTTAACGCTTATTAGCCGAGCGTTGTGTCTATAGTCTTTCTTATGAGCATTAGTAAGTGATATTCTGCCGTGCTTAGCAAGAACGCAGTATCTGCAAAAACTGCGGTCTAGAAATATACTATGTAAAATCTAATGAATACTAATAAAAAATATGGTATATTTCTTAAGTTGCTGTTTTGGAGATACTGCTTTCTTGCTAAGCACGGCAGTATTATTTTCATATAGTTGTCGATATCTTCCTCTGTTGGACTAGGAGAGCTTATGCGTTTAAGCGTTAGTAAATTAAACAGGCCGGATGTTCCATTGAAAAGTTTGTTTTTAATTAAAATATCTTTTTCCTAAAACTGTACTCGCAAACAACCAAATCGCCACTCGTCGATGTCGTTATATAGAACATACCTAGTTTTGTCTACGTTTTTATTTTCTCCGCTAGCTAATAATGCTCTATAATAGTTAGAGAATTCGTGATAATCTTTTAAGCTAGAATCGCATTCTTCTTCTTCATCCTCAGCAGATGTAGCGGGAGATGATTGTTCAAGCTCTGGTGAGAGATTGATAGCAACGGTTTCCGATCGCGGTATAACACGATTATCATGAAGTTCTGCTTTATCACCGTGAAAGTAGGCTAATTTCTTACGTATAGCATTACGAGCGTTTATTATTTCATCATCATTATCATCGTCGTCGTATCTTATAGCACAGGATTCATTGGTATGCATACGTTTCAGATTCACGTCTTTAAATATTTCATTATTTCTAGCTGATGTCTTATTATCAACAACTATGGTATTATGAACTGTTTTCAAATGACTTCTATAGTTATCGAGGCGTGTAAAATACTTTAAACAAATAGAACACGGAACTTTATACCCCTGGTGTATATTCAAATGACGAGCAAACCCTGAGCGTAAATAACGCTCATAAGAAAGACTATAGACACAACGCTCGGCTAATAAGCGTTAAACATTGGAAATACGAAAACATAATAAAGCCTAATTTATATAGAATTACAGACTTTGGGATTAGTCTTCCCAAAAAATTAAACAAGATGAAACCGGATTGGATACGTCAGAGTACGCCTGATCAACTAGTGGTGTAAGCTTTTTTTACTTGCGGTAAAGGTTACGCACTGGCGTGCGGCAGCTTTTCATCGGTGAGCGGGATACGTGGGTCCACTGAGTATGAAGCAAAAAAAAAGGGCGCCATCCAGATTTTTTAATGCACAAGATAACTTGAACAAAATAGGAAAGCGGGAGAACCTATTTCTCTTAGTAAGTATTATTTTTAAACAACTATTACTTAAATAATTTAGCATAAATTATCTTTCATTTTTTTAGGTATGGTGGTCTTATTCCTCAACAATAAGAAGCACAAATTTTAAATGCATTTATTAATAGTAACACATATATACACATAATAGAAAAAAAAAGATATAGAGCAAAATAAAGAAATAAAAAGATCAATGTGAACGTAGATATGTAAATAAATCTAGTTACTCAGATATAGTACTATTTCTGTTACATAATGTAATCTTCTGTAAATGAATTAATAAATCTATTAAGAAATATGCAAAAATTTAATTAAACCTTTCTTTAATTCAAACAATTTACATTTAATAAAAATTTGAAAATTTATAGTGACTTTTTATCTAAACGTGGCATTTATAAATTGGTACAGATAAAATGCAATAAAAATTGAAGTTATCACTAGAAAGCGATATCAGAAAAATTGCATGTATAAAATTAATATTATTCTATAGAAATGTAAATCTTTACAGAAATAGTTACCTTTAACTATAAATTAAATAAATTAGTGAAATTAATAGATCAGATAGATCAATCAAGGCAAGTTTAATTAATATAAAAAAATACCAACAAACGAAAATGTTCACTTCTATTGATGGTTAGTCTGATGTAATCCTACGGTGGTTGATACCGACTGCGGATACAATACAGCCTCGAAATTTGGCTACTGGATCTATTCAGCATACGATAACGTCTCAGAGATGAAGGTGTGATTCAGCTCGTGCACTAGGAAGACTGGATTCCCTTTTTTTCACAAAACGGCTGCACAAATTGGTGCATATGGGTAGGCGTAATGTTACAGGGTAGCCTAGATTCCCTTTATAAGGGAAATCTTCATCAACGAAATTCCTCAGCAACAATCAAAGGCCAAAGAAAATAGTTATGTTAGATCTAATGCAGAAAGCCAGGTGACGCGCATTGTTACCCGTATCAAATCAACGACAAAAGTTATTCACTTTAAGAGCTGAGAAATACCCGAAATTGAATTTTTGGACGCAATAGTTTCAACACGTGAAATGGAGAATTGTACAAAACCAGTACCTGGCTGAACGAGGCCTTATCTCAAAAGTGCAAGATCTGTCGGATTAGCCTATACAATACCTCCCCGATCTTGAAGGTTTGCTACATTTAAAATAAACAATTTCGTTTCTCGGGAAAAATGTGAATGAACAATGGAATCTTCGAATTTTTGATATTCTATGACCTTTAGACTTTTATATAATTCGTGTAAATGCCTCAAGAAGTACTTCAACTTTTCTTATGGTAATTTTCTACATTTAGTTAAATAACTTGGAACACTTACTGAAAGGATATCCATTTGGGAAATCATTAATTGTAATTTAACTATCTATAACAGTGATACAAATTAAATGTGAATTGTGAAAGGAAATCAATACATTCCTTTCAGAGTCAGTTTTAATACGCATGCATACACACTACCACATGTCAAACCACGTGAACGTTCTGTTCAATTCACATTTTCATATTAATTTTAGATTATAAAAGTTTGCTTATTACGCTCCATTTTTATACTGCCAAAAGCAGGTTGTTTCAAATAGCCAACGGCAGTTATTGCTGTACATGGTATTGATATTATTTATCATGTTAAACTTTAACCATGTAGTATATATGTGTATGACATTGTTAAATTCGATTTAGCAGTCTCCTATAACTTAATTAATTAAATTATTTTTTTTGCTTGCATTTAAAAAAGCAAAAGCTGCTTGCTTTGTAGAAAAATCGCTAATCAGCAAAGCTAGAAATAATTGAATCACTAAGAAGAAAAGCTGCTTTATATAACTAAATAATGTTTTACTAGGAAAATCCCGTCAAAACAAGACGGTCAAAAGGATAATTTATTGAACGACTTCTTTATATAGCGCAGCAAGTAGACAATCGGTCTTGAGCGTATTGAAACGCATCGAGTACGATTAATAATGCTTTTAAAAAAATAAGTAATTAAAAAATCGCTAAACTAAGAAGAACTGCAAAATCTATAGGGTAAAACCTAAATAATTAAAAATTAATTTAAATTAAAAAAATTAATCACCCAAACCGGCCCAGTAAATAAATATTGTACGAAATGTTTTAAATTTATGGTTTTAAAAATCTAAAAACTAAGAAAAAATAACGTGGGCTTACAAGCAGAAGACACTAAGTCAGAAAATAATGTTTTGAGTAAATCGCATTTTAATGTTTGTGAGCCTTTCATAATTATTCATGAAATAAATCTAATGCCTTTGGTACATGTATGTAAGTCCCTTAATATTGAATATAGGACTTAGTGCGTTCTTGCAGTCAACAGAACGTGAAACTTCATGAGAGAGGTACAATTGACTTAGTGCGTTTTTCTTGTAAGCCCACGAATAAAGTAAGTAGTATTTGCTAAAAAAACGCAAATTGATCTTGTGGAACTTATAAACGAAGTGGAACAAAAACGAGCCTTTTTTTAAATAGACTTTTTATCAGCTTTAATGTCTATTTGATAAACAATATAATAATTCTACAATACAATAAAACTATACAAATTATCTAAACTCGATTTTGATACTAGATTGGTTTTATTCTTCACCGAACGACAATGCTACAAAATATTCGATAATATTACAAAAGCTATATATTTTTAGAATAAATCGTAAATAATAATTATTAACGAAAAGCACAACTCCGAAAACTGATTTATAATATTTCATATTGGCATTCAATCGGGTGTAAAAGCAATTTCAGTCACCCCAAAATAAAAGGTGGTGGTGGTGGCATAAAACGTTTCTTCTCATACATTATTATGCTCTTTCGCTCCATGTCATTTAATTTTCAATTGCGCACATTTTGGGTGTCGAGGAGAATCCTCGCCGCCACCGTTTGCATTTGCGTTAATTAAAGATATAGTAGTAGAAGGTCGAAAGCTCGCCACTTTCTCGTTCATTCATTTATTATTCTATTTTAAGTAGGACATTACGTAATTGCAAACGTCGCTTTTTGAAAAAGTTTAAGTAAAATTAAGACTAAATTAAATTTGAATTTTAGTTGAAAATGCTTTGTTAGTTTGATTGTAAAATTTTAACCAAGTAGTGTATTCTATGTAATCGCACCACTGTGCACTGCTATGAAATAAACAATAGACGCCTATCAAGCTCTCGCTGGTAGTGTATGTCAGGGTATGAAATTACACTTAGTTATATCTATCCCAATGCGTAGATGCACTGGATATATCTTGTATTTCGTATTTTCGTAGAAAATAGGGTAGATATTGAAATTATAAAAAAACATTTTTTTAAATTCATATCTTAAAAGGGAGGTAGACTCAGCGCTGCTCTTTAGATTTTGAGGCCCCGAGAATAAATGTAGAGTGCCCCCCCCCCCAGTAAATAAAATATATATAATAATAACAATAATTTAGTGTTAGCAATTCCCGGGAATTTATTTTTTGGAAACTTTCCGTGGAAATATTTCCGAAAATTTATTGAAATGGCAAATGTCAAAATATTAACAAAATTGAAACGCAGTTTAAGAGGTATCTAGTTGAATCAATATACTTAAATTGTGAAAAATAAACAATAAAAAATGAAGATTATTTAAAGAAAACACAAAAATCTAAAATCCATTACAAGGAAAAAAGAAAAAACAAATAATTATTGAAGATAAAAGAATTAATTGAATTAAATAATAATACAAAATACCTAACGAAATTTACCTTTATCACTGATGATGGATCAACGATGATGAAAGTTTTATTTTATTAATTTTTAATTTTAATAATTTTTTTGGTGTTTTAAACTAAACAAAAAACTAAAACAGCAAAAATTGCGAAAAGTCGATGTACAACGGTTAAAAATGAGGTTATAAACGACAAAAATTGAAACGCGCATACGTATATTATTCAAGGTTACGGCGGAGATTTATTGGAAATTTATGAATGTTTCTTTCTCGAAATATTTCCTCATTGGAATACCATTAACCCGTTTATAAAATAGTTCAAAGGATGAGAAGTTTAGAAATTTGGTGCGCTTCATTTCAAAAGTAAGCTTTAGTCTTATGTATAAGAACTTCATCTCAAGAAAGCCTCTCAGTCTATTTTATTAATGCGTAAGACAGAGGCGCTTCTGAAGATAGTGAGTAAAGTTAAAAAAGCTACACTTAGCTGTTTACAACAAATACTTTCCATGGTAATCTTTGGTAGAGTAATAGTTAAACTCCTTGTCGAAATAATTGCAAAGTAAGCTTCCGAATCCTATTAACGACTTACCATCAGAAATTGAAAACTTTTGTTTTTTGTTAATACAGTAAAACCTTCTTTAACGGATACCTCCGATAGGAGGGAAAAAGAATTATATTTGAAAGAATATAAAGAACAACTGTTGCAAACAATATTTTTTTCACAACTAACAGGTAATAAAGATAAGAAGTATTTAAGTAGATAAACTTGAACCAAACGAACCCTTACCTCGTATTTAGTAATCTCTTAACAAGAGATCCCTATGTGTCAATCTATTGTAAGGGTATTTAAGAATTCATGGAATTAAAGTTAGGTTTTCTTTGCCCCGCTAAAATATGAAATTTAGGTAGCAATAAAACAAAAATAAATTGATTTTGGAAATAAGCAGTCTGCAACTAGTTAACGTGAAAAAGAGATGGCATAGGTTAAAAGACAATTTAACCATTGATGGAACGGTCCGGCAACTCGCGAAAAATTTTTCTTTTAGAACATCTCAGGTTATTATTATATACTATAACGCTATGTATTAAGAAAAAAATCATAAAGTCATTATAAAGAGGTTTTACTGTAATTTAAAACTTGTACTTCTATTAAACATTACATGCGCGGAAAAATCGTTAGCAATATTGTTTTGTGTGCAACCTACACCACATATTAACTATTTCTCAATACCGAACTAGACGTCCTACGATATTGTTTAAGATGAGGGTGCTAAGATGGGATGTGATGGTGAATATAAATATTGTACTCGTACACAGCTAACTTAAAGCAAAATAAATTAAATGATGATACCTTAAAAGCAAGGCACTCTACTAAATACCATCTAATCGTACTTGTCAGTATTTTTGACATTTACATTTTTTTTTTCATCTTTTAAGCAAATTTTGAAGCACTAGTTACTCACAAAGTAGTATAGAAGTCGTACCGAAATTTACATTACTCCATTGCATCAATCGTACAATATCCTATTCCACAATTTAAAAATTGCATACGATTCTTGGAACAGAGTTTGGCCACGGAATGGTATTCTAAAACACCTCTTTATTAATAAATTTAATGGTGGTTATTAAATTTTGTTTAAGAAATATTTGTTTTAATAAGTGGTTAAAATAAGGTAAGATTGGTTGCATAACGGTCAGGGGTGTCAATTTATTTGACGTGTTATTTTAATAATTAAACATACGAGTTTTACATGCAGAACTTTATAGTATCTCAATAAGATTCGAGGTATGTTTTTATAATTTATTGGTTTGTGTGACATTTATGAACTCGAAGATCTACGTATAACGGCAAGTGCAATATTCAATTATCAAATCAAACTTATTGTAAATAAGGCATAAAATACATACAACAAATTATGTGTTTAAGCTATAAAACTATAAATCAATGATGCAAAAGGTGTTCAAAGCTTTTTGCACCTTGTTGTGTTGCAAATTTGAATTCTCAAAATAAAAGAACATTTAATTTTAATATCATTCCATAGAGAAATAGTGAAAATGAAGTAGAAATGTTATTAAAATTAAAAGTGGCACTTTGACAAGCAATTATGTTTTCGAGCAAATTAATGTAGAAATTGCGAGTCAATCGAAGTCACTTTAATCCGAATGAAACGTAGGTACTATTTTTTCTCCAATCAAAAGAAGTACATCATAAAAAATACAAAATATTTGAAACTAGACTTTGACTGATTGGCACGCTTTATTATGATCTTTTTTCTGATGACACTGCACATATAAATAAGATTTACTTTTTCCTCCTAGGATTAAGACTGCTTTTAATCCTAAGATTAAAAGTGTAGCCTAGCAACACGTTACGCATTTTTATATTAGTAACAAAAACGTCAACTTTAATGACAATTAATAGTATTTCAACAAAATACTTTTTCTCCAACCGCACGAATATGACACTATAACATCAAATTATTTTGTATAAAAAGTAAACCATTTAAGAACTGTTACTCGTTACCATAGCAATTGTACAAAAAGTAATCACTTTTTGTACAATACAAAAAATAGTCAGAGGTTATGTATGGACTATTTTCCGCAGTGCTCTATAAGATTTTCTTTTATAGTAATAATGCGAAGTAATAAGTAGAAATCTTTATTTAAATAATAATCATTTATCTTTTCTAGGACAATATTAAAATATTAAATTAATTAAAGACATAAAAGAACAAAAACAAATTCAACGTTTCTATTAAAATTTTAGTTGCTGCTCGGAACGTCGGAACGACGTCGCAAAAACAAAAACCAATCCTAACCTCTAATTATTTAACGGTAAACACATATATCTTAGACAATGCCTGTCGAAATTTCTTCGAATTTTCGTCGAAATGGGAGTGAGATTACATATTGAGTATTTCTTAATGATATTAATTCTTAATATTCAAATTGCCACTTTTTACACATATTAGAATTGCAGGAAATAAAAAGTAGTTTAACGTCATGTTGTTTATTCTAAACAGCCCTCTCACAGAGTTTGCTAGTTAAAAATAAGCAATTGGAGAAAAAATAGTATGTTTAATTCGTACAGAAATTCGTTTTTTGGACTCATAAGGCTGCCAGACTCCGCTAACGCGTCGTCCGGCAACTTTCTTATTCGTCCCAAAAACATGCATTTTTTGTACTAATGAAACAAATAACAATTTAAGACAGCTGGCGAAAATTAAATTTCCGATTTGAGATGAAATCTTTTTGTGCTCGTGAGATGGCAAAATTCTCATCCCGCAAAAAAGTGTTGTTTTAACTCTTATTGTAACTATTATATTTGAAATAATTTTAATTTGCAACAACTATAACATTAAACAAATAAAAAATTGAAAAGCAAGAACGAAGCAAAATCAATCAAAGTTATATATTGATCTAGAGTTTAAAGTAATGTTTTTATTTGACATTTATAGTGGCTGGTAAGCTCTGACAGTACAAATAATGGCAATAGATGCGAGCGATTTTTCAATTGTAAAGTTCTTAGAACCGCTTATACGTCCAAGGTTTAACACAAAAGAGAATGTCTGTAATACTAGCTACATTTTTCAGTACCATTAATTTATAAATATGTCCCTCGTAGATATTTGTGATTTTATTTTAATACTAAGAAAACTGAAGCATGTGGGGCGTGATACATTATTTAAAGCCTGCTTGAAGTAGTTGAAGTAGAATCGAATATAGGTATAAACCCGGGCTTTTAAATCGTTGCAAAATCTTCCCAAGTAAATAAAGTTTCAATTCAATTTTCAATTCAATTTTTTCAATTTCAATTGAAAAATCCTACTTTTAAAATAAAAAATGTGATAAGCGCGTGCGCTGACGTTTTTCCTAGCTCAGTTAATCAAAGCGGAGTGACAATACATTAAAGTCGCTGCCCGTCTGAGGTTCGATTCAATCTGACAGGTAACTTTCTCTTTATTTGTTGTAATTTAAGATTAATTTATTACATTTAATAAATATTTTTAAATGACGATATTCTTTTTTTAGAAAATTCCCATTGCTTATTCCTAGTTTTATGAATTGGTTATTTAGAAAGGTTTCGTATAAATCAATTTGATCCAAGACACACGTGCTACCACAGAAAATTAGTTCAAGGCAATCATGAAGATGCAAATAACAGAGATGAAGAAAATAGATTAAACGATCTTTTTAAAGTACAAAGTTGCATGCGGAGCAAACAATCAGAATTTGGTCCCAAAAATCTTTAAATCTTTTTGTGAAACGTAAACTATCAGTATAAGTAAATGTGTGAATAGAGATGTTGGGTCATCGAATTATTGACCTATTTTTTATAGAAGGAAATCTCTCCCAACCGAAAGTGTTTGTTGTGGAAATTAATGAAGTTTCAACACGACTTAACCATCCTCCTTTCATAATTCGTGGATTGGCAGGTCCAATCGCATGGCCCGCGATATCTCCAGACTTGTTTCCGATTGATTTTCTTGTCTAGTCGACATTAAAAAAATTAAGTTATAAAAAATTTAATAATATAGAAATATTAAAGAAACAACATCAAAGAAAAACTTTTGCCACAACAAATAATAAGATAAGAATTTAACCATAGATTTGGGTATCGTCTAGCAGCGAATGGTGATTGGTTTGAAGAATTTTGTTTATTTTTTATGTGATTTTTGTAATTTTGCTAAATGTTTTGTTTTAGTGTGTAACGTGCTAAAAATTTGAGAGTTTATTTTATAAAAAATTATGTTACAGGCTCTGGGCCGGACCTTATAATAGTACGGCCCTGTGTATAATTAGGGCATTAGGGTTAAGTTGAAATTCAATTCCCACGTTTAATATGCATTCTTGTCCAATATTTATAGATAGCTGCATTGTAATAAAATTTCAAAGTTGCAAACAGTTCAATTAAAATAATGTTTATATCGCTTCTTATGGTTAAGATAATTCTTGCAGACAAAATTCATGATAATCTTGCTGAATAGTAAAATAATAGGCCTCATTTTGGTCGAAAAGCACGTGCAAATCTCATATAAAAATAATGTATTAGTCTACGGCAATCAAAACGGTGACATATCTTTTTGTATTTTAAGTTAGGAATAAGATTTTTAGCTGCGCCAAGACTATCATAAATTTCGCTTCATGTGTCAAGTTTACGACTGTAAACTTCCGGTAGAACTTGATATGCACCTGTTAAAAATGTGCATTTTAGAGAAAAGTTTTGTAGGCCTTTTTATTGGGTGTTATTATCGTCAGTTTTTATTCCATTGAAAACTTAAATAATTCCTTCCCTTTTAGTTCGCAAAAATGCAACAATTTTGTATCCTCTTCAGTCCAGTCGCAAAACGTCTTTTGAAGCCTTAAGCAAGGGCGTTTGCCTGAACCTTGCTCGCTCCTTGGAGTAAGCGTTGTAAATAATTTTCGTGCTTACAAAGTTAATCTAGTAGATTAGCGAATATTTTCCACCAGTAGGTGTAAATTTGTGATTCCCATTTAAAATAATATAATTATAAGAAGAGTGCAAAAAATTAAATTATATTTCGGTATGTCTAGTTAATAGAAAACCCGTTTGTACACTGAATTTTGTTTAAAAAATTAGTCTAAAGGATTCAACAGTGTTTTTATGTTGAAACGGCGAGTTTAATTATTGTTAAACAAATGACGTATTGTTTTCTATAAGCGCTTTTCAATAAAACTTCAAGCAACATTCAAATTAGTTTTTAAAAGTATCGTTCTGGTTAAAGTTAATGATAATAATGGATATATACAATAATGAAAATTATTGCAAGTTTAAAGTCGTTAAATTTGAACAACAGTTTAAATTCAAGAAAAGTTTCCTACGTTCCTGCTTCAGTTGACAGTTTTTGTGTTATAGTCATTGGTTTTTAGTTTAAATGGTTTAAGTCATTGTTGTCTGACTTTTAGTATAATTAACAATTTTGGATAAATGTTTAAAGGATTACATAATTATTTAAAGAATTAAGGTCGAGTAGTTGATGTAAGTTTAACAAAAATGTTTAATTAAGATTGTCTTGGTTTATTTTAAAATCATAAATAGTTTAATGTTTAAATCAGCAACATGTGTAAAGTTTATTTTGCTTGGGAACCCAAGATTTAACGTAAACCTTTATAAGAATGATTTTGAGGATGGTGAGCTTGGAAGGATGATGAATAATCTTTCATATAGTTCTGCGCAACAAACTGCTGATGTTTCCGACACAACATACATTTTTATTAGAAACTTGTTCAGATGAATTTTGAAGAGAAGTCTCAGACCGTAGCCTTTTTTGTTTCAAACAATGATAACATCAATGATTAGTCATCAATAACAATAATCAGTTTGAAAGGCGCACTCCCTGTGTTCTAAATTTCTAATTAGAAGCTTTTGTGATTAAAACTCACGACGCCCGAGTATAATTTGATTAAATAAGATGTCTCTGCCGGAGCATTAAAATTTATAGTAAGTGTCGTAACGTAAGTATGGTTACAGAAGAATTTTGTGTTCAAGTGATTGGCGTATTGATTGATTTTAATGTAAATTAATATATCAAGTAAAAGAAGAGTTTTTTGTCAAATGTGATAGTTTCGCCAATTAAATACCTATTCAGGTTGTCCATGCAAAAAGATCGCTATTACTTAATCGTACGATACGATTCAAATGGCATTATGTTTTTTAATTGTGTGTAATATTGTGGATCGGAATTAAAATCCTGAAATAGGATTTATTAAAAATAGACATTTTCGAAGAGAATAAATTACCATCTTGAATTCTAAATTTAATAAATAATAAATTTTATAATAATTATTATAATTAGTTACCCCCCAGCTGAAATTGAACCTGAGGCGGCAGCGACTTTAATTTATTATTTTACCCTGCTTTAACCAAGCTTGGAAATTTTTTAGCGATTTTAATAGTAGCTTGCTTTTATTTAAATGAGTTTTATTTGTAATGTAAAGGGTTCAAATGTATTTTTTCGCAATCTTAGGGCATGAATACTCTTTAAACTAATTAACAGACCGATAAAAATGTAGTAACATAATAATGTTACTACATTTTTTTCGGTTACTACACTTTAACATTATTTTAATATTGTGGTAGCTATAGTAATCACAAGATAGTATATCTTATTATGTATTTTTTCACTATTAGGTCAGAAATTAAGTTTTAGAATCTATAGAAGTTATTAGATTATTAAGAAAGGTCAGTGATCTTTGTTTAATGTAATAGTCATATTACATTAACTAGTTAGCATATTTTCAGTTCAAGAGTTTTCAACTTATTACACAAGTTAGTTTAGGGATGTTGGCATTATCTAAGGTTGCTCTAATACTTTATTATATTATACGTTTTGTGATATAACTAATTATACGCTAGTGAGATATTTGACGCAAGATCACGCGAGCGCAAGTGTAGCATTTCTCACGATCGTATAATAATGACATTTCACTCACGTGTGATTACAGTAGCGGCTTTTGTACAAACAAGTTCTAAAATGGTACTTTCATCAAATAAATAAATAAAACAAAAGTAATTCTGCACCATGATTACATTAATGTGAACTGTTAGTTGTTTTTGGTCATAGAATTAGTAGCAGTTTATAACGAAACATGCTAGTAACTTCTCACTTGTAAAAAATATCTGTTTTTATTCACTGAAAACGATTACATAAAGTACATCAAAAACCACTATAGTGGAAAAATGGTTATTTATATAACACGTTGCAAAGATAAATGTTTTTTACTAATCGTACAATTTGTACAAGGAAGTTTACCGAACTGCACAAATACGAAGAGTGAAAAACAATCATTTTGTACGTGTTGTATACATTACTTTTTGCAATTTATGCACAGATACATTATAATTAGACTATTATTGCTAGACTCATCTAAACATAATCGTCTCTTTATGGTCCGACGAGCAATAAAGAAACGTCAATTAAATCTCACAACTGTTTTTGTAGATCTTGATTGGTTCTTAATATAATTTGTAAACTTATCACCAATGAAAATAAGCTGAAATTAAATATTTTAAAATAGCAACTATAGTGACGTACTTTGCATAAACACATAAGTACACGTACAGCGGCTTGATGTACCTACATACTCATTTAATTATATTTTTTACACAATAATAGATTTGAGATAAAAACTTAATCTGTGCATAAAACAGTGGGCATAACTTGCTTTTATGGCCCTACCGCCTTTACCTAGCCCTCGGCTGAGGCCTCGGTCTAGAAATAACGCTTCTGGCCATAAAAGCTTCTTTATGCCCTTAATACATAAATAACTATTATGCACAGATGCATTATAATTAGACTATTATTGCTAGATTTATCGGAACATAACTGTCTCTTTATGCCCCAAGGGCCTCTTTATGATCCGACGGGCAATAATGAAACGTCAATTAAATTTCAGAGCTGTATTTGTAGAACTTGATTGGTTCTTAATATAATTTGTAAACTTATCACCAATAAAAATAAGCTGAAATTAAGTATTTTAGATAGTAACTATAGTAACGTACTTCGTATATAAGCACATAAGTATACGTACAGCGACTTGATGTAACCTACGTACTCATTTAATTATGTTTTTTACACAATAATAGATTTGAGATAAAAACAATCTGTGCATAAAATAGTGTATGCATTTCGGGCATAACTTGTTTTTATGGCCCTACAGCCTTTTCCTAGCCCTCGGCTGACGCCTTGGGCTAGAAATAACGCTTCTGGCCATAAAAGCTTCTTTATGCCCTTAATACATAAATAACTATTATGTCCATTCGGGCGATTTTGACCGGTTTATGGGCCTGTATTCAGAGCATTGCTAAATTAGAGCTCTAGGGCTGTAAAACTTTTTAGAGCCCGCTAGAAAAATAGCTACCCTTGTTTATGCCGTCTCCATAGTAATAACAGTAACCTACTTGAAGTTTTGCACTTTTCAAATTATTTTTGTTTTAAAATTAAATATTTATTTAAACTTAGACCGGATATAAACTAATGAATGCATTTCGGGCTTAACTTTTGCAATATGTACAATAAAGGTTTGCAATATATATGCACATATATCTACATCGTAGATATGCAATATGTACATTTCTGTTATTGTAAAAACCTTGGAAAGCAAGCTATTGCTATAGCAACAGTAAAATGGTCAACACATATCTAATTTAAATTTAGTTTTATATACATGTATTTAACGATAAAAATATCTTTTTTATTTAATATTAGTTTTATTTTTATTTTTCCGAATTTTATATTTAATAAATACGATGTAATTACCGAGATTACGTAATTAGATACCGAGATCAAACATTGCCATCTAGCTGCGAACAGTGAAACCTTACCTTGTAGTAGTAGTTATCGGAAGAAGTCTAGCAAGTAGGCCTTCATAGGCCCTTTTTACCAACCCCTTGACATCTCCTAACCACCTCCGCTATCACCTACTTCAAAAACCTCTTCTCCCTCTGCAAACCTGCCCGATTTCCCAATACAGGTTAGGATATCGGTCCACGCTAGGGAGTGCAACTCTTCCCTTTGAAGTCTAGCTACGCCAAACGTTTTAAAACGTAGACGCTGGTAAGCCACGCATTCTCCCAGGTAGTGATAGGATGTTTCTTCAACTCTCCCACATCCTGAGCAAATGGGATCTTGCTCTACTCCTATCAAAGATAGGTGTCTTCTTAGTTTGCAATGGCCTGTCAGGATCCCTATCAAAAGATTCATGGTTCTTCGGCTCCTTCCCATTAGCCAGATCGACTTCTTTGAGTCGGATCCCACTACATGGTCCTTCGCCTGCCGACAGCCTCTGCACCTTTTCCACCTCTCTTTACTACTCTCGTAGGCCCACTCCATTAGGTCGTCTCTCTCTCCCGACGTCTGTCGAGATCTGCTGCCTTGTGATACCCAGAAAGGGTTCCGGTCCTAGACAAATGTCATCACCTCCGAGTTTGGCCAGTTCATCAGTCTTCTCGTTGCCCTGGACCCCTGTATGTCCTGGAACCCAAACCAGTTCCACCTCTTTCTCCCTTGCCAATTCTGCTAAAGCATCCCCACATTCCTGGACAAGAGCTGATCTCGTCCTGGATGAGAAGATTGCCTTTAGTGCAGCTTGGCTGTCAGAGCAGATATAGATTTTCCTCTCTGGTGCTGTCCTAATCTCATCCTTAGTTTCCACCGATAGAATGGCATAAACTTCTGCTTGAAAAACCGTGGTAAACTTTCCTAAGGCGAAGCTTTCTTGCATCCCTCGGTTTTCTACATAAATTCCTGCTCCAGAGGATTGCCTTTCTGCTACTCGAGATCCATCCGTGTAACATATCAAGGCATCTGGCTGAAACTCGACTTGCTTTTTACCTTACCTAAGATTTCTTTTGGTCGATAGATGGCAGTGATTGAAATTTATTATGGCAGTTTACAAAAAAATTATTTTAAAATTAATAATTACTTTTTATTTTGATTATTTACGTCTAATGATACTGAATAAAATAGTACACATGTTTCGTTGGTAAAGTTTCCAAGCCTCGCGATATTGTTTGACCTCGACGTACTGTCTAGGTCAAACAATATCGCTTGGCTTTACCAACTCACCATGTAATATACTATTTTCTACTTATATAATTATATGAAAGTAGTCTATTTCCGCAGTGTTTACGCTTCATGATGAAGATTTTACTTTCGTCTCTGGAGAAAAAAGTTGACGTCAATAAAGTTAGCACCCCCACTTAAGTTAATTGGTTCATAATTTTGGACTAATTATGGACTAATTTTGGACCAATTCAAAAAATTTTGGACCAACCCCTATTCATCAGAAATGAAGATTTTAGAGTGGGGGTGCTGACTTGAGCTCAAGCTAGCACCCCCACCATATAAATATAAATGATAAATCAATTTAAACTAGGCTATAATTTTGGACTAATTAAAGACTATTCATTAGCATGTAATACATTTTCGAAATCAACCCCTAAATAGAAATTTACCCCACATGAATAATACCACAAAATTAAAAATGATGCCATTCGGGGAAAAAATATATCATAATTTTGAACTAATTAAGGACTGTTCATTGACGCATAACCCATTTTTGGAATCATCCCTTAAATTGGTAAATCGCCCTACACTACAAATCAACTACAACAATATGGAGGGGCTGTTCTTGAATATAATCGTATTTGATTATCAGACATTTATCATGAGAGGTAATTGCCGATTGAAAGAATCTCGGATGAACCTGCAGGCGCAAAAGGGCGGTAAGAGATGTCGCCCCCACGCAGTGAGATGTCATGAAACTTGATATGAAGTGCAGGGGCAATACTTTACTGCGTAGCCAAAAAAATAATTCAGAGAAGAAAACCTGGTTAGTCTTTAATTAATTCAAAATTATAGCCTAGTTTAAATTGATTTGTCGTGTGTATATACATGGTGGAGGTGCTAGCTTGAGCTCAAGCCAGCACCCCGACTCAAAAATCTTCATTTCTGATGAATAGGGGTTGGAGACCAAAATTTTTTGAATTGGTCCAAAATTATGGCACGGTTTTTTTCTGGTTGTTATCATCTTTAAATCGGGACATATTCGTGGGAAAGGGGAATTTACCATTTTAGGGGATGATTTCAAAAATTGGTTATCTACCAATCAATAGTCGTTATTCAGTCTAAAGCAATAGGTTTTATCCGCACGGTTTGTTTCATTTGATTTCATAGTTTTACTCACAAGGGGCGATTTACCAATTTAGGGGATGATTCCAAAAATGGGTTATGCGTCAATGAACAGTCCTTAATTAGCTCAAAATTATGATATATTTTTTCCCCGAATGTCATCATTTTTAATTTTGTGATATTATTCATGTGGGGTAATTTTTTATTTAGGGGTTGATTTCGAAAATGTATTACATGCTAATGAATAGTCTTTAATTAGTCCAAAATTATAGCCTAGTTTAAATTGATTTATCATTTATATTTATATGGTGGGGGAGCTAGCTTGAGCTCAAGTCAGCACCCCCACTCTAAAATCTCCATTTCTGATGAATAAGGGTTGGTCCAAAATTTTTTGAATTGGTCCAAAATTAGTCCATAATTAGTCCAAAATTATGACACTAAAATTTTTGAAATTTGACAAAGTGGGGGTGCTAACTTTATTGACGTAGAAAAGTTGCATGTTGCTATGGAAACGATTAATTAATTGTTTGCATAGTAATTCTCCTTTAGTTCGCTTTGATTATGACTAAAATATATCTGTTTTTTTTTTATTTAATTGTTGAATAATAATTATAATGCAGATAAACAGAATTTACGGCTCGAGATGAAATTTATTGTTGTTGTTCGTGAGCAGACTTTCGCCTCAAGGTGTTTCATCTGTTGTTACAAACTAATTAAATATACTATTTTTCAAATAGTTTAAACAAGTAAAAAAACATCGTTTTGACATTGAAAATGACAACTGAAAGTTGACATTTTAGATGGCAATTGCATAAATAATTTTATTCTAAATTTCAACTAAGTACACATAAAGTGCTATCTATGTTAATTATTGTAATTCCTATCAATAATTTACCAACTCCGCTGATTGCCAATCTAAAACGGTTACGTCTTGTCGTATATTCTGTCACGCGTGCTTCGTTCCTCTCGGGAGAATTGGTTTGTAGATATTTGCTGACTTCTTGATATCAATAGTATTAAGAGTTAGTTCGAAATTACCATGCAACCAACATAGCATGTTAATAATAATTATTTATAAATGTTTCCATGTGATGACATATAATTTGTTATACGAGTATACGCGGATTTTCTATTACATATATTGTACTTCAATTAAATAAATATTTAGCAATCAGAGATCATATTTGATAATAATTTGTGTTATTAACAGCACCCACAGCGTCAAGCATGTTTTGATTCACATCACTTTCTACGATCAATGGCACGTCTAGAGAATTATCTACCTTATAATTATCACTGGTAGTTATAATAACTTAATGAATTCAGCTTTAACTTAATTAGTGTCATTTTATCGGTTTTGTGATCCAAGCTATTTTCAACGTAATTGTTATGTGATTACTTTAAATTTAGATACTACTAAATAGCAAGAAACTTGAGTATGTTGATTTTTAAATACGTTTTTATTTTTTGTATTGTAATATTTTATGTTAAGTGGCCTAATATATTACCTAAGCTCTCTAAAGTCTTTTCAGAATATTCAGAACTCAAATTGTCTCACTGCAGCCGCATGTTGATATGGACACTGGACAGAGACGAACTAAAGCAAAACAAGTGACCGCTTGGGGCGCCAAGTTGGGTATTTTTTAATTTTTTTCAGTCAGCCACGCCCCCACTATTTCTCTGTGCCATAAGCCAACTTAAAGACGATGTAACTTTCGTTGACGGAATAAATGTACATCGTTCCCCACTTTTACCACGAAGCTAACGTCTAGGAGCTGCAGCCACCGGCACGCGCTATGCCTATTTCTAGCAGTCGTAATTTAAAATATTTCAGTGCCTATAATACTCAAAAAATATAAAAATGCTAAAGTAGTACAGTCAAAAATCAACCTAAAATACATCTCACTCAGAACGTGTGCAAACAAAATTATTAGTCCGTTTTTCATTGACGGAACGCTAACCGGAATACGATATCGTCAGTTATTGCAAGAACACATAGTTTCTGCATGGGCTGATCTGTAGCCAAATATTTGGCTCCAGCAAGATGATACAGCAACGCACTTTCAAAAAAACTTTCGTATAAATCTTGATGTCATGGTTTTTGTGCTACGCGTTTCGCGTGTTATTTTAAATAATAATAATACTTAGGCTTATTGCAAAAATCCGCTACAAAATAGTGGAAGTATTTGTTATAGGTAGATGTAATTGTATATTGATTTTGCACAATCTACTATATTCGCAAAAGCATAAGGTTTGTCTGTGGGGGACTAATTTAGAAAATACAAAAAAAAAAGAAAAAATAGTGAAAAATCGAATATACAAATAAATTATATTAGTACTCCTGCACTAATAGATGGGATAGGAAACCGGAAACCAATACATACATATATTTTTTATACATAGGCAATTTTCTTGAAACATGTATTTTTTAGATATTTTAAACTAATTTGAAAAATTAAAAAAATTAAAAATAAGGGGGCTTTAACTGAAATAGATTTTTTAGCAACAAAATTGATTTTCAATAATTTATTAGTATACATTACATCGTATACATTAGTATACTCTACGAAATACATACATACTTCGCAAATGGTTATATTTAATTTAAGTGAAAAGTTCGTATTAACTGATAAAGAACAATTAGTGGTAAAAGAACAAGGTCGCACTAAACCAGAATTAAATATTAAGAATTCCTTTAAAAGTATTGTTACGTGCTAATTTCGTAGCACCCTGTATAGTTATGCTTTTGTTAAATTGTATAGCGTTTAGGGATTTTCGCATTTTCTCTCCATTTAGTTGCCACTTTGTTTGGAACTAACTTCCTGTTGTTGATAAGAGACTTCTCTTCGTTTAGATCTTTCGTGTGAAGAACATTCTTTAAAGAATATTTTAGTGGCATCGCCGTTAAATTAGTTTTTCCTTTATGTTGTGATATGGGAATTCATTTGTGCAGATCGATAATTCATTTTTGGTGTTGATTTCCAATTTTTCTGGGAACCGTAATGGATTTCTACTAGTTCTTTTTTGAAGGTTAGGAGCATGATCTCGTAAGTTTATAGATTAGGTTTTCTTTACATTCAGTCTCTTATACTATAATTCTTTGACAGGATTCGATATATAATTGACGTTTGCCGCATTTGGGAGCGGTATAACTATTTCAGAAGGTCACCTTTTATCTAAGGTATTTATAAAATGTTTGCTTGGTGCATTCTGGTAATTTGATTTTATTTGTTACAGACCTTTTTTCTTTTCCTTTAATAAATCTTACGTTAACTTCATACACTACGTTGTATATTTGGGTTGTTAAAACACCATTACGCTGACTTGGTTGCATTTGTCTCGTTGTATCACGCTACGTTCGACCTGGTTGGTGACGTTCCTCTTCAGTTCGAAGAACACGCACTTGTATCGTGAGTCAGTTATATTGCAGCAACTATTTACAACAACAATAACGTTTGACAACCCTTATTGTATATAATGCATTACTGTATATTTATACATTATAATTTTGTGTTAAATGGTTTTTTCCTAGTGTGCGGTGAATAACCCATAGGTGCATACCTATGATGTAGATTGCGAATGCGTTAATTTACCGCGCGAGATATGTATTTGAGACTTGAAGTTAAGTCAGATTTTGAGTAAGTAATCGCGCTCGCATGAATTCTCACCCCGTTCAAAAGTGTATAGAAATCAATAACCTACATTTAATTTTTGCCAAGGCTATTTCACCTTGATTGAAAATATCACACCTGATTGTTTTACCTGATTTGATAATTCGTTTATTTGATAATAAAGCCTTACTTGACGACTTATTATTTATATGTTTGGTATTTGGGGTTTATATTTTCAGCTACCGAGGAGCCAATATTGGAAAAAGTTGACCACATTGGTAGTAGTCGCAAATGTGTTGTTCTTTTCAGATTTTGTCGGCAAATACTAGAACTATTTTAGACGATTCTTGGCGCCCATTACAGAAGCATTTGGTGAGTCTCACGACCTCACATCAGTTAGCTGGCAGCAGACAGATTTAACTGCGGTTAAAGGTTGTTACCGCTTCCCAATTAGTGATCCCCATTTTGTGGGTAACAACATATTTGAGGAGCAATTGGAATTGTAATCGAAAGAATGTGAAAATTTGAACAGAAATGAGGGTAGGAAATTTAAGTAAAAAACTTTAATACACGTATTAGTAATGAAGCACAATTTGCTTTATTTAGGTAAATAAACAGGAAAAACAAAACAAACATTTTGGAGGATTCAACACGTTCCAAAGTATTTGGCACGGGCCGCCACTGATAAGGATTGCTTGCATAACTGTGAGGGAAGTCAATGCATTTGACGTGTTATTTTAATAATTGAAAATACGAGTTTTATATGCAGAAAATCTACATGTTCATAGATATAAAATTCGCACTGTATAGTTAAGATGACAACCGGGCAATAAAATTTCTTCTTGTTTATCCTACTTTTAGAACAGATTTCAGAAACAAGTTCCACCGAATTTAATGTAATGTAGCGTTTACTGTCTCCAACCTTACTGTGTGGAACTCCATAATCATGAAATATAATCAAATTAAAAGATTAATTCAAAGTTTCACAAGCTTTATTAGTTTATCTTAACCTGACAATATTGTTTCGACATTAAAATGTCATTATCAAAGGTAGATAAGATTGATAAACAAACACGCTGCTAAGGATAAATACATACAGAAAATAGGTAACTAGATATAATACATACAAAAAATAAACATCTAACACTTCTAATAAAGGACAATTACTAAGCTCAGTTTGTTCATTCATTAAAGGTACTGTGCGTTTATGTTTGTATATTTCAAAAGCTTCTGAAATGTCTAATTTGTGTTTGTTGTTGCAAAAATGTAAGAATTTAATGTTGTTTTGAGGTGTCATTGGGTGGTTCTGTTCCAAAATGTGTTTGGCATAATTCGATTTTTCTGGATGTTTAAGTCTATAAGAGAGTACGTGTTCTTTGTATCTTATGTCGAAATTTCTAAGTGTTTGTCCAATATAAACCGAGTTACAAAAAGAACAATTCAAACGGTAAATGCCGGATTTCATGATATCTTGTGTTTTGTCTTTAGCATTGAATAGAAATGAAAAAGTGTTGGTGTTAGTTTTATAGGTTATTTTGTAACTGGTGGTTTTTCGTATTATAGTTGCAATTTGTTCTGATATCTTGCCAAAGTATGGTATTGATATGTAGTTTGTGTCTTGTATTTGAGTGTCAATTGGAAACATTCTTTTGATAGCTAACCTATAATGAATTAATCTTTTAATTTGATTATATTTCATGATTAATGTAATGTAGATTTTTATTCAAACATATCTCACATCTGAAATAATTAAATAATATTTTTATAATTGATATTTTCTATTCTACTATTTTTTCTATTCTCTTTGTTCCTCATGCTTAAATTGGTTTTATTATCTGTTTAATTATAAAATTGTTATGACTTCTTTTATGGACTTTACTACACCAACGTTACAACTTTTATTATAGCAAGATCCAATTTATGCTTTTATATTTCATAATTCAATCATTTTTCTTTAATTTTAGCAATTTTTTCATGTATCATCTTTATTGGATAAAGTCTTCGAAGGCACCTACAATCTGGCGGTGAGATTTACTGTTTGATCCATGCAGATTTGATAGTTTTTCGTGGTAGCTTTCTAAAGCTTTACATAGTAAAAGAGAACGTGGGTCCTGCCTTCATTTTACGTTTACAAGCTTGATGTATTAAAATGAATTTAGGCTCTACTTACATCACGAATCAGTTTTCTTTTGCAATTGATATAAAAGCTGAAAATTGCAGGTTGTCCTAATAGTTTTGTATTAAGGTCACTCTTAATTTATTGGTTTTGTTGTGAAGTTAGAGAATTAACTGAGGTTAGGTAGTTACTTAAAAAGAAATTTGAGCATATATAAAGACTTTAATTATACGACTGTAAAAGGAAATTGTACAAAATCAATAGATTATTCTATTCTCATCATTAATACTAATTAATCAGTTGCGTTAAAGTAAATATGTAGGTAATATATAAGCTAAGAAACATTCAATGTCAACAACTCAATAAGTACGTTGTGTAAAATAATGTAATAAAAAGCCACTTTGTTACGCAAATCTTCAAGAATGTATTTAAAACAGGATCAAGATATCTAAAGTATTTCCATTTCCTTTAGAATTGCCATTTAGTGTAAGTCGATTTCGATAATGCACAAGAAGAATGCTTTACATGATTGATAAAAAACTATTTTCTGTGAAAGTAGATCAAACTCAGTGAAATGCACTCGAAAATGCACAGAATCTCTCCTGTGGCGGATTGGTTTTCTATCCAGGACGTTTTCCCTAAGGTAATCCATTTTTCAAGAGAATGTTCCACTGCGAAATATCTAAGGATATTTTGCGAAAGAGCAAAAATCAAATAGCTGGGTGTGTAACTTTATAAACAGATACACACCCATGTCAGTATATTTGAAAAGCAAGGTGAAGGCATCAAGAGGACATGATCTATTTATTTCGCCTTGACTGAATTTCGTGTTGTAAGACCATATTTGCTTCTTGAGAATTTACCGGGTTACTCTAGATACTTAATAACTGCAATAAAAGACAATCATTTAGTTTTTTGTAACTTTTAAGTTTTTTTCTTTCTGTTATTAGAGGCTACAATTACCCTATAACCGTTATTTATGTATGGTATATAGTACCTAAAATATATTTAGATGAAGGCCAAACAAAAATGTTGACATTTCAAATTTTATTGGAAAATAATCAAGAAAGGAAAATATTGTGATAACAAAATTATTTTCCAATAATTTCTTTGCGCACGTATATATACATATTAAGCACATTTAAAATAATTAGTTTGGCATTTTCATTGGGCACATTTAAAAGAAGAGAAAAAGATGACAGAGCACGTCTTTATAGTAATAGCCCTTTCGATATCAAAACGTTAAGAATTATTCATAAAGAAATATTAACGAGATATCAGAGAAGAAACTCAAGGAAGAAAATCCGATAAAATTGGGGGCGCTCAATCAAAGACCAGTCAGATGTTTGTAATTTAATAATGAAAATTGTTTCTCCAAAAAAGAAGATAATTTTTTATTGTCTTACAGAACTTGGATGTAAGTTTTCGAATGTTCCTGCAGATTTTTGGCCTCATCGTGGTGTAGTAGAGAAGTGTGGGGTAGGAGAGGGATTACGAAGTGTTTACTATAATCTTGTCAATTCTGCATGTGCACAGATGGTAAGTGGAAAAATTATTGCGAATATTTGTCCAATGAAGTTAGTAAGTATAAACGGAAAATGCGCAAAAGTTCTTTTGAAAAGTTTATTTTTAATACTTTAAGAAAAAAACCAATACTAAACTAATAAATGTATTTTCTTGACTTGAATTCCCTGGTTAATAAATTTGTGACTTTGTTAAACTTGTTGTTCAATTTAACTTAAAGCTGTTTTAAAGAATATCTTATAGAAGAGATTATTAATACAACATAGAAATTAATATTGAGCAGCATTTTAACACATTACAAAATACAAATAAAATTGATTATTAGTATTTTATACAATTACAGAATGAACGCATACGAATCCTGTAGGACATATTAGGGTGGGTTGAAAAAAGGGTGTTTTCGCATTTCTAAAATGGCGGGTATAATCGTATGGTTGTTAGTATTCTTATAAAAGAAACATTATCATAAGTACATAATTGCTATAATCTATTTTTAGAATGTCGCACGCGTGTAAAAAATGACTATTTTAGCTATTTATTATAATAGATTATACTAACTTCCTAACGCGGCTGTTATCTTAAAACAGACGTTTGCCGGAACCAAACATTCAGTAAGTTTCAGGTTAATGTTTTGTGTTATAAATTTTAACATAGCTGGACTTCTTATTAACACCGTGAGCTAGCCGGTTAGGAAGTTCCGGTTATATTTTGGCGCCCAACGTGGGGCGACAAGATATAACTGGAAAATAACAAAAATCCTAAAAAAGCATTAATTTAGTAAATTACGACCTAACGGAATTAGATTATTTCGTCGGCTTGAAAAATAGAAGTTCAGAGGAATAACAATTATCTCGTGCTTAATTGGAAGGTATTTCTACAAAACAAGGAATTGTTAGCAATATCAAAATGAATAAATTAGTTTAGAAGTGTACCTTGATTAAGTAGCGATTATAGACCAACCAGTTGGGTTCCTGTGACTATGAACTATCACCTTCATTAAACTAACTAGGTCACCAGGAACTTATTTGGTTTAAATCCTAAAAAACTCGAAATTTGCAAAGGTTTTTACATGAGTGAAATCATACTACTAGCAAGATAACTTTTGTTCAATTGAACATCAGAAATGAGATAAATGGTTATCTTATCAAAAGTTACAAGAGAAACAGTGATAAAGCTTAAATTATCAATGAGGAAGCCTGAATGGAAACCAAATAAGGAATAGCCAATAAAAAGGCGTGCTCACAAACACTACCATATTTGGAGTAAAATAGCGAAATTGAACTGGGAAAAAGCTAAAAACAAGTTGTACTGTATATAGTATCGAGGTTTTTTTTAGAAAAAGTATTCTCCGAAACTAAATTTTGCTGTAAAAGTCACATATCAAAATTGTAAGTTAAGTGCTTTATTGAAGAACTAAGTGCTCAAGTGGGTTCATCACGTTTATATCTATATAACACACATTATGGACAATTTGCTTAAAAAGAAAGTAAATCTCTTTTAATTAAGTTTGAATCACATAAACACTTTAAGTACCTCACATCACCTTGAGTTAGATATTTCGTGTTCAATTAATTTACATTTTTCTTAAATATGATTTTTAATATAGAATTTAGTTATAGTTGGGAAATCGTCTTATTACCTATTATTATTATAAAAGTTATATCGAGATTAACAGAATTCCTATTATTATTTCATACTTATTTAAACGTCCATCAAGAGCCTTTTACAAAATTAATTTTTAATAATCTAAAAACTGAAACTTAATTTTTCAAGCAGTTTCTGTAAAGTACTTTAAAGAAACTTCTTGAAACTTTGTTTTTTAACAAGTTTCTTTAAAGCGCTGGGCAAACTAATTATAAAAAGGAATTTAAAAAAAATGTATTCTATTTTATTTTGTTAATTCATTACGCTCACGCAGCGTTTATCCATCTTCTTATTGTGTTCCTCCAAAAGTGGAGGTTCCAATGCATATTTATTTATATTGTACCAACGTGAAGCATCTATTTATATGTAAAAATTTAACAATCTATTTTAAATTAGGTACTCTTATTATTATTAAAGGTACTACTCTGGGTCACCCTGGAATCCAAACTAAAAGTTTTAATCACATTGTACTTTTCTATATTATTAGTTTTATAAAGTATACTTCGGGCTACGTCTTTGTTCTTATTTATTTATTTATTATCTCCACTAAGATTTTACAGATTTTAAGATTTGACACAATTAATTCATTATGTCTTTTGTTCCCTTTTTTTGGTCTACTCCAATTATTATGGCTTGGCAGTTGTAAACAATGGCACTTCGTTCCATCGATCCAACTACAAAGTATTGATTTCTGATATATATAATCCATATAAGATACTAACGAGTTTCTAGTTTTGTGATTGGGCATTGGGTCATATTTTTTTAAAAGTTGGAATTCGCAGCAGGATATAGTTGAAATCAACCTATCAAGGAAATACTTGGGTAGTCAGGTGACTTTCGCCCTGCTTTAAGCCACACATTTCTGCTTAAACCTTTGTTAAGAGTAGGATTCTACGAGTGTGTGTGTGTTGGTTTTCGTGTGTGAACCCATCCGTTAACGTGCAAAGTTAGTGTGTATTACTTGCATAAAGTGGCAACCATAGTTTAGAAACAGCTGTTTGTTGTTTTTGAGTACACGACATACGACGCCAGGGGCGGCCTAAAGCCCGGGCGACCCGGGCGATTGCCCAGGGCGCCGCGACTGGAGGGGCGCCAAATCGGCTGTGAAATAATTGAAAGTTCAAACATGAAAAAATAACTGTCTCACTACAACGATTATTACGTAGTATTAAGTACTGTTACAGCGTGATATTTTTGGACTCATGTATGATAACATAAGATCTGACGATAAAAATACCTTGTTAAAAAACTGTTGCAATTTACAATTAGCACTAACGGACAGAGACCACTCTGACATCGAAGGTCACCAACTTTATCAAGAACTATTGGTGCTCCTTTCTTTATTGCCTGAGCCCAGTGGGCATCAACCAAGAGACATATTATCCTACATTACGAGAAATCTGAATGATAACTTTTCTAATGTCTTCATTGCTCTACGAATAGCTCTCACACTTCCAGTTAGCATGGCATCAGCAGAGAGAACATTTTCAAAACTAAATTGATCAATAACTACCTGAACTACCTATTACAAGAAATAGACCTTGACACATTTATTAAAGATTTTGTCGATAAAAAAGCTCGCAAATCTTTTTTGTAGATAACAATGTTCTGATATATATTTTTTGTTTATTGTTTGTTGAATTTGGTAATAATGTATGTACGTTATAAAAAAACGTTACGATTTCATTGTTATTATTTTCTTAAGCTATTCTCCATTGTGGTGAATTTTGGTTTTAAGAGGGGGAGCCAAATTACTCTGTTATATATTCTGTTATATAATTACTAGTTCATCTGGTTATATATAGGTTTTTGATTTTAAACTTTTTCTTAGTAAATTTAAAAATATATTTACTATCTAAGTAGGGTGGGGGGAGGACAAGTTGGGGGATTTATTAAACAACGCGTCCAGGACGTACTAGCTCTCAAGAAAGCTATACGATATCAGTCTGTACTATTAAGCAATAAGAATATAAACTTTAATTTGTAATTCAAACATCCGAGATTTAACATATCGCACAGACTTAACACAGACATCACAGACAGATGGGTTTAAAAACAAATAGTATACTATAAGATAAGTGTTTGGTAACGGTCCTTCCTAATAGATACAAAGCATAAAATCTTGGCTCGTTGGCATGATACGAAATAGGCGCCAAATCCTTTGAATATTATTGTCGCATTATTTGGAGGGTTATTGGCGATTTGCATAATTGCCTTTGTTGATATTTGTTTTTGAACAATTTACTTAAAACTTTCAATAATCTAACAGGGCAAGATATTTCTCTAATATTTCACCTACAGTCGATCTTTGTTTGTTTGATAAGAATAATTTAAATTGGCTTTCCGGTTTCCACTCTTTTTGCCGCCAAGTATATTTTCTCGAATTCTTTATTTAAGTAAAACGTAATTGGGTCGTCTACAAGATAATTTAGTTTCAACCTTAATAACAAACCTAAAGGTTTGAATTAAATTTGAGGTAGATTGTACAGCAATGCACAAGAAAGTGTTTTCGGTGATTATCTAAGCTTTTATTCATTTACTAAAAAATAAAAACCGTAAGTGACAGTCTATAAGTTGTTTCAATTTTTATAAGAAATTTAAGATACATAATCAGTTATCAACAATTAGTAATAATAATTATTATTACAATTAATAAGAAATGTCATAAAATTCAAGGTTATTATTAATTAGGTAATTTTAATCAAAGTAACATACTGTAAAAGATTTAAACAATTGAGTTAATGGAGCAAAATAAATTTGTTTAGATTTGTTTTAATTCTGAAACTGCTAAGAATTCAAATGAAGGTAAACTATGTTTTATAATAAATGTAAATAAATGTATAAAAATTATCCTTATCTAGTTTTATATATTAATGTGTAGTTTATTTATGCGCTATTAAAGGGTGCATTCTAAAGATTTCCCCGTTTTATTAGTTAGTTAAGAATTAGTTTGGAAAACTACAACATAGAATACAGAATTGTTAAAATTATCTTAAACGAAGTGGTGTCTATAAGATAACAAAAACTAATTTCGAATCATCTAACCTTTCAATTTTCCCATGCCCAGAAAGAAACTTAATGACGACTTTGTTTAGCTCAGCCATGGTAATCAATAGTGTATAAGTAAGTATTAAACTTTGATTACCTGACTGCGTTTAGCTTGATTAATCTAGAAATGTTATACCAAGTTCCACCGTTTTTCGGAAAAGTTGAAACAGTTCAGCAAATTGGTCTGTAATTTCTAACATTTAAACAAACAAACTTTTAAGGAATTGGGAAGTGGGTATTTAAAAAACAAAATGCTCTTAGAGCTTTTAAAATAAAGAATTCTTGTTTATTTCCAGAAATCAATAAAAGGTAATAATTAGATAAAAATTAAAGTATTTTCACTGAATAAAACTCTTCTTTACATTAAAAGTTTATTATATTATAGAATGAATAATCCACAAGTATAAATACACAAAATCCAATGTTATCAAATGTCACCATTTATCAAGAGTAATTTACTCCTACATACTAAAGTCAATAAGATTGCATGAGTTCATTGAAAATCCATTAGTTAAATTGCACTTATGGTTGAAGAACTGGCAGAAGTTAGAGAGAGATGCAGTTCTAACTTTATTATCGATTAGGAACACAATTTAAATATTTTATTCAGTTTAATAAATTTTTTGTTTCAATCACATTTATGAAATTTTCTAAGAACTTACAAGCACGGCTATTACGAATAAAAAATCTTCAAGGGAAAGTTTACCAGTAAAGCAAAATATTTCCATTTAAAATCATTCCTTTTAAGCTTCTTACTCTGCTTTAGATGTTTGGCGCATTTCCGGAATTGCAGAATGAGGTAGCTTTATAGGTAGTCACATAAAAATGATTTATAAATTTAAACTTCCTGCATGTGAACGATTTCAAAACTCAGATAATCAATAATCTTTGAAAAGCATCCTGTAATATAAGAAAAGTGAAAGTCATCTAATGTAAGTAAAAAATGTGTGCAGTATGTATGTGATGTGTATGTGGTTTTGCTTTGTTGTTAGTGAAATGGTTATAGCAATCCAGTGCTCATAACGGATAATAATGCATAACGTACATATGTTAAATTTTAGGTCTAATAAATAGTGGTCGAAGTTCAACAAATGTGCAAACACAAAGAGGTAGTAGGCAACCGGAGACCATTTTGATTAATAAGTGTGAACCACATGTACCTTACATTAGTCCAATAAGTTTAGGTAACGGTTTCCAAACCTTTAACATATTATGGTATGTTTGAATTAAGCATACCCCTTTACATAAATAAATAGCACTTCCCAAATTCCGCATTTAATGAATTATGTGTCTGTCATACATGCAATTTAACTTTAGTACGCTTTGAGTTTGGAAAGTGTCACTTCTATTAAGGGGCAAATAAATTCAAATAATCTTCTACAATAACCTTTTTTCGAGCATTCACTCGATAACGAACACAAAGAATATTCTTAATGCAACAATACGAATAGCTAATATGGATAATGAATTAAATTTTCAAATCATAATCGATACTTAGAATTCAAGTTATAAATAAAGTAAATAATAAATCACTGGGGAGTATATATATGGTGGATGTACCATTTTAGTGAGCCCACAATTTATTGCGAATGGTACTCTTTGACACAGCAGCCATATGCAACAGCATTTGCTCAGTATCGTTCTTTGCTGCATTCTTTCAACATTAGCAAAAAAGTCACATACGTAATAAACTCTGGTTTCAATAATATTGCCTATGTATATCTTTAAAAATCACCATTAGAATTCCACATAAATACCGAATTTCATTGATTCGCGTTTACTTTCAGGGCCATAGTAAAGCACCATTGTTTTGGCTTCAGTCACTTTGGAGGTTTCGTTGGAGTCTTTGTCACACTGCTAAATGCTGGTGAGAACGTTCGCGCATGATAAAACCGTATCAAAAGAACGTTCTCTTGGGGAGGATAACGAACGTGCTTGAGTTCGCGAACGTTCTCAAAATAATTCTCGAGAACTCTCAGCATAATACAGCACAAACGTGCATAAACAAGAACATTAAAAATCGAGAATACAACCGAAACTAAACGATCTTCAACGGCATGCCCACGCAAAATGTACACGTGTTAGTCGCAGCGGCTGTCGGCGTCGGGTGTTCCAAAGACAGACGCTTTTATAAACCTAGTTTGCACAAGAATTTACAAGAAATTTGGCTTACCGCCCAGTAGGTCCTCTTCTGTTTTTGTTCTGCTTATATGTATATGAACTTTATATTTAAATTTTTTGTATTTTGTGTATACAAAATTTATGTTTTTATTTATGTAAAGTTTTTAAAATGTATTACTTCTGAATACTTCACGGCCGTGAACACTACGCCGACTGGCGGTTTTGGACATATTCCGACAGTGGACACTACACCGATCGCAAGCAGTGGACACTTTGCCTACCGTGTTCGCGGTCAGCGTATGGTCCATGGTCAGCAAAGTATCCAGTAGCAAAATTGATTTTAAGGGTCGGCATAGTATCAGCGGTTGGCGAAGTGTCCGCGATCAGCGTTGTGTCCGGTAGACGTAAAGGTGCACACCTAAGCATCTAATCTAAATGTAATGGGACGCATTCACATGCCATGATTAAAGGTACTCTAACTAAAGTTCTAATTAAAATCAACAAGAAAAAAGATAGCTTTATCTCATTCTAATAGGTGAAACTTAAAGATTAGAATTGGTCAGCATGGTAATTAAGTTGTGAATACGGCCGAACGAGATTAATATTTTCCAATTTTCTATTATTACATTGATTTTCAACACATTGCCTTCCAACAGTCAAATTAACTACAACTAGCATTATAAATGAGAAGAGGAAAAGTTGAGGACATTTGAGCATTTTCAGCATTTGTGACCCTGCCCGAAGAAAGGACCCTCACGACGAAATTTAACTTTTCAAGATAAACGCGTTTAAAGTTTGATAGCACTAAATAATATATAATTAAAGTGTATTTCTTTATATAGCTATCAATTCTAAAGATACAGATTTGTAACCAATTTTCTTTAAAAAGGGAAGGTTTAGAAGGCTCAAAACAGTTAAAATCTCACAATCGAAAAATTTCGTAATAAGAGTCCTTTCTTCTGGCAGGGTCACATTTTGAGAATATTTCAAGAACTTTTGAAATTATCCTTATTTTGGGTATATCTTTGCAAGTTAAAGGTACATTCTCCAGTTCTGTTCTCTTTTGATGGTTTATTCTCGTTTTTTCTCGTTTGTACTCCGGGAATATTCTCCAAAAATAAATGATCGAGCATTTTCCAACACTATGCAGCAGCATATAGGACTGCATTGTATTTTTTAATTACTGACAATGTTTAGGTACCCATCTTCCACTCACTTTGCAAAGTATGATGGGCACTGTTTAAAATGAACAATTATTATTAGATATTGCGCCTACGATGGTATGATTTCTTAAATCGTGGCCGATCTACGTTATCTATGACTGGGTGTTAGTAAAACATATTTTTAGAGTCTTTACCAATTTTAGATGTATGGTCAACCATTGAAAAAAATTGAAAACGGGAGTCAATTGATTGCATAAAAAAATTTTCAACATAGGCATCAATCAAATAGTGCCGTGCGTAGAAAGGTCTTGGGTTCTAGTCACCAAACATTTCGTCAATGAATTCGTTACTAGATTATTGTTTTAACGCGGCCCAATCGACTGCAAAGCTGTTTTTGTAGTTACTTTGAGTAATTTATTTAAGTCATAGTAAACCTATTAACTACACTGCGCAGCAAATTAAAACTTGTTGCCTGTAACATGGAATAACGTCGGCTTTTTATACTTAATGTATGCTCTAGAATTCGACTAAATAGTAGCTAAATTGATCTATCACGAGATATTGGGAATAAAATGTCAAAAATGCCGTTCTTGAGGATCTTTATATCTATACTACAGATACTACACGGTTAACTACCAGAATATCTGTCGTTTCTGATCGCTATAATTTTTTTTTTCTTAAATCATATCGATATTTCTCATCACGAATTTTTATTAGTGACCGCTCTGTACGTGTTATTAAACTACAACAACAACAACTTGGAGTAGCTTGCAGTTTAGCTTGCCTTGTTAATCGGCTGCATAAAGCAATTCCAGTAATACAATTGGTGTTGTCAACTACGTTATTAAATTCTATCCATTCAGATTGCTTAATGGCGTAGTCAATTTCAAATCTATGTAGTGAAGTATCAGTAAAATTCAAAATGACCAATTACACACTAAAAAATAATACGCTCCACAACAAAATATGAGTAACTGCAGCAAATATTTTGTGTCAATATAGCCTCAGCAAATTTATTATTTACATATACCAATTATTTTTGCTTAATAATCTTACATAAAGAAATAGATTGCTAGGAGTACTACAACGACTTTGTTGATGTGTCAATCATAATTTGTACAAGAAGCTAATTAATATTTTCTGGAAGTGCAAAACCCTTACTTACTGCAGCAAGTTTCAATTTGTAAAATATACAAATAAAATTATAGCCTTTGCTAAGACCAAATATGCTGACTTTACTAATTACATGTTCTCATAGCACATTTATAATTTTACAATAATTGAGACAACGACGGAACGTAACGTTCTGAGTCGGTCAGGATCGTAGCCGAACCGACCGCCGACTAAGCCGCACGTGTGACAAAAATCTAACAAAATATATTTGCCATGGAAACTCATTAGTGTGTTCTTTCTAAGCAAAATAATTTGTTGCAAATACAAAAAAAAATTGGTCGATACCACACATTCTACTACTATCGAATGCAAAAGTTTTGAGCCCTGAGTTTGAATGCGCATAGCAAAAAAATTAACACTCAAATTAATTCAAACTAGGACAGCTAGAAAGACAATTTATTTTTATATAAGCATAAATTTGTAAAGTTATCTGATTTTAGGTTTTTGGGTTTTTACGAATTATTTTACAAAAAGTACGGTTTTTAATAGTTTTGACTTAAAGCGTGCTTTAACAATTAATATTTCAATAACTACTCAACAGAACTGAATGTAATTTTATATAAAGGTAGCTAATAGTGTTTTATGTATGTGGAAATCTTTGTAATTTGATATCTGTATTATTTTTCAGGTTATTCTATAAAATAGAGGGTAATGCATTCTGGCCTTCTGGTGCCTTAATCAAGAATTATTGTTTCCAAAAGATAGTATTTTGTTAATAAAACAACAAATACGACAAGAAATCTTGAAATTATTCACGACTTAATTAATAAGTAATTCTTTAAGAATTATTTTGAAAAACTTTACTAATTAATTAATATATAATTCTGTAAAGAGTTTATTAATTAATTCGAGAAAATTTTCAAAAATTTCTTAATGTATTTGTTCTTTTATTAAAAAATATTATCTTTTGCAAAAAAATATCTTACTAGGCAACCATAAAATTTTATAGCGAATGATTTACGACTGACAAATTGCGCCCATGTTCTTACCCAATCATAACCTACTATGTTAAAAATTAAAAATAAAAGGAATTTAAAAAATGGAAATTTGACAACCTGGTCAGTAATTTGACTTGTAGATTTAAAAATATGTAAAATAAACAGGGTGTTGTATTTAGAAAATTAAAGATATTGCGGTTTTCATCGAAATCGAAAGTCGATCATATTGACTTTACATGTTAGTAAATCACAAACTGCATTTAAAATCGGTTTATCAAATTTTACATAAATTGATTTATAAATAAAGAAAATATAAGCTTGACCCTAGTATCGCTGTCACCCGGTATAGTGAACTGTCTTGAAGTTATTGTTTATTTTGTTTCTATGAATTGTCGTGTTTTTTCATTTTATTTACAACTGTCCCTCCCAGCTTCGCCCGACAACAATTCGATTATTGTATCGTTTTTTGAATATATCCTGTACCAACTTTGCTACTGGCGAAATATATGTTGTCATTGATAATTTCAAGAAAATGCATCGAATATAAATGAAAGGTATACTGAACCTATTTTAATAAAACACAACCTAAATTTGAGTTTGTCCAGATAATGTAGCTACACATAAAAAAAACTGCTTGAAAAGTCAGATAAGCAGTTATCGAGTTACATACAGTGTCTGCTATAAATTTGGATCCATAGGGAATTTTTTTTAATATTCAGCTTGGAAAAAACTTTCTGAGGCAATCACATCTGCTTCCAAAAATACTTGAAATACGCCATGTCGAAGTTGACAGGTGACATTAAATATCTATTAAATTCGCTATTTAAAAAAAATCGGGGAAAATGGCCCTATTTATTAAAATATGGAAAAATTACCGAAATAACAGTGTCAAATCGGTACACCCTGTAGAATACATAACTAAGTATACAGGGTGAGTCTTAAATAATGCACGCTAGTTTATGGGGCAAATCATGGAGGTGGGTAGACCACAGAAGTGCAAAAAAATTCTATCTCAAAAAAATTCTTGCATAAAAAATTTTAGGGCACCTCAATAATTCACCAAACTTGTGCCGGTCCTGGCACTCTGGTTGCTTACTATTAAATAATACACGCTAAATAATAGCAGATGTTTGTAAATATGCAGCACTGCAAATGTTTGACACTGTAAATACTGTAATAAAATACGAGAGTTAATTGAAGGTCATCACTTTATAGTATCAGTGAAATAAAGGCATTTAAATTATGTTATAAAACATCTGTTTAAGAAGAGATTCATTATCATTACGTACGTAAATCTTCGCCGTGTTTTCGAGAATCTTTCGTAAAACAATCTTTGTTACAATAATGAATAGTTGTAACGGGTACATTTTCCACCGGCATTTAGTATATAGAATTTTGTATTAATTCTTGATAACAATCTTAAGTTCGGTCCTGTAGATATCGCTTTATTTAAATATGCAGTTCATCAGGCAAACATTTCCTACAGAAAGCATTTATAGGAAGGGAATGTTTAATATTTGCTATAATGAAATAATGTAACGTCATTTTGATGTCGTTTTTCGTATCTTGAGACCTGGCATTTTAAAAATAATATCAATTTCTTCAAAAAGAAACCTTGAAAAGAAATCATGAGAAGCGCTTAGTCTTCTCATTTATAGAAATATTTTGGTAAACATTTTGAGTGTATACGATTCTACATACACTTTCCTTTGTCTGTTAGTTGCGTTTTAAATTTTAAGTCAATGCAGTGTATGAATATCGTCTACAGCCAGCGTGTTTTGGCTCACACGTGTGTTTTGGCGGGTAGAATTCTGGTGTTGCTTTTTACACGTAAGGTCGTGAATCCTATAGTAGGGCAAGTAACAAGCACCCTTGCCGCCTAAAAACAGATGCCGGTCGCGCGTAGCTAAGGGTTCAGAGTTAATATAAGGCGAGATGATGTTGAGACGAAGGCTGTCTTCCAAAATCGCACGCCGAGAGCGTACGTTCGATCTTGTGTTAAAAATGCCATTTTGTTGTAGTAAAATGGAGTTTGAAAGAAAACTCTAAATTCAGTTTTTCATATTGTTTGAACAAGTACCGACTTTCGGATGGTCGGTGCATTTAATTAAAATCAACATGTAATAGTTATCGTTTAAATAAGTGCTTGGAAATTAACCAATAATTCGTGGTTAACAAAAGTTAGTTATTTCGTTAAATATTTTCGCGGACGTTTGTGCTTCAGAAAAGTGGGAAATTCAGTTTCCCTTATTACTGTGTAACATATGTTATGACAGTCTACAGTACCGTACTCTCGTCTAAATAATTATTGTACAGAAATAAGTTAATAATTACAGACGCTTTCTCTGTAATCGAAATTTCGGTTAAATAATAATTCGTGCTGTGTGCCTTCTAAATTCAGTTCCGAATTAATGGTTATGTGTATTGTTTTATTGAAAACAATGAAATTATAAAATGGTTATCAAAACTACTAATAGCCAAATCTTTTATGGAACTCTTTGGTTGCATATTGTTACTGCCGTTTGGGGTGAATTTGCAAATTATAATTCGCCATATCCAGTTTCTACGAGGGTTATCTCGTACATCCTTAATGTATGAAAGAAAATTCCCAATCTTCCAGTTTCCAGTTGCTGTGACGTTGTCGTCAAATTTTATGCAGTTTATCGTTGATTTTGGTTTGTGACTTACCAAAAATAAAAGGTATTGTGACTATTGTTTTTAGTGTTATTCATTTAGATAAATTTCTTGCTTGAATTTGCAGTCATCTTTGTTATTGTTTCTCAATTATTAGAAGTTCATTATAAATTTTTGCTCATTAAATTCTATTATCAATAGAACTCTTGTCAGTTGTTAGAAAAGCTTTAAACTTTAATGTAATTACAAATCATTTGTATTGATACTGTCGAATTGATTTAATTTGTCTAATCTCATTTAGATATTTGTGTATAAATTTTGTCCAGGAAAAGCTCAGTCAATACAAAGGTTAATATTTAAATTAATGTGTTTTGAACGATTTTTATGGTTGATCTAATCGATTCTTTTGAAATATTTTGCGATCATGATCTGTCAATGTAAATTTCTAATATTGGTAGTATGTGTTTTGAACAATTTTGTGGTCAATCCAATAAGTTTTCCTGTTTGTTTTCTTTATTAAATGAAACTTTCTTGGTGAATTTTTTTATTGATTAACTTCTGGACATAATTATAATCCAATAAATTTAGATTGGATTAGTAATAAATATACAAGGTGTGTTTTATTTGTTTATCTTTGTATGTGTATTTTACCCATTCTTGTGTTAATAAATGTTATTAATTCAAACTGATGGATCTACAAAACGGAACCATATTGGTTATGAATGCTTAAGTTCATTTCTTCAAAATTTTAAGTAAACAAAATTTTGTTTTAACTAAATATTCTATTCATTTTCTGGTTAATGAATTTAATAAATTTTAATGCTTATTCAATCAACATCTTTGAATGGTTAATAAATCATTAACTAAGCTCAGAACCAGATGGCGCCCTTTTATGTTTTTATTTGTGTTGAACCCTTATCTATTCCTTTTCACAATTTATACAGCTGTGGAACCAATACCTACGACTTGATTAATCAATTTGTAAAGAGAGAGTTTAAATCTCAAGCTGTGGCAGATATTTTTTGAGTTTTCAGTTACAGTAAGTATGATGTATTTTTATAGCTTTTATAGTTATTTTTTTGTTGTTTTATCTTGACAATAAAACCTTTGTTTCATAGTCCATCTATTCGTAACTAGAATCGCAGATTATCTGAAAACATTTCTTGATAATAAACATTATTAAGATGTAAGGATGTAAGACACTTAATTAAGTTACTTTTATGCTGATGACATTATATGGGTTAATACGAAATACACAAAAGTTAATGGTTACTATTACTATTTTATAATAAATTCTTTAAAACAAATAGTGGTTAAAAAACAAAGATTCAGATTGCCCATTATAAAATTGTGATCGTGAACTCGACAAAAGTACAAACACAAATTTTCTAGTAGTGTCATTAAACTCTAAAATAACAAAGCACTTTAATGGGGAGGGGGGTCCCCTATATTTTGTAGAAAACAATGCGTGAGAAAAGAGAACGCAGATTCCTTGCCAGATTGAGCATGGACGCATTATCATTAGTTTTGATTCTATTATTACTCGTTAATAAATATTTATCGCCCTGTATAGATACCTATATGTTTACTGAACATTATGTTAAAATTAAAATATCAGAAAATTCATAAAATCTGAAATACTTAATAATAATACTTAAAATTAACAATATAATTGGTAACAACAATAATATTAGTAAAAATAATAAACAGTTGTAGTTGTATTTTAAGGAGATGGAAATTTGGTTATAAAAAAGTTATTAAAATATTTACATATAAATGAATTACGAATAGTATATTAAATAAAGGTATTAAATAAATAAAAATGAAGAAACAGCAAAATTTACAACTGTTTGGTTTTAATGTGAATAAATGTTATTTATTCGAATAACTCTGTGTTTTTTAAAGAGTTAAATTAAACCCAAATCTTCAACGGTACTCTTCACGAATTATACAGGGTGTATCACGACGCGTTTTCGTTAGAAAATATGGCAAACCAATAGGAGTTGCGATTTGAAATTTTGTAAAGAATGGTTTCGGGCTAGGTGCTTTTGTTCTGAGGTAATTTTAAAACTAATTTGTCTAATAAACTATGACTCTAAAATTAACCAGTTTTGAGATATTTCCATTTTTTCAGAAAAATTGACAGCTACATTTCCAAAGAATGTGTGCATGTACAAATTTAAAACTTTAGGTAATTATTTTTAAAAGTATGCTGCATCAAATGGATTATTAGGAACTTTAAATATATATTATGTAATATATATTTAATCGGCTGGCGCCTCAGCGTTATAATACATCTTCTCGGATTTAAAATATCGCTTGATCTCCGTATTGCATAAGTTGTTTTATTTTATTTCGTATTTCAATCCTAATTTCTCCCTTTTAAAATTCATCCGAATTTATTGTATAATGAAGCAAGTTGCCTCGTGTGTGTCCTCATACGCGTAACCAAGGAGATAAAAAGCAGCATGTCACGTATGGCTGTTATGCAACATCAAATGATTTTTACGTTGCCAACAACAACGGAGATCAAGAACGTCTTGAACTCCGGTGTCATTGACAACGGAGATCAAGTTATACTTTATTTTACTAATTGTAGTATAGAAAGAATTGTTTGAAATACGAAATGAAATAAAAATAATAATAATAATATAGTGTTTAAAAACAATATGTTAAAAAACTGCTTATCACTTGGTTCATTCTTGCCAAAAATATTCTACGCGCGCTACACGTATGAGCATTTTGAAAAGAACAGAAAAGCTACTGAATAGAGATGGTGATGTGTTTGAACATTTACTCTAATGTTACGTCACGGTTTTTTGTTGTTACTGTGTTATGTTTTGTGTTACAGCAGTTTTTGATTCAAATATTTTAAACTTTGATTAAACAGTTACTGCTTCTGTTTTTACTTATTTGCCCCAATTTCCATAGCCTACCAGATTTTATAAAATAAAATCTTTTGGGAGGAGTTAATACATTTTCCAAAATAACTCTGAAACTGCGACATTTAGTTACATTAGCAAACACATACATTTAGTAACAACATACATTTAGTAAATACATGGTGCCCTTAATTTTGAACGTAGAATGCAATAAAACTAAAAAAAATGTAGGTTGCTATTTACAAATCACGTGATATGGGTATTCTCTGGATACAAAGTTTGAACACCCTGTATTATTTTTTAAATGTTCCTAATAATCTATTTGAAGCAGTATACTTTTAAACATAATCACCTAAAATTTCAAATCTGTACATGCATACATTCTTGCCGTGACACAGCCTGTATAATTATACAGGATTTAAGATATTAAGATGATTTACGATTTTCGAGATTTTTAATTTCTAAATTATTAAAAAAATTAAATTTTTAATATTGAAAACACTAAATCACAAAATCGATAATAGGTAATTATTTATTAAAACTTTCTGAAACAAAACAAAGAGCTCAAAAAGTTGATTAGCAACTTTGCTAGCTCCATTTTAATATTGAATCAACAAGTCCAAAACGATAAGTCAACCGCAAATCAACCTATATACCTAAAATTGTCTTCAAGAGTGATATTAAAATATAATATACGAAGGGTAGCTTATGTTACCGACTTCAAAGCAAAATTCAGTCGACCTTCCTCATAGTCCGATTCAAAAGTATCAACAAATTTTAGTTTATTGAAAAGAAAGTTTACGGATAATGAGCGTTTGTTTTAAATATCGATGAAAACAATCGATGAATCGGGCCTTCGATTATTTTTTAATAATCGATTATTTAAAAAAAATAAAGTCCAATTAATCAATTAATCGAGAAAAACAATAAAAGGGTCGATTAATCGATTATTATTTATCGATTGCTCTTTAATCGATTTTCTATTATTGATTTTCATAATCGCACAGCCCTAGTCACAAATACATTATTTATAGAAAAATTAAGTAATACGTAAATTTCAAAACATTGCAAAGTACTTGGATCAATAATGACCAAGCTAAACTATTCACACTAAAGAGTTCTCTTTTAAATTAATTACTACTTTATATGTACAAGTGATCAGTCGATCAAGTAGTAAAATTTTATCTTTTTTAACAATCGATTAATCGATTTAGTCAATTTTTTACAGCCCTAGAGCTCTAATTTAGCAATTTATGCTCTAAAAACAGCCCATATACCGGTCAAGATCGACCGACCGGACATAAATTTTATTAAAATCCCTTAATATTGAGATTTTTATAAATAATGTAATAGGTACTAGTATCCAAAATCAATGTAATTGAGTTGTTCATCCCTTTTAATTTACAGAATTTATTGATTATCAAACTAAGTAATTAGAATTCACAGTACAAGCATAGCTATTGCATTTAAAAGACTATTTGACCATTCTCATTGATATTAAAGAAAAAAAGATACGATTAACATATTATGATGAGAGGATAAGCAAAGGAAAGCACAGGGTGATCCAAATTGATTGAGGACAGTTTGAATTTACCGCCACGTTAAATTATTGTCACATTGGCAACATGAATACTTTTCTGCTGCTTTTATTTTACAGCGGTGTCTCAAAAATAATACCGTTTTTAAACTTCGTTAATTTTAAATAATAAGCTTACTTGATAATAAAATCGTGTAGCAAACCGTAGTTCTGAAAAACTGTTTTGTAAAATGATAATAAGCAAAAATTCAATGAAAACCTGAACAACGTAGCAAAGTATAACGATGGAAACGAGAAAGTGACGAATTGACTCTGTAATTTGACACAACACATTTCAATAGTGCTACACTAACAACGTGAAATACACTAAAATCTAAGGCGCGAAATTCAAACTGTCTTCACTTAATTTGGATCTCACTGTATACTATCACTTGCGTGATTTTCTTCAAAATTTTCCTTATGTAAGGTAACAAACTTATTACATTACCATGTTGGTAATTGGATGAAGTGTCAGAATATGGAATAAAAAATAAAAGTTGCCATTTAAAAAAAATGCCGATGACGTCGCCACACTTAAACTCATCACCCTGTATATTCGAATATTATGTCAAAAAATGCGGACTTTAAGAGCAAAATTGACGTATTTTTGGAATTTTTCCAAAAATCAATACTTTCCCTTTTATCGAATTTATTCCATACTTTAGAATCGCACTGTATATGTAGATTATTTGAATAGAAAATACTAGAAAAAAGAGTCAATTTTAAGGGCTGTATAACCCTTAAGGTGGAGAGGGGCATCTTATAACTTCTCATATAGTCTAGTAATGCCAGGGACTACACTTCAAAAGAAAAAAAAACATACAAAAAGTAGTCAAGGTATGAAAGGTTTGCTTTTAACTATTTTCTTTATCCTTGTTTACTATGTTACCCAGCGCAATGACTTCATCAAATGACATTCTGCCTAAACTATTATACCAGACTAAATAAGTTTTATGATTAATAAAACTCTGATTTATAATAAATTATAACTTAACATACAGTGATAACTAATTTTTAGAAATTTATCATGGTTTTGTACTTGAAGCGCATCATTTTAACAAGAACGAATTCTTTAAAAAAAATCCTGGGACATTATTATAATTGTTAAAAAAAAATTAAGAGATGGAGGAGGCTAGAATTGTGTAAATCCATGGGCCCATTTTACGGTCTACCTCAGTCCATTTGCTGAGCAATTTTATAGTCGAGCGTTAGCAAATTAGACCACTAAAATTATATGCTATGGGGACCGTTACTGGAAATAAATGTTGGAAAGCGGGAGACCGTTTTGATCACTTCATTTGACAACAAATACAAGGTTTGCACGGTCTTTCGACGCGAGCTTAGGTGAGGGCATCAAAAGAACCACGAAATCCTCGGGCTTTTTAGTTTTTCGCTTATAACTCCACAGCGGTGCTTTCCAACGAAAACTTCATTCTTACAAGAATTAAAGAACATTAAATGGCCCATGGGCTTTCCGTATAAAAAACCCGTTAGACTCATTCTGATTGTTAATGCAAGTTGAGAAATACCTAAGCTTTGATATTATACAAGTTGTCGGATTAAATGAATGCCCATTTTTTTGCCATCCCCAATCATAGCAATTAGGGTCAATTCATATGAAGTGGTGCAGTACTGGTTGCTCGATCATTTCGAAAAAAAAATAATTCTTTGTATGTTATCGCATCTAAGTATTGGTAGATCAAAACCACTGTTATTTTATTTTTATTCCTAACGACCCGCCGTTTCCTAACCTACTTTTGCTGCTACTAATGGTGCTTCTTATCCAAGACAAATGCATGTCGGGTCCAAAAGTCGTTTTGGTGCTTCGGATATCGAAGAGCAGATTCTCAATAGAATCAAACCGAAGTATTACTATATGCAAAATAGGTTCAAATTTGAAAAAAATTGTGTTTTTAGAAAACACGGTACATCGAACTTTGCAGGAACAATTGTAGATCTATCACTTGCAATAAGTTCAACAGCTTTTACCAGGACAGCTCTTATTAGTTGAGAATGCAATGTTTCCAATGGGTGATAGGACAATATATGGAACATCCAAAATTCCTATTTAATGTACCTATTTGTCACTTATTGAACAATTGAACATGTTTTACAAGAAATGTAGTGCTAAATCTGCATAATTTGCACTATTTACACGTTTTGCAGACTATCCTACCAGGCGTTCTAGAGGATATATCGCAAAAAAGCCAGAGAGTCAATATGGTTTATGCACGATGGTGTCCCACAACACTTTGTCGTAAATTTGAGGCAGTACATCTATGCATGTCTAGAACAAGTTTCCGTTACAACTTTTCCAATTAAACAAAGCCTGTTATGTTTCTTCGATTGTTTGCATTTAGCATTTATCATAGTAGGCTGGAAGTTTACGATAATAAATGAAGTTTCTAATTACACATAAATCTCTTTTAAGGGACTCTACACCGAATCGATTCGATTATAAATAACAAATACATAAAGGAGTTAGCCAGTCTCGGTGGATTAGTGGTTTGCATGTTTGCTTCATAATCCAAAGATCGCAGGTTCGATCCCCGGCCGAGCTGGTAATTTTTCATAGCGGAGAAAAATTTAAAACATGCCTTCTTCTCGGATAGGAAGTAAAACTGTAGGTTCCGTGTCAATGCGATGTTTGGCACCTTAAAAATCCCTACTGGGGGTGGAATTCCCCCAGATTCTGCTAAATTCTAGTAGGGTCGGCCAAATGATCATAGCAATCGGTGCCATGAGGTACGAAGGATGCTCCGCCATCCTGATTCCTCGCCCAAAAACAAACAAACAAACAAACATAAAGGAGTTAAACTGTAAAGTGAAACGCACTGTACCTTATTTTTAAGTTGTTTTGTACCTACTCTTGACTAGTTATTACGACCATTAATTATTGTGCTTTTTCTTTAAGATTTTTTAGTTTTTTTTTTTCTAATAATTACGGTAGCAATTTTGGCTAAACACATTTTTCTACTTTACATTAAATAAAGCGTTTCTTATCATTTATTGTGTTTAATGAGTCTCCAGCTGTTTCGCAAACTGCCTCTTGTTACTGTTAGATAATTGTCTGAAATTGACCCAAACGACTATGGAAAGTTTCTGGAAAGAAATTATTCAAAACCTAAGCAGCCAGCTGCACTGAACAATAAATGTTCGATTATTTGGTATAAATAGTCATTCGAGGACAAGATAAGGAAAACTCTAGCGATGCCCCCTAGGTGCGGAGCTTAGAGTTATTTTGGAGAAGGGAAGTGTCCTACGAAAAAAGTGACCATATAAGATAGAACTTGTTCTGTGAGATGTGCAAAATTTATTTAATACTTTGAAAATTCTAAAAAATGCACCGACTCCCATGTTGGATAACTCCCCATTTTGACCCTCTAGATAAATCATATGGATAGACATTGTTGGATTGATTGTCGGGACACTCACAAATTTCGAAACTTTGAAAATTCTGCGTCACATATTTTACGATATTAAGAGCAAAGCAAAGCACGCCTTTTTTCTTAAATAGTCACTCACCCTACAACAAAATAAGTAAAGAATCTTCCCCATTTTTTAGAGCGGGAAAACGTCCAATGAAAAAATTACCATACAAATTTTGTTCTGTAGGCTGCGAAAAATTTAATAAGATTCTGAAAATTTTTAAAATTTGGAAAAATGAGCCAACGTCCATGTTGAGACCCTCCCATATTTGGGCATGTTATTAATCCACAATTAATCCAACCATGTATTTGCAAAAGATCACCTCTTTGACTATCTAGATAATTTATCTGAATAGACATTGTTGGATTGATTATCGAGACACTTCCATAAAAGAGGCGTTCTTCATTTCTTCGAATTTTTTAATTTTTCAAATTTTGAACCAATTTTTACAGCTCACAAAGGCAGGTATTATATGAACTTTTTTTTAGTTGAACGCTTCGCTAGTTCAGAAAAAAACGAAAGATTTCTTATTGACTTATCAGGTCTATACCAAGAGGCATTAAAAAATTCCCGGTATGATGTTTCTTATCTTGTCAGGGTACGAACTCGAAAAACCGAAAATTTATATTTTTCCGTGGGGCTGGTTGTTTAGGTTTCAACTTATTCTTCCCAAAACTAAATTAAATTTACTACTACAGTAAATACCAATTCCGTTGACGGAGGATCCTTGGAACAGAACGTCATCAGTGTCGTGAAGGGTATCTCCAGAATGCTGTAAGCGTTTCAGTGGCGTGCTGTTCTGAACTTATAGTTAATAGTTGATAAACACGTTGGTACTTTATAATAAACAGTTGAAACATACATCGTATATAGTAATGAGACGCTATAGCAGTTATTGCAAATTCACTTTCACTTGGCAAAATAATATATTCATCTAAATTCACATTACGGGTGGGATTAGCCAGTCTGTTACTGCACTCGCCGGAATTAATCCCGGAGATGACAAAACTGCAGTTAAAAATTGTGTATGTGAAGCTACTGTGCGAAGTGTCTTTACAAACAGTGGAAAGTATTCTTCAAGAAAGTACAACATTCAAAGAGACAAATCGCACCTGTAAAAGCCAATAAAGATAAGTAACCGTGACAAATATAGGATATCAAAAATATTGTCACAAACGGAATTATTCTAAATGAAATCCCTTTTGTAACATTTCAACTTGCATTCATTTCGTAGCAAGAGTAGTGCGATAGCCGCCTACACTCCGCCACGCGCGGCACACAATCTGCATTGCCTTGAGAATAATTTATACAGTTTGAATCTCATTAGACTAAATCATTCAGTCTGCAGAATAATTTATACAATTTGTATCTTATTAGAATAATTTATACAGTTTGGATCTAATTAAGTATTCATGTGTTCTTCGTATTCCACTTAATGTATTCAATTAATTCAGTAACGTTTCCGCCTTCAGCAATATATAAACCCGCTTGTTTTGGCTTCAAATCAGTCTGTGCCAAGACTCACTAGAAGCCTCATCAAGAACAAGCGGGTAAGTGCTCTTTTGACTAATTATGGCTTAGTTTGCTTAGTTGAGTGGGCGGCGCTAAAAACGCCCACTCTATGCAGAATTGTGAGTGGTTGTGACCAGGCTACCCGGCTTAGTTATAATTACCAGGAGTCTAAGCTCCTACGCTTAGTTAGTAGATTTAGTGCTAGGACAAGGTTGGTCCCAACCTTCCCTGTATTGTAGTAGTTTAGGAGGACATACAGGTCCTCACCATATGTCAACATGTAAACCTTTTGTACTCTGTTTATTGTCAACATGTAAACCTTTTGTACTCTGTTTATTGTCAACATGTAAACCTTTTGTACCCTGTTTATTGTCTTAGTATATAGTTGTTTTTTACAACTTGTGTTTGATTCCTTTCTACCTCTGACTACGTTCCCCAGTCACGCAAACCCCACGTGGCAATATGATACATAATTTTTATAAAACATTTTCAACAAAAACTGGAAAAGCTGTACGAGTGGACCGAAAGTTCAACGTCCCTTCATGGATTGTAAGAGACATGTGATTTAAATGAAAAAACAAAAGATAATAAGAGTGTACTAATCGAATGAAACGATTTTCGCGCTTTTTGCATTACATGCTGAGAAAGGTTAAAACTGATCAGGTGACAGTGGTAAAGGACTATTAACAAATATTTCTAAAGAAAATAGATTAATTATTGTTCATGCCGATGGGGAAATAAATTTCATTCCGCACGCTTTTTTAAATTTTTAAGTCGGGAATCAAATCAGGGGATTATCACGATGAGATAAACTACGCAATATAAAAAGGGGCTGAAAGGAAACCTTTTTTTGCTCCCAAATTTGCCTTCTGGTTATGTTGTGGTAACGGGCAACGCTCTATAGCACAATGTGCAAATTAATAGAGCACCCAACAGTAATTCCAACAAAGGGGGATATGATTTCCGAGCTAACTTCAAACAATATCCATTTTTCTCCATCAATGACAATTATATGCAATTATACAACGACAGAAACGCGTACATCACATTGTGCAGAAATTTCACGTACTGTTGCAAGAACGTATACATATACTGTATAAATACTATTAAAAATATTAGGGGGCTTAAGTAAAAAAAATATTGCAAAACAAAATGTTGATTTTAAAATAGAAACTGTTAAAGAGTTGACTGTGAAAGCGTCGTTAAAACTGAAGATAAATATATGGAAAACGAACATCATGTAGACATCATTATGGAACTAGTAGTAAAGACGAGGAAACTGCATCTGATTTTGACAAAAGCAATTAAATGTATGTTTACCTATGACCAATTTTTAAAAAATCTAGATATTATACATAAGCTGTATAAATATACCTAACTATGTAATTAAAACCAGTATGTATTTTAGTACGCTACTGCTACACTATGAACGCGCGCGAAACACTATATTCCTACCTGTCGATTCTAGGAATTTGAAATCCCCTTTCCGCCACCGGAATTGGTACTGGCTGTATCTACTTTAATACTACTATCTCCTAAACTGATATGTTTATCAAATTCTAACACTGTACTTTTTGTAGGTATTTAGTGAGATAATATCAACCTGCCAAGAAAATAGATTAAGCTAAATTCATAGACACATTTGGAGAACACTTGAAGAAACATCTACAACTAAAATAATAGACAGCTCTGTAACAAGAAATTATACAATTTTCCAACTTTGCATTTCAAAGCTAAAATTGACTCCGAAATATTATTAAATATATTTATTTCATCGTATTTTCAAGTCCATTGAATTTACATATTTAAAGTTCATTGGCTATCCCTTAACACAAGCAGTACATTCGAATTAACGTTTTGAAAAAATTTATTTACTTGTCATATAAATCAATTAAACTCAATTTAATGTCAAAGTAAACGGTTGTCAATGAAAATTAAATATTTAAATATCTCAGGCTTGTAAAACAAAAACGAACAACCGATTTTCCAGTGTTTTTCGTCAATTATGATCAATTTCAGATAGGAACTCTAAATATGTTTCTGAAATTTTGATTCAAATTTTTGAGTAGCTTTTTGTTGTCATTTTAAATGTTAAAATATTTCTCACATTTACACAGGTTTTAATATTTCATATTGGAACTATTTTTATTGTCCATGGATACCAAAGCAATTGTGAAATAGTATATTGTATTACAAGTGCAGAAAAGTACCAATTTCTCACGAGTGTAAAAAAGTTGCGGCATGAGACGAGATCGAATGCCGCAATTACACGAGATTGAAATTGGCGGTTTTGGTTATTAACCCCTTTGCTGCGTAATGTCAACATATTCCCGAATTCTCAGGTATTGTGACGACAAGGAAAGTAACTTTAAAAGTTAAATCGCGCTTGCACTTGTGAATTATGTAGCAAATTATAAAAACTTTTATTATTTTTATGGTAATTTAGCAATAATAATGAATCATACTATATTAGCAATTATATAATAATGTAAAAAATTTATCAATTCTACGTTAATTGAATAACAATCTTTGTAACTTTATATAACGAAAAATAACTACATTATGTCAAAACGCCTAGGTGTCTGAACGGTATAAGCTCTGGCTTAGCAAACAGCGGTCCAGAGTTCGATTCCCCGCCGGACAGATTATTATTCTAGCTGAATTTGCATTCAAAATGTAATTTAATGTAAATCATTAATTAAACAAAATAAATTAACCTTTATCTAAAATGTATGCCATATTATATTTCAAACAATTAATAATATTATAATATTGCAAGTGCTGACATCTATGGCGTTTTAATAGAACTACTGATCGTCAGAAATCACCGTTCAGTTTGGAGATTGTGTGCAACTGGTCGTTTTCACGGTTACTAGATTCTGCGGAATGTGTAATTTTCTATGGTGGTCGTAGATAAACGTTATTGTCTAATTTGTGATATGCCATGCATACAGTGCTTTTGCAATATGGCGAGTTTTTTGCACACGATGCTCGTGGTTTAATTTTTACGTCCCGTGCAAAAAAAACACGATACAACTTGATACATAAATAACTATTCTATTTGAAGCTAACAATTCATAATTATGAGAACATAAAATTTTAACAATTTCATTTAAACACGTCGAAATTATATAAACTTAATATTTACTTGTCTTTGGCACTCCGATTCTGTGATATTTTTAAATCTTAAATTTCAAAACTATGTAAGTAACTATTCGGAACAAGAACTTAAAATATGTTTCAAAGTAAATATCACACGACGTATCTAACTAAGAGAAAAACAAAACGTATAATTTTCGCAAATATCCACTATCATTATTTTATTAGCACTACTGTTGTTGAACGCAAAATAGAAATCAGTATTTAATAATTGTGTTAAAATCGATTTTAAGCCGAGTCGTTGTCATCCGAATTCCTAACCTCGTTTAATGTTAAGAATACTTTACAAAACTGATAAAGTTTGATAATGCAGGTATTCCAAGTACGAAAATACAATAAATATAGAAAAATATGTAATGTAATGTTGCAGATTTTTATTTTTGTTAGATAAAATATAGTTAATAATAATACACAAACACAAAAATTTTAATTTGTATCTTGGACCGAATAATGGACCATCAATAGGGTTATGACTTCCCGTTTATAACTTATCCTGTATGAGACTTAAAAGACGAACCTCTAATTGGGTTCTTTATTGAAAATTCACAAATATTTTATAGACGAGAAATTTTTTTTAGATTATGAAGAGTCAAACTTTGACATTTGTTATATTATGACACAAAATTGTGTAGCAAACCCGATACGATTCAAGTAAGTCTTGATCTTTGATTGAAGTGAACGATTAATATTATTATTATATATTTATTTATTTTAGGTTATGTGATGTCTTTACTTGCAACAATTTACAAATTTACAAATGAAGTACTTTGTGAAGGTGTGTTATTCTTAGGCTTGAAATATCCAATTTTGGAGAAATGATTTCACTTTTTTTAAAACAAATCACTAGCTCTGCTTTTATTTCCATACTTTTGATATTTGCACAAACCTGATGTCTTGTACTAATGCTGTCTTCCTTTTGCACAGCCTACTTTCTAGAACTTCTTTGAAACTGTTCCTGTATGATATCCGATTTCTGCTCCATGCGCATGCATACACCAACTCATATATGCATATTTTGGAAAAAGTTCAACTTTATTTTCTAACATCATTAGTTGAACCATCTTTCCTTTTTATAAAGCTATTTCGTGCAAGACCTGGGCTTGGATGAACTCTCGTCTTGTGTTGTTATTTTCTGTATTCTTATTCTCTTCTTTATTTTAGTTAGAAATAATTTAGACTTTTTTAAATATTGATTAAACACTGTTGAACATTTATTTTATTTGTAGTTTATTAAATTTTACAAAGTTAATAATTTCACATGTTACTCTTACTGTGTGCAAAAATGAATCATCTTATTTACCTTAACCATCCCTAGAAACCCCCATCGGGGGGTATCGGTTACGGTCATCATGATTATTGTGAAATTCAATTGAATCTATGCAACTGTATTAATACTCTATTACATTATTTTAATATAGAGATTGCTTCTCTAGTAACCGTTGTCAAGGCTATTTTGAATTGTTATTGTAACCCAACATTATTTTATTTTATTGTCAGTAAGATTTTAATAGCTATTTGTGTATCTAATGCGCGAAATGCTACTTTGGTGGTCAAGAATAAAGGTCTTTTGACGAGGCCTTGCCTAGTCAAAAACTCATTCGAGACCATCAGTTATTTCGAGCGCGAATCACAACGTTTTTTCCAACCCAAGGAAATTTTAATTTTTTTGCATACGGATATTAATTAAAAAAATGTTATCATTTTTTGACAGCTGTAGAAATAATTTTTTTCATTTTTATTAATTCTATTTACATTTTCCTTTTCAGCGCTAGCTGCGATCTCACCTTAAAATATTTTTTTAACTAAATAATATATATATAGGTACATATATATAAGTACAAACACCTAATCAATAAAAATCAACTTAAACTTGAATCTTTTTGTGATAATTTATTTTTAACTGTTTAAGTAGCAATTATTAATAACAAATGGCAACTATCAATATGCATCGATAAGAATTCAGAACCTTTAAAAATCAAATAACTTTTTAACTTGAACAACTGACATTAATGCTTTTATAAGTGTGTTGATATAAATATCATCACAGTAAAAGCAAGATTTTAACAGGGTTTACCATTTTATAATTTAATTTTTCAAAGTGCAAGTACTACAACTAACCTAAAACTCTCATCAGTGAAATTAGAAAAACAACAACGGAGAAAGTAACTTCATCTTTAAATTGACTTTTTGTACTTTTGATTGCTCTAAAACCTGAGTAGGGTATTTGAATAAATTAGAAGTTTTTAACATTAAAAAATCACAATGAAAAAGCAAAAATATTTAAAAAAAAGTAAAAGTGATTGCTACATAAACAGGACGGCCGTCCTTGAAAATACGGCAAAAAATTTTGGTTGAAATAAAATTTTCAGTTCATTCGATCGATTGATTACTTTTTTATAAAATGAGGTACATTTTTACCTAGTGAAAAGCACCGCTTGTACGTGTGGATACAACTACGTCGTTCATCGTTTGTTTTAACTCCGTATATTTCCCGCACGGTTGCAGCATGCTTTTTAAATTTTAATGGACTCAATCGCCTCCAGGAAGACGACTCTCGAGAAAATAAAAAAAACGACATTTTAAGGGAAATGTAAATTTTCACGACATTTACATTTATACATTAAAATATTCAGTGCATTAATCTGTAACAAGGGTTCTCATCTCTTTTAAAAACGTATTTTGTTCTTCACTATATAAGAAAAGCGGGAAAAATAAAGGGTTGCTTATTAATGTTTCTTAAGTAATAAAGATTTATAATTTTCCCGGTCAATGAAGAGGGATTAATTTGAGAAAAAAATAAATTGAACTGTCACGGTTACGCGGAGATTAGAATGAAACATTTTAATTTATTCGGATTAATTGATATCAAGCTTAAAAAGTCATTCGGAAATTAAAAAACTTTTGAGGTTAAAAAGATGAGATTTGTAATTTAAAAAATAAAGGGATTACAGCAAATTAAAGAAAAGTTTTAATTTAACTAATGACAACACAATGGGTTTGGCGTAGTGTCACGAACTCCCATTTCTCGTATTTATTTAAATAACAATTCTACCTATGCGTGCTTTTAGACAATTTTATACTTGAAAAGCTATTTTCTACACACTGTCAGTCAAAACATGCAAAATGTGTAAACATAAAACTAACCTTCAGTCATAATTGCTGAAAAACGCAATTTTAAAATCAAACTCAATACTAGTGCATGTCCTGCAGTCAATATCTGGGGTTATACTATGTAAGCTCCTCGCAGGAAGAATCCTGCGAGTCCTGCCTCTGTTCCCACCCACGTTCGGCCAATTCCGATCTCATTCGGAAGTAAACGGTCCACAAAACCAAATAATGTCTAGTGTATCGAAAAGATAATAAACGGTAAACTCGACCTGAAAATGAGCTTTATCCTCTTTTCATCTAACGAATTGCTCAACGAAAGAGAAATATAACGTTACACGGTGAGTCGCAATGGTAGTACGTGCATGTTTGATTCACACGAGTTTATTGTTGCATCCTTTTAAAATTTATTACTGGTGATCGGACTATAAGTAAACTTTTTAATTTTATTATTATTACGTTGTAATATATTAGGAAAACAGAGATCATTAAATATGAGCTTTTATTTTGTTTATTTAGACATAATGAGAATCGTAATAATAAATATTTTGTAGCAGAGAAACCTAACCGTTATTAAAATAAGTAGCTGGCTCAAAGAGATCTAAACGTTTCAGAAAATTGTTTACAACATATACAAATAAGGGTTGTTGTTTTCTTAATAAGCTTTTTTTGAGGATCTACATGTAAAATTTATCAAAACATTTTGTCTTCGTTCTTTCTTGATGTTATCCATTTTTATCCTTTCGTGTATATATAAATTTATTTCTAAAGAGGTTGTTTTTTACGAGTTTGCTACTCAATACTTAGTTGCCTTTACTCATTAGATTTTTTTTAAATGATATTTACAATGAATAATTATAAATAGATATAACAGTTATTTATTTGTACTATACCCGGGCCGCCGAACAGATAGTTAAAAAAAATCAAGGCAGCACAGATTGTTCTGATTGGTTTTATGTGAAAGTTAAATTTACAATAGAACATTTTTAGAAATGAATTGTTAATTCATTATAAATAATGGCACTTCTAGAAATGCTAGTATAAATAATAACCATACATTTTAAAAAATTCCAGTTTTATTAATTTAGTTTTATACAAAATAGAAATGCAGATTATAGAGCAATATAAATATAGAGCAGAAACTGCAACTACTAAACGAATGCCGGATACAAATGAAAACTATAAAATATGTACACACGATGAATTACATAATAAATATTAATCAGAATTCGAGCTCGTTGATGAATCAGATTCATTTTCCAAATTGATAATCAATGGTTCGATCACAATATCCGCTGCTAAATCAGCTTCCCACATGCCCTGTTCTACCAGCATGGTATGTGATATCGCTTTCTTCCAATTTTCGGAAGAAACATTAGCAACTGCAGTAAGTAGCAGGTTTCGTACATCTTGGATTTTAAAGTTGGTATTATTTCTTGCTACTTCTCCTTTTATTTGGGCCCATATTAATTCTATAGGATTAAGTTCGCAGTGATATGGTGGCAATCGTAGAATTTTACGACCAACTGCTGTAGCTAATTCGTCAATAGCATATTTCTTTTTCGCCGGTGCGTGTTGTTGCACCAGCGTTAATAATTCAGCTCTAACCATATCGGCTTCATATGTAACAGAGTTCTTACTTAACCAAGCTTGAATCTCTGCCTTTTTTGCTGAAGAAGAAGGAACTTTTTCTACTTTTCTGCTGTGATATGAGGCATTATCCATAATTATCACTGCTCCTTCCTTCAAAGCCGGCAATATTGCTTGGAACCACTTTTCAAAGACTTGGGCGTTCATTTCTTCATGTTAGTCGCCACTCTTCTTGGATTCAAACAGAAGTAGGCCATTTTCTACAAATCCTTCCTCTGACCCAATCTGCAACACAATAAGACGTTTTCCTTTGCCAGATGGATTCTTCAGTCCTGTAGATAATCCTTGTAGGAAAGCTTGCCTTGCTGTAGTTATGGTTGTGTCTTGCCAAATTCTTTGCACTGTATGACCTGCATTTACCCACGTTTCATCTAAGCAATAAATTTGTTTCCCTTCTGCCCTCAATTTCCGCACTTCCCGGAGATAATGTCGTCGCCAAGCCACAATTTCATTTTTTTCCTTTAACATTCCATTTCTTTTTCTTTTGCTATACCTTCAACAATAATAAATTTAGATAATGACATAACATTACTTATTGTATATTTACCGAAATCCAATTTCCTTCAGCAATGCCCTCAAAGTAGTTTTTTTGAAATTTGGCAGTTCTTCGTTGTCATTAATAGCAAGCATTATTTTTGCTATTGTTGGTGGTTCGTTTCGTAGATAAAATTGGTGAATTATTCGTCTGACTCCACTTTTTATGCCCTCATCAATGTTGTCCAAAATGGGTTTACCTCGATGATATGACTTTGGCGGCTTGAATTTATGGTCAGCCTTATATTCTCGAAGAACGTTATGAACACTTGCAACACCCACGCCTGTCATAAAATGAATACTTACAACATTGATATTTAAGAAATAACACAATACGTAATAAGCAAAATAAAATTACAATTGCCTACCTGCCGCTTTTGCAGTAAATTCGACGTTTTCAATTTTCGAATTAGTTGGATGTTTTTCTTGACACGCTTTAAAAATGTTTAAGATGGATGCTTTATCAGACCCCGAAAAATGCATTCGCGGCCGTTTTTTTGGAGGAGAAAGGGCCATATCTCTTGGATTTTAAAACAACAACAGTAAAGAACGAAATAATAACAAAACACAAAAAAATGAAAACGGGAACACTCAAAACAGAAAAGAACGGAAAACTAAACAAACAAACAAATACAGAATATCGAAAATGAATGAACGAAAATTTTAGTTATACAAGCGTCACGCACCAATAACAAGTGATTGCTGGATATTTGACAGTAAACGAATTGATATCTTTTTGGTACAATTAAACATGCCTTTCAATTTGAGCGGTATATTTGAATGCTACCAATAGAAAGGTTTTTTTACAAAGAGGGGGTAATTGTAGGCGTTTTTTATTACTATATCTGTTCAGCGGCCCAAGTATAGCGTGTAATAATGTACATTAGTCACGAAAGAAAAGTTTAACCACGAGACCGTCAGGTTGAGTGGCTATTTTTCTTAAGTGACTAATGTGCAATTACCAGTGTTAGGTAGTAACTAAGTAGAAGTAACTCGTTATTAGTAACTAATTAATTTTTAAGTAACTTGTTAGTAACTTAATTATTTTTAAATTTTCAGTAACTGTAACGATAACTTATGTCACTAACATACTAAAGTTACTTTATTTTCCTCTAAATAATTCCTAAATTTTTAGTTTTGTAATAAAATTAGATTCACGCTTCACAAGAAAGTAATAATCTGTTAAAGTGTATTGTCACAAACGGAATTATTTGCACTTAAATAATTCACAAAAACCGAAAGTTGCATTCCACCTAGTGTAATTAACATTCAAGGTTAATGCATTCCTTCGTAACATTGTATAGCTTTGGCTTAATGTTAATCACACACGCGAGCCAACTGCTCTCATTTTAAGAACCTCTAACCAGCACACATGCGATCGACCTACACCAAAACACACCTGCATGCCGCACAAGGAAATAACAACGGATACGCGGAACGCCGCGCCCACAGATTCACGTTAATATGCTAATGTCTACCGCAATAGTTATACGCTGTATGAACCCGGCTGTTTCAAGTTGCAATTCAGTTGTTCCATCGACTCCAACGAATCAACAACTTGAAGCAGCCCTGGTAAGAATCTTTTTACTTATTAATTTATAGGTGATCTAGAAGCTGGTATCCAGGGGCACTGCTTACCTGATCCACTATCATTTAGTATTAGGGATCTAGAAGCTGGTGTCCAGGGGCACTGCTTGCCTGATTCCCAAATGATGCATAGTCGTAGTACATTATATTAGGAACCTAGAAGCTGGTAGTTCCCTATCTGGTTTCCTAATGAAGCTTAGTTGTAGGATATTGTTGCTAGAACAGGGTGGTTCCGATCAATCTCATGTGTAATGTTAGTTTTAGGACTTGTCCGTCGTCATACTCATAGTTGTAACCCATTGTGACTTGTTGTTTAGTATAGAATTAAGTTGTGACCTGTGTTTAATTTCTATCTCTACCCCGAACTACGTCCCTCAGTCACGATAACCCCACGTGTCAGATAGATCTTTTACAGCTACACACTCTTATGTTTAAATAAAAAATAGGTATTAAAACTACGTGGGTATAAAGTATAAACACTTATAAATCATTAAATGACAACCAAAACCAGATAATTTTGGTACATGGCTCAATGAATGACATATTTATTTATGAATATTTACTGCAGCATCCCAAATTTGCAAGAAAAAGTTTTTTGATATCTTCTTTAAGGATTTTCTGAGAAAATGATTCAATTAAGATTTCGGTGCAGATAAAAGCATTAGGTATTTATTTGGACTGTTAAAGGATAAAAAGGATAAATAATGTGAATGAAAGAAAGAAATCAAATATTTATGACAAGAAGTTTCTCTTAGAGTTTTTATGCTTGGAGGTTTTCGACATGTTTAAGTTGGCTAAAGAGCCCTATTATTGCCGCTTATTATTAACCGAAGGTGAGAACGTAACAATGATTATTTCTTGAATACCAATTCATTTGAGTCTTTCAATTAATTTTTTTGCTAGAATTTTTAAATTGCAAATAGGTACAAAGAAAACTCGTAACAGCACTCACTTTAAATTCATTGCCCGATCTGAGCGTTTAGTTTTGCTTTGCTTTTATGTTTAACTCGAATTATTAATAAAAATGAATTAGAGGAGATGTTGACTAAAATAGTAACTCTAATTTGGTAACGTATTCAGTTAGGTTTCTGTAAAGTAACGAATAACTTACTTAGTTTACTATTTCTTAGTAACTTACCCAACACTGGAAATTACACACGTGTGCAATACAACGTTTTATCCAACGTTTTAATGAGTTTTTATTTGAATAATAATCTTTTAGATTTGACAAATTAATTTTTGTATACGTCAAAAAATGATTATAATTGCATTGAATATTCTCTCACTAGTGAGTAATATATCACATTATTACTTTATATAAAATCACCATATTAATAGCGGCATTACTAGGAGGTGTTAGATAATAACATTTTATTGTTCTAACAAAACGAATCAATAACTTTTATCTCCCTTCACAGCAGTATTAACTGAAAAGTAATTTGTGTTTGATTAAAAAACCGAAAGATAATCATCCTTAATCTATATTTAATCTCTAAAATAACTTAACATATTTAAACCTGAAATTCGGAAATAAGAATTCCTCAAAGAGTTTCAAATTAATTACGCCACGTAACCTTCGACTATTTCCCTGAAAGGCATGTAACTACGGTTGTCCGCAGGACTCTGACTAGAATTTAATCTTCGACGCCTGCAAAGAAAGCTTCAAATCGCCCACAGGCCACATAGCGGTAGAGCTTTGCCCTTTGAAATCCCTCTCTGATGGTGTAATTTGACGAATTCAAATCACGTAAATCTGATCTTGAGATTTAAAAAGTCGGAAAATGAGTTTCTAATTGTTTTATGCTTGCAAAGACTTATAAAATATTTTCTGAAAGAATTAATAAATTTGAAGTTTAGTTTTGTAGGCCATCCATTCCATTTACATTCAAGACAGGGTGTCCATTTGGTACAACGTTCTGCGATTTATGGGTTTATCGTTACCCAGATAGCAAATTCAATTGGTAAGTGTTAATGAGGTTAAAGAGGGCACATTTTTTAAATTAGTGAGACATATACAGGGTGTCTCAAAAAAGAGTGGCACATAAAAGCGTATTTTTTAAAATATAGAACAACTTATATTCTCGTCTAAAATGAAGCCTCTTTAAGTTCTGTCTTTAACCCTAAATATTTATTGTAAAGTTGCTGTATTTTATAAGAAAAACGCTTTAAAACTATTTGTTTGTTTTCTTTTTAATTTTGCAGTGAGTTCTGCTTAATTGATGACATATAAAATATATCGTCAATTTTTGTTGTTGAGTGTTGTTAGTTTCTTTCAATTATAACTTTAAATTATTCTACTTGATTCCACCAATTCAATGCATAATTAAAAAATATACAAAAAAGTCGTAAATATAAACAAAATAGTAATTATTTATATTAATTCTTATTATAAATTCTCAAAAAATACCATAATAAACAAATAGGATTCGGTCAGCCTTAGTGGATTAGTGGTTTGCACGTTTGCTTGATAATAATCCAAGGGTCGCAGGTTCCCGCTGAGGTGGTAATTTCTCATACCTGAGAAAAATTAAAAACATGCCTTCTTCTCGGATAGGAAGTAAAACTGTAGGTCCCGTGTCATTGTGTTGTTTGGCGCAATACAAATCCCTACTGCGAGTGGAATTCTACGAGTGGAGAGTGGAAAATTCTAGTAGGGTCGTCCAAAAGATCATAGTTGTCGATGCCATATAAAAGATGCTATTCCGATTCCTTGCCCATAAATAAATAAATGAATAGAATTCGAAAGGATATCAATAAGGTAATCATGTTAATAGAAGGTATTATACGCGTTAGACCTGTTTAGACCATCAAGTTATCTGCATCAACGTTCTCTGCATAAGCTTTTCTAATACTGTACTTACATACAATGTGAAGTTTTTATATCAAATTTCTCCAAGATAATATCAAATTCCTACAATTTTGTAATAGCTAATATACAAACACAAACTCAGGGTACTTTTAATAAATGAACAGATTGACCTCAGTAATTCTCCGTTACTGAAAGTGTTAGATATTTATTTAATTATTATTTTTAGCTTTTTCAAGTTATCAGTTTTTTTGTATTTACCTTGGCGACGTATTTGCTTATGTTCATATCATCTCTGATAATGACAGCTTAGCTGACGAAACAATTGTCAGGTTATAATTTAATAAATATTGTAAAACTTTTTATTAATCTTTATTTATTTCATTTCTTGCTATTGGTTTAAAAAAACAGTCACTCGAAAAAAGTTTGGTTTACTTAAAACCACCTCAAACGCTGCTATTAAACTTAATCTAACGTATACAGGCTGATCAAAAAAAGAGATCCTTTGATGTTAATATTTGCATTTTGTTTTAATTTTACTTTTTTTGAGCAACATTACATTGTTCTGACATTATGTTATTGTGTTGTATTTTATGTATAGATAATTTTTATTTTTGGCTAGATTTTTAGTTATTGTCTATTCACAGCCCAACACACATTTTGGTGCCAGGGTTTTTGTAACTGTTTCTATATAAGTTTTGGGTGCAGAATCGAAAACTGTCCTCAAATTTGGTCTATCAGATCTAGTTTTTGAGATACTATATATTGGCTATTTTTTTAGAAAAAAATAGTCTAATTTTGCTTTCCTTGAATCATAACATTTCTTAAAGGCCAATTTCTGTTAACCCAGTGCTGATCCTTAGCTCTACTGTCCCAAAGACATAAAAAACAAGGATATTTTGTATTTCCACTTTGCTTCCTAAGCAGGAAGTTCACAATTTAAGGTCGACACAAATCACCCACTGATGTTCTTCATACTTACTTTTTTCAGGACTAGTGATATTGCCTGATATTCCTCCTTCATGCTGGTAGAATGACCAATGGGTATTGAGCCATATTTATTACCATTGTGTAAAAGCACACATTTCAAACTACGCCTTGAACTGTCTATAAAAAGGAGCCATTCGTCTGGTGTATATTCCGACAAACCCATTTTTTGTAAGAGTCCTCTTATATCGTTACAGAATACCAGGTTATTTTCCTCAGAGTAAAAGGGCAGCAGATCCTTATCTCTTTTACGATAAAATGTAATATTGGTACCTGCCTGAAGTAGATTATTTTCATTTAATCTGGAAGCTAGTAATTCAGAAGATTCTTTTGTAAGATTCAGGTCTCTAGCGAGATCGTTCAGTTCTTGTTGATTGAAGCGTTGGGGATTTGCTAAATCTGCTTCAAAATCACTGTCGTTTTCTGATTCCATACATTGAATTTCATCAAACGTGGGTAGTTCTGCATCATCTTCCGGGAGCGTAGGGAGCCTGCTGAATGATGGAATGGGTATTTCTTCACTATGCAGTACAGGCCCCTTTGCTGAATCTAGATCAGGATATATCATTTTCTGTCTATTGTTCCGATTGATTCCTTTGATATTTACAAGACAAAAATAGCAGTCATCGTGATGGTTTCTTGGTTCTCTCCAAACCATTGGTGCTCCAAACTTTAGGCATTTTCTCTTTCCAATTGTCCACTGACGCAAATGTTCAACACATTTTTACATACGAAATATGGAGCCCAAGATATATCCTGGTCTCCCAAGTGAACACCAAAATAGGACAGATAACTTCTTTTCACAAAGCCAGAAATAGGTTTTCTACTTTCTTTAAAAGTGTACTCGCCACATACATAGCAAAAAACGTCTGGATGATTCACACAACCACGTGCTTCTGAATGCCATGGTTTCAATTAAATGTTTTATCACTGAACAATACACAATGATACCACAACTTCACCTACGTAAACTAAATAGGTAAATGTACTGCGTAAAGCAGAGATACGAGTTATGTAATATAGCTTCGTGTTAATTAGGTTTTGATGGGGGTAACTATAAGAATGAAATATAATATAAATACAAAGATTAGTTAAAGTTTCACAAGTTTTATTAATATCTTAACCTGACAATATTGTTTCGACACTTTGTGTCATTATCAAAGGTAAATAAGATTGATAAACAAACACGTTGCTAAGGATAAATACATACAGAAAATAGGTAACTAGATACAATACATAACAAAAACTAAATATCTAACACTTCTAATAAAGGAGAATTACTAAGCTCAGTTTGTTCATTCATTAAAGGTACTGTGCGTTTATGTCTGTATATTTCAAAAGCTTCTAAAATGTCTAATTTGTGTTTGTTGTTGCAAAAATGTAAGAATTTAATGTTGTTTTGAGGTGTCATTGGGTGGTTCTGTTCCAAAATGTGTTTGGCATAATTGGAATCGCTAGCCAGAATGTTTGGTTCAATCAAGAATGTATTAAACGTCAAGTCATTCCCAAATATGTCAACATCACAACCAAGACTAGTAATTACATTACTGAAAAAATTATCAAAAATGCAAAAAGAAGATGGGTCAAAGAAGAAGCTAAGAAATGGTTTAGAATTAGAGACAATTTGCACATTTATACAAAGATACTTCACACAGAACTTGCACATAAATTACATAATATCCAATTTGACATTTTAGATTTTGATGTTAGAGAAACTGCCAGTCATATTAAATTTCAAAAATACAATACTCAGAAAAAGAAACTGCAAAACCTTACCCAACAAAAACGCTCAATACAAAGTAATTATAATACCCAGAATACGATAAAATTCTATCCACGTTTTATAAACCTATCAGATACACAATTCAGTGACAGCGACACACAATTTCTTAACAAAGGCTTCAAATTTTGTCCTTTTCCAAAATTCACTAACAAAATTAAAGAAATCTTGGCTGTTGAAAGTGAAACTATACTCAGAAAAGATCACAACAATTATGCAAAATTCCAAATCTTGAATCTGATAAAAGAAATATCTTTGAAAAAGGACAAAACACAAAATAAAACATGTAACCTATTACTTCAATCTATCAGACATAAAATTACAGAAAACAATTTAATTTCTGTTAAAGCAGATAAGGGTAACACTTTGGTAATCCTTTCGAAAGATGTTAACACACAAAAGGTTAATGATTTTATTAATAAAGAAAATTTAGATGTTTTAAACAAAGATCCTACCACAAAATTCCAAAAAGAAATAAAACAAGCTTTAGCAAACTGCAATATCTGCTTTAACGAATTAGAAAAACAACAAATCATACATAAAAACCCACAACCACCAAAGCTATATGGACTGATTAAAACACATAAACACAACATGCCTTTATGACCAGTAGTATCATATATCAACGCACCTAATCACACTTTGTCCAAGAAACTCAACCATATTATTAACATCATAGGATACAAATCGAAATACTCTGTCAAAAATTCATTAGAATTAGTAGAAAAACTACAGAACATACATCTTCCAGCACATTCAAAACTTGTAAGCTTTGACATTTGTAACATGTTTTCAAAGATTCCACCACAAGACTGTATTCCTTTGTTAGATAATTTCCTAGTTAATAGTAATGTAGAATTAGTAAAAAGATTAGAGTTAATTCAATTATTTGATCTTTGTATCAGTCAAAATTATTTCACTTTTAATAATATAATATATTTACAGAAGGATGGTTTACCTATGGGTAATTCGCTGAGTCCTCTATTAGCTAACATATTTATGGATAATTTGGAAGATCGAATATTTGAATTAGATCTTTCTAAACACATTATTTTTTGGTTTCGTTACGTTGATGACATTTTAGCTTGTTTTGACAGTTCTTTTGAGGTTATCAATGAATTTTTAATTCTTATTTAGTCATCACACAAACATCACGTTTACACTAGAAACAGAACAAAATAGAGCTATTAATTTTTTGGATTTAACTATTACAATTAATACAGACAATGAATTTGATTTTTCCATATACAGAAAACTCACAAGCACAGACGTCACTATACCTAACGATTCATGTAATCATAAAATGCATAAACTAGCGGCTTATAGATCTTTAGTACACCGAGCTTTAACTACGCCAATGAAACCATCACATTTTGATAAAGAAATTTCAATCATCAAACAATTAGCACATGCAAACCATTATAACCATAACATGATTGACACTTTAATTCAACAAAAAGATTATAGGTTAGCTATCAAAAGAATATTTCCAATTGACACTCAAATACAAGACACAAACTACATATCAATACCATACTTTGGCAAGATATCAGAACAAATTGCAACTATAATAAGAAAAACCACCAGTTACAAAATAACCTATAAAACTAACACCAACACCTTTTCATTTTTATTCAACGCTAAAGACAAAACACAAGATATCATGAAATCCGGCATTTACCGTTTGAATTGTTCTTTTTGTAACTCGGTTTATATTGGACAAACACTTAGAAATTTCGACATAAGATACAAAGAACACGTACGCTCTTATAGACTTAAATATCCAGAAAAATCGAATTATGCCAAACACATTTTGGAACAGAACCACCCAATGACACCTCAAAACAACATTAAATTCTTACATTTTTGCAAACAACAAACACAAATTAGACATTTTAGAAGCTTTTGAAATATACAGACATAAACGCACAGTACCTTTCATGAATGAACAAACTGAGCTTAGTAATTCTCCTTTATTAGAAGTGTTAGATATTTAGTTTTTGTTATGTATTGTATCTAGTTACCTATTTTCTGTATGTATTTATCCTTAGCAACGTGTTTGTTTATCAATCTTATCTACCTTTGATAATGACACAAAGTGTCGAAACAATATTGTCAGGTTAAGATATTAATAAAACTTGTGAAACTTTAACTAATCTTTGTATTTATATTATATTTCATGATTACGGAGTTCCACAAAGTAAGGCTGGAGGCAGTAAACGCAACTATAAGAATGTTGGGTTTTACACTAATTAATAATACCAAGTAACTCAAACTAGCTCATTAGATTTTAATTATTTAGGTATGAAATTTCACTTTTGGCCTCTAAAGATATCACCATTTCAATATTTTTGCGTTTTATCAGAACTAATATCAATTAGCCCGTATCTCAAAAACTGGAGCTGCTACGAAAAAAAGCCAGGTATTTTTGGAAATTATTGTAAATACTAAACTTAATACTTGTAAATTATTAATTTACAAGTATTGTTATATAAATTGGTAGAATTTTCTTAGTTGTTACTTATTAATTGTCTGTTATTAAGGAAGTTGTGGTGGGATGTTTTTAATTAATTATTAGTCTTTTTAAAGTCAGAGATTAATTTTTGAATGTGTAGTCGAAACTTAAGAACTTGAGAAAAACGACGAAAAAACCAATTCTTCTAATCAGAAATTTCATTCAAATTTCCTTTTTTAATAGTAAAAATTAAATAATATTACTACATAGACACTAAAAAATAAACAAATCTCTCTAGAATATAAATAAATTATACGCTTCTAGAGGAGTAAAAAAATGACAACGTTGCCTTAAGTTGGTATCTACCAGCATTTCGTTTGTTGTTCTGATGAAAGAAGAAATAGGAAAATTTATTAAAAAGGAGTTAGATATTACCCCAAAAATTAAAAATACAAGGAAGATTGGACAACAAAAATTTTTACTTGAATTATAAACCTCATCAGAAAGAATTAACATATTGAAAAATAAACACAAGCTTAAACAAGTAAAAGATAAGATAGTATACATAAACGAGGATCTTACTAAGAAGGAAAGAGACGTACAAAAGAAAATTAAGGAGAAAGCAGATAAGGAGAAAAGCAGGGGAAACGACATAAAAATAGGAAAAGGAAAACTAAATATTAATGGAAAGGAGTGGATATGGGATATAAAAACAGATAAACTTATTTTAGCAAAAAACTAAGAGAATCTCCATTATGGAGAAATAAGGCAATGAAAAAGGATACGGAAAAAGAGATGAGCGAAAACAAGATAGAAAAGGAAAAAGGAAAAGGGAAAATGGAAGCAAGATATAAGCATAAAAAAGAAACAATAGTCAATAAAATTAGAACATAAATATGTAAAATGGGAACATGGAACGTAAGAAGTCTCACAGGAAAAGAAGAAGAAATAGTTGAAGAAATGATAGATCAACAAATACAAATGTTAGCAATAACAGAAACTAAAAAGAAAGGAAAAGGCCTTATTAAAATACACAAAGGATACTGGCTAATATGGTCCGGGGTAGAAGAAACAGAGAGAGCAGCCAAAGGAGTTGGACTGATAATATCACCCAACTGGTTGAAAAATATAATAAAAGAAATATATGTAAATGAAAGAATATTAGTAATCGAAATGATATTAGAGAAAGAAAACAAATGCACAATAATTACCTCTTATGGAGTAAACGAAGATGAGAGCAAGGAAGAAAAAGATAAATACTATAAGAAATTACAAGAAGAAATAGACGATGCAAATGAAAATCTCATTATCGTGGGAGATTTAAATAGACGGGTAGGAAACAATAATAAGGGTTATGAAAGAGTAATGGGTACAGAAGGAGAAACAGTAAAGAATAATAATGGAGAGAGGATTATAGAAATGTCCATGGAAAACGACTTAATAATAGCAAATACAAAGTTCAAACACAAAGAAATCCATAAGATTACAAGAGAAGAACCAAGTAGAGGTGAAAAGTCAATAATAGACTACTTTCTGATAAGAAAACGATGTTGGAAATATGTGAAGGATGTAAAAGTATCAAGAAAAGCTGAAATTGGGAGCGATCACTATCTAGTAAAAATGAAACTGACATTGAAACAAGAAGAAAAAGAAGAAAAAAAGTAAAGAAGAAAATAAAAAGTTATAAGCTAAAAGAACAGGTATATAGAACAAAATACCAAGATATCATCAAGAAAAAGCTGGAAGGACAAAAAGAAGATGTAAGCATAGAAAAACAATGGAAATCATTAAAAGAAATTATATTAGAGGCAGCAGAAGAATGTTGTGGAGTAACAAAAGTAGGAAACAAAAACATAAAGAGAACAGATTGGAGGGCAACGGAAATACAAAAAGGCGTTAAGGAGAAGAAGGATCTTTGGAGAAAATACCTTAGCACAAGAGCACAAGAAGACTATGAGCAATACAAGGAGAAAAGAACACAGGTTAAAACTAAAGTAAAAGAAGCAAAACAAGAGTCATGGAGAAAGATAACTCAGAGACAATCAGAAACTATTTTACGGCACACTTAAACAACTAAGACAGAAAAAAATATACAGTATGAAAAATGTGAAAGACAAGGACGGAAATATAATAACAGAAGAAAACAAAATAATGGAGAGATGGAAAGAACATTTTAAAGAAATATCAGAAGTAAAAGACACAAGCGAACAGACAAACGAGGAAAGAGGGGAAAGAGAAACAGTAGAAATAATGATCACGGAAGAAGAAGCCACACAAGTCATAAAGCAGCTAAAATTAGGTAAAACAGCAGGAATTGATGAAATCACACCTGAAATGTTGATATATTTAGAGGAAACAGGAATGAAAGAGTTTACAAAGTTGTTAAATAAGATAATAAAAGACAAAAAAGTTCCCACAGAGTGGAATACAGGGATCATCCTACCGATTCACAAAAAAGGGGACGTAAGAGAATGTCCAAACTATCGAGGCATAACACTAATGAGTATACCAGCAAAGGTACTGGCTAAAGTATTAGAAACAAGAATAAAAGAACAAATCGAAAATTCATTAGAAGAAACGCAATATGGCTTTAGAAAAGGTAGAAGCACTCAAGACCCAACATTCATATTAAGACAATTTATAGAGAAGTGTATGAATAAAAACAAGGAAATACACATAGCTTTTATAGATTTGGAGAAAGCGTTTGATAGGATAAGACGACAAGACGTATGGCAGAGTTTACATAGAAATGGAATAGACAGTGAAACAACGGAAATAATAAAAGCTATGTACGATTCAACAAAAAACATAGTGAGAACAAATAACGAAGAGTCGACAGAGTTTGAACTAAAAAAATGGCCTGAAACAAGGATGCGTGCTGAGTCCTCTGCTATTCGCAGTAGTGGTAAACGAGGCAATAAAGAGTGCAAAACGAGAAATGAAAACATTGACACTGGGATACTGGAAGATGCAGAAAGTTGAGATATCCGAGCTGCTATTTGCGGATGATATGGTGATAGTAGCAGACACAGAGGAAAATTTACAGCATAACGTGAACAAACTAAACCAAGAACTGAATAAGATAAATATGAACATTAATGTACAGAAGAAAAAATCAATGGTAATAGGAAACAGCAAGAAAATACATGAGATCAGAATAAAAGGACAGAAGATAGAACAAGTTGAGGAATTTAAATACTTAGATACAGTAATAGAAAGAAATGGAAAGTTAGAAAAAGATATAAACGATAGAATAGCAAAAGTAGTGAGAATATACAACGGATTAAAGAAATCATTCCTTGAGAAAAGAGAAGTTACAGAAGATGTAAAGATAGAAGTGGTAAAAAAAGTAATAACCCCCACACTTATATACGGCAGTGAAACATGGACGCTCACGAACAAAGATAAGAGCAGATTAAACGCAACCGAAATGAGATTCCTAAGGAAAATAGACAGAAAAACTAGAAGAGACAGAATTAGAAATGAAATATTTCGAAACAAATTTAAAATTAAACCAATACTGACAAATATTGAAGAGAGGCAGTTAGGATAGTTGGGACATATCCAAAGAATGACAGATGAAAGACTTACAAAGAGAGTCTATGAAACGCGAACACAGGGAGCCAACAGAAGAGGAAGACCAAGGAAAACGTGGCAAGAGGAAGTGAAAAAAGTGGTGCTAGAGAGAGGAATCCAATGGAACGAAGTCAAAACATTAGCGCAGAATAGGAAGGGATGGAAAAAGCTTATCAACTCAACCCCACAGTCTTACACCTCACGGTAGAAAGACGCAGGAATAAGTAAGTAAGTAAGTTCTGATGAAAACAAATTAATGCAGTAAATGACTGACTTAAGTTTTGAGGTTATCTTTGCAAATATTATAAATATAGACAGTCTTGGTAGTGTAATGTCTAGCGTGCTGGACTTTCACCCAAGAGGCCCGAGATCGACTCCCGGTGTCGGCAGATCTGGTTAAGGTTTTTTGCAGTTTTCCTTAGCTGTGACACAAATGTGGGATTCGCGCTGTTCCATCTGTAAGTCGGCTGCAGCGCACGTAGGGCTTACGTAATAATAATAATCGCCCCCTCCCTCCCGCACAAGCTTATAGCTTCTAGGGCCTGGTTTCCAGGTTATGGGTTGTTGCAATTATTATATGTATATAAAACGATGGATGAAACACTATTTATTCAGATTCATTTGAAACGTAGCAGTAAGAAATTCCTGGATTTTGTATCTTTTTATTTAACACAATTGATTTTGTTTTCGAGATGTAAATTACAAGCGGCCAGTGGTGCTGCATCAGCTATATAAAACATTTAAGTTTCCCGCTCGTTTGTCGCAATACGACTTTGTTACTTTGCAAGCTATATCAAGCGTTCAATCGACAAATTCTTCGTATTAAATAATAATCGTATCGTAATCCTAATCGTAATCGTAATCGAAACATTTAAATAAAATCGTAAAAATTTGATAATTTGAAGTAAATATAAGTTGAAGCAATTTTAAAGGTTTGCACAGCCATCCTATACGAAAATAAATTTTCATTATATATTATTTAAGATGGAAAAGGTGAATTAAAATTGAAAACTCGTCGACAGTTAACTCTTTAAGGGCTAATTTGGGAGTATACTGAACGAATTTTAATTTTTTTTCAATCAAGGAAGGCTTTTAGTCTTGTTTTGGTTTCCAACAAAACGATCCAAAACTAATTAGTCTTTACTTGACGTTGTGTTTTCTTTCACAATCAAGAGAAAATTTATCACGACTTCCGCAGGAAATCATATTGAATGGATAAGCAACGAAATCGGGAAGCCTTCAGAACAAGTACGTTACATGATGACAATTTTTTTACATAAAATTTTCTAATAAAATAAGCTTAAATAAAATTAAATATTTGAACAATGGCATAACTGTGTTTTCAGATTTAAACTGGAAATTAGTAAATACAATTGGAAAACAAACACAAACTGCGAATGTGGTTCCTCTTTAACGAAACAATAAAATCAATCGAAGCCGGAGTCTGTAGATAATAATGCGGAGGAGAGGTATAGTTAATCAGGAGTATAAATTAGGGGATCAACTAATGACGATCCTCATTAGGCTGCGTTCAGCTTTTTGAAATATTACAAAGTATCGTAATTAATAGAAGATAAATTTAGTATCAATTAAAAGCCAAGCAAATGCAAAAATTCAAGAAGCACGCCTTTTCATTTTAAAACACTAGTCAAGCGATAATAAGTTAGGTTTTAAATTAAGGTGGAAAATACCTGGAAAATGTAAGGTATTTTTCTGATTTTTACTGAAAATCCTAAATATAAAAGTCTGAATTTTATACAAATTGTGCTTTTTTTATAATCTAATTTAGCAAAAACATTGTAAAAATTAGTGGCTATTTCTTAAATTATGAAAACTTGATGAGTTAAGTTATTAAAACTGGATATGTTCAGTTTCAGCAGGGTATGTTTTCAAAATCATAAATTTGAATTGATTATAGCGTGTCAGATAAAAATAAAAATTAGATAAAAAAGTTAAACTTCCAACCAATCCAAAAACTAGGCAACGAAAACCCGACCTTCAATTGTTTTTTGTCTTCGCCATGTTAATCAGCAAAAAATACTGCTAATTTGCTAATTTAACCGACTTTGTGGCTCAATAATAACGAAGACAGCAATAGTGCACGGATAACTGCAAACCGTCTCCGTATTCGGTCGTCACCGAGAAAGACAACTACCGAGAAACCAAAACCGAGAAACCATAACCGAGAAAACATAACCGAGAAACCACAACCGTGAAACCATAACCGAGAAACTATAACCGAGAAACTATAACCGAGAAACCACAACTGAGAAAACCAAAGCCGAAAATGGAAACTACCGAGAATACCAAATACGGAGAATGCATGAAGTAATAATTAAAAGTTAGTAACTTCGATAGACATAAAAGAGACAGAGGAGAATACAGAGAAAGACCAACTGCGTAAAGGAAACGCTATGCAGCGCAGGTTAGGTTATAAGTTAGTTAGTTCGATAGATCTATTAGGGGCAGACTCCAATAGTTACCGTGGCGACTGAGAAATAGATTAATTCTAACAGACAGACAGACAGGACACGCTATGGAGTGGAGGTTAGGTTATAAGTTAGTAAGTTTGATAGATTTAACGGGAACAGACTCCAATAGTTAACGTGATGACTGAGCGAGAGACTAACTCTAACAGGACACGCTATACGAGTGCGTGTTAATATTCTAATATTAATTAATTAAATAATTATTACTTCATATGCATGAATGCATTCTCGGTTTCTTGCTATTCTCGGTAGTTTCCATTCTCGGCTTTGGTTTTTTCGGTTGTGGTTTCTCGGTTATGGTTTCTCGGTTGTGTTTCTCGGTTATGGTTTCTCGGTTATGGTTTCTCGGTTGTGGTTTCTCGTTAATGTTTTTTCGGTTGTGGTTTCTCGGTATTGGTTTTTCGGTAGTTGTCTTTCTAGGTGTTTGCTTTCTCGGTGATGACCTGAACCCAACACTCTCGTATGTTTACTTTTAAACCCTATCTACACTTCTACATGCTATCTCCGTTAATATTGCAGCTACGAAGTCAGTTAAATTAGCAACTTGGTATTAGTTTTTTACTAAATAACATGGCGAAGACAAAAAACAATTTAAGGTCGCGTTTTTAAGAAGTGTCCTATAACTTCTTTATTTTTCTTTTGAAGAGGTTATAAACCTAAACTGTTGTATTTATAATGTCGCTATCCTATTTCTACAAAAATATACCGATTTAAAAAAATTTTACTTTTAAAAATAACTCGGAAATGTAAAGTTCAATTGTTTTTTGTCTTCGCCATGTTAATCAGCAAAAAAATACTGCTAATTTGCTAATTTAACCGACTTCATAGTTTCAATAATAACGGAAATACCAATAGTGCGCTGATAACTGCGAACAACTTGCATACAGAGGTTTACAATTAGTACGAACCACCCTCTGTATAACTCCGTTAGTATTATCTTTTCAAAAATATCCTGAAACACGCCAATTTTTGTTTCTAATGGGACACATTTTGATATCGAAATTGTCGCGGTTGTCACTTACTCCTACCAACTCCCACGTCTATAATTTCAAATGAGAGGAAAAGTAGAGTATTCCCTAATGTGAAAGGCCTTTCAATTCTCTATTCTGTCATGTTATATTTTTTAATTTCATATTTTTCAGTAAATCAAATTCAATTTTTTATATTTTAAAAATAAAGCATTTTAAACGAAACAAAAAAAATCTTCTTATTAAGTAGTCAAAATTACTTCAATTTTTTGTGCAAAAAAAAACGGCCCTAGATGTGGTTCCCTAAGAAAAATACACAAAAAATCAGTTTATAAAGGTGCAATTCCCCATGCCACATGTCTTCTAGTGGTGCCTGTTCTTGATGTGCGACTTAAATCGTGCCACAAACTTTTGTGATGCACGTCTATGTTTGTAGCATGCAGCTAAACAATTTCATTGAAGCAACATCAGTATTTTGCGTTATTAAAATTTTGTTTCTGTCTAAAATATTAAGATTTATGATAAAATCAGTAAAGTCACTTTATTTATGTTTTTGGAAACGGTCGCGGCGGCTGGGTATTTAGTAATAACCTTAAGGTAATAGAAGAAAATAAGGAAGCCATGGTGGTGGAGAAGAGAATCATATGTTAATGATCAAGATTTCCGAAATGACTTTTTCAATAAATTGCTTGCTGACGATAAAGCTGGTAGTTTACGTGATTAGCCTTAGTATATCAACATCCACTAAAAATCTCGACGCTTATACGCAATTTTTTTTCTTGGGAGGCGATGTACCACTCTTCTTTTTTTGTAGTTTTTTCGTTCGCGATGCAAGTAATGCCTTTTTAGTAATTTACTCGGATGAGTAAAGCTGCTCCCAAATGCTTGATTTTGGTAATTTTTTTTCATCATTTATTGAATAACGTTATACACAAATCATGGTTTTAACATTTTTCAATATAGTCTCCTGCGTGATCTACACACTTTTGCCATCGATTTGGAAGTTTCAGTATTCCCTGGTTATAGAAAGTTTTAGGGCGAGTTGTAAGCCAATTACGCACGTGCTCTTCGACTTCTTCGTTGCTTCCAAATCGTTTTCCTCCCAGTGATTCCTTCATAGGCGCGAACAAAAAATAGTCACAGGGGGACAAGTCAGGGCTATAAGGAGGGTGCTCGAGGGTTTCCCAGCCCATTTCTTCCAGTGTATTCCTTGTCAAGGCCGCGCTGTAAGGTCTGGCGTTGTCATGGAGGTGAATGACATCTCTGATGGGCATGCCTCGTCTTTTGTTTCGATAGGCGGCTTTTGCCGACTGTAACAACTGGCAGTAGTAAGCCGCATTCACTGTACGTTGATCGTGTAGAAAATCGATCGAGTGCCGAGTTTTGGCCTTCACCTTCATTCTTTCTTCGCCACTCCTTACTTGCCATTTTAGATTCGGGGGTGTAGTGATGTACCCACGTCTCATCATATGTCACGATGCGCTGCAAAAAGGCCTCCCCTTCTCGCTAAAATCGATTCAGAAGCCTTTCAGCGATCTCCGACCTAACATGTTTTTGGTTTCCAATCAACAACCTCGGAACCCATCGAGCACTAATTTTTTGAAAACCAAGTTGATCAGTTATAATGGATTGAACACTTCCATAGCTGATACCCACTTCTGATGAAATTTCTTCCACGGTTAACCGGCGATCACGTTCAATAAGCGCTTGGACGGTACGGGTATTGTCATCTGTAAGGCTTGTCCTTGGGCGTCGACCACAAACTGTGCCTTCAAACGAGTTAAAATTTCTGACGGTTTAAAGCCTTCATTGGTTAAAAACTTTATGAGAATCCGTTGCGCAACAGACGAATGTACCTCTTGCTCGGTCATGGCTGTACTGACGACAAAGCCAAGGATGTGCGCGAACCCGGCCGGCTCACCACTCCTCGTAAACCAAACATCAACTCCACACAACATCAGCTACCTCGGAACTGCATTCTAAGCGGAATAGTAAAATTACCGTTTATATTTGATTTACCCTCGTAGTTTAATATACGTGTAGTCAATCATATTTTGGTAACTTTTTAGTTATGGTATATAAATTAAACGTGTACGATATACGCATATGTTTTGAAACGTGTAATATACGTGTATCGTTAGGCATTTTGATACAGGCACGGTGGAGATTTTGTGATTTTCATGTACTGGCGCCAGATTAGTATTTCTTTGTGTCACGCTGCATTTGTGGTCAACTAAGGGTTACCAAAAATGGTACTTATAATACATTTAAATGTTTTTCATTGAGGTATAGAGATACGTTAGTTAAACGTATACATTCTATCATGTTTATTGCCGTCTTCGGTATTATTCGCATTTCTTCGTTTGCTTAAAGCAATAACGTTTGATGGTTTCAACACATGATGATTTCACGCACGCGTCATTGGCGTTACAACTTGTTGTAGATGGTGTCATGGCGGTGTAGTACTATACCTAGACGCCGTGTAGTATTTGTTTTGTGCTTTTGTGGAGTGAGTGGAGTATTGATAAGGTGAGTACTATTATTATTATTATAGTTATGTTATGTTGTCATAACGAATCTTTTGTTATGTGCTACCCACGCTATTATTTGCTAGTTTTCTCAACAGTGTTTGCTGTAATGGACGTTCTCGTTTTGTGTATTTGATATATATTACGATAATCATTATTCCGGGCTCATGTTACATAGCACAGGCTTCACGCTTCACAAATTCTATAAATTTCAATAAAAAAACATTAACGTTTAGTAACTTGACAACTTAAGGTAAAAAAAGCAATTGACGTGGCAAATTCAGTTTAAAGTTAGGTTATGTATGTATATAAATTAGTCGGATTTCAGTTTGCATAATTTTTTTATAATAAAGTCAAAGTTTCGGGTAAAATACCTTCTTTTTAAGTCTAAAGAAATACCTACAATACAATAAATAATTAATGTTGATTAAGGGAATATTGAACATAAAATTTTATTTGCAAATCTTCGAACCATGTTTGCTTCCTTTTCAAGACTAAAATTCTCAATAAAAATAACCAATAATACAAAAAAACTAAGTTTGATTATTATTATCTTTTATTGAGATTTTTAGTTTATTTGAAGATTATTATTTGATATGTATATCCCCGCATTGTTTTTATGTTGCAGAAAAATTTATTTCAATTTTTTTAGGTATACTACATCCCATCCATGGCTACTCTCCAATTACCTGCAAGATCAGCTGTTCTTAAAAACGAATGCTCTTTTATTATAACTTTTATTATAAACAGGATGGAACCGTTTTAATATTAAATGCATTTTTTCTTTTTCTACAATTTTATTTTTGTCTTTTCTTAATTACAGTATACAAAATAAACATATGAAACGTCCATTTTACCTACATGAATTGACGTTTAAAATACGTTTATTTGGTACTGAATATAACCCTATTGCATCAACAACTATTTAGCGTGTTTCATAAACGTTATTTATTTGTATATTGTACACTATATTTCAACGTTTATCTCGCGGACATTTTATCCTTTATAAGAAGTTGATATTCAACCATAATTATACTACTGGTATAAACAAAAAAATACACATTATTCAACTATTGTGCGTTGCTTGGGTAGAGTCGTATTTACTCGGGAGCTGCTTCAGCTTATCATTTTTAAATTTATTTATTATTTATTTATTTTTCGGTGAGAAATCAGGATGGTGAAGCATCCTTCGTACCTCATGGCACCGATTGCTATGATCATTTGGGCGACCCTACTAGAATTTAGCCGAATCTGGGTGAATTCCACCCCCAGTAGGATTTTTATGCCAAACATCGCATTGACACGGGACCTACAGTTTTACTTCCTATCCGAAAAGAAGGCATGTTTTTGCTTGAACAATACATTAGTAAGCGTCCATATTGTGAATTGTAAAAGGTTGTTTTTTGTGATTATTTCATTAGTAAGTAGCTTGGTTTAGTTTAAAATTTAGTCCATTATAGTAGTTAATAAATGTTTTGAGTATAATTATTATCGCTTTGTTTGGGAGATTAGCAAAACGTGAACTATACTTTGCGAAAGTAAGGTATCTCTCTATTTATTCAAATACTTTTTTTATTTTTAGTAATTTTTTGTTAACGTAAAAATCTAATTTAAATTCGTTTATTGAAGGTTTTTCCTTGGTGTTTATTCCACACCTAACATAGTGGTATTAAGATCGTCCCTTAGATTAAATCGTAATTGGATCATTTGCAAACTTGAATGATCTAATTTTTATATTGAAATTAGATGTATTGAAAATCTAAAGGATTTGGAAAACCACATTCAAAAATTATGAAGCAGATGGAGCAACGACAAAAACAATTCACCATGCAACGCAATCGAACACTGTACTATCAAGGTATCATATGTAACTTTCCTTCTACAGTCACTTAACCAGTCTTACAATAGTTATTATTATTATTATTAACAATCGATAATCTTAATAATTTTTCTAAATAAGCTTCTTAAATATTTGATCTAATACTCAAAGATATCTTCTAGTATCATTACCTATAGTTTGTACCAACGCATAATTATATACAGTTACATCATCACAAGGTGGCATCAGTAAGTAATATATTTAGTTATGGTTAGGATAGTGCTCATTTTCAGTAAGATTTCGAATGGATTTCACTGCGTCTTCTGACTCGTAATGTTAGGTAGTAATCTTAAATCGTAATAGAACACAGCTATTAATATTCAAAAACAGAAAATTATACCTGCTATTTTTCTATCTTATCATCTAGTATTTAGTGATGCCGGAAAGGTGCCAGATTCAAGAAATTATTCTTTATTACTATGGATTCCTGCATAGAACTTCTGCAGGGATAGTCTATTTAGTTGTATATAATTCATTACAGTTCTGACGACGACATTTCCCCGAATAAGGGGAAACACAGGGAAATATACGGGAAAGGTGACAAGGTTTCTTCAAGGCGTCTTGTTCCGTATTGCAGCGCTAATCTTGGGAATTGCATAAATTCGTGCCGGATTAACAATAATATTGTATTGGGGATAATGCAATCATTTGAGAAATAAAGTTGTGTTAACATGGTAACTTTTTAAAGGGTGCACATTTTTTTGAAATTTCATGGTTTAATTGTTTATCAAGGAAAGGATATTACAAATTTAAGTACACATAACTATCATAAACTTTAGGTAATAAGCAGTTGTTGTAACTTCAGCATCGGCAACAATAGTTCACAGTTCTTCGTCTATAACTTGCGAGGTACTTTGTACCTAGTGTTAAGTAAATTTAAGGGCATTCTTGTGCAAGTGATAACGGTGAAATTTAAAGGATTATCAAATTCTATCGTTTTAATAAGGATTAACGGATAAACTGCATAATAGAAGTAAGTTCTGTGTTTAGAATTTATTCGTACCATTCCTATGAATGTTTTTTGTAAATTATGCAAGCATTTTCTCCTCAATAAGGATCCTAATTAGAAGATTATTAAAATTGTTCTTGTTATTGTCATTTTAGACAAAGATTACTTTAACTACGAATCAATGAGCATTTAAATTAAATATTATTTTGTAAACTATTAAAAACGATTCGATACTAATTGAACCGTTCACTTGCATAAGTTATTGAAATACAGTAACCTGCCTAATATTGACTTGATTAATTATGATTATTTATTGAATTCAATCAATATAAACAGAATTCTTTTTTGCTTGCAAATTTTGAGAATATTCCAATGACTTGCAAGCAAATGGCGCACATATCCTTATTACTTCTACAAACCTTGTTTTTCTTTACAATCTATTAACTACAAAGACCAGTAATTTGCCATTAAGGGATCTTAAGCTGGTGCATTAAAGTACAGTAAGTATCGTTATCAGTGTGAAGTAAGCAACTGCAGTAAGTACTCAGTATTTGGAATTTTATTGATGTTACAGTGAATTCCATCGTGCGACGTTAGTTTAAGTTAGGGTTTCAAACCTTTATCGTTACAACAGATCAAACGTCGATAATTGCGTTTTCCGCCTAGCATGTAGGAAATGTCAGCAATGCAATACGCTGCGGCAGGGGTGCTGCATGCGACACGCCGCGTGTTGTACGCTGATCTATTACTAGCCTTAGCATTTCAACTGTGCATGAATAGAAGATATATGTTATGCAACGTTTATTTATAATGTACCAGTCTCAACAGTATTCGTATAAGCTTAGATTATTTTAAAATAATGCCTACAATAACTGTTATTGGCAATTTATGAAATGTAGCGGGTAACTTATATAGTTTTGATTATTATCGAATTTAATGCATTGAGATTCCCCTGGTTAGAAATTAAATTACATTTGTATGTTGCAAATAAATACATTGTTCACAAACCTTTTGTGTTCTAATGTTTACTATTTATAAGACGACGTAGAATGCGCGTCAAATTTTTTGGTGTGTAATTTATTGGAATCTTTTCCCAATTGATGCCTTGTATTGATTTAATTTCAAAATTAATCGACGTATATCTTTTCCAAATTGTAGGTGTATGTCCACTTAACTTCATGCTAATTACAAACGTTCTTATAATAATTTGTGATTCTTGTGTATATTCAAGGCCGACTATTAATTAGATTTGCTGGTCGCGAGAATGTTGGGTTTTTATATAAATCTTACCAACAGAATAGATATTTAAAACAGCACAGTTATAATTCGCTGTTTTGATATCAAACAACCATATATATCATAAATGAATCTATAAACCTATCAAAAAGCTTTTAGCTTATCTCATTGTCACTAAGTTAATAAAGCCCCGTTCCTTGATTACTGCCTTTTTGTTGCAGTATTGTAGTATTGATAAAAATGTAATATAACTATTTTATGACTTAACGTCTGATTGATTATGACGATATTTAACGATATTCTATTCCTAAATTCCATTAAGCTAATAAGTAACTTAGATGTTATTGTTCGAATGCCATTTTGATTTAAATTTCATTCAAATTGATACCATCAATTTTTCTGTGATGTAAAATAGTATCATGTAAATGTCAGCGTAGTCTTAAATCAATTTCTTTTTCATAAAATATATTTTGCAAGAGAACTCATCGTTTCCACATTCTGCAAAATCAAAGAAACCCTTTCTCAGCACTAACTATTGGAAGGGTGCAGATTAAAAGAGACAGTATTTATCTGTCGAATTTTTCCAGTGACAAACGGCATCTCTTTTGTCCATGTAGGTGCGTGCGTTTATTGTTGGTTTATGTCGTAAATCTGTTGGAAAATGTCGGATGTGTGTATCTGACCATTGTGATCCTAATATATAAAAGAGAAAATGTCTGTTCTGATTTTAGGCCTTTTCGTACGTAAGCTTTTAATTTGCTTTCAATTTCAAGTACAGCTCAACACATAATGCGTTTGAGTAAAAGGATTCTTTTTTTTATTTTATCTAATGGACCGCGTTTTCTTTCTTTGCAATTAAATAGCTATACCTGCCACTTTTTGTTGGAATGGATTTTTCGGTCCAATTCTCTCTTATTGGTATTATTTTGTTTGATGTTAAACAAGTAGAATTGTATTACATTGCCAATATGTATTCCCATGTTTACAAAAGGTTTAAGAACAAAAAATATATAATATCTGGAACTGTACGCTAAACTCATAAACATTAAGTCTTTTTAGACCTTCGGATCTCTAAAAATGTTGGTGTGCAAATACTTATCGGCTGACTTGAAAATACACATAAGAGGAAATTGCTGCAAGTTGACGGTCTTGAATTTAAGTGGTATCGTATTTAGTAAACCTTGGCCTTTTTTGAGGCTTTTCAGGATGATCTTTCATCCTTTTGATCATTTATAATAACCATAAAACGTTAGAATAGTTAAGTAGATGTTTAATAAATATTTAAACAATAGATACAAATCAAATCACCTCACTCTCTGATTTTATGTCTTTCAATATATTTTTGCATTTCTGAGGAAAGCCAATCATTTGAATAATTTAAAAAACACATACAATTCATGACATGCACGCCACGAGTGGTGTGTTTTGAGATTTTTAGGTTAATTTTGCGGCAATTGATTAAAATCTTAAATTTTGTGTTTCAATGCTGTTGTAAAGCTTAAAATAATTGCTAAGTTAAACTAATTCCTGCCATATCGTCTGTGCGTTATTAATCTAATTCGGTTGTTACCTTTAAAGTATTTTTGAAATTTAAATAGTAGTTAAATTATACATATAGCTTCAAGTCAAAAGTAGATTCCCGAGAGGGATTTGCTCGCCACATCTATAAACTTATTATCTAATTAGGCTGTGGTTGGCAAATTCGCAGTTTAAAATCTGTTAAATATAAACAATTCAAGTTAATATTATTATTCCTTAGTATAATGTAAGTAAAACTGTTCAATTACAACAAATTAATATTGTTTACACATTTTTATAAATAAATAAATTTTTAAATTGTGCCGACAAGAGCTAGAGTTTAATAAAGTATTTATAATAATAACAGTGCGACGTTTGGGAACATCAAATTACTTGTTGCACAATCTTTGATACGCTTTTAAAATATTTTTAGTTTTATATTAAATTAATTTAATAATCGATGGAGATCAATTCTTTACGAATTGCGAGTGGATATTTGAACATTATTTTAACCACGATCGTTTACATATAATTTGGTGGTGCCCAATGCATTTAACTTAAATAATTCTTATCTTTTATTAAATATAAAATCAATAAACTTTTTAAATGGACACTTTTCAATTGACACAAACTATTTTTTTTTTATTCTGTGTATATATTACATATAGGCAAGCTATATATTTACTAAAATCTACTCCTATTTACTAAAAGTTATTACTTATTCATGAGTTATTATATTTTGACATTTTTAAGTCTATTCTGCGATAATTATTTAAAATCTTAAATTCTGTATTTCAATCTTCTCGTACAGTTTAAAATAATTGTTAAGCTAATTCCTCCCATATCTTCCGTGCGTTATTAATCTAATGCAGTTGTGATCCTTTAAAGCATTTTTAAAATTTAAATAGTAATTAAATTATACATATAAATTCAAGTTAAAAGCACATGCCCACCACATCTATCAACTTATTCAATTAAGTGGTGGTTAGCAAACTCGGAGTTTAAAATATGTTAAATATAAACAATTCAAGTTAATATTTTTATTCCTTAATATAATATTATTAAAACTGTTAGATTACAAGGAGCTAATATTGTTTATAAATTTTTTGTGTTTTTTGTTTTTAGATATTTTCTAATTGGACCAACAAGAGCTAACGTTTAATAAAGTGTTTATTAATAACAATGCGACGTTTCGGAACATCAGATTGTTTGTCGCACAATCTTTGAGACACTTTTAGAATATCTTGGCTTTATATTAAATTAATTTAAAAATCGTCGCTTTCCAAATTGCGATCGGATATTTTAACATCATTTTAACCACGATCGTTTACATATAATTTGGTGGAATCCAATACTTTCTTTGAAATAACTCTTATCCGTTTTTAAATTTGAAATAAGTAAGCTTTTCAATTAACACCTACGACTTGAAAGAAAATTTGTTAAAAGCATTAAGAGTTGCTGTTTTTGAAGCATAAAGCTTTACACATTAGATATTGGCAAGCTCAACCGTGGGGCTTTTGCTTTGTATGAATATCGTATTATTAGATTGTTGTTGTTATTGTTACATATGTTTAGCACTTAGTTGTGGTGCTTTATAGTGAAAAGTTCACTGCAATGTATTAATTATAAATATAGTATGTACCAAGAATTCCTATTTACAATATAAAATTATTTCACCGAAATTATTGCATGAGCGATTTCCGCGATAACTGAACAAGTTGCATTGATTACAATAACAATAATAATTAATTAATATTATCAATTAAAAATAAAATCATTTAATTTAAATTCCTCATTCATGGGAATTTATATATTAATTCGGACATACATGCGTAGGTATTTAGAACATAGTTATTTACTCTTCACTAAGCCATTTATTGCTTTAAACAGCCACATTAAAATATGGTTTCAAACATGAATTTCTATTTATAAATATCTACAGAAGCAATAAAGAACAAAGTAAAATTAGTTGCAGGCACGAGTAGTTAGCATTTTATTCACTATAAATAATTAATATTAAAGTAAAGGCAGATGATAATACAGGGGAAAGAATTATTGATTAGGGTGGAACGAAAAATACTTTTTTCCGATATTAAATCAATAGTACAAAAAAACTCTGCAGTTATTTTTTTCATCATCTTTAAGTTAATGCTAATACATGATTCGGTCTAAAATTACTCAGTTATGCCATGATAATTTTTGATCACCCGCCTCACGAGTACTTACGGTAAGCGCAGTGATTAGTTTAACTAAAAATTGATTATCGCGTAATTGTTTATGAAAACATCATCAAATCTCTGCCTGTCAATATTACCCATTTTGTTGAATTTTTGCACAGTTGTAAAATCATGTAAGTAATTTCGAAATCCTTAATTTTAGACTTCAGAATCCCTTCAAATGTCTCATCTCTGTTCAAATTTCTTGGTAATATCACAACTTTAGGTCTTGAGGCTAAATGGAGGGGACTGTGAGTTGAACTTTTTCTCCTGATTGTCATGATATCTGAAACCATGGTATATTTAATCATTATCAAAGATGCTTTAAGGATTTAATTACGGTAATCCTGGCCCTGGTTCAGTTTTAAAAAGCTTCTGTTCATATTTTGAATAAAATTTCTGGATATCACAGACAAGTTTTTATCTATTTGATATTTTTGCAAATCACTTCTTGTGCGCTGTTACTTTACTGAGTTGTCTACTTCTCGATGTGTTAATTAAATAAAACGCTCGATAAATTTTCACAAAATTACATTCACATAATTCCTTAATGCTCTTTTTTATAATTGCGAATAATAAAAAATTACACCTAAAGGAAACTGCAACAGTTGTTTTTTTTAGTTCGTTACTTAGATGTGTATCACTTCTGTGTGCAAGTTTATGTACACGTTAAATAGAATTTGAAATCTATCCGTAACATAACCAACATCTTTGCCTCTCTCTCGGCGGTGCTTATATTTCTGTGTTTGCACCACAGGAACGACGATGATCTAAATTTACTTAACCGCAATTAGTTTTTTCATTTAATTAGATGTTCTGTTTAATTAACAAAATGCTTTACAGTATTTATTTAAATATTCTTTTTGAAAGTTTACTTATTTTTTCTCTCAATTGTCTAATTTCTTATCTAGATTCTAGTTCTCTAGATAATTATTGTATGATTTTTTACATTTCCGCACTGGCATGGGTTAATGACTTAATGTATTATAAGTAATGTACACTAGTCACTAGGGTAGGTCGAAAAAGTAAATTTTTCGAGTATCGAACGGAGAAATATTGAGAAAAGTCATACGATGAATCTTCAGTTCGCGCAAAGGGACTAAGGTTTGGAAAAATTACAAAAAAACACCAGATTTTACCTTTACGCTCAAAATATACAGGTAAGGTTTTTGGCTTTTAATAGCTTCTAAGTACTTCATTTGTGACGCATGATAATAGAAAAATATTTTTAAAGTTACACTCATTATTTTGAGTTCGAGCATTGGCGCTAAAATTTCCGAAGTTTCGTGAAAATTTGGGGTTTTACCGTTTTACAAACAGACGCACTGTGGTATTTTAAATTATAAAAGGTCATCTTTCTTACTAATTCGTTAAAGTGACTGGTTTTATACATATACATTCTATTTTGATAAGAGTGCATCTTTTTGCAATTTTTCACGCATTTCAGAATATTTTTATGAAATAAACGAGAACTCACCACAAGGAAGTGGCTGCAATTCGACTTCCATCCACACCCTACCCAACCATAAATTATATTGATTTAGTCAAAGACGTTGTGTTAAATTGAGGGTTTTGTATCAACTTTTGGCATTGTGGATCTTGAGAACAAAGTTGCTCTAATGTAGCCATCTCTGTTTTCTTGTCCGCACACTTTTTCTGCAGACTCTGTGATGAGTTTAACGCATCTTTCAACAGATTGGGTATGGCATAGAAAATCTAAGAAATGAAACTCAGGCAAAGTTTTATCTTGCAAATCTGACAAAAGAGTCTCTGTTGTCAAACTTTTCATCATTAGAGGGGCTACAGCTTACATTTTGTCCAATCTATCAGCTGACTGTAGTCCGTGGCATCAAAATTTATTGGGGGAGTCGTAAAAGTTCTAACACACTTCCCTTTCGGATTTTCAGTTCTTGCTTTAGTATCCTCCTGTAACCCAACTCTAGTATATGTTGTCGCTCATCCACCATCATAGCCAACAACATGCTCTTTGGGTAACGCCTTTTCTCAATCGCAGAATCGATAATTCTGTTAATGTCGTCTGGCAAATGTCTCGTTGTTTGGACAACCTTAAAAATTTGGTTATGGCCATATTTCACTGATTGATATCTCTTAATGTCGAACCATACATGAGCATATGTCATCACAATGTAGTTTACAAGCATCTCGAGTTTATTTGTATGACTTGCTTGGGAAATGAACAACCGTAAGACCTGGTTTGCACATGTCAGCCATCGGTAGTGACTGAGCGCTCCGGGAACACTTACAGTCAAATCTGATTGTCCTGTCTGGATTGCTCTGGCAATATCCAGAAGGTACTGTTGGTTTTTACTAAGATCAGTCTCATTTACACTGATTTCATCTAATTCAATTTCTTCGAGATTTATAACGGGTAATTTCTCACAAAAATCAGTTTTTGCCGATTTTCCCAGAGAATGACGCTGGTTTCGTAAGTAAAATACTGCGTATATATGTAAAACGATAAAACCACGATTTTTCACGAAAGTTCAAAGATTTTAGCATTAAAAATATAATTAAAAATATTTTTCTATTATCGCGCATCAGAAACGAAGTATTTAGATGCTATTCAAAGTCAAAAAGCGTTACCTGTATATTTTGAGTGTAAAGGTAAAATTTGGTGTTTTTTGTCATTTTTTCCCTAACCTTAGACCCTTTGCGCTAACTGAAGATCCAAAGTATGATTTTTTCCATTGATTAGCATGCAAATAAGCCAATTGTGAGCCCTATTAGAACTCGATATTCGAGAAATTGAATTGAACCCACCCTACTAGTCGCGTATAAGATTAGAAAGTATTCAGCATAAAAGATAATGTTATCCTTCTTGAATCTGCTACGTAATAGGGTAATCCCGTTTCTTTTGTTTATTCCATACCTACACTACGGGGGGAACTAACAGCTAAGGTCATATGTGCCCATCTAACATGCTACAGAAATACACACACCCATAATTGAGGTGGGGGAATTTTCCGATCAGAAAAATCCTGCTGCCCCAAGTGGGTACCCGAACTTGGAATACGAGCCGTGCGTTAACACCACCCGTTCACCGTCGGCCCATAACGCTATTTCTATTTTATCTTTTATTCATTTACACGTCTTCGATTATTATTTGAAGTCAGTTCCTTGTAGACTCTTTGGGTGTGAGTTTCACTAATTGTTCTACCAAAAGCTTTAATACTCAATCGTGTTTTAATTAAGCTCCTTACAAACTCTTTAGGTGTGAATTTCACTAATTCGTAAAAAAATTAACTTTTACTGAAAATTGCGTCATTTTGGAAACAAAATAAGAATAATTTATTTTCTCGTAGATGTTAATGTATCCCACCCAGCAAAATTTATTATGTTTTTAAACTGTTTTTGTCAACTTTCCCCAAATTTTATATCAGCGTTAATAGTATCGAATTGTCTATATTCCCCGGCTCTTTATTTAATAAATTCTTGCTCTTTTTTGATAAAAATACTTCAAGTTCTCTAGTTGAATAAACACTTTTTATTTCACAATTTCAGTTTATCTACTTTAATTAGCGACATTTGATTTTTCTATGGGATTGTATTTAAAATCCGCTAAATGTTCTTTGAATCCAGTCAAAATAGATCTTTTTGTCTTTCCAACGCAACTCTTATTACAATCATTGCATTCAATTTGGTATTCCCAATTTTTTATCAGTTTTATCTTCTGGATTGCCTAACAAGTGCTAATGTAAGGTGTGTTAATGATATTAATTTTTTTAATCAATCTAGTTTTGATTATTGATCTTCTATGACTTGTGAACATATTTACTGAGCTTATTGTGTTATATTAATTTATTGGTGATTGGTATTTATTGAGTTATTGACTATTTATTACTGATACTTTTTTGATTTGTTGAATATATTTACTTTTGGTACTCTCCATTATTTTTTATTGAAAAAGAACTACCAATATTTATCTAAATTCACCAAACTCCACCCACGAACGTTTGATGCAAGCAGAAACGCAGAGCGTTATAACGCCAAGCAATTATAAAGTTTAAAAATCTTATTGAGCAATTACCACGATTACGTTATATCTTTTGATATTACAAAATTGCGTTCTAGATATTCTTTCGATCATAATTAAATCTTCCGAGTCATTAAATATTAAAATTGTACATTATGGCATCAGCTCGGATAATCAAGAGGAAGCTGAGATCAGCTACATAAAATTTCGCGAACCCTTTAATGAGAGTTAAATACCTAGCTTAAAGCAAATTAAGCACACTTGTGCCTTTCTGTATAAAAACGGTGATTAAGCATCTGATATTTTATTTTTAAGTACTTACGCATAACCAATTAGACTGCTATCGATCAATTTCTAATAGATACACGTGCCGTTTGCGCAAATAATGTACATGTATCGTGATGTAACAACTCTAAATTGTTACTAGAACAGAACTGGCGTTTTCTAGGGTGAGTGTGAAAATCAATACAAATTGTTGCATAAATATTGAATGTGCTATTTCCGTGATAATAATAATACTAAAACCAAATAGATTTATATCTGTTAAATGTCTATGTCTCTTTCTATCGAAAACAGTTTTATTTAATAGTTAATTGAAGTTGTTAGTTGCCATAATAATAATCGAAACTAACGGACTAACAAAGCGAAGTAGTATAGAGATTTTTATTTTTGATGGTTTCCTTTCACTTCCATTTGGTTATTTGTAGTTATATATATATTTAGTAATATATTGTGATGGTTAGATATTAAATTTTATCTAATATTGTCGTGAGACTCTTCAAATTGATTTATAAATATAATTGTTAATTATGTAAAAATTTCAGTAATAAATACAAGGTCTTTATTGGATTGAGTGATATTTTATAGGAAATATTTTATTTCCCGCTTATTTATATTTGTACGTATATTGTTACTGGCGGCATCTACTTGTTTATTACGCAAAATCCCCCTTTTATTTAATAACCCTAAATTGTGACATATGACATATTACTTTGGAATATAAATTTTTATTTACTGGTGTCATATTAGACCAAGAGCCAGCAACGTATTTCGAGTTGTCATTTCAACAGTCGCGAAAATTTGGGTACTAAATCTTATATACCTGCTGAACACTAAAAGTCAATTCTGGCAGCCCCCTGCGGCCGGGTTATACTACCCCAAAATTACTAAGGGGGTGAGAAATAGGATTCTCTCTCTAACCCGCAGGCCGCTATATAACTGTCTCGCTCGCACTAACATGTAAACCTACATATACCTACTTTATTTATTGTGTCAAAATTTCAAGACTTTTAAAATAACAAAAATGTCACTTTTTAAATCAACATTTACAACGTTTTGGTAACATTTAGAAGGGGAGGAAATGTTCTGGCAATATTTTTTATAAATAAAGAATACTATCGAAAGTAACCCCCTGGAATTTCATGACTGTTACTTTAAATAAATTGAATCTTATTTCTCACCCTCTTAGTAATTTTGGGATAGTATAACCTGGCCGCAGGGGGCTGCCAGAATCGACTTTTAGTGTGCAGCAGGTATATAAGATTTAGTACCCAAATTTTCACGACTGTTGAAATGACAACTCGAAATACGTTGCTGGCTCTCCGTCTATATACTGTCTGAGTATTCTTATTTTATGTTGATTGTAAGTAAGAATGATTAATTTCATTAGACAATATTTTATGGTGACAACTAAAGACAATCTGCATTTACCAAATTACATGTGCTTTACAATAATTGTTGTAATAAATAAGAAAGACTAGAAATACATACAGTTTAAGACATATTTATTCAAAAGACAGATTCTGTAAACAACAACAAGATGTCATGGAAACATCATGATCTTTAAGATAGCATATTGTAACATGATCATAATATTAGTAATGAGAAACACAAACATAAATTATTTAGTGCATTCTACACCCCTCCTCGCTAAATAATTTCTAAAATTAAGATAAACCTAGCTTATCCCCCAATTGTTCGAAAGAGACTTTTGGGAGAGGTTTCGTTAAAATATCGGCTTCTTGCGCATGTGTTGCAATATGTATCAGATTTATTTCCTTAAGTGCAATCTTCTCTTTAAGAAAGTGATACTTTATATCGATATGTTTTTATCCTTTTATTACTATCAGGGTTTGTTGAGATTGATATGCATCCTAAATTGTCTTCATAGATGGTTATTGGTTGCTTCATTTCAATTCCAAGAATCTTTAGCAAATTCCTTAACCAGATGGATTCAGTGCATGCACTACAAGCTGAAATGTATTCCGCCTCAGTCATTGATAGTGCTACAGTGGTTTGCTTTCTACTGGTGCAGGTTACTATTGATACGAATACTTTAAATAAGTAGTCTGATGTAGATTTTCGATCAATATCTGTTGACCAATTTGAATATCAGCAAATCCAATTAATATTTCGTCATCTTCATTTCTCTTATTGCTTACATCTTATTGTCCACCTTTACCTTCATCATTACGTCCATCATTTCCATTTCTGCTTTCATCATTCTCTTCTATTACACTCTCATCTTCGATTTCTTTGTTTCTTTTCTTTTTACAAGCACCACTTTCATTTTTACTTTTACCATTATCATCTAGTACACTCTCATTTTTGTCTTCTTTGCTTCGTTTCTTCTTAGAAGCATCATCTTCATATTTACTTTTATCATTATCTTCCAGTACTCTCTTATTTTTGTCTTCATTGTTTCGTTTCTTCTTACAAGCGTCATCTTCGTTTTTACTGTTATCATTATCATCTATTACACTCTCGTTTTTGTCTTCTTTGCTTCGCTTCTTCTTACAGGCATCATCTTCTTATTTACTTTTATCATTATTTTCTAGTACTCTCTCATTTTTGTCTTCATTGTTCCGTTTCTTCTTACAAGCATCATCTTCGTTTTTACTGTTATCATTATCATCTATTACACTCTCGTTTTTGTCTTCTTTGCTTCGCTTCTTCTTACAGGCATCACCTTCGTATTTACTTTTATCATTATCTTCTATTACACTCTCATTTTTGTCTTCTTTGTTCCGTTTCTTCTTAGAAGCACCATCTTCGTATTTACTTTTATCATTATATTCTATTACACTCTCATTTTTATTTTCTTTGCCTTGTTTCTTTTCACGAGCAACTTTATTTTCTTTTTCTTGAATGTAGAATTTTTCTTGCTTTCTAAATTCTTATCAGCATCTCCCTGTTTATCATTTGTAGTTGAGTTATTTTCGCATTCTTCAATTTTATATCTTGTATTCACGTCTTTGTCTGCATCATTATTACATCCTGCAGCTCCTTGACTCTCATCATTGACTACATCAACTTCAGATTCTCTGTTTTTTTCGCCTTCATTACATCCAACTGGGCTATCTTCATGGTTTTCAATTTGCTTTTCATCCCATCTTAGTTTTTCTGATTCCATGCTCTCATCCTCAGCTTCAGCTGTTATTTCTTCCATCACTGTAAAAATGCGATCTTCTATTGCAGGAAATCTGCTTTCATCAAAAATTACATCTTTTGCAATTATTACACTTCCTTTCTCTATGTTCCATAATATATATCCATTTGTGGAATACCCCAACATTATACATTTTACTTTTTCTGAATCAACTTTATATCGTAACTGTTTAGGCATGTAAAAATATGCTAAACATCCAAGAATTCTCAGATGTTTAATATTTGGTTTAGTACCGTACCAAATTTCTGCTGGTGTGATATTCCCTCTTAATGCTCTGGTTGGACTTCTATTAAGAATGTAAGTTGCTGTTTTAATAGACTCAGCCCAAAAACTCTTTGGCAAATTTGATTCACTAAGTATTGTTTTACCTTTCTCAACCAAGGTGCGGTTTAATCTTTCAGCCTTTCCATTGTGTTCAAGTCTATATTTTGCAGCGCACTCTATTTGAATATTTCTTTCTTCACAAAACTCTTTCAATTCACTTGATACAAAATGTCTTTTTGTATTAACAAGATGATCACTCACTCCTGAATAAATAACAAAACTTAATTCATCCATATAATTTTCAACATAACACTTATTATAACACAAAAAACTTACACATTCTTGACTCCATACATTTTGTGAATTACTATATCTGTTCGCTAATGAATAGTAATTATAATTTGTCCTGTCACATTTCCATTATAATAATGCTGGTTTTGATTGAAATACTGATAATGTTGCCGAGTAGAACAATTTTCCTTATTGCAGAATTGGAGCTGTTGTATGGTCGGTACCTTTTATTTTTGTCTTCAAATCTTCATCCAATAATCTGCGTTTGACCATATCTAGAGTAAGATTTTGAACTGTCTCCAAAGCAACTCGTAATGGTTCATAACTTTTTGGTAATGTCAATAGCAGACTGCATATTATGTCACTTTCTTCCAGTTTTGATCCCGAATTCTTTAAATCTCTCAAGTTTTTCAAAGTTCAATAAGTATTTTTGCATGTCGCCTCTATCACCGTAACTCATAGATAATGGCTGTTTTCGTAAATGTATTTGTCTAGTTATGCATCTTTCTTGAAAAATACTTGTTAATTTTTCCCACATTTCTTTATCAGTTGTACACTCTTTAATTATGTCTATCTGTGAGTCTTGCATACATTGAACTAATATATTTCTACATTTAATCTCCTGCTTTTTAAATTCTTTTAACTTTACTTCATTCTCATGTTTAACTTCAGCACCATCAGTGTTTCCTATCTTAACAGGATCAGAGTTGATACAAAATAATAAATCTTTCTCTTCTAATAAAAGTTTCATTTTAAACTGCCAGTCATCGAAATTACTTCCATCAAATAAATGATATCGAGTTCTATCCAATTCAGCTATTTCTTCCAATGATACACTCTTCAGACTACCGTACCATTTATATAATACTATTAATAACGCCCTGGGCCCATGACCAATGTTATAATAAATAAGAAAGACTAGAAATACATACAGTTTAAGACATCCCAAGCAGCATTTAAGTAGCAGTAACTGAGATCGGAACTTTGATTGAGTACTTGTTACGTAACTACAACTAAATTTATGACTTTATAGGTTTAATTTCTTCAATTCGGAATATTTTAGTAATTGTGTAGTTGTTTCTACTATTTATTGGAACTATGTAGTTTCATTACTTTTGAGTAACTATTAAAGTATGTGGAACGGTATTGCCACTTAGTATACTTACTTTAAAGTCGTTGCAACTTCAAAGTGGTATTATGATTGTAGCAGTAACTTGCCCGAAGCTACTTTAAAGTTTTTAAAACCTTACAGTAGTATTGAATGTAAAACTTACGTTTTTGCTACCCAGGAGAATCACATTAAAGTAATTTTTCGTAAACTACTCCATCTCCATATTTACTTGTAAAATGTTGGATTAATCAATAATCATTAATCAATTTACAATTTGTTATGATTGTTAATAGATGTTTTACTATATAACCTTCAATAAAAATAACAAATTGGTGCCAAATTGTGCCTTAGGGATTGTTATGTATGTAGGTTGAAGTTGGCAACATTTATTTGAAGTGATGTAACTAACCAATCCTGGTACGTCCTCGGGGCGAGCGTCAGTAACACTTGAGTCGGCTTGGAGGATACACGTCTTCTACACTCTATGCATTGTGTATGTAATTCGCCCTGCTCACTCAATATTAATAAAGTTAATTAATGACAATAATTGAGTATCTTTTATTTAAACACATAAAAGAACATAACAGGAATAATATAAAAATGGTTTCTATCATGTGTATCAACCTTTAAGTATTTCGTGTATATTTAACATATTTTATTAAAGACATTTTTCTACTAAAAAATATATTTAAATAAGGCGCGTTGTTATTTTTCGATCTATCATCATCATATTTAACAGAAAAGTTGCAATGGTTTATAATTTTGGTGTACTGGAATGACAAAATAATCAAACATTTCATCGTTCTTTGTATTAAGTACGTATTACAAATAAACTGGTAATTCATTTTGTGACACGATCCAGCATTATATAGTATAGAAAATGATAGAATATTTGTTAAGTTGCAAGAGCAAGAGAGAGCTACCACGCGACACGATGTGTCAAAGAGAAATGAAGTTCCACGAAAGTAGCAATTACTACGCCGCCACGTACCTGCTACCCAAGAATTGTTCCCCATATTGGTACCAGGCACGTAACAAAACCGTAGCAATTACGTGCTTGTGACTAGTGGCTAAAACTTAATAGTTCCACCGGTAGTTGCTGGTACGTAGCGATGACTAAAAATGCTGCTTGCGATATTTATTCAAAAGACAGATTCTGTAAACAACAACAAGATGTCATGGAAACATGATCTTTAAGATAGCATATTGTAACATGATCATAAAATTAGTAATGAGAAACACAAACATAAATTATTTAGTGCATTCTACAATAATTATTTTGTATTTAGGTTTTTTACACCACACCTTGAGTGACCTGTTATATGGGATATTTGTTGAGACGAGAAATAAGCACACAATCAAAATGAACTATTCACCTCTCTTCGTTGTATGTTTCCGACAAACCAAAACCTTAGTACGACATATCAGCTCTCTAGATAGGCAGGCATCACAGTCTAAATCATATCATGAAGAGATAACTCCACCTGGATACAATATTTCCACTCCTGGCTAATCAAATTTACTTATGCTACCTGCTTATTTTTCGTCCTTTTGTCTATATAATGAAGCGATATATTGTGAGCATTTAATTTTACAGTTTCACAAAGTTTTTAATGTAATTTCTAACAGTTTTCATCCATATTTACAAGTTTTATACAATTTTTAACATGTTTTACATTTTTAAGAAATTTCTATCAGATTTTTTTATTATCTTACAATTATTTTCATTATTATGTATCTAGGTTGTTCTATACTTATATCTTCCTCTTATCAATAGATAATAAATTATTATTTTAATTGTCTATGCTTAAAAACCTTTATTTTTAATGTTCACTATAGTAAACCTTGTATTCAGATATTTTCTTTTATTCAGGTAGTGATATGTAATGATGCTTATATCTAGCAAATATTTTCTCTGTTATAACATGTAATTTGTATGTTTTGAATGGTCGTTTGAACAATAACATTAAATTAATAAAAACACTTCTCAACAAGTTAAAATACCCTTTTGTATGAATATTATATGCATAACAAGATACCATACCAATATGTTTATTTGGCCAATGTATTGAGTTTCATCCATTAGTTGGTAGAAAGAAATTTGCTCAGTTATTGCGTTATTAATCTATTGCCTTGTTTAATTTCCAAGGAGCTAACGAATAAAATTGTTAACATTACTATTAAATTGAATACTTGCTATTAATTAATTTCATAGGATTATTCTGGGATTTTTATATGCTAATTAAGGCTTAAATTCTAGAATCTATGAGAGAAATAACGAGAAACGCATTTTAAGACTTATTTTTATTTAACATATTAATTTATTAAATAAGATTTTGTAAGAAATTTAAGCCAATTTGAAAACAACCGTTGAATACGGTGTTTCCAAATTTTGTATAAAACTTAACCCCCTAACTGTAAAGTAAAGAATTGTTAAAATTACATTGAACTGGTGGTCATATGACGATCACTTATTTCGAATCAACCAACCTTTCAATCTTCCCATACCCAAATAGAATTTTATCGAGATAGAACATCGAGTATTAAACTTTGGCTTTCAGTCGTGGAAGGCCACATCTTTGATTGTTATATTCGACATTTCTAATAATGAGAATTCTTTGAACATCTATAATAGGAATTAAAACAACATACTTTTACAAATTTTGAGACTTTCAGAGAATTCAATTGATAAAAATCATATTTAAATAACTGGTAAACTTTATTTTAATATTTATCTAGTACATTTTTACTATATAATGAGCTCATAGAAACCGTATGATTTAATTTAATTGGTAATCTGAAATATCATTAGGGGTTTATTGTTAAATGTGACAAAAAAATTACAAGTTAATTATTCAGATAAAGTCTAATATATCTCGCCCTCTTTATAAAAAGATACAATCAAACTGACATCTGCTTATTAATAATAAATTGATAGATTGGTGGTGGTCGTTGCCCTATTTAATGTATTGATTAATAACCAACCTCATTACAAATAATTTTGATTTTTAAAGGAGTGAATACACTTTCTAGTAAATATCAAAAGTATTCAACAAGAGGCTTTGAGGTTGAGTTTTCACTTTCAAGGCGTAAAGTATGAAAGCTAATTATATGAAATGAGATAATTCAATGACAATTAAGCTAATCAGAACTTAATCAAGCTTTCTGAAACCGGCCAATAGTCTAGTAGCAGGAGTAGCTTTATTTCTATAGTAACATTATACAGGGTGCAGAGAAAGTCCCGGAACGGTCAAATATCTCGAGACATGCACGTAAGATTAAAAAAACAAAAAGGCACGTTTTAAATATTTTTAAAAAAGCTATCGAATGATACCACACTCGACCCCTCACCCCCATCCCCTGGGGGTGGGAGTGGGGGAAACTTTGAAATCTTAAATAGAAACTCACATTTTTTATTGCAGATTCGGATTCTCCATTAAAAATTATGTTAGTTTTATCTGACAAATTTTTCTCTGTCACCATACCCCCAGCATCATAAGGAGAGTTATTCTTTCCGTTTCTGAAAGAGAAATAGCGAAGAAAATAAGCGACCGACTGATAAAAGTAGACCAAAAAAGACCTAACAGATTTAATGAAAGTAAACTCTGAGAACAAAGATAAATGAACACGTTATTTTTTATTTTTCACTTCTACCTGTCATTTTTTGATAAGTACGAAAAATCGTATTTTTACGAGAATATAATTCACGTGTCACATGGTACATTTTTTATTAATTTCATTGGTGAAAGTACAAAAACAAACTCGCAGAATAGGCTATCAAATCGATGATAATTCTATCACCGCATGTTGACTGTCACCTGTTTTTATTAAATAAAATTGTTTACTGTCAAAGTGACAGAAAGTTTCAGTGTTTATTTTCTTTCAACGTTCATTATATTCTCTCATCAAATATAACACGTGTTATGATTAATCAACGATGATACCACTCGTTAAAACCTTTAGAAAATTGAACTCGTGCTTCGCACTCGGTCAATTTTCGTCGGTTTTAACTCGGGCTATCACCGATGATAATCATAACACTAGTTATATTATCCCCGATTATAGCATCATCTATCGAAAATCGATAAAAACTTGTCAGATAAAACTAACTTACTTTTTAATAGAGATGCACATAAGATTAAAAAAACAAAAAGGCACGTTTTAAATATTTTTGAAAAAGCTATCCAATGATCCCACACTCGCCCCTCATCACAAGGGATGGGTGGGGGTAACTTTGAAATCTTAAATAGAAACCCCCATTTTTTATTGCAGATTCCGATTATCTCGAGATATTTGAGAGTTCCGGGACTTTCTTCGCACCAGTATGCTAGTAGCTACTGCAGTTTTCTTTTAATATCTTGCTTTCATATACTTATTTAATTTTGATAATTAATGTCTAAAAACTATGTTTCATATTTTCCCGTTGAATCTTAAAAATATTTGTTATGGGTTATATCTGATTAAATTTGAGAAGATAGAGAGTTTCATTTAAGAATTGTTTTATATCAGTCGTATAAAAATTATACTGCTATTATTATTATTAATTATATAATGTGAAAGAGTAGCTGCCTTATTTTTGAAGATAATGTCGAAATTTCTATATAATACATAATTTAACAATTATACAAATTAACTACTACATAGTTAAGTTAAACAATAGTTATTTATGTATTAAGGGCATAAAGAAGCTTTTATGGCCAGAAGCGTTATTTCTAGCCCGTGGCGTCAGCCGAGGGCTAGGAAAAGATTGTAGGGCCATAAAAGCAAGTTATGCCGACAATACATACACTATTTTATGCACAGATTAAGTTTTCATCTCAAATCTATTATTGTGTAAAAAATTTAATTAAATTAGTACGTAGGTACTAACATCAAGCCGCTGTGCGTATCCTTCTATTGCTAACTATTCCAAAATATTTAATTTCAGCTCATTTTCATTGATGATAAGTTTACAAATTATATCAAGAGCCAATCAAGTTCTACAAAAAACAGCTCTAACATTTAATTGACGTTTCGTTATTGCCCGTCAGACCATAAAGAAGCTCTTGAGCCATAAAGAGAGGGTTATGTTTAGATGAGTCTAGCAATAATAGGCTAATTATAATGTATCGGTGCATAAAACACCTTTATGGTGGCTATATACATGAAAGAAGAATTATCAAACAACACCCTATATAAAATTGTATCTGAATGAAAGATAAATAAAAATTATTAAATTTTCTTTTTTTGACTTGTTTTTTAGTCATTTTTTAAATATTTGTGAGTTATTTTTAGTCAATATCTTTTATTATAGTATAAATTGTATATGTTAGGATAAATCCAGTAAGCCAGCCAATGTGGTTAATGACCGCCCAGTCTAAAACTTCAAACTAATCGTAACCTAACCTCATCTGTTAGCTTTGAAAATTAATAATTAAGGCCCGTCAATTAATAATTAAGTGTTTGTCAACTAATTAATTATGTGTAAAGTTGATGTTCATTAGACATTTAGTAAATATGCTTCAATGCAGTTTTCAAGATTGACCGGTCATTAACGTCATTGGCCGGTTTACTACATTAACCATAATATATACAGGGAGCCTCATAAGAGGTACATCAAACGCGGAAGGTAGTTAGACATCGATAAGACAAACAAAGAATTCCTATAACATTTCAAATCATATTTATTTTGTGATTTTTTTCGAGTGGAATGAAATCCAGGTATTGTGGTGAATAGTTTATAAAAATTTTATTACTACACCTTGCTGTTGATGATTATACAAATTCACCTTTTTATAACAAGTATAAGTATGAATTTCTGATATTTTCAAATCTACGTTGTCTAGTTTATGATAGAAACTCTTGTTATTTGAATCGTTTATGTATTCTTAAATATATCAATTTTATATTTCGTTGATTTCTTTATGTTACCAGCTATTATAAGAATTAAGATATGAACCCTCCTCCAGAAGCCCGGGGTTCGGTTTCCTTCTAAATTGCTTTGAAATCTTAATTGCCACAGATCTGAAATAATCTTTACTAATTTTACCACTCTCTATTTATTTAAATAAAAATTATCAATTTTGTGAAGTAGTTTATAACCTTACTTGACAAGTAAGTATTGGAATTCTATTAATATTAATTAATTTAAATTCTATTTTAGAATAATTATTAATTATGAAAAAGCTTGCAGCTTACCTACCAAACCCTTAATGATATTACAAATCTACTAACTTCCTAGGATTATAGAGTAAGTGATTTCATGTCCTTTTAAATATGCATTTGATGACTGCTTGCACACTCACTTTGCTCTGCTATTTTAAACTATTTCACTGCACTAAAGTTCTCTGGTTAAAATGACGTTGTTTTTGAATTTACTCATTTGGTTTTTTAAATCAGCTATACCTTTATGATTACCATGAAGATGGGTTCGTACCGTAGCATATTCACCAAGTCCCTTTATACGTATGCTGGATCTGTTAACCCTAGAAAAACTTGCCTCCTCAATTATATTACTGACCTTTCAACACACCTTCAAAGGTGAATTTCTTTTATATTCTCATTCCATTAGTTAACGTATTTACAGCGATTATTAACATGTAAAAAATTATTTAATATGTTTAACTTCTAATTTTTCTCTAAAGTATGTTAAACAAGATTCAAAATGTCTGTTTTTCGTTGTATTGAATGTTAGTTATTATTCTGTATTTTGTTTCTTCATCAGCTCATTAGCTTATCATCTTCAATTTTCTTGAAAGATAGTTAATACTTGTTCCATATCTTCTTCTATATAATTATTGCATAAATAAGAGTTTTCATTTGTATGCCTAACTATACTAATTCTACACTTTTCATAACCTTAATTCGGTGTGTTTTGACATTTATATCAATACATGTTTATAAATCTTGTGTGTTTTATTATTATAATTATCGTTTTATGTTTAATTTCTTTTCAAGAATAACAAAACTCTATAATAATAATATTATAAAATATTTCTTCTTCCACAGTAAATTTTGTTTTTGGCTAACATTGATTGAATGTATTTAAAATCTCGTCCGTTTTATTTAAAGGTATGGTGCAAATATGTAAAATTATCTAAAAAAGGAAAACTAAAAGTTAGCTTAGGTATACATTCGTTTAAACGTCCTGCTGTTATAATCTCCGCTATAATGCGACTGACGTTTGAACGCATTGGACAACCATCCAATTGTTATTAAAATTAATTGTTGAAAATACATTAGATCGTCGTTAGAAGTAAATCTAAATTCTAAGGGTTTACTGTCGAGCCTTACTTTGTGGAAATCCATAATCATAAAACAAATAAAGATTAATAAAAAGTTTATTAAATTATTTTTAAAAGTTGTCGAAACAATTGTCAGGTTAGAATTTAATAAATCTTGTGAAGCTTTTTATTAATTTTTATTTATTTCATATATTATTGTCACAAACGGAAATATTTACAATTCAATATTACCCACAAACTCAACTTATATCGTGCAAGGTTACGCTCAGGTGCCTACGTTGTTCCAGCAACTGCGGCCACGCCGCATACGACTTGCAGCCAGCTGCGAATTCCTACGAAGAAACGCTTCCGGTTCACCCCACGACTGGTCATTTTTATGTTAATCTCAACTGCATGTTGCATTAGTTGGCATGCAACATATCTACCTACGTTACTCCCGTATATGCTGGGCAACCCACGTAATTCACAACTAGCTGCACATTCCTCTGAAGAAACCAGCACACTTCCGCTCAATCTACAGTTTCGTGACTGGTACGACCATCTCGCATGCAAACTACCCACGAGCCTGCAACCAGGAAGCGTGAGCTTCCATATTTGGAACACCAACCTACGGATTCTCACCATTATGCTAATCACTTCCGCGTTGAGCAGTATATAACCAGCTTGCTTTGTGCTTACAATTCAGTCAGTGAAAATGACTCCAACACTACAACATTTCCAAGCAAGCTGGTGAGTATCTTTTAATTTATTTACTAAAGGGTTGACTAGAATCTGCTACCAAGTGGTAGTGATTACCTGGCTTAGTTATGAGGGGTTATATGTCTAAAAATGCATTTAATTCAAATTTATGTGTCCTGATACGTGATTATTTTCATTTTAAATAAATAGATTCTTCGAGAACAGATATATAAAAAAACAGTCTGGAATATTCTGTAAATATCTGGTTCCATGCTACGAAGAAAGCCTTTGACCCTGTAAATGCAGTGGAAGATTCTGTAACAATTTTTATATTCGTTAATATATGTCAGTCTAGTTTCTGATAGGGTGGTTACGTTCTTTCTCTTAAAATATTAGCGCAAAGATATTTTTAAATTTCCAAGACAGGAGTCTAATACAGTCTGTCTGGTAAAAACCACAGACAGAGCCGCTAAGCTGGGCGTATATTGAGAGTCGCGAAAAGTTTGAAATAATTTGCCGAGCCTGTTGGTATTCCGCCAGTGCAACAAGCGAAGATTTAAGTTGGTTTTGCGGTCAATTGTTCGAGTTAATAATTTTAATAATTAATACCGTTTCTAGTTCGTTGTGAAAGTTTGCAACAAAGTTAATCTTAAACTGCCAGTTTAACGTATAGTCTTTCGCATTGTCGATCCAATAACCACTATAGTGTATGGCTGTTGACAATTTATTTTGGAAATTTTAATAATAAATAAAAGGTTTACGCTTCTAACCTTTTTATTTGATTAACGTCACATTAATCACTTTGTGAAAATACAGAGTTTCGCGCTAAACTTCAATATTGTTGCGTTGAAACAATTCTACCGTTTGGCAATAATAAGCACTGTTTTATTGAGATCATATGAGTTCAAGGGTTTTTAATAATGGAAGATAATAGTGAATCTATTAACGACATTATTCCCGCAAGCTCCAGTTCTAACATCCAGTTATTAATTCGAGCATCGTTACCAGTGTTCATAATTCTTCACTCTATAAGAATTTTGATGTATTTGGTGTCTACAGTTTATTCTGATTTGATGTGAATACAAAAGGCAACATAGTGAAGTGAGGTCGTCAATTATTGGATAGATATTAACAATCTGTTGAGGATTATCTGATGAACATTATTTCTTAAGTAAATTATTTTTAGTTTCTAAGATTATTATATTTATCCATTACGTTCATACTGTTAGTATGAACAATTACTCATCATATTTCCAAAGGGATCCCTCTTATCATAAAAATTTCTTGAAATTTAAATAAATCAATTTAAATTAAACATTGTTACCAACAAAATGGGAACTGCTTATTGGGAAACGGTAACAAACTTTAACCGCAGTTAAATCTGTCGGCTGCCAGCTATCTAGTGGGAGGTCGTGGGTCTCACTAAAGGTCTTCAGTAATGGGCGCCAAGAATCGTTTAAAATAGCTACAGTATTGACCGACAAAATCTGAAAAGAACAACACATTTGCGACTACTACCAATGTGGTCGACTTTTCCCAATAATGGTTCCTCGATAGCTGAAAATATAAACTCCAAATACAACAGATATAAATAATAAGTTGTCAAGTAAGAGATATACAGTGCTTTATTATTAATTAGACAAATTATCAATTAAGACAAATCAATCAATGTGAAATAACCTTGGCAAAAATTGAATATTGGTTATTGATTTCTATACACAAATTGAAAGGGAAAAGGATTAATGCGAGCGCGATTATGTACACTCAAGTTGACTTAACTAAAGTCTCAAGATTGTAACAAACATGGTAAATTTAACGCGAATACCTGTGATATAGATTGCGCAATCGTAACCTCAGAATTTAATTCTTTAACCAATTCATTACGGAGCAAAATCATACGTATTCACTCGCAACTATTCTTAACAATATAATACAGTAAATAATACGTAATATAATTATATATATGAAACAGATATCTAGATATAAGTGCTACACGCACACAGGTGAAAAACCATTTAACACATAAATTTATAACATACAAATGTACAGATATGTTTTATATACCAAAAGGATTGTCGAACGTTATAGATGTTGTAAATAGTTGCTACAATATAACTAGCTCACGATACGGTGTCTGTTCTTAGAGCTGAAGAGGAACGTCACCAACCAGCTCGAACGTAGCGTGATCCCAGACAACAGCAACCAAGTCTGCGTAATGGTCTTAACAACTCAGATATACAACGTAGTGTATGTAATTGTTGTCAGACAATCGGGAAGTTATAAAATGAGAGAAGATAAACCCAAGATATAAAAAAGGTCTTCGTTGGAATGTGACCTTAAGAGAGAATTATATCGCCTCCAAATGCTGTTAACGACGATTATACATCAAAACGGGCACGTGAGCTTCTATAAACTCAAAGAGCAAGTGGAAATATATCCCATAAAGGCTTTCAAACTAAATTGGAAAAACTATCGCCACAATTAATCATCAAATCTGTACTAAAGCAATTCCCGAGACACAACACAAGGAAATAGATTAATTAAACGGCGATGTCCAACAAATTCTTTAAAAAGAAGTAGCCTGTCAAACGGATCGAGCTAAAGTAAAGTCTCTTATCGAAAACAACCGGACGTTAGTTCCATACAAAATGGCAACTACTAGGCGAGAAAATGTGAAAATCCCTAAACGCTATACAACTTAACTCAAAAGCATACCTATACAGGGTGCTACGAAATTAGCACGTAACAACATTGTATGATGATATTGAACCGTTTACTTGTGGAAGTTATTAAAAGTATATTAATCAGCTTAACATTAACTAAACTATGATTAGTAATTGCATTCAATCAATATAGTCAGAATCCTTTTTTGCTTGCCGATTCTGAATACTAAAAGACTTGCGGGCAAATGGCGCCCACATCCTTATTATTTCTACAAATCTTGTTTTTCTTTACAATTTATAAGCTATAGATCGTACCTACGCGTATAAGATAATTAGTCATTAGAGATCTTAAGTTGGTGCATTAAAGTACAGTAAGTATCGTTTTTATTGTAAAGTAAGCAATTGCAGTAAATATTCAGTACTTTAAATTTTATTGGTGTTATAGTTGACGTACATCGCGCGACGTATCTTTTGTGGTTAGTTCAGTATTTTCAGGGTAATAAAAAAAGCTATGCTACAAGTTTTCCAACAAACAAATAAACATATATTTAAATGTCGGGATATATATTTCCATGAGTACATCATAATCCCAGAATAAGATGAAGATGTGAATAACGAGTTAATGCAAACAGATTTAGACACAACTAAGTAATCTTATGTTAAATTTAGCCTTGTTAAATTATAATAGAATTAAAATTAGTAAAATCATTTCATCAAAGTTGTTATATAAGCTGATGCGAGTATGTAAAGTTTAGGAGGTTGCTTGCTACACAATGAAAGGCCAGTTGTTTTTTATTAGTCTTACAAAAACAGAAGTCAACTATGCTCAAATAGAAAAAGAGTATTTGGCGATCGCGTTCTGTTTGAGCAAGTTTCTAATTGTACATTTTTGTAATAAAATGCTTCTGATAAAAATATTACATTTATAGATAATTTTAATTACACATTAGATTTATCTCATAAATATTCAGTTAGAATTTATAAAAAAGTATTTGCTTTGTTAAGATAATTACGTCATGATTGAATAAGAAAATCTGGAATACAAACACTAACAAAGCTTTTAGACAACGAGATGTTGCATACATAACAAGCGATTTGCAGGAAGTTCTATATTTAAACTCTTTGGATTTCTAAGACATAGGAGACTTGTAATGCTTAGATGATTGATTTAGTGAAACAGTTTTTTGTTATAAATAAAGTGTGTTGTAAATACACATTGTTAATCAAAATTAGATCATTCAAATCGCCGATTTAAATGGCTACGTTTAGAAAGCTCTTCCATTTCAACAAGCATTATCAGAACAGAAGCTACCCACTACCACTCTGAAAAATATTGGCATGTTTGTGCATTCATACAGTGTACTATTTATGTTTATAATAAACTGTCAACACCATCTGCAAAATATTTTCCACTTAAACTATTAGGTGAAGTTTTGTTTTAGACACTACTCTACTCTGCTGCTCGGATAAACTTCATGCACATTTGCACATGAAAATTGCAAATTTGCTACGTTTCGAATTTCATACATCTGATAGTCTGCATGCAAATTAAACTTAATGTGCGAGTTGTGTTGCCTGATTTTTATGCCTGTTTTTTGTTCATCGTTATTACCGTTATGATACATGCTGACTGTTGACGCGTTCGAAGATCTCTGCACGCTGGGATTGCTAAGGCTTATTGCCTTATACTGTAACATCTTCCCTAACGTTTACCGTGGAGAATATTCAAAGCACATTTACAATTAAATGGATCATCCAATCGGTTGTCTCTGCCGCTTCGGTGTCTTCTTGAATTCGGTTATATTATCCTGTAAAAGATATTTTAACAAAATACAAAGTTTTAAAAGAGACGATTTTGGTACGGAATCGGAATTAATTATTCATTCAAATAAGTCGGTGTGTTTGCTTTTACAAACTAAAATTTAGATCAACTTCTTTAATAAACCATTAGCCAAAGGTAGTTACATCCTTTAGTAGAATAATTTATAGTACACACCGAATTAAATTATCAAGGGGATAAAATAAAACTTTGAGTAATTTCGTTATAATATTCACCCTCCGATTTGTAAAAGAAGATACTTAAGTATTTATATAATATAAAGTATTTAATACTTTATAATAAAATACTTACATAGAAGAAGGAAGTTATTAAATACTTAAAAGTGACGAAATTATAAAAGCACCATAAACACATAACGTAAACGTTAAGTATGCCGACGCTTTCAGTACACGATTGTAACCACAATAAATTACCCATAGCAACGCGCAGGAACATTACTAACATGTTATATTAACAGAGACTGAAATTTAATGCACGCGTTCTTCCATTTATCGTAATGATAGGTATCGGGAACATTACTATGAAAACTCAGCTCACATTACTGAAGGATAATAACTATCCCACGAATTTTTACTAACAAAAAAAACGATCAAGAAAAGTCGCATTTCATGTTATATATACCTCGGAGCAATTTATGACGTAATATTTCCTAAAGTAATTACCCTCATAAAATAAAATGACCACGTAAAAATAATACCGAATACCGCTAGATATCCGAAATAGCTAATTGTAGTAAATATGACAGATTGTGCTTATAGAATAATTTATAGGTTATATTACTGGTATTGTCACGCGATCGCAAATTAATGTAAAATTGTACACCTGCAAGATAAAGCTTGACGTGTCTCTACTAATAGATTTTTAGCTAGGGAAAACAATGAGCTTTCCAACTTTGAAAAATATACAGGGTGTTCCATTTGAAATCACTAAGTCGCTCTATCCCTATTTCCGATTAAACCGGAAGTAGGCATAAAGCCGGACACTCAGAAAAAACTTTAAAAAATAAGAAGAAGACTAGTGAACACCACATTTCATTAACTCAATTAGTTCAAAAGTTATATACGTTTATAAAGGGTCAAAATACAGGGTGATTCAGAAAAGACTGATATCCTTTAAATGGTAGGTAGAGGGGTGGCAGTAGAGCTAATTCACTTGAGAATTATAGGTCAAAAACGAATAGTTTTACAGTTTATAATAGTTAGTGAATTTTAAAGTTTCATTGAATTTGGGATCCGGTCCTGACATTCATAACTGACCTAGTTACGGAAGGCATTACATTTTTTATATTGGTTTTGTAGTAACTTCTTCTTGTTTTTATACACAATCAAATAAACTTAGTGGTGACTGTAATAACATTTAATTACAGCAAATAGGTATAAAACATAATTATTTTATATTTTTACAAAACTCCTGTCATAATCCAAATCACATCATAAACAACAACCTTCTTCATCTGTTTTATTGTTATGACAACCCTATAAATATTCCTAAAAAAAGCAACTTCAAAATATTAATACATTTTAAAGAATTTGAATATTAGCAAATATGATCTTTTACGATTACGATAATATTATTAAAATAGCGGGATGGATAATTACACAACAAAATACAACATGGTGGATAGATTTGGATGACTTAATACGTTTTCTGTAAGGCCAGGTGTATTATATTACCACGTCCTTCTGACAATGAATCTGCACGATCTCATATCTAACGCATTGTTTTCTATAAAATATAAGGAACCCCCCCCCCATTGAAGTGTTTATGATTTATTATGTTATGGTTGAATGACACTAATACAAGAAGATTTATGTGTTTGTACTTTTAACGAGTTCACAATTTTCTAACGGGCTGTCAGAATCTTTGTTGTTTCACCACTATTTGTTTTAAAGAAACGGAAGTATGATTGAAAGTCAAAAATTAATAATTTACAATTACATTTACAAAGGATCATTCGGTCGGCATTTAAAAATAAAACCTTTTATAAGCACATTTTTAAAAACTTCCTGTTCTAAACAACATAATTACCTGTGTTAACCGAAACAAAACAAAAATATATACTTAAAAAATGACGTTACCGAGGCTGTACGTGTTAAAAATACATAAACCGAAGTATGAGTTTTTCTTTATTTTCGTGCTCTGTTACTCCAAAACTATTAATTTTAAACCTGCGTGGCCCGGGAGACTTTTGATCAAGATGATATAAACTACAAGATGTCGGAATTTCAGCCAGTTTGACCGGGATCCAATTTCCGTAAGAAACGTGCGAAGTTCTTTCTCTTCTTCTTTTCTAGCCATCTGTCGCGTCGTCCAACTTTAGACATAGCCCTCTGTCATTTCTTGCTACTGTCACAAACGGAGTTATTTCGAATTGAATCTTTTATAATTTTCCAACATGTATTCCGTTTAGTGCAAATATAACATCAAGGTTAGCCAGTAAGCCAAGTAGCGGTCCTTCCCACGCGCGTGTACGAGTATGCATCTCATTAGAAGTAATTTATACAGTCTGCATATCCTTGAAAATAATGTATGCAGTCTGCATCTCATTAGAAATAATATATACAGTATACATCTCATTATGCATTCATATATTCTTCTCATCCTACTTAATTTATTCATTTATACAATAACGCTTCCGCGATATTCATGAGGATGCAGTATATAACCAGCCTATTGCAAGCGTAATATTCAGTCAGTTTCCTGGCTCGAACAATTCAGCCTCTCACAGTGAGCTGGTAAGTGTCTTTTTATTAATTATGGCTTAGTTCTGCTTAGTTATGAGTGGGTTGCGCAAAAGCCCTCTCTCTCTTTCTGCTTAGTTATGGGGGAATTGTGACCAGGTTCCTTTTCGCTTAGTTGTAGATTACCAGGAGTTCAACTCCTGCGCCTAGTTTGTAGATTTTGGGTTAAAGCAGGGTGGTTCCGACCACCCTCATGATTATGTTAGTTTTAGGAGGACATGTACGTCCTCACACTGTATAACCAATATTTGCAACCTTTTGTATCCTATTGTTTTGTTGTTAGTATATAGTTGTTTTCTATGTCTTGTGTTTACTTTCCTCTGTACCTCTGACTACGTCCTCCAGTAACGAAAACCCCACGTGACACTACGTTATATTTTGCGCGGCCCGTTTCCAGTGCAATTCACCTATTCTCTTCAGGTCGTCTCCCCAGCGCATCTGTGAGCATCCTTTGGTCCGCTGTCCCATCCATGGCCTCCAGTTTTGGATTTGCGTATTCCATCACCCATCTACGTTTTGTGCATTATGACACCTGCAAAAGCCCATTAATGTTGCAACGTATATCTCTGACTTTTGTTTGGCTTCTAATGGTTCTTTCTATGGACCTCTGTGTTTTTGCAATTTTATCTATGTTAGCTTTGGTAAGAGTCCACGTTTGACAACCGTACGTAAGTACTGGCAATATGCATTGATCAAACACCCTGCTTTTTTTGATATTGTGGAACCTCGGGATTTTTATCCGAATCCTGCACATGCTAATCGGATCCTTCGTTGTATTTCTGCCGTCTGGTTGTCTTCGCTCAACTTTAGAATTTGTCCAGGGTATAAGTATTCATTTACTTTTCCAGTATGCAATTGTCAATCCTTATGTTTCTGTCTTCTTGCGTGTTGTAACGAAGCTTTTTTGCTCTAACTCAAGGTAGGTACTGGTTTTTTAAGCTCATAGATTGTAAAGAAAAAATAAGGTTTATTGAAACAATAAGAAATATGGGTGTCATTCACTTGAAGTCATTACAATACATGATCGGAATCCACAAGTGAAAAAGATTCCGATTAAATTGATTGAACTGAGTAAACTAATCTTAGTTAGTCAGGTTCAACAAACGATTGGTCCAACATTATCACAACCATGTCTAGTTTAATTCTCATTTATTCATAGATCAGAAATTCTCGTTTTTATTAAAAACACTGAAACCATATTTTATTAATATGATCAGAGGGATCCCTTTATATATAAAGAGGAATCTGTCATAACAATAGGTTTTAATGTAATAGGTACATACAAAATCTTACTAAGACGACTTACTTAAAAATATTGTTCATCAGCTAATCCTTAATAGATTGTAAAATCTATATAAACACACAATGCCAATCAATCTGCCAATACTATATTGCTTTTTGATTCACTGTAAACTACAGACACCAAGTGCCTAACACTTTTCGCTGAAGGAAGAATTTCTAATCCTGGTAAAGGTGCTGAAGATAGTAACTGGATTTAAGAACTAATGTTTGCTGGAATTATGTGTTTAATAACTTGGCAATTGCCACTTGATACTAAAAATTTTAACTCATAAAATTTCAATAAAAACACCCTTTATTTACAAATTCATGTTAACGCAATTTTAATTACCAGACATTGTTTTAACATAATAATATTTCGATCCGGCACAAATTCTGCAAATCCACTATACTAATATTGTAACGAAAACAACGGAATTAAGTTTATTTATCTTTAAATTTTCAAATTATTATTGAATTCCCTTGGCTAATCTTTAACTAACGGTACACAGGATTAAATGTTAATTTTATTAACATTCGGCTTAAACTGTAATATAAAGCACTTAAGCTTTCCTGCACTGTAAACGGAACGAAAAACCAAAGGATATCGGAAAGTAACATATTTGCACTTTTCAGAATTTGGGCTCTGAGAGCCGCTGTAAGACTTTTCGTCTTCGACTAGACTGAAAACTTCTATCAGGATACGAAGAATTGTCCCTGCTTGATAATTTTTTAAGAAATGGAAAATAAACACCCTATCGAAAACTATAGTGATATACATTGCACCAATAGGAAAATACTTACGTCTACAATATTCCTAAGCTTATTTTATTAAGAGGAAGAAATAGTTTCTCACCGGAGCGGGAGGTCTGTATAAAAAAATAGGGCATACTTGCTTTTATCTGTAACTTTGAAGAATATATAAAGCAGACATGAATTAAGCACGTAGCGAAAACATAAATTTGATTTAAATGCATTTATACGTATTATTTTATCTATGTATAAAACAATTTTATCTGGATATTTTTGTGACTAAAAACAAATTTATCTACATGTTAATGCGTAGAAAGCCTCTAAACTAACGAAAAACATTGTTATGGTCGGAATAACATCTGAAATATTAAACTGACAAAAATATATTGATATATACAGGGCCGTACTAAGATTATTCTTAATAAATACATTTTCAAATTTATTAAAATGGATCCTGAAATTTAAGCACGTTACAGTGTTGGTCATTATTTTTGTTTTCTTCGTTCTTTATTTTTAGGCCGACCTATTGCGACGCTTCTTCTAACTGGTTAATCTTTGTTTGCAGTTCTTCAAATGTTGCTGCTGTTAGTACGACATCGTCAGCGTACCTAAGATGTGACATTTTTCCCCGTTAATATTTATTCCGTATTCTGTCCATTGTAGTGATCTGACAAATGCCAGATGTAAGGGTAAATAGTATTCAGTAGCTATTTCTATGACCCTTTCCTAAATTCCGCCTGTTCTACGTGTTGGTATGCATACATCTTTTGGGTTAGTCTTTTAGTGATTATATTCATGAATACTTTAAACATCTGCGAAAGTATTGAGAAAGGACAATAATTATTTATGTCCGCTCCGTCTCCTTTCTTGTGCAGGGGGAGTTCCTTTATAGCCTGTTCTATCTCGTAATTATTTTCGATGTTAGTTATTTCTTCTGAGTTGATATTTGTAATAATTCTGCTTATACTCTCTTGCGTGTTATGATTTGGTGCGATTTTGGAGTTGTAAAGGTTTTCGTAATATTTTGTTATTATATTTTCTATTTTCTGTTTTTCCTTTCCTCCCTTCCATTGTTATCTTATCATAATAATTACTTTTGATCTTCCTAATGTAGGCCTTAGTCATTTCATACCTCTGTTCATTTCGACTATTTTTAATACTTTAGATTCATGGTATTTTCTTAGGTCTTTGATTTTGCTTCTTATTGTCTTATTCAGTCCCTTGTATTCTTCTGATTGTCTTTTCCCTTTGTTGACAGGCTCTCGTCTTTTGACTAATTAGGTTTCTTGTTTCGTCCCTTATTCCTTTTTGTCTTTCTTTTTTCGTTTAGCTATTTTTGCTCCTGTTTCCACTAGATTTTTCTTTAGTCTACTGCTTATTATGTTAACATTGTTTTCTGTATTTTCTGATTGTACGTTGGTTCTTTTCAAGATTGTCCTAAATTCTTCCGCTTTCTCTGTTAGTATGTAAGCATCTATTCTCAATGTATTTTTCTGCAGGTTTGAATTCTTTATAGGAATCTAAACGGTATTTTAAGAAATATGAAAGAATGTGTGTCACTAAATTAGTCACCCCTCTGACCCTACGTCTTAATATTTTTTGACACACCCTCTGGAGTTAAAGAAAACATATATTCAAAAGTATATTAGGATTAGGGTAGCAGTCAGTGATATTATGCGAGAACGTACAGTTGCATTATGGTGGTGTTCGGTGAACGGTCGATTTCGAACGTAAAAGGCCCTAGCGCTATCGAATGTAGTGCGTGTATTGACACCAAAAACGCAGATGCGTAAGGCTAATCTTTACTGTTTGTGATATGGCACCTATATGTACTGGTACCTGTTAACTGGTAGTTGTTATTGTTTGGCAACATAAGATGTTGCTTGAATTGTGATTGTTGGCCAATGTGTTATATTGGCTTTATGTTGACTGTTGGCAAATGATGGAATTGCTGTTGTTGCTTTGGTGTATATTGATTGGGGTTTGAAAATTAACCGCACAGTATACTGTTTGCTTGGAGACGAAGAGATGGGCGTATCTCGAAGCCGACCTCGACCTGGGTGACGATAGTTAAAGTCACACCGGTGGCCCCGGCCGATCAACGGACAGTATTGGGGTGCTTATTCACCTACAGGTTCATGTATGTCAATCCCTTCGAGGGGCGGTCTTGGGGGAGGTGAATACATGACGGTAGTTTTCGTGTGTACCTGATCCTTTTAGCATTATTCGAGTAAAAAGCACCCGATGCCACATGCATCTGTTTCAGGACATCATGATCGTGACAGTTCACTGGAAGTGTTCACTCCCGAAGGCTCTAATCATCCAGAAGCGTGGAACGGCACGGGAAATCCCCAATCTCCCCGTAAGTACTGCTAATTTTCATGTTAAAGGTAAGCGACTAATTGTCTTGTGTTGTAATTATCTTTTCATGTGTGCTTTAATCCGACCATGTGGTATTTTACGTTTTGGTCTCAAACACCGGCACGCATATGAATTGTTGCTAGTACAACGTATTCGACCGTTCCCGCCCACTCAGGAGCAAGCAGTCACACGACCCGAAAGGGTCTGTCAAATGTAACATTCAGAACTGGGATTAACTTTGATTTGAGAAAATTAAAATTCTTTTAAATTTAAATAAACCCCCAGCCTACAATCCCATTAAAAGAGATTCCTTTGACACTTCCTCATTATTGTTCTTTAAGGTAATTATCTAATATTCTGTAATAGCTCTAATTTCTAATGCCTTCTAGTTTTTGTCGTTTAACAGGCTGTGCCTCTTTTCTCAGAGTAAGAGCTGGTGTGCATTTTAGCAGTTTAGTAGCAATCTCATTTGTAGTGTTATTGTACAATTATTTTCAACAATTCTGATTTGGCTCTTACGAAGATTTTCATTTAGGCTCGTTCTTATTAACTTATTGTTACTGCTAACAAATTCCATTGTAACCGCAACTTGAAATAATTAATTTAAACTATAATGGGCAGGCAATTCAGGCAGTTCTAGATGCCATAAATGCAGATTTATTGACGCATTTATAGATAATTTTTCAGGCAACACTGCAATTTGTGATAACAGAGTTGCGAACTAGAATCTTATTAAGTAACTTTGCAGTACTTTAACAAATACTCACAGTTTTCGTAAAAATAATGCAACTATGTCAAGGAAATGACAGCATTGGAAAGGGCATGTCCATAAAATAAGATTCTAGCCTAAGGACAAGGTTAAAAGCATTACCGATATTTTGATTGAGAATGATGGTATAATAATTTATTTTTGTTTTAGTAACTACAGTCCTTGAATATGGATCAATAAAGATTTGAAGTATTAGAAAGAATTGTCTGCTTTTAATACAAAGTAACGGTGGTACTTAGGTTACAAATTTAGATTGTTTGGGATTTACTAAATGGGCCTCCTATTATATATACTATTTCGAATTCATTTCTTCTAGTTATAATAAAATAATAAATACAAATTTTGTAATGTAATATTCCGAATTTATTCCTTGTTAAAACAAATTTAAGATTTAAGACTTTTAGATTGATTTATGACCCCATTTGACAAATAAAAAATGTATTTCGTCTCACTTATCGTTGCTATAAGAATTTAGTAGCCTGAAAAAGAAACATTTAGCTGAAAGCATATTTAGGTTGTGCACAAAAAAATATAGAATTGCAGAGATAAATCTTGTATATGGCGATAATATTTTAGGTTAATTCGGATTTTTTTATATCTCAGGGTCTAAATGTATACAGAAGGATTTTATGACTTTATTTATTGAGGCTCTTTTACCTGTCTGAATGAGTCTTCAACGAGGTTCGGGTTAAAAACTCATTCGCGATGTTATATTTAAAAGTGCTCGCAGTGCGGTTACTAACTTAACCTTAAATCTTGACAAGTGGGATTTTTCTATTTTTGACGTTAACATTGCGTTTTTGACGTCTATTTTTGAGTTTATAAATACTTATCACCCATGACAGTTGCCTTTATGTGGCTTATTGGATTTTCACTGGAGACAACATGAAAAAGGATAAGTATAAGCTTTACCTGTTTGATATGAAGTAATTTATTAAATTGATTTTTGACTTTTAGGATATGGATATTCACTAAAAAGTTTTACAAATTCTGATGTTAAAGTAAGTATTGCTTTTTATATAGACTTCTCTTCAAATGTACACCAAACTCTTAAGACCTTTTAGAAACTTAAAAAAAAATAAATTTGTGCGTGCAATACCAGGAAATATTCTAGTAACTAGCAAAGTGGTTTATAAGAATGAATGCATTTAAAACATTGTTTAATTTAAAACTTTATACAGACTTTTGAAGCAGTGCTCGGCAGAATCATCATATTCAGATAATCTATCTTTTGTAACTTATATGAATGACTTAAAACAACTAATACTAAACAGGAAAGGTTTTGTAATAAAACATTTATTAGGAGCACAAGAAAGTCTAACTTTGGATGGTGTCCTTACCGCAACATTTCAGATTGATAATGTTTACTATGGAAAATGAAGAGGAAGTAAGTAGATATTGAGTAGCACATCTTGTAAAGTCACGCTGATGTTAACAGTGCCTACTAGCAGAAGGATAAGTTTAGACTGTATCTAGGTGTACAACGACGATTTTGGAAAAGCTGTGTAATACGAAAGGAGTAAAGCTGATGTGTTAAGCTGGAAAGCTAAATACATGACAACGAAGTGATAACTTTAAATCAGGTCTGTTTCTAGCCCAAAGTATTTTCAGCCAGTCGGCCTTGAGGAAGTGGGGTTATGAAATTCAATTAGTTAACTAGCCAGGATTATCAGCCAGAAGCCACATTATCAGTCTAAATACTGAGAAAAAACCGAAAGTCTGCTGGAGTCCTAAATGGTCATTGAACAATAAGAAAACAGCTTATCTCTGAGAAATGTAAAAAATCTTTTTAGTTCAGGCAGAATCGGTTGCAGTAAGCCTAGCGCTATGAGTAGTGGTCAAACAGTATTGCTAGTTAAATTACGTTGGCTCGGGTCAGAAGTAGAATGAGCGACTTATATAGTAGTACGAAGATAGCAACCGGTCGCGCTTCGGCACGATAAGCAGTCGGTGCCGATTACCAGTGCAGTATTGTATATACTATATTGTATATAATATATATTGTAATAGACCAATAATAGTTTCGTAATGCTATTTCGTTTCGATTATTATTTACCTTAAAATTAATTAATAAGAACCCCCGTGTGGGGTTTGCTAGTCCTCCATTGGGCGCCTCCCTAGGTGGTGCATAGGGGACCCCCACCAGAGATGGTGGGTAAGGGGGAAATAAAATACCCGGGGCGGACCAATACTAGCGAACACTGAATTCTGCCGGTTTAAGGAGTCCGTGGTAGCGACTGAGAGTGGGCCGCTACAATTTGGGAACAGTCAGTTCGGATTTGGAAAGGGGATGGGGACACGGGAAGCTTTGCTTGCCTTCCAAATACTCATACAAAGATGTAGAAACGTCAATGATGATATGCACATATGTTTTATAGATTTCAAAAAATCATTTGACATGGTAAAACATGACAAACTAATTAACATCCTAAGAAGAACAGGTATTGACGAAGCTGACATAAGATCAATACGAAATCTTTATTACGGCCAAAGCGCATAGGTAAGAATTGAAGGACAATTAACAGAAAAAGTAGACATCTGTAGGAAAATAAAACAGAAATGTGTTTTGCCTCCACTTCTATTCAACTTTTATTAGGAGGAAATATTTAACAAAGCATTAAATATTGACGAAATCTTGATCAAAAATTTTAAGTATGCCGATGATACCGTTCTTCTAGCCGATTCCCTGGAGGATTGACAAACTTCTGGACCGAGTCATAGAAGTGTGAGATGAATACGGTATAAGCGTTAACACAAAACCAAATATATGGTAATTTCTAAGAAAAACATGCTCACGTGGTTACAAGACTTTACGCGATGATGTTTAGTAAATGATCAATGGGACCATGGCAGGGAGATAAAGCAAAGAATAGAAAAAGCAAGAACAATATTCTTAAAGATGCGCGATGTGTTTTCCAGTAATACATACTCTGAGTCTGCCACTATGTATGAGAATGGTTAGGTGCTACATGTACTCAGTTTTGCTGTGCGGCGTGGAAGCCTGGACACTCACGGAAGGTACCACCAAAAGAATTGAAGCTTTTAAAATGTGGGTATTCCGACGAACCCTGAAAATCAGCTGCGTAGAGCTTGTGACTAACAACGAACTCTTCAAAAGAATGGGAGTGGACAGAGAACTAATCAAGTCCATTAAAGTAAGGAAACTTCACGTATTTAGGGCACATATGCGCAACGAAAACTATTCAATACTCCAATTAATCATTCAAGGGAAGATAAACAGTAAAAGAGAGCAGGCTAGAAAAAGAATATCATGGCTGAAGAATCTACGCCAGTGGTATGGAAAAACGTCCAATGAACTCTTCCGAGCGGCTGCGAACAAAATCTCGATTGTTATGACGATAGCCAACGTCCGCTGAGCGGATAAGGCACTCGAAGAAGAAAAAGAATTCATAAGGAATATATTAGCGTTTTCTAATATTATTACAAAACCTTGTAACTGCTCAGAAGAATTACCTCATAGGTAATTTTCTCCTAACGATATTAAATTCAAATGATTTCATTTCTGGCTTGGTTTCTATTTTAAATTTTGAAGCCTCAATAGTCTAGATATAAGTTAAATTTTAATTTTACCACCTTCTTAACCTTTTATTACCAAAAACACTAGTTATCTAACATTTAGGATGTAAAAATTACAAAGTTTTAAAACACGTCCGTGGAAATAAGTAATGGATGGTGTGTAAGGACCTTTTAATGACATAGTGTCTGGGCAACAGTTGTTTAGATTGAGCCTACTTACATCTGCACCAAGTTTCATCAAAATCCAACCAGTCACAAACTCTTTAAATTACTTTTTTTGTACAATGGTTACGGTGATCAGCAATAGTTCCTAAATGGCCTCCGTTTTTTATAAAAAATAATGTATGAAAGTAATGTATAAAAATTTAATAGAATAATGTATGTCGCATTCAAGCGGAAAAATTTTTTTTTTGATCAATCACTCTATTGTATGTCGCGATAAACATTTTGCAAAATATTATGGTTAAAACTTTGAACTGTAAGTTTTTTTGTATAGCTATTTATGGGCGGTGCCCGAACATTTTGATCGATCCATCCGCGCCTGTTCCAGCTTCGACCACCCCAAACTGAAATTGATACTGTCGGCAATAACAAACAAAATATAACAAAAAAGAATGGAGTAAGTATATAGAGATATCCCAAAAATGGTTTTACTTTTTTAATGAATCCAATACTTAATAGTCTTAAGTTATACATTACGTACGTTTATGTGTCGCAAGGTTCCCTAGAACCCAACTCATCAGCCATTAGGTTGTAGAAACTTACCTGAAACAAAGAAAATAATATAGTGAAGCAAGCCAAAAATAAAATTCAACTGCGAATAAATTAAATCTATCTATTAGAACTATTCTTTACAAGTAATGTATGTAAGTATTGTCGTGATATGACATACATTTAAAAATGTAGGCATCATTATGTACAAATATGTTTGATGTGTTGCATAACTTCCAAAGGAATTGATTTCTTTTAAGACAAATGTTAATTAATATAATTTAAATAGGTTTCTTTTCTTAAAGAAACACTTTATAACACACTAAATAGAAAAAGGATAGATTTTAAACTTGAATTTTCTCTTGGTAGATCGTCTTGGTCAGCTAAGGATTATCTATCGTTGCATAATTTTTGTAGATAATTAAGTATTAAAGCAATTTCAAGGTTTGTTTTAGCATGAAACAAACAAGGTGCATGTTAGTGAAGATGTATGCAAAGATTTACTACTTTACCTGCAAGTTTAATTTGCAAGATAATACATAGATTTCCTGAGACCTAACGATATAGGTAGTTTCATAATAATTTTGTTATTTTGAAATCTTAAAAAGTCTGTGGGCTTATATATTCCATTATGTTCTCAAGTGGTTCCTTGGACACAACTGAGACATATAGGTAAATGTGGGGATGACTTCTAATCTAAATACTAAAAATATGTAAGTTAGTAGTTATTTAATATTTTGAATGTCTAAAAAGTTGTAATTATTGTTTAATATGATATAAGGATAGCATTTGTAACAAGAAAAGGAGCTAACAAAGTGTTTTTAAGCAATTATTCCAAATTTTAATGCTTTGTAAAATTGATTTGGTTGACTTTCTCCCCTGAATTTAATTTTAAGTGTTAACAACCGTTTTGCATATCATTAAAAAGAGGATTTTTTTTGCTATCTATTTATAATATTTATTTAAACAATTAAGTTAATAATAAATAACAATATGGTTTTGTAGATTGAGTTACAATGTTATCCAATTGTTTGACACAAAAATTTGTTACAAATTACTAGAACTAACTAAGTTTTCTGTTGTTTGTTGAAAACATATAAATTGAGCTGGACATCTGGTGACTCTCTCTCTCTGTAAATTCAGTTGTACAAACCACGCGTTTATATGCATAGCATATTTTATAACAAATTTAAGGTTATGTAGTAAGTTAGAAATGTCAGCGATATCTAAACGTTAAAATTTTGTGGTTATATTTTGATGTTACGTCAAAATGTTTTTGTATCATTATAGTTTTTGAATTTAAGTAGTGCAAATAATAACAAACAATTTCATTTAAATAAATAAACAGTGCTGTGAAATTAATTTAGTGAATTAAATTTTTTGTGAAAAGAGAATTGTTTTTATGATAAAGATTGATAATTGTCCTTGGAAATGGGATTGAATATGAAAATTAATCATTTGATAAATTTAAATGAATTTACCTTATGTCCGAAATACAGCTGGTTTACATAATTTCAACTTTATTTAACAATACAAGACTTTTTTCATGAAGATAGGTGAATTTTTGTGACATTTTAATCATTTTGATGTTGAATTACATGGAAGCAGGAAATTTTACAGATTACTACTAATTTCAGCCGGTAATTATAGAAGGCGACAATAATTTGATTTTTGTAACTAAAGTAAGGTATTTATTTCAAGTTAGTAATACAAATAATAGAAATATTAATTTTAAAGACAATAAGAATTATTCTTATCTTATAATTAATTTTTCTTTTATTGGAGATAGCCAAATATTTCTTTTAATTTTTAATTATTTGTAACATTTCAATTGTTTAGTTTTTTTGTTTTTATAAATAAATTTAATATTTTAAAAGTATCCTTTAGTTTATTTATTTTATTTGTGCGTGTAGTTAATAATGTTTTATAGATCCATATTTATTCATAGCCCTATTGAAGCGACAAACATGGTATAGTCTCAATTGTGACCACAGAGTAGGTTCACAATTAATTTAATAATAGCCCGAGCAGTTTTCTTTTACAAGTATGGCAAAGGTAGGTGGTATATATTTTGCATATATCTTCACTGCTTTTACCGAAGTTTGTTTTATATGTGTACTCCCAATTATTAATTCAATTTTAACAAGTTATCAATATTCATTCATCATCGATGTATTTGGGATTTTCCTTTAATTTAATCAATATCAATCAACCGCACATCCCCCTCAAATTACCTTATCAGTATATAATTAACGACACAACTATAATGTTTTGTTCAACAATATTTTAATTTAGTTCAACAAAATCTGCAAAACTTCTTGCATGAAATCAAGAAAGATATACCTAACCATTAACCATTTTTAACTCTGTTTTAAGTTGATACCTATTTTATATATCCATATACATATTATGTATGTACAAGAGTGTAAGTACATACTTCTCTACCCTAAAATAAGTTTCTAATGCTTGGGTATCTATCACATAATTACCACGCTATTATTCAGATGGATCCGAATTGTGGAATGTCCGTTGAAAAATATCCCTACCTTCCGAGGAGCAAACTCAGATTGAAACCATTATTTGGTGAGAGCAAAAAACAAACAAAGAATTGCTCTTGTTGACAAAGGAAAAATTCAACGAATGTAGACCAACCAACACAGCAAGAAATAAATGAATATCAACACAGTACAAGCGGAAAACTGGAAACGTATAACAAATAAAAATGCGCTGACAAGAAACGCTATGCAGAAGTGCAATAGAAAAGAAAACAACTACTAGATTATGCAGAAAAAAGAAAAGCAAGCAATAGGAAATAAAGTAGATGAAATTATAGACAAATACAACACACATGATAGCAGGAAATTCTACAACATTAAAATGAATACACAGTCCTTCTGCCCAAAGGTAACAAATTGTAGAGATACTGTCAGAAATAGGAGTCATAGTCGAAAGACAGAAAGAAACATTTTTACTTAATAAAATAGAGAAGAACAGGTGTAACGAGATAAACAATATCAACGAGAATGCTACGCACACATTCTCCAGTCGGCGTAATGGAAAATAGCTAGCTGACCGGGGACAAATGCAGTATTTCGTCGCCCGTCCCATTCTGCCATTACTCTGTCTGCGCACCACTCGTACATTTATCTACTACTAATAGTGGAATAGTAAATTCGATGCGAGTGGAAGGTTCCGAACGCGGACTGAAAGTGAGCGAGATGAACTACGATACGATTTATCAAGTCATATCACATTTTGGTTTTCAAAAGCAAGGTTACCTTCCGTAATTAGGTCAGTTAGGAACGGCATGATTTTGCTCTACTACCTTCACTCTACCTTTTTAAATTTAATTTTAACTCGCTATTAGGGTGTATGTGTTCAATGATAACAAACGAAATGTTAAAAAGTACAATCCTAACGCACGCTGCTGACTTTCTTTAACAGCCAAGGCTAACACAAGATGCTGCTTACTCTCTTATATTATCTTAATGTGTTTGACAGATGTTGATCACGCGTTGACATAGATTTTTGATTTGTTTGTTGAGCTTTAGTACATTATGACCAGATAAAGCTTATGTGAAGAACTGATTTTCCCATAGAATTTAATCAATTTTTCTTGTCCATTAACGATGTGGGAGGCGATTATCTAATTCTTCAATTTAAATAAAGTTTAGGCCAAAGTTAATATACGATTTAATCTAAAACAGACAAGGTGCATTGTAATGGGGAGGTATACAAGTATTTACAACCTTATCTTAGCAATTAATAGTAAAAAACATGTTTTCATGTTAACGAGATTCCTCAGTTGTAATAAGTTGCTTCTATTTCAAAGTTTTATAGTTCATTGTTAAATAATTTTGGTGGAGAATTGTAAAGCTTTAAAACGATTTGTGATGGGTTTATGGTCTGTTTATTTATAATTAGCTTACATTTTCTCACTTATGCCTGGGGCATAAGTGAGAAAATGCAAGCAAATTATAAATAAACAGACCACAAACCCATCACAAATCGTTTTAAATTAATAAGTATTGGTCATGAAAACAAAAACCTTCGAAATTGTAAAACTGTTTCATTGCCACATAATTGTTGCTATCTTAAATATAGGGGCTGCTTTTGATCAATAATATTAGTTAAACAACATATAATTATGTTACGCGTTTGGATCGTACATTGAAATACTGTAATTGGCTTAAATCGTCATGTTGTTGATGCCTTAAATTATGTACATAATGTTTGTTAGGATATAATTTTTAAATTTGTGAAGATAGGAAGGTGTAAAAAGGTATTTTAAGTAATTAAGTTAATATATAGTTATTTGAAAATTAGGTTCTATCGACATTCAAAGAAGGCCTTATTTTATAATAAAAACATAACTGCAATCTACCATTAAATCACATTCAATTGTTTCGAAGCAAAGATATAAATGCACGGCCACTTTTGTAACAAATTCTCTTTTAATTTCATCTTTTAAGAAGTGCACATCTGTTGTATAAGCATAAACAAATTTAAGGTTACGTTCATAAAAAATTTAAACAAAGCGATGTCAAAATTTTGAGGTTAATAGTATTTCTGTAAAACATCAAAATGTTTGAAATTTAAGATAGTTGGTAAATCTAAGTAAATATTTAACAAGTGCTTCAAGTTAATCAAATTTAGTGTTAATTTGTTCTTCAATGAAGATTTTATTAACTGCTAATAAAGAAAAACCTATAAAAAATTTTGACTGGATTATAAATGGATTTGGACTTTAATAAAAAAAAATAATTTACTTACCACAATCACAAATAAATGGATTTGGAATTTCAATTAGTCGAGCACTTTAGCGAAAATATTTTAAAAAGATCGTTAACACACTTTTTTGATTTCTTTGTCGAGACGAATGAAAGCAAAGAGCTAATATTTGGGAATTTATAAAAAATAAAGTTAGAATTTCGTTACAGCAAATATTTAAAAAGGAGTTAAAATGTAAAGTTAAAATAAGATGATACCAAAAGTATTAATCTCTAAATAGAGAATACTAAACTATTTTGAGATTAATATAATAAAACATAATGATGGAATTAAAAAGATAGAATTTAGTAATTAAATTTTTTATATAATTGCATTTAAATATTTAGTGATAAATTCATAATTAAGAAGCGTTTCTATCTTTTTACTATACAAAAAGAAAGAAAACCGATTTTTCTGGTATCTACCCGTAGTTTCAATTTTCATTTTGTATCGTTTTTTGTTATTTAGTATTTGTTCAATTATAAAATAAAGTTGTGTTGTTATTAAACTGAAAATTACTTTGTGTATCTGTTTTTATGTTACAGTGTCTCTAAATATAAAAATTTTGTTATCTATTGAAGCGACTCGCCCGACTGAGTCTCAATTTGTGGAGAGTTAGACTTTTCACAACTACAATATATTTAGCCAGAGCATTTATTCCAATTAAAGGTACGCAAGTAGTGAGTTGTGTATTTCATCTATCTCACGATAGCATCTGTGTCTTAATATTAGGTATTTAAGATATTTAAAAAACTTCATAAAATATAATAACAGTATGTACACTGTGCATATAATTATCATGTATATTAGTAATCTATCTTTATTACAACACAAATGTTCTGTTAGAATATTCATGTAGATAGTACGCAAGATGACATGCACACGTGTTTCCAGTTCCGCAGGATAACAAATTGTTATTAAGATTCTCGTTAGCAAAGGCGTAAAATACTCAGGCATTTAGTATTAAGCTCGCGGATTATGCTTTTGAGAGTTGAAATCACATTTTGCTAGATTTGCAGCAACTGTTAATTGAATGAAAACCCTGAGATATGATGAAATTACAATTTTATAAGTCAATATTGTCCGCTACAAATTATCAACTCGAAGTTAGTCTGTGTTAACATTTGACGAATTAACTGCAGCCGAGTTCTGACGGTTTCCTAGCGTATAATAAAATCCCATAAGGTCTTCATCAAATAAGAAATATAAAATGTACTCCTTCCTACCTTAATTGTAAATCTAGAACGGCTGCAGTGCGAGAGTCAGTATCAATTATAATCTATGTGCACCTACACAGAAGAAATATAAAAGCTTCTAGAATATACAAGAAGTCTTGTTTCAGAAAACGAACACATCTTTAAATAACAGATCTTTTTAAAAATTAATGATAGAGATTTTTATAATATTTTACAATACGCGCAATTCCCGCATTGCAATTTAATAAAACAAAATAATAAAAGCGTTAGTATAAATGTACTCCAATTCTACTATCCATTTTTTTTCTAGAGTCCTCTGACTTTGAAAGCGTATTGCTCGAGAACTAATGAACCAAATTAGATATTTTAAAAACTAGCAAATAGTAAATTTATCTCTACATACAACAGTAAAATATTATATTTCTAACTGGTATACTTTTGTTTTTATCGGACGATACGCAATAAAAGGTACCCATTTTTAGGAACAATTTCATTGAAAGTAAGTTAACTAATTTTTTTCTCAGAAAGTATATGTAGTATATCTATGAAATTTTTGTAGGGGTTAGAAAGAAACCTTCTGGTTCTTATGTTAATTTTCAGACAAAAAAGCGTTTTATTTAAGATTTATGCGAAAAAATAGCGAACTATGCGTTCTTATTTATTAATAGAGATAGCGTCAAAAATTTTTCGCTAAATCAACACTTTTCATGTGTAGACATTATTGTTTTCAAAAAAATGTTCCTAATTTTAATAATAAAAATGCGGAAACAAAAAACGATTTTTGATGACCAGCGGTTTCGACAAAAAACGGTTTTTTTGTTATTGCACTTTTATTGTTAAAATTCGGAACATTTTTTTAACGAAAATAATGTCTACATATGAAGAGTGTTAATTTAGCTAAAAAAATTTGACGCTATCTCCATTAATAAACAAGAACGTATAGTTCGCTATTTTTTCATATAAATCTTAAATAAAACACTTTTTCGTTTGAAAACTAATAGGATAACAACCGCAAGGTTTCTTTCTAACCCCCACAAAAATCTCATAGATATATGACATTATACTTTCCGAGAAAAAAAATATTTAACTTACTCTCATTGCAATTGTCCCTAAAAATGGGTACCTTTTATTGCGTATCGTCCGATAAAAACAAAAGTATACTAGTTAGAAATATAATATTTTACTGTTGTATGTAGAAATAAATTTACTATTTGCTAGTTTTTAAAATATTTAATTTGGTTCAGTAGTTCCCGAGCAATACGCTTTCAAAGTCAGAGGACTCTAGAAAAAAAATGGATAGTAGCCAGATTGATTTGTGGTTTGGTTGTTATAACTTGAACTTCCATCATCTTCAAGTTTTTCAAGTAAATTTTAGAAGAAATATTTAAAATAAAAAGGTCTGTGGTTTATTTTCTACACAGAAAGAACAGGACATGTTGTCAGCATAAGTGGAGTTGAGCAAGTTTTCTTTACAATTCAAGGGGAATAGGATCAATTTTCGACACGCACAGGCGGGTAATTTTTCATGGTGAAGAAAGATCTCAACAAACCTTCTCGGATAAGGAAGTAAAATCGTAAGTAATATTAATACAATGTTTGGCAACTTTCAATTTCAACGTTTAGTCATAATCTAGTATAATTGGTCATGTAATCACAGGAATATGTACCAGAGGTAAATGCATGTTTGCATATGAAACCCATAAACACGTAGCCATGTTTTCGATTTGAAGCTATCTCTATTTCTGAGTTTTTCTTCAACTTGAAGACGTAAATTTCTCATTATCGTATCTGTTTTAATCTGCCATAAAGGGGCCAGAACTTAACATCTAAAACGTATCGATGGCTCATTATCTGGTTGGTTAGTTTGTTAGCTCGTTAGTTTGTTCATTGGTTCGTTGCTTCGTTTTAATTCTTTGGTTCGATAATTCGTAAGTTCGTTAGTTTGTTAGTTTATCTATTTATTAAGCCGGCTACTTACTAAGCGTAAATGTGTGATTTGCGAACCGTGATGCGTAGTTCGTAGAATTCGTTATGCAACGATCTAAAGTATGCAGATTATGTGAGACTGAGTTGTAACGATTTAAAACTACTAAACACAAAATTAAACATCCCTCAATTGGGCATCAAATGTAACAACCACTAAAATTTTACTGAAACATTACTTACTGAAAACCAAAGAACGATACTTATTGTACTTATTTATCCACCGACGGAGATCTCTTTTTATTTGACAAATTATCATTCAGAGGTAGGTCTGGTTTCTTAAGCTCATAGATTTTAAAGAAAAAAATAAGGTTTTAGAAATAATATAAAATATGGGCGACAGTCACTTAAAGTCATTACATCATATCAGAATCCACAAGTGAAAAATATTCTGATTAGATTCATCCAAATTAATTAAATTAAATCCTTAATCATAATTAATCAGGTTGACTTTAAGCAGTTTAATGTGAATGAAAAACTTCAACAAATCATTATCATTATCACAATAAGGTCATTTATCCGCTGATAAAAAAATATCTTTTGTCTAAAAAGGCAATGTTAAAAACAATCTTGATAATGTTCTAATAAGGACCCTTAGAAGAGAATGCTTGCTTTACTAGCAAAAAGTTTTCATAGATGGTACAAATAAATTTAATTTACAAACTTACTATAGGATAAAGTCTATCAGTTAATCGTTGTTAAAACGGTAGGTTTTATAGTCCGATAAACTGCAAATAACACCACACAATAATGTCTTTTTGTTTACCTAAACTTTAGGTACCAAGTACCTCACACATTATAAATGTAGAACTTTGGATCACTGGTGTTGAGGATAAATTTATAACCGTTGATTATTAACTAAAATTTACGGCAATTATGACTTACATAAATTGGCAATATCATTTTAATAATAAAGATTTGATATAATTCCAATAAAAACGTTTATCATTTAAAGATTTTCTACGCTGACAAGCATTTAATTATCAGAAAGTTGTCTTATCCCAATGAAGTAATTAATATTCCAATTCTGCAAAAAAACTCTGCAATTCACAGTATTATTATTGCAATAGAGATCAAAGAAATGAAGTTTATTTATCTTTAAACTTCAATTCATTATTGAATTAACTTCACAAATCATAAACTAACGGTACACTGGATTAATTATTAATTTTACTAGAACAAAGTACTAAACTTTAATCTAAAGCCCTTAAATTTCTTTGCGGTAAACGGAACGAGTAAATCCAAACTTATTCCACTTGGCGACCCGTATCAGAACCTAGCGTCTGCTTGGCGAATTATCCAAGGCTGCCGGGTGTCTATTGTGTGCGCTCCGCTTAGCGAATTCTTAGCGACTTTTCTTGACTTCTGCTTTTGATTGGCGTGTCTACACCAGCCAGAACTTGTTTCCTAACATGAAATCTGATATTTGAAAGAATATTGCAGGTTTGTTTTTTATCGGTATATTTTGGAGAATCTATTCAATATAAACGAAAATAGGCACCTAGAGGAAACATAAATATACCTTAAATGCAGTTTATACATGTCATTTTATTTAAGAAAACAACCTTATCTTAGTATTTACATTGCTAAAAGAACAAATTTATATGCGTGAGAACGCCTAGACAGCAGCCTTTTATGTCAACGAAAAACATTATTAGATTCGGAATAAAGTCTGCAATTTTAAACTGCGAAAAATATATTCATATATACAGGGCCGTACTAAGATTATTTACAATAAATACATTTACAAATATATTAAAATGGAGCTGAAATTTAAGCACGTTACACAATTCGTATTTGTTATCCATATCATGCTGTTGGACTTTCCTTGATATCTCCGAATTGTACAGAATCAATAATACAATACGCACAAACATGCATCAAATGTTAACGCACGTAAGGAACGAATTTGCGAATCATGCATCGCGAATCACACAATTACGTGTAATTATAGTGAGAAGTCGGCTTTAGTTCGTTGGTTTGTTATATCACGTTGATCTCGTTATTTCGTTGATTCGTTAACTCGTTAGTTTGTTGGTTCGTTGATTCGTTAGTTTGTTGATCCGGCTTCTCGCTAAGCATAAGTATACAGATTATATGCGAGTCATAATTCGTATTTATAAGGCACCAATTTGTCTGTATCTCAGCATTCACGAAATAAAATTATCCGTAATATGCTATGTCACCGAATCGTAAATAATAAACAGTACAATACGCACAAACATTTTTTTAACTGTACACCTACAGTATACATTATTCACGAATTTGCAAATCACCCATCGCGAATCACGCAATTATGCATAGTGAACAGCCGGCTTTAGTTCGTTGGTTATAGCTCGTTGATACCGTTAGTTCATTAATTCGTTAACTCATTAATTCGTTAACTCGTTAGTTCGTTTATTCATTGGTTCGTTGGATTTCTAGTTTATTAGTTACTTGTTTCATTGGCTCGTTAGTTCGTTAGCACGTTAGTCCGTAGGTTCGCTGGATCGTTGGGTCGTTGGCTCTCTAGTTCGTTAGTTACTTGCTTCGTTGGCTCATTAGTTCGTTGGTTTATTAGTTAGCTAACTTGTTAGTCCTCTGATACGTTAGTTACTTGGTTCGTTGGATCTGTGGTTCGTTAGATACGTGGTTCGTTGTTTCTTTGGCCCTCTGGTTCGTTAGTTACTTGTTTTGTTGGTTCGTTAATTCATCTACTCGTTATGCGTAAATGCGTGATACGTTCGTAGAGTTTGTCATTCAACAAACTAAAATATACAGATTATATGAGACTCACAATTCGTATTTGTAATGCACCAATTTGTGTGTATCTCTGCATGTACGAAATAAAATTATTCGTACTATACTGCTGGATGTCACCGATCGTAAAGAATCACCGTCATCATGTAGTTTAGGACTCTTTCTATATAACATGAGATAAACCGATGCAGATAAAATTATGAAAACTTTTAATCTTGTATATAGTTTTATATTACGTCAAGAAACCTTTGTATTTTACTATATTTAGGCGACAGTAAAGGTTTTGCTACTAAAGGTGCCAGACGTTTCCAGTCGATAAAATAAAAGAATAACATAAACATAGGCATTGGGAAAGGCTTTACTCCTATTTATATTCGGATATCTACTATATAAAATCGGTTTTAAACAAAATGTTTACTAAATGGCCTTCCAAAAGGGTTAGAACAACAGCTTTTAGTGCGTATGACTAATTACTTACTTAAAGATTAGATTCTGGCATTACTTAAACTACTCCTAAATGCATTAAATTAAATTGACGGCTTGAAAAAATCATTTACTAAAAAATATGACTCAAATGCTTTCCAAGATTGCTATCGAAACTTTGATTTGTAAGATTTCTGAGATTGTAAAAGCAATTGTAAGATTTCCGTTGCAGTCTTGTTAATAAGTCGATAGTAAAATAAGCTCAAGCATTTGCAGAAGTCTACTATCTATCGATGTATAAAAACAGGGTTCTGTTTCATTTTTAAAAATTCACTTCAATAAAAAAGACTGGATAATTTGCGCCTCCAACTAGTGCGCTCTCTAATGAGTCAATCAGGAAAGTTATCAAGCCAACAACACTAAAATATAACCTAACTGTATTAGGTAAAAATTGAAGTTTACAATTGATTTTAATAATAATAGTCCCCTTTCACAGGCCATGAAGGACCATTGGGGTATAGCAGGGTAGGCTGCTATTATTCGAGCCGTACGGTACTCAAGGGTGGTAAAGTGGCAAGCTTTACGCACCGACCGCCTATTATTACCCCAGAAAATGATTTCCCAGGTACTCATTTTCACAGGCTGAGTCGACTTGGAAGCCTTAGATATTTAAAAATTACAATGTATCATTCCTGGGATTCGAACCCAGGACCTCAAGAATGGTAGTCAAGTGCCATACCCACTGAGCTACCAATTGATTTTATTACTGATTAAAAAGTTATCTCTCTCTCTCTCGCTCTCTCTCTCTCTCTCGCTCTCTCTATCTCTCTATCTCTCTATCTCTCTATCTCTCTATCTCTCTATCTCTCTATCTCTCTATCTCTCTATCTCTCTATCTCTCTATCTCTCTATCTCTCTATCTCTCTATCTCTCTATCTCTCTATCTCTCTATCTCTCTATCTCTCTATCTCTCTATCTCTCTATCTCTCTATCTCTCTATCTCTCTATCTCTCTATCTCTCTATCTCTCTATCTCTCTATCTCTCTATCTCTCTATCTCTCTATCTCTCTATCTCTCTATCTCTCTATCTCTCTATCTCTCTATCTCTCTATCTCTCTATCTCTCTATCTCTCTATCTCTCTATCTCTCTATCTCTCTATCTCTCTATCTCTCTATCTCTCTATCTCTCTATCTCTCTATCTCTCTATCTCTCTATCTCTCTATCTCTCTATCTCTCTATCTCTCTATCTCTCTATCTCTCTATCTCTCTATCTCTCTATCTCTCTATCTCTCTATCTCTCTATCTCTCTATCTCTCTATCTCTCTATCTCTCTATCTCTCTATCTCTCTATCTCTCTATCTCTCTATCTCTCTATCTCTCTATCTCTCTATCTCTCTATCTCTCTATCTCTCTATCTCTCTATCTCTCTATCTCTCTATCTCTCTATCTCTCTATCTCTCTATCTCTCTATCTCTCTATCTCTCTATCTCTCTATCTCTCTATCTCTCTATCTCTCTATCTCTCTATCTCTCTATCTCTCTATCTCTCTATCTCTCTATCTCTCTATCTCTCTATCTCTCTATCTCTCTATCTCTCTATCTCTCTATCTCTCTATCTCTCTATCTCTCTATCTCTCTATCTCTCTATCTCTCTATCTCTCTATCTCTCTATCTCTCTATCTCTCTATCTCTCTATCTCTCTATCTCTCTATCTCTCTATCTCTCTATCTCT